>OY101449.1:90990548-91715548 GCA_956483635.1 Panzeria rudis | reverse complement strand
AATCATGATGTAGTATTCAAACAGAAACTTAATGTGTGTACAATGTTTCATAGGAATCGGTTGGGTAGAAGAAGTTGAAAATGAATGTGAATTTACTTTGTATGGGCGCGACCCTGCCCATTTTTCAATGGGACCAATCTGGAAGCACATCCTTTTAAATAAAAAAATCAGAAGTCGGTTCATAAATGGCGGAATTTTGAGGGAGCATACATAAAAAAAATATATGACGAATTGATAACCTTTCTCCTTTTTTTGAAGTCGGTTAATAAAACAAATTTATAAAATATTTTATATTTTGTTTTTGTTCGCTATATAAATTTAACTGATTACTCATGTGATTTACACAGTTAGGGCCTGACACAGTGTCTTCACGAGCGATTAACTCTGATATAATATCAGATAAGAGGTGGTTAAATTTTAAGGGCCGATGTTGATTTTGAATAAAACACAAATTATTTAGGAAATTATTGTCATTTCTTTTTATTATGATAATATGGTATGGTTCAATTATGCATGGAAGAAAATATCGGCCAAATCGCCGCCGCGAACTCGGCGGCACACCTCCGACTTTTCGATGACGCTGAGGCATAGTTGAGGTTCTATGCCGTTAATGTGTCAAATTATCTCATCCTTTAGCTTTTGAATTGCAAAGCAAGACGTCCAACGGTGTCAAATCACATGATCTTGGTTGCCAATTGACATCGCCATCACGTGAGATAACACGGCCATTGAATTGGTCACGCAAAAGAGCCATTGTTTCGTTAGCTGTGGCACCGTCCTGTTGAAACCACATATCGTCCACATCCATATCTTCCAATTCGGGCCATAAAAAGTTCGTTATCATCTCACGATAGCGAACACCATTCACAGTAACTGCCTGACCGGCGTCATTTTGGAAAAAATACGGCCCGATGATGCCGTCAGCCCATAAACCGCACCAAACAGGCTCTCTTTGTGCAAAAGCAATTTTGCTTTTTGACGAATCCACTGAGGTGAAAAAATTACCGAAAAAATCACGAAGTGCACGATATGCATTTTGATTTGAACGCCCATTTTCATAATAAGCCTTGCTCGATTGTGTACCTTTCCGTGGTTCAAATTGAGTTAGTCTGAAATTGAGAAATGTCAAAAGGTAATGCAGAAAAAAAACTTGACGTTTAGGTGTGGTTCACATTCAACATCGGCCCTTAAAATTGGTATTAATAGCAAGCATGTAGAACACGTATAGCATAGCAATTAACTATGTGAAAATGTGACATTCCATATGGAAAATATACATAGTGAGAACACAGCTTAACGAGCAATGACTTAGAATGTCAAGCATATGCCGATGACATCGTTATCATTGCAATGGGAAAATTTGCCAACACTAGAACCACTGGCAATCTTGAGATTCTTCAGGAGAGTGGGTCTAGATGAGGCGCTTCAGCACCTGGCAAGGGATACAATAGATCTTCTTCGGTAGCAGTGTATTGTGTTTCCCGCATAATGAAATAAAAGTATGTAAATGTGTTCATATTATTTTATTTTAACTAAGCGATATTTATGAAAATAATTTACAAATTTAGGGGAATGAATGCTTGATTAAATTAAAATATTGATCTTAAACAAAATTATGTATCTTTGATAAAGTTAAAACTAATTTTTACAATATATTTAAATCTAAAATAAAATATTTTCTTAAATCAAATATAAACTCAGCTTATGACAATAAAACTAAGCGGGTGGGGTGGAGTTAAGTGCTTATATGAATTGAAAGTTTTTATTTTCGAAAACTTAAATTTGTAAAATTAAATTTGATAAAGGTCGGTGTGTGTATGTGAGTGTTACTTATACATATTAATTTAATATTAATTTTGTTAAACAGTAATTTCGGAAAAATAAATATTTTTTGTTTTTATTTAGCTTTTTTATTTGTAAAAACAAGAAAACTTATGGTTAACGTAATTGCGTTTATAATTTAAATATCTTAATAGGAGTTCTAAACTAGATTTTATTTATTAATATTTAATTAAGAGAAAATATAAACAAAACTATCAAAGGAAATTTAATCTTCTCTTTAATAATATAAACAAAGAATTAAAGGTCATTTAGACATTAATGAAAAACAAAACGAAATGTTTTGGAAACATAAAATAAATCCTCTGGTTACATAAATTATAGGAATAATTGTAAAAATTTTAAAAGTTTTCAAACAAACATAAATTAATAATGTGCGTATTTTTTTGAACAAAAGTAGTTTACAAAACGAAATAAAATTTAACACATAATAAATAAACAAGCAACATTTTGTCTCCTCTTTTTCAGAAATGATATGAAATTAAAGTCTTCTGAATCAAGAAATTTTCTTACGTCGAAAACTTTTCTTTTTTTATAACTCTTGTAAATATGTAATTTTTTTCTCTTCAGTTGCTTGTCAATAATTGTTTTAATTAATTTCAATATAATTATAGACAAATTACGTTAACAGACAATTAGACGTTATTACATATATAGAGTTACGCAATTAAAGGTACAAATTCATTTCCTTAGTACTTCACTATACATTAAACGACAGTTTATTGAAACAGCTTAAATGCAAACTGAATTATTCTTAAGGGAGGGCAGGGGAATAACTTGGTTTTTTTATTAAAACTTAGGAATAATGTTTATAATATTTAAAGTCATCTTAGTTTCCTTTATTTCAGCCCATATAGTCATTGTATGATTAAAAATAAATTTGCTCATTTCTTGTTTCCGCACTCTTCTTTTATTTTTATGCATTTGCTTCATTTCCAAACGGGCGATAAATCAAGTGTGAGATTCTTTAAGGTTCTGTTACGTGCCGATGAACGCTTTTGTTTTGCTGATCTTGAAATTTCCATAACAAGACCTCGACAGTCAATGCAAACGGGCACTAATTCACCGCGCATTTTTTCTTGATCCTGACTCAGCTGGGTGCCAGAGGAGGAGAGTGTGTAAGCTCTTGAAAATTTTGTTCTGTAATAAAATTATTATAAAAATATTTATTCCTTACGTCAGGCGATAGACGTAAGGAATAAATATTTACAAATTATAAGGTGGAAGAAATTAATTAAAATATTATTATAAAAAGATTATTTATGTGTTAGATGTGCACATTTCGAGTAAATCATTCATACAGTAATTAGTTTAAAACGACATTTAGAATATGTATAGAATGCCAAATTCAACACTGCCGCAATGAGAGTAGATTCGTAATTGCAAAAACTGTGCAATAAATTTGACCACCCTGATCTCCCCAGAGAACAGGTTGTTCACTAGGGTGTGTCAAAAATGTTTTTTTCGATTTTTTAGTAGGGCTCAACGATATAAATTTTAATTTTTGTTGCCTCCGGATTGTTCCGGCAGATTAAGATCCACTGCATTTATTTTTTTTTTAATTTTCTAATGAATTTTTTTAAATTTACCCTTACGGAGTAGTACGGAGTAGTAACTATTTGTCGACGTCACGTCAAGGCAATACCAAAAAATTGGCACATTTCTACTCGTCATCGACAACAATTTACTATTACTGAAATCCACTTACTATTCTCTAAGACATAGAAAATGAGAAGAGGCTGTTAATAGTAGTAAGTTTTTGTCGACAGCGAGTATACAAGTCCCATTTTTTTGGTATTGTCTTGAAGTGACGTCGACATATAGTTACAAAATAAAGAGGTTAATTTCGGCAATTGTCCAGATAACCATACATTTGTGTATGGTTATCTCGAAAATGGCCGAAATTTTATTTTTTTTCTGCTTAGCACATCCTAATTATCCTAAAAAATGCTTTCGAAAATTTAAGTAAAAAAAATAAGAGCCGATACAACCCGGAGACAACAAAACTTGAAATATTGTAATAAAACTTTACATATAGATTAACCCCGCCATTTGTACTTTTTTTTATCGTTGAGCCCTATTAAAAATCGAAAAAGTGATTTTTTGCCCCACACTATTGTTCGCGTGCCTAAATTGTGAAACCTTTGAAACAATAAGGGCATTCACAATGTGTATCTTAAAATTTGGAAATAGCAATATAGTTACACCTTAAAATTTCATTGTGAGCAACGATACAAAGCACAGCATATTAAAGTAATAAAAGTAAAGACGAACATTTTTCACTATTTACATGTATATAACACGAACTCAAAATACACAACAAACAAAACAACAACAAAAGCACGATAGGGCTTGGTACCTATCAACATGCCAAAGAAACACCAATACACTTAAACCACACACAAATTCTTTATTTAAAATATTGCCGCATTGAAAAAACATGCTTCTTGGACGTTTAAAATTGACATCTGGTAGTCAATTTCATTTACATGCAAAACAAAAACAAAAAACTTGCCAACCCATAATAAAAGACTAAAATTGAAACGTCGTTATATTAAGACACATTTTAGAACACTGTTGTCAACTCCCTAAGTATTCAAACAAGAAAAATCTCCACTTGCATAGCTGCCAGATTTGAGGATTTATCGTCATTTGTTATGCTTATCTCTGCAACGCACCTGACGGCTAGAAGCTTTTTTAAAATCAGCGGATATACTCTCTACGTTACAAAGAACCCCCAAGGTAGAATTTCCTTGGGCTTTATGAAGTACCTTAGAACTTTGATTAAATTTTTATTTTTAGGAGTCATGATTTTACTCCTAATATCAAATCGATTCTTAAGGAGTAAAAGCCAAAATATTTGGATACAGTTACAGCTTTAATACATGTCAAGAATACTATACACTATTCTCAAGAGTAGGGTAATTAAATTGGTTCAGCATTTCTTGAGAATGTACAGAAGAAGTGCAACAAAGTGCTATTTGCAACTCGTAATACGCTTCCAGAAGTTCATCATATTACATTCTATTTCACAGAGCAGTTTTGATGAAAATATTTTTTGAATACATTTTGTTCGTAACATACATATGAATGCATAAAAATTCATACATAAAACTACCAGAATAAAAATAATATTTTTTTTTCATACTGACTTTATTAAGTCTCAAAAAAAAAATCATGGCTCATCAAAAATAGCCATAGAAACCGCCAACTACTTTATACATCGCCAAAATATCGCCATGTCGCCAAATCGAAAATGAAGACGCCAAACAAGTTTTAAAATCGCCACGTTTGGCGAGAAACCGCCACGTTTGGCGAGAAATCGCCACGTTTGGCGAGAAATTGCCACATCTGACAACCCTGTTGACAGGGGCTACCGAGGGAGAGAAATAGCCATCTGCTCGGATAGTCAGACTGCCATCAAAGTTGGCTTGGTAATGCCGTATTAAGCTAAATCAGCTAAGCAACATGAACAAGGTCATACTATGCTGGGCTCCTGGACACGTCGGGTGGTAGGAAACGAAAATGCAGACAAAATGGCCAGGAGGGGGCTAGTACATCTATGTTCGGACCATAACCGTTTTGCGGACTTGGATTGGATAACATACGGAAAGATATATCGACGGCGATCAAGAGCACCAGGGAACACCTCTGGTTCGATCTCTCTGGATTGAGGCCTGCAAAGGTAATGATTGGAACGTATAACCAAAATCGTTTCATAGCTCTCATGTCCCTAAGTAAAAATAATCTAAGAATGCTCACAGGCCATTGCAGACTGAGAATATACCTCAACAGATTTGGTATTGAGAGTAACAGCCTGTGTGTAATCTGTGATTACGAAGATGAAACTCAAGAGCATATACTGAAGCGTTATGTCACAGAAGATATAGCAAACTGGGTAAGCACCAATTGTAGGATTGGAAACTGCCAACATTAGACCCACTGGCAATCTTGAGATTCCTCAGGAGAGTAGGTCTAGATGAGGTGCTTTAGCACCTGGCAAGGAATACAATAGATCTTCTTCGGTCGGATAATTTAAATTCATTCATACTCACACAATCAGTACAACATTACGCTCAATAAAGTTAGCAGTGCCACGTTCATGAATAGTAATTATAGCACAGCTTACGAGATACACTAGCAACTCCATATACATGTTTAGTATGTAGTCGGTTTTTTTTATAGAATTATATAAACATTTAATGAATTTATTATTATTTGATATATTCTTCTAAATTATCTTTTAAAAAAGTTTTCACTTTTTTAAAATAAAACTGGAAGAATATATAAAATTTATTATAATATAATAAATTTATTTTTTCTTATAATTTCCTCGATATTTTTAATTGATTCAGTCTGATTTATCCAAGCTTAAGATCCACTTTTTTTATTTGTAACAGAAAATTTTTTTTTCAAAACAATTGTTAGCTATTATTTAATTATTATACATCCCTGAAGAAGCTAACCATTGTTGTTAGCGAAATTTTGGATTTAATAAAACTATTATTGCTTTTTATAAAAAAAGTGAACCTTAAGCTTGGATAAATAAATCAGACTGAATAATAAATTTAATTTATTAAATGCTTAAATTTGGATTTAATTTTTCGTTTTTCCTTCTCTGATACTTTTATTGGCGCCCAATGAGCAGGGTTGGAAAAAACCCGGGGTTTTTAAATAAAATCCAGCCCGGCGGGTTTTTTCTTGGGTTTTATTGGATTTTATCTGGCTTTATTGGGTTTTATATGGCTTTATTGGGTATAATTGGTTTTTTCAATGTTGTCAAATTAGCCTTTTTCGGTATAGATTCGTTAAACAACGTTCATTTATATAATAAAGCTTTAAATCTCCAACAAATATTACCCCCAGTTCAACAAGCTCTAGCCTCAGTCCCAAGGAAACACCTTGGCCCGGAAGTCTTCAAAAATATGTTTTTTTATGCTTCTGAAAGGAACAATAGAATAAAAAATTTTATCAAGAGCATAAAGGACAAAAGGATTCTGAGCACCGCAATATGTATGCAGCCGACTGGACATTTGGTCAATAAATAAAATTAAAATGTTTAAGTGCTTAAAAAAACGTGTTCTACGATCAACTGTAGTGCGATTCGCTATTAAATATTGACAATAGTTGTCATTGATAAAAAATTTAACAAGCAAATTGTGGATTTTGCCACTCTGTAACATTTTTAACAATAGTTGCTATTGTTTAACTAACGACAATAATTTTTCTGTTGTTAATGATTAGACAACGAGTCAGCTGTTCAGCCATAGCACGTACTTTAGCCAACAAGTAAAGTTAATTTTCTATAAAAATATACAAATATATAAAACATTTATGTTTAAATAACAATATTTGTATTACTTAAACACTTAATTTAACATTTATTTTATTTCAAATAACAAAATTAATGAAAAAAGTTTTTGTACACTGTTTGGCAATTACAAATTCATTTGTTTTTGTTATATTCCTCTTTGTGCTTTTCGTTTATTTCAACAGAGATGCCACATGATGTCAGATTTAAACAATTTTGTTAACAAGAAGTCACAGAATAGTAAAATAGTTAGTGCAAACAACTTAAGAAGTTGACATATAATTACTGTTGTTATTGTTAAAAGTTTCAGAATCTCACTACTGATCACAAATGTAAAGCAAAATTGTTCATAGTGGCCAGCTTTAAAAAAAGTCCCGGTTTTCAGTACAAAAACATGTTCAGCTAGCCGCATAAATATGGCCATAAGATGAAAAAGAATAGTTTAGCAGGTCTGCAGATGTTTGAAAAATGTCCAATAAGCGGCACGCCAGGACCGAGGAGGCTAGATGCTTTAAAAAGTGACTCCGCTAAATTGCAACGGCCGCTGAAATTTGGTGTAATTTGTTGAACAGTATTGCTATACTACTGTCAAAACAGGATTTTGTTAAAAAGCGTGCATTCGAAATATATGGGCAAAGTAATTAGTAAAGAAAACGAAAAGACAACAGAAGAATGCGCAAGTCAAAAGCAACCTCATTTATAACACCCTGTTTGAAATTAAAGATGCAGAACACTTTCCACAATCTGTATTTAAGGAACAAATAGACACTTCTTTAAATGAAAAACAATGGTGGAAAATATTAAAAGCCAAACATTAATTTACCTGCAAACTTTTGCAACTTTTTCACTTCACTAATGAATTTCCTGGTCACCATCAATAAAAAGATGCTAGTTCACCATCAATAAAAAGAACGTTTTCATCTTATGGTTTAATATGGAGTAACCTTTGAAATCGTCTTAAATTGGAAAAAACATTAGCTCTCTTAAAAGCATTTAAAATTTGAGCCACCAGAGAAGTAACTGATTTGAAAACTGACTTAAAATAACTTTTTATGAACGTGTTTGGACTACTATTTTTATGATTTTTGTTTTCAATTAATCAGGCCTGTTCTGTATTCCATTCGGAATTAAAATGCTTTGATAATTCCCAACATTTTCATTCCGAATGGAATACAGAACAGACCTGATTGTCTTATATTTTTTTGATATAATATACTCAGGTATGTGATAGAAATCGATTTTGAAAACGAAGGCATTTTTAAATGTGTTTTTTAATAATATGTCTTTATTAAAAAGAACTTTAACACATATTACACAAAAATGTCTTTATTAAAAATAATTTCATCACACAAATCATAAGAATTGAATGCAAAATGTATTAAAAATGGCATTTAAAATGTCTTCGTTTTCAAAATCGATTTCCATCACATACCTGACTATCTTTATTTAAATTAATACATAAGTACTGAAAACCCCACTAGGGTTCAATTTACATACACACAAATCGACATATAAATACATGTGTAAGAACTTGTGCTATTCGTTCATAATGATTTTATTTTTTTCTGTAAATTAAACTTCAAAACTAAACCATCTTTGTTTAAATTGATATAACGTAAAAAACCCGCTTGGGGTATTTTTTAACAAAATACCCATAAAAACCCGGCTGTGTTCTTTTTTGGGTTACCCAGTGGGCAGCCAACCCTGCCAATGACAGACTAATTGTATAAAGGTTGAAAAATAAAATGGATTCGTATCGAATAAAATTTCTTTGTTGTTGTTTTTTTGTATAATTTTCAAAGCCTACTGCGCTTATTCTTCTGTAATTCTTAAGCTATTTTTGAAAGTTTGTGAATAAGCTCAGATGTTTTGTTTGTAACTTTACAAAACTATGGTGACTTTTCAAAACAATACTCATGATTTGGTATTAGCACCAATAAAATGCAGACATACAATAGACGTGATTAACCCATAACAAATGAAAATTGCTTAAGAATTATCTAATGTATATTTTGCATTAATAACTCAGTTGGCCATGTCTTTCAGACATTTTGCAAGACTGATATATGACCATGTTAAAGCGTCGATGACCTGTTGGTGACATCTCAAACAGATCAGTGAGGACATTTTCGAAAAAATTGCCGCTAAGTTCATGCATGACAACAAGAGCGACACTGTCACCCATCTTTTCATTAATGACCATATACATGACAACATCCTCAGATATGTCTCCATTAAATTTTTTCATTTGTTTCTTTTTTACTCGTGTTCTACAATAACAATTTGAGGAATTTTCCGCTCAGAGATTATTTAATACAAGAAGTTTTAATAGACATTGTAACAGAACTTCCCAGTGGTAAATGAAACGAAGTACTTAGATAATAATTAATGATGTTAGGATGACGTTGTAAGCGGCAATCTAAGTACTTAGATTGTAATGTATGTGTAATCTGATATGTCATCTACTAATAATAACTTCGATGTTTTTGATATATGGCCAATTTTTATGTTTTGTGTCCTTGATTTTGAAATCTTCAGCTAATAAGGCCTAACGCATTTTATGTCAATAAAAAACTTTTTATTACATATTTACCCAACGTTTCGTCAATTTCTTGTTGACTTTTTCAAGGGTTTCGTCTATTTTAAATTAAAAATTTTTTTAATAAATATTACAAATAATCACACCAAAAAACATGATTAACTTACAGAATGATATTAAATCATATTACAAATATATTATGGCTTTGATAAAAACCAAAAATAATGGTAAAAAGTTTTTAAATTTAAATAGAACATAAAGATTAATTGATGTCACAGTTACACTTTACTTATTGCAACACTATAGCTTGTATTTATGTTATTCGTATCTTCTTTTAAGTTCATGGTTCTGTTTATATTTTGTTGAATGCGTAGACTTTCCATAGTGTACCTTTTTCTTCCTTTATTTTCCTTATCTAATATTTTAACATTGTCAAAATCAGCTACATGTCCAGTATTTAGTATGTGCTGTGCTAATGCTGTTGTTTCTCTCTGTTTTGTGATGTCATTTTTATGTTCACTCATTCTTGTCTCCAAAGTTCGTTTTGTTGTTCCAATGTATATTAAATCACATTTTTGTTTATCATCGCCTTTACATTTTACTTCATAAACAACATTGCATTGTTGTTGCTTTTCTACTTTGTGTTTCATGTTAGTGAAATTGTACTAAGTGTAGAATTAGGTTTAAAAGCCATTTTCATATTTTCTGCTTGCATTATTGTTTTTAACTTTTTGTTGTCTGTTAAGCCTGGTATATAGGTTACACTGTAAACATTATTTGGTTGATCATTGCTGTTACTATTGTTATGATTTTGGGAATATATATTTTGGAGTTTTATTTTTGTTTCGTATATTAAATTATTAATAAGGTTTATTGGGAAACTATTGTCCTTAAGTAACTTAGTAATTTTATTTATATTTTTCGTGTGAAATTGCTCATCACTTATGTTCAGTACTCTAAAAATAAAGCTTTTGGCCGTATTAATTATTTGTGTTCTTGGTTGCGTTGCATAAAAATTCATTAATCTTCCTGAAGCTATATCTTTTGCATACCAATCAAGTATAATGTTGTTGTTTTGTCGCTGTAGCAGTATGTCTAAATATGGTAGTTTGTAGTTTTGCTCCATCTCAACAGTGAATTGTATTTTTGGGTGGAAACTGTTGAGTGCTTTAAGAATTTCGTTTTTATCTTCAATTTTAACTATGGCCAATACGTCGTCTACATACTTAACTATGTATTTCAAATTTATGTTTTTCTTTTTCAATTCAGCTAGTGCTTCGTCTAATAGGCTGTCAAGGATTCCGTCTGCTATTGTCGGTGACAACGGATTGCCCATTGGCATTCCAAATATTTGATTATATATTTTGCCGTCATATACAAAATAGTTGTTATCAGTAAGACAAAAATTTAGTATTTTGAGAAATTGAGATTTGGGGATTTTTGTGAAGGCTTCAAGAATGTTCCATTTTTTCATTATATTTCTAATAGCGATGTGAACTGGTATATTTGTGAACAGTGAAACCACATCAAATGATATTATAATTTCATTGGGTTGGAGTGTAAAGTGCTTTAGTTGGTCTTTTAGTTGTTTAGAGTTTTTTATATTATACTCTGATGAAATTATATTTTTAATTACTTGCCCAATGTGTTTGGATAATTGATAGCAAGGAACGTTCATTGAGGAAACGATCGGACGCAGTGGAGTGCCTTCTTTATGAACTTTTGGTAGGCCATAGATTCTGGGGGCTATTCCAGAAGAACAGTATAAACGATGTTTTTCTGATGTGTCTATGTATTCACTTTTGCACAAATTATTGACTATAGTGTTATTTTCTTTTTGTAACTTCGATTATTTTGCATTGTGTATGTGAGAATTTCGTTGTATTTCGTGGAATTTATCCCTTATATGTAAAAAGTAAAAAGTTGTGGCCTACTTTTGGGCTACATTTCAACAACAAGCTCGCTTACAGTTCCACTTATGATATAAACGAACAGTAGCGACAGGTACTGACATCGTAGCTTACATTTTAAGCGAGAGCGCACCGATTAAACAGCCTATGCACGCTTATGCTAAATCTAAGTGGGAAAATAAGCCAAAGCATCACCGCTAGCAGCTACTAAGTATTGCTTACATCAGCGATTACGTAATGGGTATTTTTACCACTGGGTTTTCATCAGCTTAATTTCGCTCAATTTTAGAAAGCAGGAATGTATCAAAATGATTCAAACTGGTGACAGACTGTGCGACAATGTCCACTAGAAGTTCATTTGCTTGTATATTTTTGTTGTAACGAAATTATACAAAATTTTAAATTGAACACTGGCATGACCAGTTGAGTAATTTTTCTCTTACCCATTCTTTGGGTACAGTTTCTGCTAGAATATTTTAAAAGAAACTGTAATCGACAAGTATCGTGCATGACAAATGTCGAAATTTCTTTAAACAGTCGTTGATGAAAATGTCCTCTACGACGAATTGGCCAACTGTGAATCTTTATATCTTAAAAAGAGCGCTGCTTGAGCTTTGCTTTGTATTACTATTGTATTTTATACATTCATGTATAAAATATATTGCGGTAGAGGTTGGGAAAAATCTTTTTTTAAGTCATTTAGGAGGTATGTATGTATGTAGGTATGTATCTACCCACCCCAGCTAGCAATTTATGAAATTATGGATTATATTCGAGTCTTTATTGGTTCATCAGCTCGATTAAAAAAATCATTTATGCGCTCATTTTCTGATCATAAAAGATACTTTTGTCGGTAGAAAATGGTACCCTACGTATGACTCCTCTTGAAGAGTCTTTTATTACCCGCTTTTAAATCAGTTTTGACTCATTTTTTAAACAGTATTTTTGATCATTTCTGAGTCAATTACGACTCATTTTCGAGAAAGTAAAAATATTAATTTTAACTGAGAATCGAGCCAACTCCTTCGAATTTGTAACCTTATGCAAGCCACAGACTTTGCGACCGTTGGTACAACTCAGCTACTAATCAAGTTGTATGCTTGTCGCACAAACGATACAATTTGGCTTGCGATCTCATGCACAACTTCATTTTGCAATCAACTTGTGAGCAAGTAAATATCTCTCATTTTATGTTGTCCGCAAATAATACTCACATTCAATGTTTACTGCAAGGTGGTGACAAGAAGAATAAACACGTATAATACATAAAATAGTATACGACAGGCACACAAACGTTGCGACAGTGTTGTACAACATGGCAAAAAATCAAAACTTTTTGATCTTTCGTACAACCAAGACAAAACTTAATACAACGAGCCCACAAACGTTGCAATTTCGTGTACAACCTCCTCAAGTTGTACCAACGGTCGCAACGTCTGTGGTCTCCTTTACGTACCAACCACTCAGCTAAGGTACTGCCTACAATATCGACAGCACAAAGCTAACATAAACTTACTTTTATAACAATACTAAAACAGTCAATTTCGAGCATATGCTTGATCAATTTATGATTGCGCACAAGTCTTTTTCTAAGCATTTATGCTTAGCATTTGGAAGATTGTTTTACCAAAAATCAGCAAACGGAGTCTTTTAAGACTACCTTAGATGATCAAAAAGTGATTAATCAGTTGCGGGCTAAAAACAAGACTCGAAAATGATTCCTACAATTGACTAGAAAACGACTTGTGCGCAATCATAAATTGATCATGCTTATGTTCGGAATTTAATCTTTTAAGACTAACTTAGCAGTTGCGCGCTCAAAAACGACTTGAAAACTTATTTATTCATTATATGTATACATATAATGAATAAATAAGTTTTACTCACTTTCTATCCAATGTACTGCTGTTCGAATGTGGTCTAGAAGCAGGACTATGTACAGGTAAACTGCGGGGTCCCTCCATACTACGCGACATAATGCTAAAATGTCGATTGTTCGCATGTTGGTTTTCTTTGCAACTGTAACTACCATTTGCCATCATCGCAGAGGAATGCTGTTGTTGTGAAATATGATGATGATAAGAGGTGATACCAGCCGTATATGATGTTGTCATTGCCGAAGTATCGTGTATAGCCTCAACTGCTTGACCTGCAGCAGCATCAACGCCACCGGCCAATATGCCCGGTGTGCTCATATTTGATCTTTGGTGTTTAGGAGATGATGGTGCACTGCCCACAGTATTGCGAGACTAAGAAAGAATAATAATAATAAATAAAAAACTTAAAATATATTAATTTTAATTACCTTACGCTCTGCCTCTGAACCCATCAGTCTTTCAATTAAAGACTTGGGGAAAGTTTCATCGAGAATGTTCCCCGTCGAAGAAGAATGCATATAACGGGCATGATGAGAAGGTGAAGGCGTATTCGAACCAGCGGGACTTGCTAATAATGAGGGTGATATTAGAACAAGTGGAACATTGCGGAAGTGTTCGGAAGGTATGCGCATCTGAAAAATAATTATATATAGAGTGTATAGGAACTAGTTTTTTAGCTTTTCTTTTTTTACCTTGATATAACATTTGGAGCATACGGTACGTTGGCATATTTTACACTGTATACCCCAAGGACCAAATATAGAGAATCTTGTGCGCAGGCATAAAAAACAAATTTTACGCTTTTCAACATCCTCCTTGACACGTATACCCACGGGAAGACCTTCAAGTTCGGCCTTTGTCATAACCGAACGAATGTGTACAATCTCTTCCAGTGTTAGGGATAGACGATCGTCACCACGTTCGTTCCAGGTCTTTTCATCCATAAAGGATCTGTTCCACGGGCCAAGTGAGGATGATGAATTGCTTATGTTATGAATATCCTCATTACTAGGACTTTGAGAGCGTTTTATTTGTTGCGGTTCTTGTTGTTGGTTGTAATCATTGTGTAGCTGTAAAAACTTGTTTTTAGTTATTTTGAGGCATTAGATATTTAGAAGTACTTCATACCTGTTTGGCTGCGCTCACATTAAGATTGCCAACATTCCCATGAACATCTGACTGCCGTGAAACCGGTCGTGAGGGTGGCATTGAATGTGCATTATCGAAATTACTTTGACAACCGACAATAGTATGACGCCGAGCTGAAACTCTCCGAGACTCGCATTGTGTTGCCAAATCATAATCTAAGAAATTTTTTAAAAAGTTTTATTAATACAATTCATAGCTTTTCCAGCTTATATTAAAAAATGTTTGGTTAAGTTAAGTATATAACAATGTTAGTGTGCTGTTTTTTGGTGGCATTTTAGACGATTTCTGTTAAATAAAATTGTGTTAGTTACATCACAGTAAAGAATCGAAGCAGGTGACGTGACCTTGCAAAGACTTTTAAATCAAACAAAAAAGCTAGTTTTCAGATTGTAGTGCTTCAAAGTGGGAACCTCCACAAACACATCATGCCTGTTGTGACCGCTCTATCTTTTTGTCACATCGATGTTCTTGATGGCTGGATGAGGCATATCTTTGTGGAGATAGAGTAAATAACTTTGCAGTGCAATCAATAAAGCCATGTGCAATAAGGCCATATGGCTTTATTGCTCAATTGATTGAGAAATAAGGCCATATGGCGTTATTTCTCAATGCTTAACATAGCGTCTTCACGAGCCATTGACTTATGTTAACAAAAGTAAAAATAGCAGTAAAATTTTTCTGGTGTTTTATTTATGAAGTTTGACAAATGTTAGAACAAAATTATGTCCCGTGAAGACGGGGTGTTAAAAAACTAAAATATGAGAAATGAAGCGATATATTTTTATTTGCATCGCTGAGGGGGTTCGCTGAGTAAAGATTTTTGCAAAGCCGGCTTTCGGTTGGGCTAAGGGTTTTCTCCTCCCGGTATATCGAAAAGCGGTTCGCTGAGTAAAGTTTTCTGCATAGCAGGCTATCGCCCGGCTATGCCAAAATCTTTACTTAGCGTAGCCATTCTTCGATAAACTCAGAGGCTAAAATCCTTCCTAAAGACTGCCCCAAGGCAGGTAAAAATGGCAAAAGCTAATTTTTATGTGCACACTATATTCAATCTAAAAAAATATATATATATATAAAAATCTAGTTAAGAAATAACACCATAATGGCTTTATTTCTCAATGAATGGAGAAATAACGCCATACACACAGAAAAAATATGGAATGTAAAATCAACATGACGCAATTGTGATTTGAAATCATATTAAATTTACATGAAATAATTTGTCGTTTAAGTGTATTAGTGTTTATTTGCTTTTTTCATTGCTACAGTTAACTGTTGTGCTTAGTTGTGTGACTTGTTGTTGTTTATTCTTACATGTATCGGCTATGTAGACGACAAAAAACGAATTACCACCGAAATTTACTGCTGCTGGCTTAAAATTACCATTGTTTCATATTAATTTTAAACGAAAAATTATTAATCTAACCTTAAATCTCTTTGATTTAAAAATTTTCACTGTTAACACAAGTTTTTTATAAACGTTACGATTCATTTTAAATCAACATGACTATGACTTTAATTTCAAATAAGTTTTATGTTAAATAATAATTTAATCATATTGAACTAAAATGAAATTCATTTTACATGCGATGGTATTTATTTACAGTATAGGTAAAGTAAAGTTTGAAGCTGTTGTGGATGCAGTGGTTAGCCCGTGGACTATCATGCAGGTGGGACGAGTTCAAATCTTGGCTGGGGCAGCCAGCTACGACACAAAGTTTTCTGATGCCGATAACGTAAATAAAATTATTAATATAATAGCTACATTAAAGTCATGTTGTTTCAGCTTGATATAACTATAATTCAACATGATTCTTCGTGTTGTTTCAATATTAAATTCACGTTGCTTAAACTTGAAATAACTTTGATTCAACATGATTCTTCGTGTTGTTCCAATATCAAATTCAGGTTGTTTCAACTCGAAATAACTTTGATTCAACATGATTTTTCGTCTTATTTCAGTATTAACTTCATTTTGATTTAACTGTACTGCAATATTAAATCAACATGAAATATAGTTAATTCAAAAGGATAAATTTTCCTTCAAAATTATTATAAATCATGTTGAATTAAAATGAAACACTTATGAAGCAAAATCACTACCGACAAATGTTAAATTAACCTGGTTTTCGACGATTTTATATGACAATTTTTCTGTGTGTATGATCCTATTGGTCAAAGGATTGAGAAATAAGGCCATATAGCCTTATTGAGCATTTCTTGCACTGCACCTAATAACATATGCAAATTTCATATATCCTTCGGTCAGTCTAATACAACATGTAGTTATTTTTGTATGTATGTGTACTTTTCGAAAAAATTTAAAAGAATTCTCCAATATGCTCAATAATATATGTACATACTTATTTATCTTGTAAAGTGCCACAAATTTTTATTAAAATGTGTTAATTAATAATTTTAAAATAAAACTTTATGTATTAGTAGTAACAAATCATGCAAATAAAAATGTATTGTATGTACGATTACCATAGTTATGTATGTATATGAATATTTAATCATAGTTTATTACGAATAAAATCAACTTAAAATATTGGTTATTAAAATGATAATGATGATGATTAAGCATCGAAGCCTTTAAAATTAACGAAGTAAATAAAATAAAAAGCATTAAGTGTAAACGAAGTGATATAGAAGGGATATAAAAATAAAGAGAAATTAGGGATGGGAAAATGAAAAAAATATATCGATACATATCGATGTATTTTTCGATATTTTTGAAACATGATTATTCATACATAATCCCACAATTTTTCTAAAATAAAACACAAAACTACTTTTCGTATAAATAATGAATATGAAAAGAGCCAACAATATTTTATGGAACGTACATCAAGAAAATTATACTAAAATATGATAATTTTTCGAATACACAAAATATTTTAAATAAAACAAAAGATTTTGTTAAGAATATTCTATTTAATGAAGATTGAGTCGAAATTTAAAAAAAAACTTAACGAAAAACAAAAGCAAAGCTAAAAAATATTGAATTTGATACTGTCGATATATTTTGAAAAAAAAAATCGATATATTGCAACTGAAAATATCGACGATATATTCTCGATATAGTTTTGAGAAAATATCGATATAACAATATATCTATATTTTTTGCCCATCCCTAGCAGATAGTCCGCCAGTTAACCACCCACACACATACACGCACATCCAAGGAGGTACTCTTGATTCCACAGCTGTTTACTCTTTTTTTATTTGTGGCTGTCAATTGTGTATCAAATTACACAAGTTATGTTGTGTATGTTTTTTTAACAATTTGACATTTCAAGGAACTGCGACTACCTGGTAAATAAATCTACTTTGACGCACACCCATCGTCAAGGAGAGAAAATTTAATGTGTAAAAATGTGGCTTATAGGAAAGTAGTAGATGTGAAAAAGGACCAAAAAGAGTATGTTTCCTGTTAGTTACAAGTGTTGAATGTAAAAATTGTTGTTTTCAAAGTAAATTAAAAAAAAACCATAAGGTCTGCGGCAAGGTGAATTAATTTTATCAGGTGGTGTTGATTCTAAAACAACTACAACATCACAATAACATTTGACATCTCAGCCCCTATGTCAACGTATACAAACTTTGACATTCGAGCATCTAATTTGCGTGAAAAAAGTAGAACAGCGGTGCTTATAATATCACCTGTATAAATCCACCTTGGTCTGCGGCAAAATGATAAGGTAATTTGATTTTTGTTCTTTTTATGTAAAATTAAAAAGAGTATTGGGAGAGCTGCTTAAATGTTGTTCATCTATAATTCATAGGGTTTCATTTGTTGGCCGAAATTGATATCTATAAACCAAAATATATCTTAAGATTTGCATAATTTAAAATTTGTCTAAAATATATTTTACAGTACAAAAATTACTTCAATATCTATGCAACATTGAAAACTTATAAGGCTTTCCGTATAATATTCGAAAGTTTCAACTTAATTAAAACACTCGTAGCAATAGTACACAGAAAAAATTATGATAGCTTTTTTTTAAACAATCATTTTTTTGAAACTGATTTTAAATCTTTATTACTGTCTCTATTTAGTTTAATAAATAATTTTGTTTGACTTATTATTTCATTTCATTTACCTACCGCCAATGTTGGCAATCTGATAAAATTATGAAATTCTTTGATTTATTTTTTATATTTCTCGAAAACATTTTTTGATTGAAACAGTTTGTTTATTTTTTTCAAACAAATTATTACAAATTTTAGCATTTGAATTTACAAATTTCTTTATAGGACCTAAATTGAACAAATTTACATTCGATTCAGGGAATTTGGTATTTGAAGTGAAAAATTTCTTTTTTCTGTGTAAGCTTAAATTTAATATTGCCCAACTAAAATATTTTGGACATGAATATTTATTCGAAGTTTGAAATTGAAATCTTATAATAGAATTTTCGGTTTTTAGTAAACTTTTTGGCCGTTTATATATTTTTTATTTTTCAAAGCAAAAAGAACAATAACATGGATAATATGCAAAAATAAGTTAAGATAAGCGTGGGTTTTTGCTAGTTTTCTTACGGACTTTTTCATTTTCCGGAATATGGGGAACTATGTTGAAATTTCCCGGGCATGCGGGAATTGCCACAGATTGTTAAGAAAATAACTGCAATTTAGGGTATTATGTTCCCCCCTATTATGAATTGCGACGTCGACGTCACATCAACACGACAGCGAAGCATTGTTACTTGTCTACTCGTTGTCGACAACAATTGACTTATATTAACATGCTGGGCTAATTTTATAACCACAAGAAAATAGTAAGATACATACTGTCAATAGTAGTCAATTGTTGTCGACAGCGAGTAGACAAGTGTCAATTTTTTACTGTCGTGTTGATGTGACGTCGACGACGCCATTCATAAAAAAGGTGATTGATTGATTTTAAATACATTCATAAGATCTATGTATTAAAAAGAAAGAAAACACAAATATAAAATAACAGAAATATATTTTTTCTCTATAAAACTAAAACTACAAAAAAGTTTGATTTGTTCATCATTTTCTGGTTGGGTATATCTTAATATACGTAAATATATAATGATTTTTTCCAATAACACTATGCAACAAAATAAAAACGTTTGTCATGACCTTTGATCACCACTATATTTTTTTGATGTGTGGTGGGTGCCCTAACTACAAAATAGTCGAAATTTAAAATTCTATGGATACGTTTTTTAAATTGTTTCTAAAATTTGGGATTTTTGAGAAGAGGTAGTTCAATTTCATTACAAAAAAACAATAAAAAATTGGAATAAAATTACCTTTAAGCCGTTCTTACATTACTAGGATCCGACTCGATGGTCGAAATTCGACCACTTGATCCGTAATCGAGTTTGTTTGTAACCGGATTTGAAAGTAGGGTTTTGAACCAAAAAAATATACTGTGCATATCTAGGGAAAAATACATTTTAAGCCAAATGTCGTCGGCTTTCTTCTTAAACCACGTAAGCGCCATTTTTTCGAAATTGACTTTTTTAGTTTTTATGGTAGAAAATAACATTTGCCACCCGATTGCATTCTTATCTTGACAACTTTGTATGAAAAAAAGAAATTAAAGCCATTTCGAAAACCTCGAAGCGCCATACAAAATGACATTTGCATGCAAAATAAGATTCTTTTTATATTTAAAGCTGGAAAGTTTTAAGTCTCACCCACCAAATTCATTGTTTTTGAGATAAAAATAAATCTGGAAAGTTTCAGGCCAATCGGAGCATTCTTGGTGCGGCGTCAGGCTCTCAAAGTCAGTAACTTTGGTAAAAAAGATACTTCTCGTCGAGTAACTCAAAAACTATATATCCTAAACAGCACAAATGTTCCTCAAGCCTCCATTATTTTAATAAAATACAGCTTTTTTCTGTATGCGAAAGCTTTATCTCGATATGTAAACATGGCTGCCGTACAAAAAGCCGTTTTGAGCTGAAGTTCGTTTTCGGACCCTAAGGGGTTAACGCGCGCTCATAGAGGGTTAATTTCTAAGACCGACCCCAAATATTTTGATATAACCAACATTTATTTCAAAGGATTCAAAGCGCTATCTGTACTCCTTAGAGTAGATCCCATACAAACCGTAAAATGTACGGAAAACATGAAATTGATCGAATTTGAGCTATTATTTTTTTACGCTATATAATGAACATGGATGTTCTACAAATTGAATTTTGAAAATAAATTTCTTTTGTCTCCCCATAACAAAAATTATGTTGGTCTCAATTTAACGTTACCTTCACTTTACAAAAGCTAAATTAGCATTAACAAGGAAAATATGAAGATTTGATAAGTTTGATAAAAGTAATGCCGGCAAATAGTTGCCCATTTTTTGAACAACTCGTTATTAATAATAAATAGTAAGATTTTGAAAGTGTTTTTTTAAGTTTAATTAGTTATCGGCTCTTTTAATAATGTACGATTAAAAGTTAATGTGGACTTGAAGGCCAAGTTCGAAATACAAAACTTGTCGATAAAGTCCACGTTAACTCATTGTATAAATGGCCATAAGCAAACTTTTTTTTACAAATGGAATGTTCGTTTTTTGATATTATATCTTCGGTTTATTTGTAATTTGAATTTTTAACGTGAGCTTAAGAGTGAAATAAATAATATGTAATAAGTTTCTTTGTATTCATTTTATAAATTACCTTTCGTTACTTTTTTTAAGAGAATAAAAATTTTCTTTAAAAAATATAAAAATAAATGTTAATTGACACACAGAAATTTATGTTTTTTAATTTTACAAAACCTCGTAAGCGACAAAATTTGCGAATTGTTGTTTGCGCCAAAAACACCTAAGCGACAAATTTGGATACAGTTACTTGTTAGTAATAAATTTTTTTAAAAAATGATGCAAAACCCTTCAGAGTCGTAAAGCCATGTTTTGTAAAAAAATTTTTTGTTATAAAACACATATTTAAAAAGTTATTAAGTTTTTTTCGTTTTCTGAAAAACGAGTTGTTGGTGCGTACGTGGTTTAAGAAGAAAGGCGACGATATGTTTCATCAATATTGGTGGACAATAACACTTAAAAGTGTACGACAAAAAATTGTGTGGGCTATTTATATATAAGATTTTTTTAATACTCAATGGTTTCGGAATTATTTAGACCGCAATGACAAAAAAATTTTTTTTTCTATGCAAAATTGGAAAATTTTTATTAGTTAAACATTTATAAAAAATTATTCAACCTTATCGGGAATTCAAGTTCACGTGGAATATGTCTCCTTTCCCTAAAATTGTGATCGCCAATTTTGCGTTGCTGTGTTAGTGTAATATTTTGTTTGTTTTTTCCGTCAATTTTGTTCATGGGAAATATTTAGAGTTCGACCGAAACCAGTTTTTTGAGGCCGAACACGAACCGAACCTAATATTCGACAAAAAGGCCGAATATTCGGCCGAATCCGAAACTTGCCGAAACTTTTTTAGCATTAACTCATATTGACATTTTAAAAACTTAACATAACTGAAAAGTCATTTATTTTATTAACAGCCCTTTTCACAATGTGTTTAAAAGTTAACGTAGTTTTAACGGCAAATTCCCCATACAAAACGTTAACTTTTAACAGTACACTGTGAAAAAGAGTGTAAGAGTATTTCTACATACCTACAGTGTCAGTCAAAATAATAGTAGAAATTGAATATATTTCATTCCATCGAGCATATATAAAACTTTAACATTTACGAACATATGACTAATAAAAACTTGGCATAAATTAGCTTAAATGATGAATAGAACTGGAATATTGTGTTCGGTACACATACATTGAGAATAGTTTAATCACTCTATTGATGACGTTACAAGAGCACCAATCAAAAAGTTTAGTCGGAATAACTAAAAAGATATAAAGTGGAATATTTACTTATTTTTTGACACTAATTTATACCATTTCATTAATTTCAACTAAAGTGAAGTTTTTTGGTTTACGCCCGCGTTTCATCGATGATATACACAATAAAGAATTTTTCTCGACGGTATTGAATTTATCGTGAAGATCGAAAACGAACTTTCTTCATATTTTGTAATTATTTAAAAAAATCTGTTTTAAAAAACAAATAATCAATTTCAGTGTAAAATTGCAGAAGTAAATTCGATTTATTATAACATAAAATAGATTTTCGATTGGAATCGAAATCGGTTTACCATTTCCTAGTTTTTGATATTTATTTTGGCAACAAACAGTTGAATACTTGATGTTACTATGTATATCTTTTGGTTGTGCTTTATAAAACTAAGTAAAATTTTCATTCAATTTGAAAAGATATAGGATGGGAAAAAAGAGATTCATGGCGGTGACATATTTTAAATTTGGAAAATACTATTTCGGTTAGCTTCCTTATTTATAGAAATTAAAAAGTCTCGGTTTCGGTATTCGGCCAAAAAGTTGGCCTAAACCGAATATCAGCCGAAACCACAATTTTGACCGAACCCGAAACCAAATATTCGGTCGGACTCTAGAAATATTAAAAAAAACCAAAATGTTCGCTTCTTATTCCCGATAAGGGTGATTATTAGAGTGTACAATATTTTGAGGCATAACAATTTCCGGTAATTCCCACACTAATTTCCCGAGATTATTGAATTTTGCCTAATTCTCGGGAATTGCCGTTACAATAAACTGTAGGTTTTACTCGTATCTATTTACAGAACGATTTTGCTGATTTTCAATAGTAAAAATCTTCGGACAAATTCTAGCAGATCGATGCAACATTTAGGATTATAAGTTATCTAGGGACTTCAAAGTAGACGTTTCAACATCCGACTGACAGACGGACATCGTTAAATCAACTTCCCTATCTATAAGGAGTTCAATACAACAGACATACATATGTATGTATTTATATACTTTAGGGGCTCGCAAAAAAATATTGGAGACATTACAAACGAAATGACAAACCTATATATCTGTAGGTGGGAGGTAAACTACACCAATTCACATTTTGGAAATTTTACAGAGAACGCAAAAACATATTGAAAATCATAAATGATTCCATCTCTGTAGTATTAACAATTTGAGTTATATTTTATATACATAAATCTAATATTATTAGTTTTTTTAGTTTTTTTTTTATATCGAAGATATCGTCCCTACCATGTCAAACTATCCAATATGAAAAATTCGTTTTTTAGATTCGTTATCTTGGTACTCTAATTTACACGATACACGTCGTTTCAAAATGCTGAAATTCTCATAGACGAAAGCTAGCTTATTAAGTAATATTTTGAACTCAACACTTTTAGGAATACACTGACTTTAAATTCACAATTCATGGGTCTTTGCGCTCTTCTGAAAAGTATAAATTTGGATATTGGATAGTTTGACATGGTAGGGACGATATCCTTAATAAAATTACGTCATATAGTACATATTTATCTTTACTTATTAAAATGGAAAAAGTGCTCATTTCAACAGTATAAAAAAACGTATTTCGAAAAAAATGTGACTAACCAAAAGCTACACACGACCCCCCCTTTCGATTTTGTTGAAATTTGGTCAGATGTTTTCTTTAATCCTATAATGAATAATGAACTTATACCAACGAAAAAAATTTGAAAATGTTTATTTCAAAAGTTATGGCATATTCAAAATGTTATAATTAAATTTATTTAATAGTGGTACACGTTTAACTACTAACTTTAGAATTGTTTGTAAATTTTAAATTGTTTGCCTTTAGCAGCAAAGTTAGACGAACG
The DNA here is from genome assembly GCA_956483635.1 of Panzeria rudis. NCBI lineage: Eukaryota > Metazoa > Arthropoda > Insecta > Diptera > Tachinidae > Panzeria > Panzeria rudis. Next base: position 91,691,214 of record OY101449.1, on the reverse strand, counting down.
CACCTCGTAAACACACTGTTTAAATTTATTTTCTTTTCCTTTAGTCATCAGATTTTTTCGAGTTTGCGTCATTCCTACTGGCTTAAGCGTGAATTTTCGTTTTTTTTTGCGAAAAATTATTTTTTTTTTCTTTTTTGCCCTTTTTATAATCCAAGCGATTTCTAAACTACACAGAAAAAAATATCATCAAACTGCAACTAACAATTTCAAATATTAATATGTTATTTAAACTTAAACATATATTTTTTTAATATAACAAATTGAGTTGTTGATACGACAAACACAGAAATTTTTTTCAACAAACTGAACTAACCAAATTTTTTGTTATGTATTGTGAAAAAAAACGAACAATCATCATTGCTGATATAACAAATGAAAGCACACACGTAAAGAAAACAAAGCAAATCAAGAAATTTTTTTCAATAAACTGAACTAACCAAATTTTTTGTTACGTATTGTGAAAAAATTAACAATCACCATTGTTGATATAACAAATGAATGCACACACGTAGATGAAACAAAGCAAATCACGTTTTGTGTGTATTCATTATTTGCGTATTTAATAAGGAATTGCCCTGTAGCTGAGAGGTAAGTCTATATAATAAATAATAAATAAATTTGAAATCAACAAAAAAAATTGTTAAAAAGCTTTCTCTGGTTTTCCTTTAGCTTACAATTTCGTAATTGTATTTGCGAAAATCGTTGTAGGTTCAAAATCAATTAATTATTTAATTGATATAACAAAACATTTAATTGAATTTACAAATTTTTTTTCTATGTATATTAGACCTTTTTAGACCGATATTAGCCAGATTTTGAGAATATTCGCAATTTTTTTTTTCGACTTTCCTTATAATTTGAGTAGTTTTTAATCCATTTTACAGCTATTTGGCAACATTGAAATTTTTCGCAAATTTTCCTTGCTTTTGCGATGTAAGCGTTTTTTGCAAGTTTGTGAGCTTTACACAGTTTAAGCTGTGATAATTAAATATTATTCTTTTATATCTTCTAGATGTTAGCATGTTTCTGCGAATTTTCGTCATTTACGCGATTTTTTCAAGATTTCGCCTTTCGTTACGGGTTTAACGGCTTGTAATCAATTTAAAACTTGTTTTTAATATTGCAGTTTTTCGCGAATTTTCGCAATTTTATTTTAATATTTGAGTTTTATTAGGATAAATGTCTTGAAAACAAAAAGTAAAACTAAAGTTTATTATTTTTCAAAAATTACGCTTTTTTGTTCTTTGAAATCTCTCTGCTTTTATTATAACGGTATATTTTCATTATTTCTTTATGATCTAATTTTTCGTGTAATTTTAAGACGACTTTATACACTGCACGCAGGGATGATAAATGAAAAAAACAATTTCGGCTCAAATAGTACTAAAAGAAAAATAAGAAAACATTTCTGTGGTTTTCTGGAATAACAACATAAGTTATTAATACAAAATATCTCTATTTTAAGCGCTCTTTCCAATAGAGTGAAAAATTTCGGAATATCATGGACCGATATTGATATTTTTCATGCACAGCACCCTAACTTCTGTATTGATTCTATATTGGATTATTTAAACACACATCCAAGAGATACGTTGTTATTATCTAAACACATACGTTTTGAGTGAGATCTTTTTACATTTTTTGTTTTATTTTACTTAGAAAATGTCATTTATGTCGTCATAAGCGGTTTATGCATCTCTGCTTGGATCTCATTTTTACGTTATTTTTGCCTGAAATTTTTACATGAAACTCTTTTGCTATATATTTACGAAAGTGTTAAAATTCAAAGATATTTTGTTTTTGCTCTACTGAAACAATCAGTATTAAGACATACAATCGGCCTTGAACACTAGCAAACAAATATTATGTATAAGCTGTTCTCTCCTGTTATAAATTCGCTTTAAATATGTAACTGCACAAATCCACTCACAAAATAGCCGCCTAGTAGTCAAACTTGAAATCAGAGCGTTCAGCACCGCGTCAGCAACAGGGTACGTACCTTCAAGTTAAGTTTTTGTCTTACAATATACGGTAAATACGTAACACCTTGTCAACGCAATGCTCAATGCTTTGATTTAGGCTGAGCTGTATGTAAGTAGACTTGAGAGAGAATTAAGTTAAGAGCCAAAGTAGAGATAAATGATTTTTGAATACGCAATGTATACCAGCCAACATATTGGGAAAATTTTGCAAATAGTACCAAATAAATCACGGGGGTATCATCGTACTTTTTAGGTATAAATAGTACCAAAAAAAGTACAATTGTACCAAATTTATCATCCGTAACTGCACGAGTTAATATTGGTCAATATTTGACCGACTTCCTTCCGCTTTGTTGTTGTGAACAATGTAAAGTCGCATTACTGCAATGAATTTTGGCGTTTAGGAACTCGGCCTTTCTTATACCAATAATAAACTTTAGTTTTAGTTTGTGTTTTCAAATCATTTATCCCAATATGTACTAAAATATTTTTATACATTTAAAGAAAATGTAACTTTTGAGGCACAGTCAATATTATTTTTTTTTAAATATGTTGTTTTGAATGATGATTTGTCAAAAAATGTTTGGTGTACGAATTAATACTGGTAAGGGCTCGTAGCACAAAATAATTTTTTTTGGAAAAATTACTTATCTGCAAAGTGAAATTTTCAAAACTGATTAAACCAAAACCGTATAGTTTTTGCGGCTGAGTTTTTTATATAAAACCTCTAAATGTGCTTAAATAATCCTGAAATTTCTAAGGAGGGGTTTTTTTCTTTTTTGAGATATGATTTTTTTCGTTCGCAACCTTTAACAAGAGTATTAAAAAATAAATTTTTTTGTTTAATTTGTTTTAAAGTGTTGGGACGAAAAAAATAAACATTGATAAGTTGTGCTTTTGTTTATTTGCTGAAATTTTATTTTGGAAATTTCGTGTTAAAAAAGTCAATTTGTTGTCATATCTTAAGAAAGAAAAAAAACACCTTGAAAATTTTAGTATCTTTAAAGAACTTTTAGAAGTATTATATAAATAAAATTCAGCCGAAAAAATATAGGTTTTTGATTTAGTCAGTTTTGAAAATTTCAAAACTTTGCAGATATGTAAGTAAATTAAAAAACAATTTTTTTCTACCCCCAAATATTCTCTTTAAAATGACATATAAATCATTCTTGTATATATAATAGTTTTCGCGATATTTAAAAACTAAACTCAACACATTCGGTAAATTTGGCGAAATTGCGACATTTTGAATATGTAATAACCAGGGCTCGGAATTTCATGCAAATGCATGTTTTTTGTGGTGATAGATAAAGAGGTATTGATTAATTATCTATGCGAATTATCAAATTTCAAGTTTTTTGGCATCGATTTGTAGTTGCATATATTTGCATATTTTGGTGGTAAATGCTTATTTTTGCATATTTTGGCAATAAATGCATATTTTTGGAGTAATACAAATTGTTTAATGTAAATTTTTCAATTTTTGGAAAAAAGTTTAATAGGCCAATTATGGATGGCAACTGCGTTGCTAGCTGTTGGAAATGATACACTGATGGCAATTGGCAACTGAGAGCTGTCAATTTCAGTTCCTATTTAGTGCCTTTCTGGCAACTATTAATTTTCAGTTGCCTTAAATATTAGATCCAATTAAGTTTGTTTTATGTTTTTTCTCTTATAATAATAAAAAGCTAAAAAGTATTTTCATATTATTTTACTTTTGGTACTTTGTATGTAGGTAAATGCATATTTTTCATTTTTAGGTGCATTTGTTAAGCGCTTATAACCAATTTTTAGCTGCATGTAAGTCCGAGCCCTGGTAATAACTTTTTAAATAAAAACTTTTAATTTTTTTCCTTTCGCATAAGTTTGTTATAGGATGAAAGAAAACATCTAACCTAATTTCATCAAAATCGAAAGGGGTCGTGTCTAACTTTTGGTCGATTTGAAATGGAAATATGCTTTGCGCATTTCAAAATTCACATTCCTGATATTTTAGCTAGTAAAACGAATTACATTTAGACAAAGCAAAGCCAACAGATTTTATTTAAACCACAATTAAGTAACAAACATTTTAGACGTCTCGAAACAGAACATAAACAGAACAACAAATTAGTAACCCCATCATTAGGATGCGCACCTTAAATTTGAACTGTCAGACTAAAAAAAAAGTAAAAAATGATTGAGACATACACAAAACAGTCAAATTAAGAACAACAAAGAAGACATGTTGGTTTTATGTTATTGTCTACTTTTTAAGAAATAAATGGCTCTGACCGATTTAATGGATTTTACATGTATGTAAGAATATATAGTTTATTGCATTAATATTTTTTTATTATAATAAAACACATTTCTTGGTTTAGCATATTTACATTCCAAGGCGCTGTCAAAGAATTTATGATATTCATCCTGGCTATATGGATCCTCTGTAATTTTCATTTTCAGACATCGCCCACGAAGTAGTAGAAGTAGTAGGTAGACATTTGTTTAATGTGAGTAGTAGATAGTAGAAGCACACAGTAGTGTAGTGACAGTAGTTTGAAGTACAATGGAGTAGTTGAGGTAAATTTATAGTTGCCGTTTTTGGAATTTTGAATTATAATTTGTTTGTTGATGTTTTTTTTTCAAAAAAAATTAAGTAGATTTAATTTGGAAATGTTTAAAACATGCTCTCAACTTGGATTTTCAAGAGGTTAAAGAACCCATTGTGTCTTTTGTAGTTAAAATTTCTTTAACTAAATTATTTATTTTTTATTTTTAAATAAACGACTAGTTTAATATATTTGTTCAAATAGCTTTTTGTTTTTTTAAATAAATATATTTGTTTTAAGTTAGAAAAACTACTTATTTTTACAACTACCAACCAAGCAAAAACCCACATTACAAATTATATGCCTTTAAAAAAAGTAAATAAAACAAAATAAAAAAAATTAATAAATCAAAGAAAAACTAAAAATATAATTATAAAAAATTACACATTTCCAAAAAAAGTAAATATATTTATGTAAATATAAAAGTGGTAAATATTAACAATGTAGAGTGGCAAACAAAAGTATTCATGCAAAACTTTAATTTTCAGAGCAAGTCTGCAATTTCAGGCCAGACGAGTTTTTCCATACAAATTGACAGTAATCATATGCCGTAAAAAGCAGTCATGAGAATCTATTTTATTTTGACAACGTTTTTTCTCATGCTCTAAGTTTTAGCCACTCATTCTCTCAACAATGTTGCCGTGTTTTAATAAAATTTCATAAATTTTTCATACGATATATAAGAACAAACCAAAATAAACAATAATATGAGAGAATTTTGAAGCTACTATCGTCGATTTAGTTTTGGGCCTGTTTATTTTTGCAGCGTTTTTGCCTTAATATTTAATAAAGTTGCAAACTTGTTAATATTAATAAAGTTGCAAACTTGTTCTGTTTCATCATTTTGGCCGGGCTTAAGGATTTTCTCCTCTCAGTATATCGAAAAGCGGCTTCGCTGAGTAAAGATTTTTGGATAGCCGGCCTTTGGCAGGGCTTAAGGATTTTCTCCAGGACACTTTTGAAAGTGTCATAATGTCCATGGACGTTGTGACACTTTTTGGAGTAACATAATGTCACTGGACATTATGACATGCCACCTGATTGTTAATATACATTTTTTTTATAAAGAGAAGCAACAGGCAATTAATGCCTACCAGTTAATTAATTAATGTGTTACCTTCTTTGGGAAAGGGATAGTGTAGAGAGGACATGTGGTGAAGTGGGAGAGAGATAGAAAGCTTAATTCATTTACAACCCTGCTATTGCGCGTTTTATGTAGAGCAGTGTTGCAAGCCCCTTTGTCAAGTAGAGGCATCGAATTGTTTTTAAGCTGTGTAGCCATTTTATTAGTTCTTATACTTCGCCGACGGTTTTGCTACAATACCGACGAAGGAGGGTGCTGTGAAGTGCATTAGGATATGTTAGTATTACTCGCCGCCGGTACTGCCAAAGTGATCAGTGCGATGCCTTCATCACTTTAACAGTCCAACAACAACTAAGACAATAACACACCAATGCACATGAGAAAATGCATGATGTTGTTGGCTTACCTGAAACTAGTCTCGAACTCAAGACCTCAGGGTTTGTTATCAAACGCGCTAACTACTTAACCAACAGCACCCTCAAATACTGAATGTATGATTTCTTTAATTGTTGTTTATGCTCGATTTTAATGCAAACTTTTCTACTGACACAACCTTTGTTTACCACTTCATTGTACAATTTAAAAATCAATTAAATTTATTTAATACAACAACAATAATATATGTATATGTAATGGTAATATAAAAAAACATAATAAAATTTTAATAATAATAAAATACAAATTAATAAAAAAAGAAGACAAACTAACTACATAATAAGTACTACATACGAAAAGGTACTTATTAAAACCAAATTTCAATTAAAAGAATCAAATATTAAAGAAGAATTAATTGGTATAAATAAGAGCGAAAATAATTAATTAATTTTTAAAATAGCAACACTACTTACTTGTACGACGCGTTACACGTGTCGTTGTGGGTTGTTGGTACGTGGTATTCGCATTAGTATTGCTGTTATTATTGCTACACTTGAGTCCCCTTGACGCAGCCATGGTGTCGGTCATCATATAACCACCAATTGGGTATGGAGGCATTTTTGGTTGTGAACACACACCAATATTATGACCGCCACCAATCGTCGTTGAGGCCGACGAAGATGTGGAGGCCAACGAAGTCTCGTCGAAACAATTATCATCGTCCTAAGTGTGAGCAGAGAATGAGAAGGGCATATATTTATTAGTTAAATATATAAAAACAGTATAATGGATTTGGAGAAGATAAAGAGGGTTATTTAAATTTTGTTTATCAGATTTGTGAGATGCACATTGCCATGATGATATTTAAAATATTTATAAGATTTGCGTAAATTTATTATACAAGGTTTATTCGAGGATAAGTACATAAATGTACTTTCAATATACATAAATTGAATATAAATTAAGTTGTTTGCACGTGTCTAATATTGCAAAATACGCAAAATAAATACATTTCGTTTGCGTTATTTGTAGAACCACACATTTATACCAACAGGTGTTGAGTTCAAGTTAAGAGAGCTATAGCAACACTGAAGGAAGCCAGAGGCCAAGTGTCTCCAAGTCACCACTTTTGTGGACAAGTTTGTTGGCTTTTTGGTGACATTATCAACGAATCGTCTACTTCGTAGTTGCAGTACATATTTCAGTGGTGCCACTTTCAAAAGTTTAACTTGTATAAAAATGAAATCGCTTATTCAAAATGTATTTACATCTCGTAAAATGTAAAAACAAATCAATTTATTTCTTTAAAACCTATTGATTGTTATGGCACTTTTAATACTTAAATTTTTTTATGTTTTTCTCTGTTTAATAAAATAGAATATTGACTTAAGTCAAGAATACCAGCATCTTTGAAAATTTAAAAAAAACTCTTGGTTACGGCGTTTAAAACGTTTATATTTTATTGTCCATAACTCCTAGAATATAAAATGAATATCACTTTAAACTTCTTTAAAATACCTTTATACTGCTATACAATTTTTTTAAAACAATTAACCCATTGCGAGTCAAATGCAATTTGAAAATTTTTTGTATCTGACTTTTCACGCAGAATCTCCGTTATCTTAAAAACTGGTCGATACAACGGTACATATGCATGTATATAGTTTTATAGAAAGCTTTCCATGCTTTTATTTGGTGTATACTTGAAAGCTGTCTCCGATGAAATAAGTTATGGTACTTTAAAGATGAGTTTAAGAGTTAAGAGTTAATTTATTTTTGAAATTACGTTTTGAAAGTGCCATAACTTACAAATTTCATCGATGATAGCTTTCAGGTATACATCAAATGAAAGCTTGGAATGTTCTCAATTAAACTAAACACATGTTTAAGTACCATTGCATCGTCCACTTTTTAAGATAACGGCGCTTTTACGTGAGAAGTCATATAAAAAAATGTTTTAATTTACAGTTTGCTCGCAATGGGTTAATGGATTTGAAAAATTTATATACCGGTACAAAGGTATTTTAGAGCATTTTGAAATGATACTTATATCGTTTATATCCGTTCTATTTTGTAGGACTTATGATCAATAATATATTAAAGTTTTGAGCCCCGTAACTGCGGAATCAAGAAAGAGCGCCGAAATAAAAAAAACCCTAAAAATTTTACGTAAAAAAAGGCTATTACACTGTGATTTTTTTAATTTTTAACAAAATTGGTATTTTTGACTTAAGTAAATAAATGTATTTATTTAAAAATTATCGATGCATATATGTTATAGCATTTAAGTTTTGCAATTTTCTTTTCTACTTTACAATAAAAAATATTTCTAATCACTAATTTGCTTTACATATTTTGTTATATTGTTCACACTGTTTTTGTTTTGCAGGCAACAAAAATAGAGATTAGTTTAATTTGACAACACGACAGAAGTAGCATGGACAACAACCTGCAGTCGTGTAGCCGTGCAGTCGTGAAAATAATAATTTTCATATACACACATGTTTTCTATTTTTGACGGATTGTTGTCGGTAGCCAGCTGTAGCGAATGTGTTTAATGCATAAGTCAATAGTTCTGAGATCATTAATGTAATCTCTATAACAAGCACATGCTAAATGTCTATAGCACAGAACATTGTCTGGTATGTAATTAGTCATTGCACTGGTGAATTTCTTTTTTCTATTTCGTATTGCAGTGTTGCCAGTTCCTTTGAGATTACTGATATAACTAAGACATTTAAAGAAAGGAAATAAACTAATAGTAAAAAAAACATTTTTAAGTCAACCTTTTATTTAAAAGCTCCACCTCTGTATAGGCGTGCCAATTTTTCTAAACACAATATTAAATATTGAAGGGAACTCAATGTGTATGCAAAGTTTCATAAGAATCGGTTAAGTATATGTAGCTGAAAAATATAATTTATTTTAAGTGGGCGTGGTACTGCTCCTTTTTTCATCATACTTTTTTTATTGTGACGGTATCTCAATGTGTACACGCAGAGGAAAGATATGGTTGTGGGATGGGCCGACTTCATAAACGCCCCAATGCATTGCAGTGATGCGACTTTACATTGTTTACAACAACAAAGCACATACAACTTTGCATCACTGCAATGCATTGTGGCGTTTATGAAACCGGCCATGGTTGCGTCAACAATAGCTGTTTTTGAATACTTGATAATTTGCAATATTTTGTACAAATCATTACTAAATTTTACTGAATTGTGTTCGTTTACTTTTAAATTTTAATGTTTTTTACTATTTACCCAGAAGTTACTGGATATTTATTACTGGAAAAGTACTCAAACATACATAATTTCATGTTTCCTCATATAGTTTATGGTTGTGGCAAATAAGTTATTATTGTTTTAAATGATTGTGAACCTTATTTAGTTTGCGACAAATAAACTCATGTTTAGATTTAATAATGACATTATTAGCATTCATAAAAATTGTAGCATAGTTGTTCATTTAACAATATAAATTGTTATAATTATCGCCAAAAAATCTACTAGAAAATAGGCGTGGCACTGCCCATAATTTTTACAATAATGCTGTACTTTCACGAGAGCTAATTGTGTGCAAAGTTTCATAAGAATAGGTTAAGTACAAATAGTTTAAGTTATTATTTACTTTTCATGGGCGTGGCACTGCCCACTTTACTAACCATAATGTTGTATTGAAACAATAACTAAATGTGTATGAAAAGCTTCATAATAATCGGTTAAATAGAAGTCGCTCAAGAAGAATATTTACTTTTCATGGGCGTGGCGCTGCCCACTATTTTAATCATGATGTAGTATTCAAACATAAGCTTAATGTATATGCAAAGTTTGATATGAATCTGTTGACTAGAAGTAGATGCAAAGGCATGTGTATTTACTTTGTATGGGAGTGACCCCGCTTACTTTTCAATGGGACCGTACATCCTTTAAAATAAAGAAAAAAATCCGAAATCGGTTTATAATGGGCGGAGTTTTGAGGGAACATCGATAAAAATATAAAAAAATACATGACGAATTGATAACCTTTCTTTTTTTTGAAGTCGGTTAAAAATAATTCTGAATACAACCATTGTATATTTAAAAATGCAACTAAAGTATGATTCTAAAACAATAAAATATAACAACAACTATACTATTTTAAAGCGGTTTGTTTTTAATCAAGCTATGATTATAAAACAGACATAACTGTATATTTCCAAAAAGTTTTTTACGGTTGCCTTAACCATGCTTTTCTTCGCGTGTATACAAAGTTTCACAAGAATCGGCAAAATAAATGCAACTGCAAAAAATATTTACTTTGTATGGGCGTGTCCCTGCCCACTTTTCTAATCACAATGTTATATTGCAACACAAACCCAAAGCGTATGCGAAGTTTCATAATAATCGGTGTAGTGGAACTAGTAAAAAAAGCTGTCTCAAGATTTGTCATTAACAAACAAACTAACAGATCAAGTTAAACAAAAGGTTTTAAATAAAAAATAAATTAAAAAATCAAAAAAACCGACTTCGTAAAAAAGCTAAAAAGAAATGGTTACCGGATGTAAAAGTCGCTATGTTCCGCATAATGGACTTGTTCTTTTTTAAGTTTTTTTTTACGCAGTCGGGTTTGTTATTTTTTAAACTTATTTTTTATTTGTCTTTCTTTTTAGTTTTCATACACAGTTTGGTTTTAGAATTTTTGTTTATAGTCCCTGTCGGATTTTTGTTAGCTAGCTAGCTCAAAATATAGTTGACTTTTTTCTAATTCATTTACAACTGGCTTCTGAACTAACTCATAATTGATACTGATATGAGTCGGTTGTTTTTTTATAACTGTCTTCTTCCCGATACGTATTGAGCTAACTTTTAGCTAATTCAAAACTTATGCAGAGATGAGTTAGTGTTTTCGAACAATGTTGTGTATACTTATATATGTGCCACTTTGACTTAGCTAAAAGTTTGTTCAAAACTTATCGAGAAGATGTCAGCATATAATTCATGTTAACTCTTGCCGTATATATTTTATATGGCGCGATAGCAAAGTGGTAAGTATGATGGCTGACAAACAAGTGATCACGGTTCGATACCCATTCTCGTCTCTAAAAAATTCCAAATTGTTTCCAATTTAGGCTGACTAAAAAATGTTAATCATTAGTAAGTTAAATCATAGCTAGCTCAAAGCACTCTCTTTTTTGATGTGCCACAAGCTAAATCATGGTTAGTCCAAAAGTGATGCATAGATGAGTTAGTACTGACTCGACCTGCGGCCACTCAATGCTAAAACTGAACACTTTTAATATGCAGAATGAGTTTGTATTAAAGTCACCTCTGATTAATTGAATTTAAGTCACCTCTAGGCTTGCCACCCGTACTTTATAATAAAGTATTGTACGTTATTTCGGGTAATTGTACTCTATACTTTATGAGAACAATAAAGTACGCGAAAGTACTTTATTTCGCATGATTTGATTATTTAGAATTCAAAATAGATTCAGATTAAGCAAAGCATACTTTACTCCAATATACTCGCACAGACAAGTGATGTTGAATCGTGCTCGAAACACATACCATAGAATCATACTGGCGCAATATTCATTTCTTTAAAAATTCTCTACGGATGAGTTGTTGTACCTAGTGTGCACCGCGTGTTTTTTATTAGAAAATTATAAGGAATGATTTGTTTTATGTCAGAAACACTTTACAATATATATTTTGTTCCTTGTTTCTTAATTTATGAGTAATATATTCAATTAAATGTGTTTTATACCGATGTTTACTTTTTGACAACTCTTCTCAACTGAGCTAATTTCACCATACACAATACCACAAGCTGGTACCAACCGCAAAATATCAAATTCTGTTTGACATCGCTACAGCAAAGCGTACAATCACGCCAAATTGTCAGACATGACCAAACCACTGGCGCCAACACTTGATTGCGCGTGCATACTGGTGTAGTGTAAGGGGTCCTTTATATTACTTAGCGTTTACACGTGCAGGTGCAAGTTCGAAAAACTCAATACAGTCTTACTTTTTTACTAATAGACCTACACTTTTCGCACTTGCATCCAACTTGCAGGTCACTTGCAAGGGATTTAACAAGACAGTGATTTTTTGACACTTGCAACAAGTAAAATGACAAGTTAAATAACAGTGTTACCCTATCAACAGTTTAGTACACATTAACTGGATTGCAATATAATGTTATTGTAATTTTACTGATTTTAAATAAATTTAAAAGTTTATTTAATATTATTTTCCTTAAAAAACATAAATCAAGCAGTTAATGAAGTTTTAAAACTTAAATATCGTAGAAAAAATACGAATAAAATTCAATGTTATCTGGTTCCATTAAAATGAAATATTTTTGTATTATTGGCAACTCTGCATTACAAAGTTAACAAAATCAAAAATGGAGCCAAAATTAAGTCAAGAATATATTATAAAGTTAATAAAATTGTACCGTTCTTATCCCATTTTATGGGATATGAACAGCAACTTATATCAATAATAAAGAAATTTTTTTTAGTTGTTCTGCTTTCGCCGACATTTTTAAAATGAACTTTCACCTACCCGTGTAAACATTCAAGCAACTTGCAAGACAGTTGGGCATTTTTTTGAAATTTTCGTTGATAATACGTACACACGTACTTGCACGTCTAAACGCAGGGTTAGTCAGGGTATATAGATCACTTTAATCGTACCAGGTTTTGACTCTGGGAAGTATATCTAATCTGGAAATAGTCGAAATGAAAATTTTTTCTTTACTTTTCTCGTGTTAAGCATATCCTAATCACTCTAAAAAATGTATTAGAAACTTTACACATTTTGCTCGTAAAGCAGTGTAATGTTGCTGGCTTGCCTGAAACTAGTCTTAAACTTAAGACCTCGGGGCTTGTAGTTAAACGCCATTCAGCCAAAAAAATTAAACTGTTGTCTTCACCGGAACTGACTAGCGAAATTAACACAAATTTTTTATTACTTATTGGTAAAGCCTTAAAGTACCTGAATAAATGGTTTAAAAATACAAACTTATTATTTACAATTAGCAATATAAATTTAAAAAGCAAAATTGATAATAAATTATCAAATTTTTATGAAGTAATTTCACTTTTACTTTCTATTCCTGCCACGTCAGCATTCACAGAGAGAGTTTTTTCTATAATGAAGAGCAAATGGCCAGACGAAAGAACCGAAGCGTCTCTGAATCTGATAAAAAAAATAATTAATTATGTACTCTAATACAAATATAGACTGTAAAGAGCTGTGCAATTATTTAAAAATGATAATTATTTGATAAAACTTGCGAAAAGCAATGAGAAATACGTTTTTAAATACAGCAATAAAGAGAAATAAATTGTACTTTATTTTTATAATGTGTACTTTTTTTATTAATCTTTAATAACCAATGTACTTTAATTGGCAAAAACAAAGGTGGGAGCCCTAGTCACTCACCTCTGATTAATTGTTGTTATCAACGTTTATCGATGACTATCAACATGTACTTGGTATTCTTTACGAAAATTTTACATTGATTTGATTGAGACGACAGAAATTTTGCCGACGTCATTTTTGGTAACGACTTCAAGTATTTTGAAGTAATAAAATAAAATATAAGGCATAAAAAGAGAACCAGTTGGGAAGAGTGGTTAAAACCCCTTCGCAAAATTATGATTATTTGCAAAATAAAAAATAAATAAATACAAAAATCGATATCAAGGCTTGAAATTGATCAAAAATCCACTCGAACTCTGAAATGCCAAATACTTGGAATAAATCACGCCTATCGCGAAATGTAGAAAATTCGAAAAATATCGCAATATTGGAAACTAGCCCCAAAATTGATTAAAACTAGCTAAAATTGTAAGGAAAGTCAAACATTCGGGAAAAACGAGAAAATTATGAAAATTTGCAAAAACTTCCAAAAGTTTTAGAGATTACGAGTACAAAACGTAATAATGATTAAAAGTCCCTAAAAATGTAAGAAACCAAAAAATTTGGAAAAATTACGCCTGTCGCAAAAAAACGTGAAAATTCGCAACAAATTGCAATACTTTAAACAAGCCATATTTTTTATTAAAAATCGGTAAAACTGTGAGGAATGCAAAAATTCGGTAAAAATCTAATATTACTTAAAAATCGGCAAAACTGTAAGGAAGCTAAAAACTTCACAAAGTCGATTTTATCGCAAACTTTGCAAAAATTCGCCATAAGTTGCGAAATCGGAAACAAGCCTTAAAATTAATTACAAATCGCCAACACTTGTGCTAGAATACTTTGACTAACTACAAAAGCTATAAATAGGTAACAAAACTTTGATTTTTTAATACCTGGTCATAGTGGACTCAGAGCATTTTTGTGGCGTCATTTGGTCAAAGGATAACTCAGTAATAGAGAGAAATGAAATTTTAGTCGCTAAGGGAGCAATATCATTGTTTTATCTAATTTATTTTCTAAGATCCTAGTTCAATGAATTAACTTTTAATTTTTTTTGTAACGTCCTATTTCACAAATTTATATTTTACCATTCAGTAAAATATTAAAATGTGTATTAAAGTACACTAAAACTAGCTTTTCTTTCTTAATTTTTTATACGGCCATGTTCTGTATTTCATGTGGAATTAAAATGTGCGGAATTATCAAAACATTATTGTTGTAAATTAATATTTATAACAACAATGCTTTGATAATTCCACACATTTTAATTCCACATGAAATACGGAACATACCCGATAGTTGTTATTAAGAATACACATAATGAAAATAATTTACTCTATAAATTGAGTGTTTTATTAAAAAATAAAAATACCGAAATCCCGATAAATCCTGGATCCCGAAAAATCCCACGATCGCGGGATTTTAAATTCTGAAATCCCGAACCCCGGGATTTACAAAAACCAGTCCCGTTTGGCATTCACACTGTCTGTGTATCTGTGTGTCTGTCCACGTACAGGCCAAACGGCTGGATTGATTTTGATTTAGTTTTTTTTCTGTTTGAAAGGTGTTTTGATCGAGAGTATTCTTTGTTATGTTTGAAGGAAATCGATCCAGCAGTTTAGAAAGTATCACATCTTTTCTAGATGTATATTGCTGAATCTGTGTGTGTTTGACGCCGCAGATCGATTTTAGTTTAGTAAATTTTGTTTGAAACGTGACTTGATCCAAAATGTTCTAACCTATGTTTGAAGCAGATTCTTCGGCGGTTTTTAAAATTTGTAATTTAATGTTATTTACGCTAAATCCTTTTTCTCTGAAAAGTTGATTTATCGATACAAAGAAAACTTTCTTATACTCTTTCAAAACGTTTCTGCTATTTAAACAGTCAAACAATCAACATTTAATTAATATATATTTGACTTTAAAATCTTTCAAAATAATATCTTAAATTAACTAAAGGGGTCTAGATACGATCAAAATGCTTGATATCAAATTCGTGTACGTGTGCTTGACGATAAATCAAAAACAAGTAGATTTTCCATCGAGCTTCGTCTGTGTCACACATAATAACAAATTTTCACTCATACTATTAACATGCTTGTCAAGCATTTTGACCGTGTCAAGTGCCCTTTAAGAGTTTAAATTTACATTTAAAATAAATTTACAGAGTATACACGTATCTAAACTACTTCAAATGTAAATGCATTTAAACTTAAATAATTTAGTGACGTCAATTGTAATTTGCAGCACACAATCTTTTACTAAAAACACGATGGCTGAAGGTATAAAATGGAAGAACATTTAAGGACTTTTCATACGCTAGTGCGAGCACCACTATTTTTGTTTGTATTATTTAATGTCCAACTGTCAAAGTGGCGAAAATTACATTTAAAATTCAACCCACAGGCTGTTTACAGTTTTATTTATATTCGATATTTCTTGTTATGTAAACAATAGATACGGTTAACGACATTTGCAAACAAAGCGCCATATAATTTTTTCCAATTAAATATTGCAACTTATAACGAATTAACATATAATTGCACGTTGCTATTTTTTTCGACATATTTATAATAAGGGCGATAGACGATGGACAGTTACTAAGGTTACATCCATAAAAGATTTAATCTCATGAAAATATCATGACATATAATAAATTAAAACATACCTGCAACAATGACAAATCAACTTTGATTAGACGTTGTTTGGAACGTGATGTTTTTGTTGTGTTTGAAGTCGCTGATTGTGGCTCCATATTTTCTTGCAATTTATAGGAATCGCACAGTGTACTACTATGAGGTTGACGTTGATGCTGTTGTGTTGCAGTTGTTGCTGTCGTTGAAGGAGGAATCACTGTAATACATAAAACCGAAAAAAAAGAAAAAATTTAAATAAAGCTAAGAAAATGTTTGTAATTATAACAAAATTAATGAGAGCAATTGAATGAATGAAATCGCATTTACATTAATTTTTGTAAATATATTATGTCATCGGTATTTGCAAAAACAGTTGGTATCACATGAAAGAAAATATGTAGTGGGAAAAAGTGTTGTAATCTTTTTTTTTGGATTTTGTTTAAAGATATAATTATGCTTATAGAAAAGTTAATGTGAAATATTTTTTTGATCATCATAATACATTATAGCAACGTAAGAAAACTAATCTCATATGATTGATTGTGTATTAATGGGAGCATTGGTAGACTAGTTGGTTGTGTACAAAGCAAAAATGGTTACCAAAAATTCCCAGTAAATTTTGTTACTTTTATTTAGAACACAACCACTGTTGGCAATGTCTTAAAAATTTCAACATTGTATTTAATTATTATTTTTTAAATTCGTACATTGATCATATTAAAAGTATTCCTGATCTTGGATATAGTTGATTCACAAAGCGACATATCTTTGTTAATTTATCAAATGTAGCCAATGAGTGTAGCAAGTCGCAACTCTAAAAGAAATCGGCTTGCAATCTTGATTGGCACCATACAGCAAATTAATATTCAATTACAAAAAAAAAAAAGAAGAAATCGTTGTTACTACAATAAATGAATCTGTTTTCTTTAATTTTCAGAGTATATAAAACAAGCTTAATTTTAAATATGTCATAATCAGGGGTCGGTCTTTCATGCAAATTCATATTTTTATGGTGATAGTTAAAGAGGTATTGACTAATTATCTATCCGAATCATAACATTTTAAGTACATATGTATGTATGTAGCTTGGCATCGATTTGTAGTTGCATATTTTTGCATATTTTGGTGGTAAGTGCATATTTTTATCATATTTCGGCAATAAATGCATATTTTTGGGGTTATGATTAACGTGACCAGAAGGTTTTTTTTTTTTAAACGGGACTAGAACGATTGAAAAGCGGAATTCTGAAGAAAAATACTACCGAAAAGCGGGATTTTATAAAATTCTTGTGGAAAGCGGGATGATGTAAAAACACTCCATTTCTTTGATAATACGAGTATACATATGATTTCTTTTAAATATATTCAATAATACAGTTCCATATGGTTACTTGAAATGCAAAAGCACGTAACTAATAAATAATTCAAAATAGCATTGCTATTTAATTATTGCGTATTACATCGAGGCACATATTGCCGTCTCAGTCGAAGTGGCCAGCATCACAAAAGAGAAATAATAGAGTATTAGTGATTACTTTTGATTTGTTTTACGAATACATTTGTAAAATGTGCAACATATTTAATTGGATAAAATAAAACACCAAGACGTAACTGTTGTCTCTTTCTCAACTAGCCGGCATAAAAAGCTGATTTGGGCAATTTTCAACTGTCAAAGTTGACGTTTCTGGTTAGACTGTGGCACATGTCCGTATAAATTTTCAAACCTTTATCATAAAAATCAACCAAATTAAAAGCGAAAAAAGAAACTAAACTTCAGGAACTTGAAGTGCATACATATTTTGTTTGATTTTCTCTCCTATAAAATGTACATACGTGATTTTTCATTTTAGCTAACGATATCCCGACTAGAAATTTTCACGCAAACACATTTGGGATCTAACTGGGATCCCGATTCCGATGTAACGCAGAAACGTATTTGGGACCTGATTGGTTTCCTGTGGAGAAATATCAAAATCTTGCAAAAATTGGCTCAAATCGGAAAAAGCTATCCAAGGGACAAAATTATGTAACAATGGCCTCTATCGAAGATGAGCAAATGATATGATTAAAAATTTTTGCTAGATCTTCCCAAAAAGTTCCTAATAGTTTCCCACTTGGGAAGAACTTATATTAAGTCACTAATTTGCAGATGGGCTATCCCAAAAAGTTCCCGATCATATCCCAAATTGGATAACCCTTTTGGGTTTGCCAAATGTATTCCCAATCGGGCCCTAATATGAGCATAGGGAAAATTTCTAGTCGGGATGTACTTAGGAAGTTCATAAAAACTTAAAAACGTGCATTTTTAGACGTTTTCTTTAAATCGTGATTTATAATTTTTCCGTTACGATAAAACAAAAATCTACTGATGAGTTGGCGTAAGCACCCAACAAAATGCAGGAATATTGATAAACTAACCCACAACTAATAAATTTATGTATTTTTGCAATATGAAACAATTTTGTAAATTGCTTTAAGGTTAAAGAGCACATGAAACATAAAGTCGTTTAAATCCAATAAAAATAAGAAAATTATAAGCCAGTAAGTGAAAAATTCCGAGGTTATCTTTCCTACAAAATTGCACAGAAAAAAATAAGTTTCGTTTTTGATAAAAAAAAAATGCCGCTATTCAATAATTTTTTTTCAAATTTCCTGTGATAAAGAATTCCGCTATATTGATAATAACTAGGGATGTAACGAATACCGATACCGATACCGATATATCGGCGATACTTCAGATTTTCCGATACATCGGTATCGGCGATATTTTACTGTCGATACGACGATATTTTAAAATTTTTTTTCAGTTTTTCTTTTAACAAATTATTTATTTTTTGTTAATTTTACCAAGAACATGCAAAACCTATAATTTATTTATTGTTAATTTTACCATGAACTAAAATTCATTTCTTTGTTTTTTAAAACTTATTCCCAGCAAAAAAACACACACCAAAGAAGTCATGAAAATGTATAATTCGCGATCCGGAAATATTGCAAATTTGCTTGTCATTGCAAGAAGTTCTCTTTTTCGATTACCAATCACCGAATTTGAAGCGATATTAGGACAAATTTCTTTTTCGGGGTTCTATAATGATTCCTCAAAAAAGGATGAAAAATTACCCATTTTCAGAACTTGTTTCTTTTTATGCGAATTTAAACACAAAACTGTGCTTTCATGTAAATTTAAGTGAATAAATATAAACTTTTAGAAGAATTTTAACAATTAAGCTATTAAGTTATTTAGAAGAATATTAGTTGATAAATGTCCCTTAAAAATTTGATTTTTTAAAAAGCATGGCGAGTATTTTTTAAAGTTATAAAGGAATTACAAATTTATACTTGCTTTTCTACTAATTATCGGCATATTTTTAATATAGATTTTTTGGAAGCAATGAAAATGTAGTTCCTTAAAAATTATTTCAAATTTTTTTACTGGGTTAATATCAATTTTAAATATTAATAGTCTCTTACACTGTAATTTTGTATAATAAAAAAATTGCCCTTCTTGATTTTTGTTAATCTAAACTTGAACTTCAATTTCAATATTCGTATCGGTATCGGAATCGGTATCGGCGATATTTATTTTTAAGTATCGGAATCGGTATCGGATCGGCAAAACAGCGTATCGTTACATCCCTAATAATAACATTTTTTAAAAGAAAAAAAAATATATAAATGAAAAAAAAAATTGTTGACATGGCTAGGATACGAACCCGGACTTCCCGGCCGTAAAGCATACTCTCTACAGCTGGCCATAACCCAGTTATTTTTTTATGAGATGCAACTTGTTTTAAGTACTTATGTATGAAAAGAAAATAAATAACCGGAATGGGAAAGAAATACAAACAACGAAATATTGTATTAAGTTAATGACAAATGTTATTGAAATGCATTTTTTTTCAATAACACGGTTTTATTGAACATAATTCTTGTCTATTGTTTTCTGTGTGCTTAAATTCAGTTTATAGTTAAAAGAATATTTTAGATCAAAAGCAATTTTGTATGAAAAAAATTCTGTCTTGTAACTTTAGTATTATTTTTCGGATCTAAGCATCTTATGTTTTATATATTGGGCACAAAATTAGTTTAGCGTTTGGCTTTCAAGACTTTTTCTTAATTATTTGTTCATCTTAATGTAGAAATTGAAGTTATGAATTTTAGTCGAACTGCATGGGTTTGAATCCAAAGATTTTTGATTATTCTGAGTTAAGATCGTCATTTTTGGACCAATCAAACATTTTTAATGTTACGTGCCTTACGTGACTTCACGCCCTCACAGTGGGAGCAGGTACGACAAGAGCTCTGATTATGAGATAGTGATTGATCTCGAAAACAATAGTGCGACGCCTATACAAACAAGAATTTGTCTTTTCAGTTATTACATGCTTTGGAAATTCCTTTCTCAATATATATAATTTTATAGAAAAATTGAATTAAATGAACTTAATCCTAAAGAATTAATGGCCGTATGCATAACAAAATTTGGCGTGGAGTTAGCATAAATGACGAAATTGAACTGGACTTTAACGAGTTTTGATATGAAATGTTAATTTAAAAATCATTGTAGCCGGGACTTATTGCAATATTCTGTGATGTATATATATATATATATATATATATATATATATATATATATATATATATATATATATATATATATATATATATATATATATATATATATATATATATATATATATATATATATATATATATATATATATATATATATATATATATATATATATAACGGGTGTTTTTTTTAGAGGTATAGAACTTCGAATTGAAATAAAACACAAGAAAATCGTTTTAATGTCCATCAATTTGGCTTTATTGGAAGGATAATTTTATGCCATTAATGTTTAAATATGATTTCGGGCATGTGGCCGCCGCGGCTGGCTCGAATAAAGCCAATTCTACAGGTCCAATTTTCAACCACTTTTTCGAGCATATGGGGCCGTATGTTGGCAATAACGCCACGAATGGTGGCTTCCAAGTCCCCTAACGTTTCTGGTTTGTTGGCGTAGACGAGCGACTTCACATATCCCCAAAGAAAATAATCCAATGGTGTCCCCTAACGTTTCTGGTTTGTTGGCGTAGACGAGCGACTTCACATATCCCCAAAGAAAATAATCCAATGGTGTCAAATCACACGATCTTGGTGGCCAATTGACAGGTCCATTCCGCGAAATTATGCGCTCATCGAATGTTTCCTTCAATAAATCGATTGTGACGTGCGCTGTGTGGCATGTAGCGCCGTCTTGTTGGAACCACAACTCATCCACATTCATGCCATCCAATTCGGGAACAAAATAGTCGGTTATCATGGCTCTATACCGGCCTCCATTAACGGTAACTGACTCTCCAGCATTATTTCGGAAGAAGTATGGCCCAATGACTCCACCAGCCCATAGAGCACACCAAACAGTCAGTTTTTGTGGATGTAATGGCGTCTCAAGGGTCTCATGTGGATTCTCTTCACTCCAAATGCGGCAATTTTGCTTGTTGACGTAGCCATTCAACCAAAAATGAGACGATTATGTCGACCATAAAATGGACGGAGCTTGCGGTAAACTTCGCGAACTGAACCATTATTTTCGAAATAAATTTGCACGATTTGCAAGCGTTGTTCGTTTGTCAACCTGTTCATGATGAAATGGCAAACCAAACTAAATATTAATCACTTGACAGCTGACAAAATGGCCGCCAGTTAAAAAAGTGATGCCAACTTAAAGTTCTATACCTCAATAAAAAACACCCTATATATATATATATATATATATATATATATATATATATATATATATATATATATATATATATATATATATATATATATATATATATATATATATATATATATATATATATATATATATATATATATATATATATATATATATATATATATATATATATATATATATATATATATATATATATATATATATATATATATATATATATATAATATAAAAGAAGAAATAAGAAATAAAAAAGTTAGATAATATCATAGAGAAAAACATCGGCTACAACATTTTCTGAGATACTCCAGTCAGGCCCAAATAATTTAAAAACCAAACTTTCGACGATAAAAATAGCATTGAAATACGCTTCCTTACTGCATGTCTCCACGCGCAATATTTATTTCCGAACATAAGAAATAGCAGCACAAATATGTTCATGTACAAAATTACGTTCTGAGCTATAAAACACGTATTGTGATATTTAATTTTTTTATTTATTTATATCATACGAACATTAAGAATATAATTCTTTTGTAGTTCAATAATTTTTTACAAAAATAATAAGAACATATATCAGAGCATTATTATATAGCATAATTTGAGTAACATCAAAAAAAAGAAAAAAAGAAATAGGAACAATAATTTTTAAAAACAACATTAAAAAATACAAATATAAAATAATCTTTAATAATAAATAAAATAGAGAGAAATGTAACGTTGATTGTTTCTTGAAAAATATTCAAAGAGAGCTTTGGCAAAACTATTTTTCCCTGTATGCATTTTAAGTTTAAAGGTAAACTATTCCATAATTTAATGGCGTTAATGAAAAAAATCTGGATGTGTTAAGATGTACATATCTTGGTATCAAAAGTGTCATACAACGGGTGGAAGTTCCAAAAGCAAGTTTTTCATACAAATAGGACAGAGTTTTTCTATATATGTAATAAACTGTGTAAGAATAACCAGTTTCTTATCACAACCTAGGATCATCTTACGCCATGAAGAAACACTACTGTAACGACTTATGCCATAAACATAGCGTGTTGCACTGTTAAAAGCTACTTGAAGCTTATGCAGTGATTGGGAATCAATATTACTGTAAACTTCTGCAGAATAAGTTATTAGCGGTAGTATAAGTTGCACAACTAGTTTCTTCTTCACTGCTATTGGGAAAAATTCAGAAGATATTCTCAAATTACGAAGTGTAAGAAAAACATTCCGAAAAACGATATTAATATGGTCTTTGCATGTTAATGTTGAATTAATGTAGAAACCCAAGTACTTTATTTTGTCAACATACTTGCGCACAGTGTCATTAAGGTAACTATTTGGAAAATCAATGGAATCAAGACTAATGATTTTACTTGATTAAGCATTAGATTATTAAGTTTAGCCCACTCAACAATAGAAATCAAGTCATCATTCAGTCTATGACACATATCCTCTAGAAGACCAAAACGATTAGATATGTACAACTGTATGTCATCAGCATACGCATGTATTTTTGCATGATTCACGACACTAAATATATCGTTGACGAACATACTGAACAAAAGGGGTCCAAGAACAGATCCTTGAGGTACACCAGAGATAATTGTCCTCACGCCCGACATATTATCACCAACAACGACTTTTTGAGAACGCCCAGAAAGATAGTTTCCCAGAAGTGCTAACGCATTACAGCTAAATCCAAAATAGTTTTTGAGCTTAAAACACAAGATGGTATGATCCATCTTATCAAAGGCTTTAGAAAAATCTAAAAAACACATGAGAGTTAAATTACCATCATCATATTCTGGTCTAATATCATCCATAACTCTCAACGAAGCAGTAGTACAGCTATGGGCTTCACGAAATCTGGACTGTAGAGGATGTATAAGAGAATTCGTTTTCAATTAATCTATAATTTGATTAGACATAATGGACTCAAAAACTTTAGCTAGAACGGGTAAGATGCTGATTGGATGCTAATCATTAGAAGATGTGGCAGTAGGTGTTTTTGCAATTGGAATAATACGAGCGACTTTCCACAATGTCGGGAAGATTGATGTAGTTATAACGGGATTATATATGTGGGTAAGTGATCCAACAATAAAAGGTAGTACGATCTTCAAGAATTTTACGGGCAAACCATCTTCACCGATGGCATTAGATCGGATATTCATAAGTGCATTGATGATATCAGTTTCGGAAGCAACCGAAAAAGCAAAAACACAATTTCTGCTGGTGACAAGTAATTGGTTGTAGTCATTACTATTTACCCCATTATTTTCACAAAAAAAGTCATTTAATTCATTCGGATCTAAATGAGTTATATTAGAGCTTCGAGAATGAACGCCCAACTTCCTGATATTTTTCCATAACTCTTTTGTGGGTAAGGATACGTTAAGTTTCCGTCCAAAGTATTCTTTTTTCGCCTGCCTCACTAACAGATTCGCGCGATTTCTAGCGCGAGTGAAAGCAATTCTTAAAAGAGGTGTAGGGTTGCGTTTCCAAAAATTATACATTCGATTGCGAAATTACTGCTCCACTACACGAAAACTACGCAAAGGAACATGTCTTTCATAAGCATTATTAAGTTTAGACAGAAAAATATCCAGTTTACCGTCAACAGAAGGCTCATACCAACAGTCTGTCCAATCAACCAATGTAAGTTCAGAGTACAAAGATGAATAGTCTATCGCATTATAGTCCCTATAGGTTATAACATTCGATGCATCGACTCTATTAAGATTCATATTAACTGTACAGAACAGTAGGTCAGAGATAAAGGAGATTTGATCATATAATAGCAAAAGATCCGAATCAGAACGTAAATACAAATCTAGCAAACTTGGGGCATTATTGGGAGAAAAACGTGTAGGCAATTGTTGATTCACAATCTCTAATCCGACAGAACTGACTAGATCACATAAACCCTCACTCAGTTTATCTTTAGTGAGCAAGTTAATATTAAAATCACCACAGATAAAATAAAAATCATAGTTTATAGCACATTCTTTTAACTCATTAAAAAATGGCTCCACACTGAATGATTTGCTAGGATTATAAACACAAGAAATAAGAATCTTGTTATTATTGTTAGAAGTTTCAACATTTATAAACTCAATATTGGGATCGTCAGAAACATTAAGAAGTTTGCTCTTAAGATAGCTTTTACAATATACAGCCACACCTCCACCTCTTCTGTACACTCTGCTAGCCAGCAACAATTTATAACCATTCATATTATAATGTGTTTCAGAAACTTCATTATTAAACCAAGTTTCAGTCACACAAACTACGTCAACTTTAGAGTTCTCAAAAATTTTTCTAACATTATCAAGTTTCAGATAATTTAAACTTCTTGCATTAAAGTGAACAATGTGTAGACCCGAGTGCTGGTTACACAAAATATTTAACACCGCAGATTGATTCTCAACTACGCCAAATCTACTACTAGGAAAACTCATAACACATCGAGGAAAAAACAGTTTTGCTATGTTCAAACAAAAGTGAACGAAAAACAACAGTAAAAAGGTTAAGATAAACAAGTTATAAGGGTAAAAGGAGGTTGTAAACAACAGTTTAAGGGTTTTAATACAAAAATTAATAGGTTGACTTGTAAATGAGTATTCTATCAAACGTATAAAATAAAATTTTAGTATAGAATAAAATGAAATGAAAGACTCAAAATTAAATGAATGATGCAAAAAGTAGTTTGAAAAGCCAAAAAATACGTTAAATGATGTGCCTATGTTCACGGCTTTCAATATCACCCGGTCTCTCATCATCAGGAAATAACTTATAAAGCTGTTCGATGTCATCAATCTGCAAAATGCTGTCATCGGCAGTCTTTTTGATATACACGAGACCACGCATAGTAAAGGCACTATGAATATGATTTTTCTTTTTGAGTCGAACAGCAGCTCGGAATATTTGAAAATTAGTTTGTGTAAGATTTTCATTAATATAAAATTTATGCTCCAAATTCCTTATTGCTAGCTTTAAAATTTACCAGGGCTTTCAAAAAGAAATTTTTATCATAAGGAGACCACATTTTGACAATAATAACCGCATCCCTACAAAATTTTTTCTTTATATTATTTAGATTTTGTAAGCGGTAGATTGATTTAATAGCTGGCACTGTAGTTTTTATTGTATTACAGATAGAACAAAAAATTTCCATAAGATTCTCATTCTCACAGAAAGGAATTTCGTTCAATCGTAACTCACACGCTACTGTATTATTTTCTTGGCGTTTAATATTCGTTTTTAGTAATACAATTTCCTCCTGCATACTTTTTACTTCAACCGCTACTGTTTCAAGAAGTTTTACTCTTTCAGTAACTGCATGTAACTCATTTTTAATTAAGTTAAATCTCATATCAAGATCATTTAATAATTCAACTTTATATTGATTGAGCTTATCTTCAACCACTTTCTCAATTCGGTCAGAAAGCTTGTCAAAGCGCTTATCCATAACGGTTAAGAGTTTAAAAAGAGAGTCTGTATTGGATAAATTTGCGGTTTGTAAACGCTCCCTTACATGTTTGTGGACAGGAGTTTTTATTGTTGTGTTATTGGCAGTAGCTTCTTCCATATTTGTATCAACGCTGGCTTGTTTATTATTATATTTAGATTTAGAGGTTTTAGTTTTTATTTTTTTGGTTGTTTTGGTGTTTGTTTTATTTTTCCTCAGATTATACATTTATTGGTCGTAGATAAATCCTTTGCATTAATTTATTATATTTTGGGTGTTATTTAGTAAGCAGTTAAATTTTCTGGCAACACTGATTTAATCTGATATAATTGTTTGTTTGATATTGGACATAAAATTAAAAAATTCACTGTGAATGGATCGATGTTTTATGTCTTTATTTTATTTTATTTTATTTTATTTTATTTTATTTTATTTAAAAAACATTGTGTTTTTACCACAGCTACAAGTTTCTTTTGTTTAATTCACTTAAACAACAAATGCCGATCAAATCCGACAGCTTATGTTCAACATTATGTCTTGAACGAAAGTGTGAGCAATTATGTCGCAATTTATTTGCAAATAAATGTTTCTGCGGTCCACACGTGAACATATGATGTTGGGAATAGAATTTTACAGATGAGAACATAATTATTTCCAAGTTTATTGCTCGTGCAGACCCCCGGTTAACTTCAGTAGATGCTAAACGTAGTTTGTCGATGTACAATAACTTCCAGCGCCCTAACAGAAATATATACATACTAGTGATGTTACGAATATTCGCATCTTGCATGATATTCGTATTCGCCAAATTCAAGCGAATATTTCACGAATATTTTGTGAATGCGATCCAAAAAATAATACATAAAAAATACTGAAAATTAAAAGAAATATTAGTTTTTACTAAAAAAAATTGTCTATAACGCAACACAATAATCTTCTTTTAGTAAAGAAAAAAGAAACAAAATATATTTCATAACGACATGGTATTTAAAGAGTAAAGTCCTGTTAAATTAATTTATTAATAATGTTAAAGTAATACTCAAAGCTCAGTAGAGGAATGTTGAACTTAAAAAATAAAAGTTTTTAAGTCTTTTCTTCATCAAGCCTATTGCGCGGTGTGTAAATAAGCTCCGCACCACTAAACATTCGCTCGCTCGGAACACTCGGCGCTGGTGTCACTAAATATTGCCTGGGTATAGGTAAAAGAAGCTCGTATTTTCCCTTATTTACTTTCCACCAAAAATTTAAAAACGTGGCATTTAGGTGCTAAGTTAATAATTTCGAATTCCGTCATCGGAATATCATAATAATGTTAAATACCTATAGTATTGTGACAGTTTTTCTCAATTTATTGTTATTGACGCAAAGGGTAAATTTTTTCAATTAAATTTGAAATATTAAAGGTGTACTAACTATTTAGATTAAATATTCGTGTTCGTATTCGAATTCGGCGAATATTGTTTCAGATATTCGTAATCGCGAATATTAAAAATCGATATTCGTAACATCACTAGTACATAAATACATATGTACTCGTATGTAGTTTTACTTTTGAGTATATAAAAATATATATTTCTATGGCATACGTAAACAGTAGGTCAGTTTTTTAACTGAAAAATTTTCCGATTTTGGTTTTAAATAGTTTTTTAGTTTTATTACATGTTTATTTTATGTTTTCTTTCTTTAAATAATATAAAAAAATTTAAAAGTATTTCCATACTATTTCAGTTTTAATCTGAGTATTGACGCTTCTTGCTAGACGAAATGTTTTCTCGGTTAATTTTAGGTCAGTAGTGTGCTAGCTTATCAGTGTGGAGGCTGTGAGTTCAATTCCCACCATAGACTCTTAGTCTATTTTACTACAACGAGTGAAGGTCTTTATTACTATTCTCGTTTAAATTAAGTTATGATATAATTTGTAATTGTATTTATAACATTTTAGTAAATAAATAAATATTTCACTTTTGGTGCTATTTTCGTAGGTAAATGCATATTTTTCACTTTTAGTTGCGTGAAACTCCGAGCCCTGGTAATACTATACACTGAGAGAATTTTGTTCATAGGTTCTGTGAATTTTGCCATTAATCCAATGAAAAATTTTATTAAAATTCAACCAACGTTACGCTTCGTTGGATTAATGAAACAAGTTTCGTTAAAATTATTCTAATGAAAATTTTTTTTAATATAAGAAATAATCTCATTGAGCCATTGTAATAGTTTCGCTAAGCTAATGAACATATTTCATTATTTTGGTGAAATTATTTCATCGTTTTAATGAAATTGTTTCATTATTTTAATGGAACTATTTTATAATTTTAATAAAATTCTGTTGTTATTTTAATGATATTGTATAATTATTGTAATGAAATTATTTCATTTGTTCAATTCACAAGCTCAGTCGTATATCTTATCGTTAAAAAAAAGACGACACTTGCTTATGTGCTTGTGAACAGACAAATTTGTTGTATCGTTATTTTGTCGTATTTTATATGTTAATTCAATGTAGTCAGTTCATTTTCAGTAAATAATTTATGCCGAAAAGCTAATTTTGTTATTATTTACAGGTTTAAAGATTTCTTTAATAACTACAATTAGCAAGTTTTCGCAAATTTGCGGTTTTTTCCGCGATTTTTGTCGTTTTTGACTGTGTTGGCGATTTCTAATCAATTTTACGGATTCTTTCCGATTTTGCAACTTCTCGCGAATTTTCGCAAAGTTCGCGATAAAATCGACTTTTTGCAAGTTTTCAGCTTCCTTACAGTTTTGCCGATTTTTAAGCAATATTAGACTTTGTTATCATGCCGCTATTAGCAAGTTTTTGCGAATTTTCGCTATTTACGCGATTTTTACCAAATTCTTTGCATTCCTCACAGTTTTAGCGATTTTTAATGAAAATTATTGCTTGTTTAAAATTTTGCAATTTTTCGCAAATTTTCACTTTTATTCGCGACAGGCGTAATTTTCCCAATTTTTTGGCTTTACATTTTTAAGTTTTAGCAAGTTTTTGCAAATTTTCATAATTTTCGCGTTTTTCCCAGTGTTTGACTTTCCTTCGGGCTAGTTTAAAATATTACAATTTTTCGCGAATTTTCGACATTTTCGCGATATGGTTGATTTACTCCAAGTTTTTGACATTTTTAGAGCTCGACTCACTTTTAATCTATATCAAACCTTGATATCAATGTTTGCATTTATTTACTTTTGATTTTGCAAATAATCATAATTTTGCGAAGTTTTTTGAACAACTCTTCTGCAAGCTGTTATAGCTGGTTCCCATTCTATACTTTATATTTGTTTACAAATTAATCTAGCAAATAAAATATTTCCAGACAATACAACCATTTGGAAAACATATAAAAATCAATCGTATAATTATAACGCAGTTTTGTATGGAAATTGCTAACAACAAAAATACAATATTGTATAATTAGACGATTACACAACACATACGACGTTAATACGAACTTGTGAATTGAACAATTGTTTTAATAAAATTATTACATTACTTAGTAGCCTCATTCGCTTATATCTTTTATTGACTATTTTAATTTATTAACAGTTCCATGCTACAAATACGTACGCTAGACGCCAATGCACATCAGAAGAATTTTTATGTTGATGACCGCTCACAATACCGAACTCAGAATCTTGATTTTCATCATTCGCTTTATAGGCAACGTCTTAACTACTTCAGCCAACAGCACTGTCAAAACAAAGTGTCTATGAGTTAGGGATGGGCAAGTGAAAAAAAAAATATATCGATATACAGTCGAACTTCCATAACTCGAACTTCTATAACTCGAGTTTTCTCTAACTCGAACCAATTTGATTGGCAGTAGCACTAAGAGAGTAAATACCCTGCGGAAAATTTGGTGACAAATGATCCAAAAGTACTCGTCCTATGACTGGAGAAAATGAGATTAGTATCAAAAATAAGGAGTAGTGAATGGTGAAAAAAGACATATTGTGTAAATGGTCACATATTAACCATTTTCAGTCAATTTAGTTGGTATTCCGGCTAGTATTGTAGTAAACGCCACTGAACAAATTCAATGCACCTGGGTCTAAGGCCTATCACATAGTATCTATAAAATATTAATTGTCTCACTCAGGAACCTGTTTCGTAACTATATTCCGATATTAACTCCAGCTTAACTGGTATTTATAACATTGAAATATAAGCTCCCCTGTGGTTGAGTGGTTAGTGTACTAGCCTGTCATGCCGAAGGTTGTTGTTTAGAACCCTATCAAAAACACCGCTTGAAAATAAAATACAATTTCTACTTGGATTTGTAGCAATAAAAAAATAAATTAATCAAAAATTACAGCTGAATTTTGGAATAATATTTATATATAATCTATATTATTGGACACCGGTTAGGACTCCATAAGATGGATCAGAGACTAGTTACAAGGTGCATACAAAGTATCAATTAACCCCATCCTAGACCATCCCCATAAAAGTGGCTGCTACGCTTCATAGGAAGTGTTAGAACTCGGACTGGTCCCTACCACCTGGGGACCGGTCGCGTGACTTGTTTTGTGTCAGTTCCATTTACCGTAGGGTAACTTTCAATGCTCCTTCCGTAACTCGAACTTCCATAACTCGAAGTTCTCCATTACTCGAACGAAAATATATACTTGTTCCTTGGAATATTAATCATACCCAATTCTTTCTGAATATAACGTTACGAACCTTAGCCTAATAATCAATTTAGATTCACAAAGCAAATACGTTCGAAATAAATCATATTAATAGAAAATATATACATTTGAATTCTATAACTCGAAGTTGTATACCTTTTTTACATCATATGCTTCTTTTTGTTTGTGCAAGTGCAGCTCTATCCATACATGTGAGTAGCGTTTGATGATAAATGTAAATAAAATCGTATTTGTATACATATTTGCGAATGAAGGACACTGCAACTGATGAACACTAGAAGTCTTTGAGCAAATTTGAGTAATTTTTAACTGAAGTTACCAAACAAAAAAGTAAATTTTCAGTAACTAATTTCAGAATATTTATTTCACTTTCAGTTAGTGCCAGTTTTAAATAAAAAAAAACATACACCCGAACATCGGTTTATGCGATTGATCCGTTCCGCAAGAAATCGCACAAACCAAATTCGCATAAAACGATACACTGGCGTCGTTTAAAATTTACTAATGCGTTCCTCAATTTAAGAATAACGAATAAATTTAAATTGATATATGAAAAGTCGAACAAAATCGCATAGAAAAATTCAACATAAAATTTCAATACTTTCCTTAGTCACTTTTGCAATGATTTTCCTCGCCATTACCTGCAGTAGTTAATAAAATAGTTTAGAAAATCCAAAAGTGCAAGCCTCATAATCTCATTTAGACCGTGAAATTAAATAGGCTTCTATTCCTAATTATACTGAAGCGTAAAATAAAAAAAGGACTCGATTAGTGAAGTCTTTCGGTCGTTATCATTACCATATACAGGATCCGTACATACAGACAAACGGACGTCCAAGACAGAACTTTTTTAAACAGTTTTTTATTAGTTTAAATAATAAAAATGACATTAAAAATGTCATGAGTGTTAAAAATAGTATTTTTTCTTAATATGTGTGTGTATAATAAACAATTTGTTTATTGAAAAAATCAGAATTTTTTTCAAACAAATTATTACAAATTTTTGCATTTGAATTTACAAATTTCTTTATAGGACCTAAATTGAACAAATTTACATTTGATTCAGGGAATTTGGTATTTGAAGTGAAAAATTTGTTTTGTCTGTGCACCAATAAAATCTGGTCATACAGCTTTCCAGCAAGCGTTCAGAGTATGCGGTCTTATTTTGGACACAGCAGATGCAACTAGAACTATGCCCTCAAAAATTGAAAAGTTTTTCCATGCTTCATTTAAAGACAATTGCTCATTTTCAATTTTATTTAAAATAAATTGATATGAGTTTTTTATATAATAATTTTTAAAAGTGGCAATTATCCCCTAGTCTAGAGGTTGAAGAATGCCTGTAGTGTTGTGTGGTAAAAATTCAACACGTATGTTTGGATGCTCTAAATGAGTTCTAAGTTAAGAATTTTTTTAAGCGTTATAATTACGTAGATTAACTATTTAAAAAAAGAGTACATATTTTACTTTATTTATTTATTTGTTTTTATTTTTTATTAAAAAAACCGCATAATTTAAATTCGCACAAAATGAACTCGCATAAAACGAGGTTTGGGTGTACTTATCATTTAATATACAACGCACATGTTTGCAATTGATATTTAAAAAAATCGATCGAGAGATATTTTGATACACAGTGGAGCACTAAACAAAACTCATATTGGAACAAAACAGAATATGAATTTGAGGGATCCGACTTCCTATTCAAAAGTGTAGGTCGGCGCGAGCTTTTTAGGTGTAAGCCATAATTTGGAACGGCGCTATGGGAAATTCCGCGGCCAAATAACTCGTTTCCAGTGACTTAGGGTGCTAGCAGCGCAACTTAAACACTGAACTAAAAATTCTATATCTCGAAGTCTCCATAAGTCGATGTTTTTTTTTGGGATAATGGTGATTCGAGTTATGGAAGTTCGACTGTATATCGATATATTTTTAAATATCGATCGGCATCGATATATATCGAATAAAAATATCGAAATATCGATACAATGATAATTCATACGTAGTCAACAAATTTTTTTTAAAAATAAAACAAAAAAGTACCTTTCTTATAAAGAATTAAGCTGGAAAGAGTTAATTTCCTAGATCCTTACTGTTCCACCAATATTTCATGTAACATACATCAACAAAATTACACTCAAAGAATGATAATTTTTCGAATAGACAAAATATTATAAATAAAACAAAAGATTTTGTTAGTAATATTCTATTTGATGAAGACTGTGCCGAAATGTTTTTAAAAATTGCACGAAAAACAAAACCAAAGCTAAAAAAATATCCAATTTGATACTGTCGATATATTTGGAAATATATCGATATATCGAAATTAAAAATATTGACGATATATATCAATATATTTTTAAGAAAATATCGATATATCGATATTTTTCCCCCATCCCTACTATGAGTGTATAATAACAAGAAAGAGTACAACAACAACAAACATATAAAATGATAAAATGTTGTCATAAATCCAATGAAATTTTCTAAATAAGCTATGAAAGCTAATGAAGCAATTCCAATGAAATTATTTCACAATATCCGTGAATTTCATTAGAATTGTGAAAAAATCTAACGAAATTGTTTCATTGGATTTATGAAGAGAATTTCTTTCAGTGTACACATATTCATAAAAAAGTAGAATGGCATAATACACTTAATTTGTTTATGTCATTTGTTTTTAGTCCCGAAAGCCATTAAATTGTATTTTAATGTGAACTGAACTAAACTTGCGCACATAAAAATATAATTATTTAATGTAAGGAAAAAACAGAAAAACTAGTTTCTTTACGGGAAAATACGTATGAGAAAATATTTTGTAGTGAGTAAGTAACATTACTTTCTTATACATTTTAAGCAACACACAATAACTATAATTTTTATGAAATTTTCTTTGTCTTTCCTATTCTTCTTTAATTTAATTAACAAGGCTTTTTTCCCCGCAATCAAGTCATAATTTCAACACTTATTAACTTAAACATGCAAAAGACAATAATGGAAATTCTATGAAAATTTTAAAAGTATCATAAAACATAAATAATGGGTGATTTTATAAGAACTATCGGAAAGTAAAAAAAAAAAAACACATAAAATTCAGAAAAATGCATGAAATATTTATTTGGATCGATAGTTGGGTCGATATAATTTAATGTTTGAAGATTATTTCATGCAAATGTTGGCCGCGGCTGCGCCTCAAATGGTCCATCCGCTTAGTCCAATTTTGGCATACTCTTTCCAACATTTCGGCCGGTATCTCACGAATAATGTTGGCAATGTTGGCTTCCAGTGCGTCAATCGAAGCGGGCTTGTCGCTATAGACATTAGCCTTAACATAGCCCCACAAAAAATAGTCTAGAGGCGTTAAATCCCACGATCTGGGCGGCCAATTGACTGGTCCCAAGCGTGAAATAAACTGTTCACCGAACTCGCCTCTCAATTGGTCCATTGTTTCGCGTGCTGTGTGGCATGTGGCACCGTCTTGTTGAAACCACATGTCATGCAAGTCAAGCTCTTCCATTTTGGGCAGAAAAAAGTTTGTTATCATCGCACGGTAGCGCTCACCATTCACAGTAACGTTGTGATTCGCATCATCTTTGAAGAAATACGGCCCAATGATGCCGCCAGCCCATAATCCGCACCAAACGGTTGTTTTTTGTGGATGCATTGGTAGCTCTTGCAATGCTTCTGGCTGCTCTTCACTCCAAATACGGCAGTTTTGCTTGTTCACGTATCCATTCAACCAGAAATGAGCCTCGTCGCTGAACACAATTCTTCGATAAAAAAGTGGATCTTCATCTAACTTTTCAAGAGCCCATTCACCAAAAATTTGGCAAGCGTTGTTCGTTTGTAAGACGATTCATGATTAAATTATAGACCAAACTGAAGATGTTTGACAGTGACACAAGATACAAAACGTGCGTGAGCTGTCAAAACTAGTGTTGCCAAAAAGATAATAGCAAAAAAATCACTCGTTATATGGGTCGCGCGTTCATTTTAGAAGTAGAGAAAGAACTCTAAATTGAAATAAAAGGGAAATATTTATATAGTGTCCCAAAATTAACGCAAGATTTGAATTTATTACCATTTGTGCAGTAAAGTTGACGAAGTTAAAACACTATTCCGATCACATTTTGTAAATTTCGAACTGCGGCCGTCAAACTTTCATTATTTTTGAAATATTGTTCAATAATGAATACACGTTGTTCTATCGTTTAACGCTACATTTTTACTAAACCTAAACTGTCAGCTGTCGAATTGCTTTCTTTAGGGCTGCCAACACTTTACTGCACAAATGGTGAAAAATTCAAATCTTGCGTTAATTTTGGGACACCCTATACTTATTCATAGCTTGCTTATCTATGTATGCTTTGTATTTTGCGTAGCTCCTAGGCAAAAAGAGTGTGTTTTTAAGACCGAGCTTAATCATAGTTGCTAAATATAATCAATTAATCTGAAAAAAATTTAATTGAGTACTAATTATGTTTGCCGTTTTTAAGTGGAAGCTTAAACTTCACAGAGTTGCCATACTGAATAATAAAATATGGCGACATTAACTGGGTGATACATAGGCCCCTATTATGATTCACAACTCAACTAGGTTGAGTTGTCAACGACCCAACTCAACCATTTTTTTGTATTATAATTGACAACTAATTTCAGTTGTCTTCGAAAAAATGTTCGAAAAAGGTTCTTATCTATACTCTCTGTTTTTTTAAACCATTGTAGCCATCACAAAATATTTTAAATATTTTTAGTTTTGGCCTCAATATTTTTTCTTGAGATTTTATGTTTTATGGATATGGCAGCAATATGGGTTGACAAATGGGATAGATTGGCGCCTAAAATTACCATTTTAAAAGTAACACAATAGTCGAAATAAAAACCAAAAACACAACTGATAAAAAACTGAGACAACTGCTTTGATGAAGTTGTACTCCATAATAAGAATTTGACAACTACGACTCAACTATCAATTTAGTTGTGAATCATAATAGGGGCCATAATATGTTTTCCTTTTGTGGCTACCTTAGTTTAGATATGTTCACTATTAAATTGCGTTATAATTTTGAGAATCAATGGCAACAACAAATTTAGGTTTCGGCCAACGAATTTAATTCCTGAGCCAGTGTGCGACGGCAAAGTTAAACGAATTGGGGTTCAAATGGTTTCTGTTTCCACTATGTTCTCCAGATTTGGCTCCTAGTTACAATACAATTTTTTCGGCCAGCATTCTACACGTGCGATAATTTGTGAGGGAAGTAGGAAATTAAATTATGGGAGGAAGCAATGTTTGTGGACATTCGATTTGAATTTTCCGACATCGAAAGTGACAGGAATGACTTTTGCAGGGAGTTTATTCTACATACGAGCTGTTGAGCTACGGAGCGAAAACTGAGAATGTTTTCTTCGCAAAGAAGAGCGGATCTTGCTCCGATTTCATTAGAACACATAAAATTGTGAAACACACATTACGTCGATGATCTAGTAAGTCAATAGAGTTAGCTACCCTACTGACAGCGATGAGCTCCAAAATAGACTTTTAAGCATCGGCCCATACATGATAGTTTTTTTCTATAGGTGCTATAAATAGTACGGAGATCCGATGGAGTTAAGCATCACTTTCATCGTCTTTAAAAATCCAATCACTTAAATGCTTCTTTCAGTTCATAGAACATCACACTCATGTCAAAAGTATTAAGATCTTCTGATTCCTGAATATTGATACCACCCATACTCCTGTGCGTATGAAGGTGTATCATTCTGTCATCTGCGGTTCTGTAAATCGGGCTAAAAGTTTGGCAGAGAAGGAATAAGAAACAGAGTAAAGAAAACAACGGATGATTATGGTACCCAGAATTAAAATCAAACTCGTTTGATGAGATTACACCTGTAATAACTCGTATAGAGCTATCCCGGAGAAAGCACGGTGTGAGTCGAGAGAAGTCGCTACCAATACCACAATCATTAACTTTTGATAGAAGTGCATCATGCCATACTCTATCAAACGCCTTGGATAAATCTAAAGCCAAATGGTTAAAGATCCCAGTAAAAAATTTTAGAGTTTTTTGAAGCACTAAAGAAATAAAGCGCATTATAGTTCGCTTTAAAATATGAGCTTGTTAGAAGCTGATTTCATAGCGCCCCAACAATGCAGGTTTTAAAGCGAGAAAGTTAGCAAAGTACACACATGCAATGGGTAGTATGAATAATAATATATTAG
This sequence comes from Panzeria rudis, assembly GCA_956483635.1. Taxonomy (NCBI): domain Eukaryota; kingdom Metazoa; phylum Arthropoda; class Insecta; order Diptera; family Tachinidae; genus Panzeria; species Panzeria rudis. The sequence goes on along the minus strand of OY101449.1, from coordinate 91,654,031 downwards.
CTTTTTACTTATATAAAAGCTTCGTACACAAGTTATACAAAAAATGTGATTTTATTGTGCTGATCCAATGCAGGTTATTAACCGGGAAAGAAGAGTAAGTTTATTTCAGTTTCTTGGTGCCGTTTTGCAACACTGTTTTTGGCCGAGTGGTTGGTACTTTGGACTACAAACCTGAAGTATCTTAGTTCGATAATAGTTGAAGTTAAAATAACAAAAGGAGAGTAAAAATATGAAATTAATAAAAATAAATAAAGTTACGAGATAATAAAAGCTCAATATCACGTTAACGCTGCCAATCCACATCGAACCATTTTTTTTCATATATTTTCAGTTTTAGTGCTGAAAATGATGATGATTTTCAGCGCTTCAAAAAAGCTTTTATAAGCAAAAATGTAGTACTCCAAACCGTGAACTCGCCGTACAAAAATCAGTAGCGATATCAGCAGGCTTGTCAGCGCTACTTTTACTCCATAATAGTAGAAACCAGCTTTATTGAAAGCAACTTTTTTACTGGGATATGACATATTATTTTCGAGAGGAACGCTAGCTAGTCTCCAGTTTTCAAATTTTATTGGCTTGGCGGACAAAGTGAAGAGTAAAAAGAAAACGTTATTTTTGGGACTTTGCGAAATCTTATTTTGTACTGGACTTAAAAAAATAGGAGAACACATTTTGTTTTAATATTTTTCCGAAGGCTTATTGACTTCTCCACGTATTATACTGCTATTAATACGATTTTTAGGTTTTCCAATAAAGTTGTACTATAAAAAAAGAGGTTCTTTTTCTAGATATTTATTAAGTAATTTCAAACTATTTCCCATTATAACTTGACCCAATTTCCATTAATTCCTAAATTCAAAACAAACAATAAAAAACAGGAAACTTGATTTTTTGTTTTTCTATGTACATCTCTTCTACACAACTTATACCTATTAAGCAACCGGAAAATTAAAGAATTATATGTATGTTGTTAATCTCTTTTAGGGTTTCTTATTCTTCGTATACGAATAAGAAGAATGTCTGAAGAAGTTCTTAATTGTTGTTTAATGAGTCAAAGTACAAGACACTCGTACAACTTCATGCATGTCTGTGGTAAGAAGTTTAACGGGATTAGCTTGTTGGTTTTTATATTTTAACGATTTAGTTTTAGTTTGTTAAATATGATATTAATATGTATATGGAGTAGAAGATACTACCTGATGTGCGCTATAAAATCCATCGTTGGAAGGTTATGCGAAAAAGTTCAGAAGAAGATTGCATTTGAACAAAAGCGAAAGTTACATTATGAATATATGCATCTATATTTAAGCTCTGATAGCTTTATAAGTACATAAATCTGCTAGATGCTAATGTTAAACATTTTTCAGAGTTCGACAAAAACCAAACTTATTCTTTCGCGGCACTGACTCTTTTAACGAAAATCATACCGTCTGAATGAATGGATATTTTCAGATAACGCATATATATCGGACTGATACCGAACAGATTCCTGGTTCAATAGAAGTTCATCACATATGCCATTGCGGAGACTCTCGCTGATATGCGGATGACTCTAATATATGGGAGAGAACGCGAATAGGGCTCTTTGTAGGAAAAAGGATAATTATTTCGAATTTTGTCTCTCTGAAAAAATACCTAACAATTTTGTGGTACGATAAGGCCAGGTGCTAAAATCTTTAACGATACCTATTATCGGCATATCGTACACTTTTCATCATTTTAGTGCCACATAATGGGTAATTCGAAATGAACAAGACATAAATTTAAAAAATCAAAAAAACCCGACTGCATAAAAAAATAAAAGAAAACAACTTTAAACCGTCACAGATCCTAAGTGGTCATTCGAAACTAAAAATCATAAGAGCAATCTAAAGATGCTTTTCAAATACCTGTCGATTGATACCCATTTTGATATAGTTCGCCGACTTTTTATTTTTTTCGTATAAACAAAATGGCGCCTGTTGGCCGCCATATTGAATTTTGATTACTGTCATATCTTTAGTGACACTCCCCGGATTAAGACAAATCGATTGACGTAAGAATCGTCAAAATCGGTCTACGCGTTCGGTTTATATAGTGCCGCAAAGGAACACACATACATACATACATACATAGGCTGATAAACACAATACCCTTCTTTGCGTCGCGCAGTCGGGTAAAAAGCCACAAGTCTGACGGATAAACCTAGAACTACCGGTAGTTAACTTAAACTATATTTCCTTTTCAAAAAGGAAATAAAATCAATTTATTGTATTGCATAGCTGCGACGCTATGCAAGCAACGGTTCCCAATGAATAATAATCTCAATGTAACGGGCCAATATTGGTATCAATTAAAAGCCATATTCTATTAGCGGTTTCTATTATAATCTGCCTTAGGGCAGTCTTGGAGAAGGATTTTATCCTCACAATATATCGAAAAGCGGATTCGCTGAGTAAAAATTTTTGCATATCCGGCCTACGCAGAGAATCTTTAGTAATAAAACTAACATTTCTCATAATTTTTAATTCCTTTTCAAATATTCCTTTGAATCGCCATACTTTAAGCATAGTTGACGCTATTTCCAAAATTTTTGGACTTCACTTTTAAAGAGGCAATACCGGCAATTGATTTTATTTCCCACCACTATGAGAAATGCAGTCAATTGACCTTATATCCCATTGATCTTATTACCTGTTACCAAAGGATAATGCTATTATTTCTTCAATTTCGACTGTTTAACTGGACTTGTGAAGCCTTTGGAATCCAACAGTTTACTCAGCGATCGCGTATGGCTTTTGCCGGGGCCACTCTACGGTAGACTTACTGAGCTTCCTTCCGGAAAAATTATACCACTCTATAAAGCATTTCGGGGAAAGTAAGGTCATGGCTTCATGTCTTTTAATAGAGTGTGGGTGGTATGGAGTCAAAAGTTGTTGCTTTAAGTATCGGTTATGATTTCTCTCGATTTAGAGTTGTTAGAGATGGAATCACATTATAATTCGGGATTACCACAAGGCTTCGTTCTTTCTCCTACTTTATTTCTTATTTTTAACTTTCCGCAACATAAAAATGGGAAGATACTGTGTGTAAGTATGTAACAGTATTACATTGTAACACCCTTAACACTTTTGAACGGCTTAAGCGATGGTAACAAAGTTTTCACATTCTTAAGATTTTTGCTGAACTTAGAATATCGTGTGAGCCAAATCGACTTGGAAGATTTAGAAAGTTTTCGAAAAAAATTCTAAACGAATAATTCGTTCGTTTAATCTAAATCGGTTAAGAGATTCGTGAGATATCGTTGTCGAAAATTATATATATTTTTTTAAATTACATACTTTATAAATGTACGAATTTTATAGTGCTTTGAACTTGATATTAGAGGGATGTTCCAGGGATGGGCCTACAAGTTTAACCGTCTCATATTTTTTTAATGAGATTATCTGTCAACTTTCCAACCCTATCTACTCTTTCCCAAATGATAGCAGCATTTGATATTCATTCAGTATTAGGCTAACCCTTTCGGAGATTGGGGCCAGGTTATGCGAACAGGATCGATTTTAATACTCGTAACACATACGCAGTCCATACGTGCATATTAAGTATACTCCACAGAGGACTACCCTGCAGATAACGCGACTATCCGTACACGCATGTTATGTATACTCCACAGAAGACTAGAACTAGTCCAAAGGTAACCCAAATGTATGGAGAAAACATGGTCTATTTAACATTACGATGTCCTAGGGATGCACATTATAACCCAACTTTGCACTACATTGGAGTAGTCTCAAAACTACTCCATGTCACCACTTGATGGAGCACTCAAGTGTTGGTGTTGAAATTGTTAAAACACGAGCACTTGTCTAATCGTTGAAATATTATTACAATCGACCTTCACTTGCCGCTTAACTGCAAACTCTTGTTTACAAATGATATGGTCCATGTCTGCATTACATCGGGCTAGTCTTAGAACTACTCTATGTCACTATTCGATGGAGCACTCAAGTTTTCGTGTTTTAGCGACTGCACTCGTTAAAACACAAACACTTCTCGGTTAACTATAAGGTATTGTTTGCAAATGACATGGTCCATGACTGCATTACATAGGACCATATTGTAACTACTCCATATCAGTTAAAATGGACCACGAATGCATTACGATCGGACGATCAGACTATTGAAAGTTGATTTGAGCTAAAATCCGCTTAGTGCGAACATAAACATCACCTTTTTTCCATTTGAACTATATGTGAAAACTGGCAGAATATATTCGAAGTCTAAACAGCGTCTAAAACAACTAGTACCTTAGGAAAGAAGAACCGTATTATGGGCGACTCTCTACCCACCTTTTATAAAGTAACATTTTGGAACTATTTATACATTTTGGCTTTATCTTTGACCAAAGTCGTAAGTGGCGCTACACTATAACAAAATCCATGAATAGTACGGCAGGAGTATACATGGTCTCCAATAAGAGGTTAATTCTTGAGCCAACTGATTGCTAAAATTAACACAGGGACGGTTGTAGATGCTTTAAGTTTTCGCGCTGTTAAAAGAACCAAAATGTTAGGCACTCTCGCTGAATTTGAACACTTATAGTATTGACACAATGTTGTGACAACACATATATTTTAAAGCCATCCTGTGCCCATGTTCTGTAACTGGCGAGAAGTTTTCGCATCGAGAAAAATTCAATAATTATATTAGTCATCTGGTTTTTTGCATGGTGATTTATAAAATAATTAAACTCGGCACATTAAAATAAATAAAGAAAATTGAAGTTTTTTGTTACTCACCCTGTGCTCTACAGGATGATAACAATTGACTCACATAGAAAAGTTCTCACATTAGTTACAGAACATGTGTAATTCTTAAAGATATTTACGATAGAAAATTTTCTCTGCTTTTTGCTACATAAAAACAATTCCAAGTCAGTGAAAATGTATCTTTTCTCGTTCATTACACAATATCAAACAATTTCAAAAGCGATTTTTTCGAAGACCTTTGCTTTCTTACACGCTTGATTACTGAATCAAAAAATGAACGCGTTTCCCGAACCGTGTCTTTCAAAATCAATTCGATCAATTTTAATTTGAACTGGCTAATCTGCTGTCGGAGAAACAGTGTTGCCAATCTTGAGTTCTCCTCCTCCAAAAAGCCCCATGCATTTTGGCTAAAAAGCTAACTTGGAAGCTTAGAAACTGTTAAAAAAATGTGTTATATTCAATCCAAAATTATATTTAAATTTAGGGCCTGTTTATGAATTTTTAAAACATAATGGCTTCGATTGATATAAAATGGAGAAACTTTCATTTGAATTAAAATACAAAGATTGAATCTGAGGTTAAGATGGCTTACCCTCTAGGCGCAATATTAACAATCAAAAGCAAAATATATTTTTTATTTATTCTTTTACTCCAGTATTAGGGTAGCAATAAGCCCATGTCAACCAACAACTTAAAAAAAAAACTTAAATTTTCACATTAACCCCTTGCAAATAAAAGCGACATGAAAAAGAAACAAAAAAGTGTGTGATTTCAAAATCACCCTAAACTTCTGAAGAAATATTCAACATAAACGAGTTTAAATGAATTCTCCTCACCTGTGGTCAGCTTAAACAAATGAACAACAAATGTTAACAGTAAACACTTGAAAAAAACTAATGTTTAGAAAAACATCACATGCATGAATAAAGACAAGAAAATCAACATCTGAAACGAATGAAATTCAAGAAGAAAAGTATAGAATTTTTTCCTGTTCATTATTCATGCTTTTCTCGTTGTTCTATAAAAAATAAATAGTGCGTGTGAAATACAGCATGAAATTATATGAAAAATATCTTGTAACTTTGATTTTATTGTTGTGGTTTTCTGTTTTGAAACCAAAACGAGTGAATCAAGAAAAGAAAAATCGAAAGTAGAGAAAAAAAGTCTTTAAATTATATTACAAAGTATAATTAAATGGTAAGTATCGGCATTGGCGTAGATGTGTATTTTTTTTCTTCTAGTGACAAAACTCATTACAGAGGTGGCAATGTGCCCCCTGATAAGTCTATACCTACGGCAATGAGTATTATTTTGATACTGTTGAAATGATGAATAGTAAATGCTCTTGAATAAAATATCACATAAATTATTTACAAAGTGTTTTGTTAAGACTTAATTTTTTGTGAGTTTTTTTAAGCAATAACCCATTCAGACTGCAGCCAAATTAAGTTTTTCTTGATTTCGACTGAAATCAACTTGAAAATAAGTAATTTTCCATACATTTTGTCATATCCCAAATTAAGTTATGTCCCAGCAAAAATAAATTTGGTACAAGGAAGCAGTAAGATTAATAAGAAGGGCTTCGAAGATGCGCAAAATCACACAGTGCATCCCCTCTGCCTTATAAGGATGCAATAACGTAAGCGAGTGAAGAAATTTACCACACACACGATGCAATTGGTCGGCTAATTATGTTTTTTCATGTTTTTTGAAACCAAAGTTTTTTATTCAACTCACATTTTTTACAGTGCATCCTCCTCTCGCTTACGTGGATACAAATATGGATGTAAGTGTTATTTTTACTCCGTAATTTGATTTTGTATTCTTCCATTGAATTGTGTATGAAAATAAATGTACCTCGATAGCTTAGTGGTTAGTGTTCTAGCCTACCATGCGGAGATCTTGGGATCGATTCTTGATTCAATACGTGAGCAAAAAGTATTTAATAAAAGTAAATTAGTGTAATATAATTTTCAATTGTATTTGTACCATTTAGGGCGTGTGTCAAATAGTAGAAAAGTACTATGGTAAAAAAATATTTGCCTGTGGGGAAAAAATTTCATGTTTCTGCTGTGCTAAATGATATCTTTTTTGTCAATATAAAATTTTGACGTCTGTAAGAACATCCATGTTTCAGCTGTATGAAATGATACCTTTGCTGCAAATATAAAATTTTGCGGCGGCGAAGCCAAAAAATTTCCTACAAGCCGCCGGCTACCAACAAATTTTTAAAAGAACATATTTATATATATAAGACAAAATTTTCTGCTGTAGCGAAAAATTTTATAATATGATTAGGATTCCCACCTTTTTTTGCCAATTAAAATACATTGGTTATTAAAGGTTAAGAAAAAAAGTACACAGTATTATGTACAATTTATTTCTTTTTATTGTTATATTTAAAAACGTATTTTTTATTGCTTTTCGCAAGTTTTATCAAATAATTTTCATTTTTAAATAATTGCACAGCTCTTTACAGTCTATATTTAAATTAGAGTACATAATTAATTCATTTTTTATTAGCTTCAGCTCTTTCGTCTCGCCATTAGCTCTTTTTTATAGAAAAAACTCTTTGAATGCTCACGTGGCAGGAATAGAAAGTAAAAGTGAAATTACTTTATACAAATTTGATAATTTATCATCAATTTTATTAAATACTAGCTAATATTTACTTGCAGTAGATAATTCCGCAAAACCTTCAGAAGTGGATATCTGATCACAAAGTTTGTTTAATAACGCAATTTCTCCATAAACATCAACATTGCTTTTTAAATTTATATTGCTAGTTGTATATAACAAGTTTGTATTTTTAAAACCAAACCATTTATTCAGGTACTTTAAGGCTTTACCAATTAATAATAAACAATTTGTGTTAATTTCGCTAGTCAGTTCCGGTGAAGACAACAGTTAATTTTTTTTTTGGCTGAATGGCATTTGACTACAAGCCCCGAAGTCTTAAGTTTAAGACTAGTTTCAGGCAAGTCAACAACATTACACTGCTTTACAAGCAAAATGTGTAAAGTTTCTGATGCATTTTTTAGATTCGGATATGCTTAACACGAGAAAAGTAAAAAAAATGTAATTTCGGCTATTTCCGGATTACATATACTTCCCAGAGTCAAAACCTGGTTCGATTATAGTGAACTATATACCCTGACTGACTAATATAAAGGGCCCCTTACACTACACAAGTATGCAGGCGCAATCAAGTGTTGGCGCCAGTGGTTTGGTCATGTATGGCAATTTGGTGCGATTGTACGCTTTGCTGTCAAACAGAGTTTTTTTTTGCGGTTGGTACCAGTTTGTGGTATTGTGTATTGTGAAATTAGCTCAGTTGAGAAAAGTTTTCAAAGAGTAAGGGATAAAACACATTTAATTGAATAAATTACTCATAAATTAAGAAAAAAGGAAAAAAATATATATTGTAAAGTGTTTCTGAAATAAAACAAATCATTCCTTATAATTTTCTAATAAAAAAACACGGGTTTTCCTTAATTTTTATTTTCCAAATAATATCAAAATAAATGCGGTGCGCACTAGGTACAACAACTCATCCGTACAGAATTTTTAAAGAAATTAATATTGCACCAGTATGATTCTATGGTATGTGTTTCGAGCACGATTCAACATCACTTGTCTGTGCCAGTATACTGGAGTAATGTATGCTTTGTTTAACCTGAAACTATTTTGAATTCTAAATAATCAAATCATGCGAAATAAAGTATTTTCGCGTACTTTATTGTTCTCATAAAGTATAGAGTACAATTACCCGAAATAACGTACAATACTTTATTATAAAGTACGGGTGGCAAGCCGAAATATGATGTACAATTTTTCGCAAATTAAAATAGACAATGCATTTTTCACAGTCTAACTACATTTAAGAGACGCAAGAATCGATGTATTGGGCGACGGCTCGAATTTCCAAAAAACGACGGCGGTGGTTTTACCTTGTTACGATACCATGCTTCTAATTTCTGCCTGTCAAAAATTTATCTCTTGTGTCAAAATTTCTACTAGCCCCATGGGCTAGTGAAATTTTATTCACATCAGAAGTGTCAAAAATTTACTTACGGTAGTACTTTCCTTAATATATAAATAAATATAAAAACAACATAAAGAAAATTTTTTAAATTATATACATATAAAAAAGACGTGAGATTAATGCTATACTTTCTATACTTTCCGACAAGCTAGCATCACCAAACTTGGTATTCAGCCTTCAGCTGCCAAAATATATATTGAAAAAAATGGGCTGCCAACAATTCTTATTGCAGTGGCGCACCTATAAGGGGGATTTGCATAGGAAATCTTGTAAGCCTTACGTTTGACAAACATTTCTGTAGAACATTTCAGCGGACTATATTGTCACTGAAAGGGCGTTTTTGCCTTTTTTTAAAGAAAGGGACAAAAAGACCCATACAACGAAGAGTTAGAGGGCTATATACCTAGTAGTGATGTTATGAATATCAATTTTTAATATTCGCGAATACGAATACGAATATCTAAAACAATATTCGCCGAATTCGAATACGAATATTCAATCTAAATAGTTAGTACTATTTAATATTTCAAATTTAATTGAAAAAAAATCTACCCTTTGCGTAAATAACAATAAATTGAGAAAAACTGTCACAATACTATAGGTATGATATTCCGATGACGGAATTTGAAATTATTAACTTAGCACCTGAATGCCACTTTTTTAAATATTTGGTGGAAAGTATATAAGGGAAAATACGAGCTTCTTTTACCTATACCCAGGTAATATTTAGTGACACCAGCGGCGAGTGTTCCGAGCAAGCGAATGTTTAGTGGTGCGGAGCTTATTTACTAGGGTATTCATTCGGTTAGCCGTTAATCGGTTAACATTCGTCATTTACAACTGAATTACCAGATAGTACGTGTAACCGACAGAATTCGATTGGCAACAAATTCAAACAAATTCGGTTGCCACAATGAATCTGTTTTCTCTGTGTAGGGAACGAAAAAGTTTACCGAAATTTTTAAAGTTGTGTTATGGAAGCAATAAGTTGACTATCGCTTGCATCAAAAGAAACTAATAACATAATTTAAGATATGGTTCTCAAGGAAATTATTGGAACATTCTAAAGTAATTTAGTAAAAAAATAGTTTGGAAAATCCAAAAGTGCACGCCTCATAATCTCATTTAGACCGTGAAATTAAATAGCGTAAAAAGAAAAAAAAGGACTCGATTAGTGAAGTCTTTCGGTCGTTATCGTGACCACATAATACAGGATCCGTACAAACAGACAAACGAACGTACAAGACAGAGCTTTTTTAAAAAGTTTTTTAATTAGTTTAAATAATAAAAATTACATTAAAAATGTCATGAGTGTTAAAAATAGTATTTTTTCTTAATATGTGTGTATATATTTTTTACAAGTGCAATATATGATAATAATAGAGCCATTTTTTTGAAAAATCAGTAGTTTCGCGTGAAGTGAGAGTAGTACCCACCTCACCGCTTCGCTTATGAGGCGTGCAAAAGATATCATTACTTTATAACTCTGCTCTAATTACAATTCTGCTAATAATTTGTTTATTTTTAGTCCTTTACCTGAACGAGGTTTTGGTGTAGGTGCAACCGACGATGATGATGCTGGATTGGTTGTGCGTGGCCGCGGTGCAGCTCTCGGTGTGGGCAAAGGTTCTTGGTTGCAATACAATGAGGCATCACTGGCCTCATCAACACAATCGGAAGCACGTGCTGTTGGGGTTGATTTATTTGCTTTGTTAGAAGACACTTTATAGCCGGTGGACGTAGTCATTTTAAAATTGTTTTTGTATTTTCTTTGTGCATTTGACACTTGGGGATTCATGGAAAACGTTGGGATTTATTTATTTTCAGCGATAATCTCAAAGGGTTTAGTTATTTATAATATTGCTTTCTTAATCCTTTAGAGAAATGCATTAGTCACTCATTTAATGACTTGTTTAGTGTGTATCTTGTTTTTTTTTTAAATTAATCCTTAATTTTTCTTTACATTTGCTGCACAACCACAATCAACTTGATGAAAGTTTTATTTAATTTCACTTTCACGTTGTTCCTTCTTTCAATCGCGTTTGTTTTTCTTTTTGACACACCACATGACATTTATTTCCTTTCTTTGAGAACTTTTACATACGAACTTTTTTGTCTTGCTTTTACATATGTACTAACTAACTATCGATCCAAAAGAGAAAAACTTGAATGCATGTGAAGAAGGACATTCACATTAATTTTAGAAACAAAATCTTTGCCTATTTTACGGGTTATACTATTTTTACAACTAACATTTTACGTAACACAATTTTCATAAATTTTTTATGATTAATATTATTTTAATTTAATTTAACTTAAAAATTTTCTATTTATTAATCTTTCTCTAAGATATATGTCGACTTTTTACTACATTCAATTTACAACTGAGAGTGGCAGCTTACAGTTTGTTGTTTTAAACCGTGGAAGCAATGTATCATTTTCACTGAGTTTCAAGGGGTAACAGGTTATGCGCTTGTGTGGTAAATATAAAAGCTTTAATGAGAGATTTTAAAGAAAGCTTTTCTCGAAACTAGCACAGTTTGAGTTGTTGAACATTGTTTTTTATTTTTATTTTTTGTTTGAAAATAGCACAGGCAAAGAAGATGAACACACTTTTTCCGTTCAAATGCTAACCATCATTACCATAATTAAGTTGAATGTCTAATTGCATACAACAAACACAGTCGTTATTTTGATCCTTGAATTTATTTCTTTTTTTTCACCCACCATCCATATTTATTATGCAATTTTTATGTTTAAAGGGAAATTGGGAAATGTATACATATTAGAGCGGGCCGAATTGTATGGGCCCAAAAAATCGACAAAATCGTAAAGCAGAAACGTAATCTACGGACAATTCTACAAAATTTTTGTTAAGAAACCACAGATCGGAAGTGAATTCCTAGCCCGCACAAATCTACATGAAGTTAAAGTATGGGTTAAAACAAATAAAAAAAAATAACAAACCAGTTTTCATTGCCCCTTCCGATTTTTATGACATTTATTGAAAATAGAAAAATTCAACAAAAATGTACTAAACCGACTTTATAAAACTATATACATATTTATATATACATATGTACTATAAGACCCGGTGAGCTTCGCCACACCCATCCCAACGAAATAAATTAAAGAAATGTAGATTGAAACAAACGCATTTCCTTCTTAATTTGATTTTGGTTACACTGGGAATAAATTTCGATTGTACACAATTTCCTAGTGGAATTGGAGAGAGGACATGGGGTAAAAATAATTATGTTTTAATTTTCCTTTATCTTCACAACAATGGGGTAGCAAAGCACATCGGGTGAGGCTAGGCTAATTACAAAGTGCTTTGTCCTCCTATACTACCAGGATTTTTTGAAAAGCGCAATTTTACCTACTCAAAATTAAGTCTGGTTTTTGTTATTCTTCAGATATAGGAAAATTAATAATTGCTTTGTATGGGACACGGACGGGAAATAATTGGCATTGGATATTCTCCTTATGTTGTAAATAATACAGTACATGAGGAATAATATGTATTTAAAGTATCGAATGTGTTGTATAAAAAGGCCCAAAATAATATACATAATCAAGAATTGAAAGTCTGTATTTTATTAACAAATAAGACATTTTAACCGAACAATGAAAGTTTATTTAAAGTCGGTAGTAGGGATGGGCAAAAATATCGATATATCGGTATTTTATTCAAAATATATCGATATATATCGTCGATATTTTTAATATCGATATTTTTTCAAATATATCGACAGTATCAAATCGGATATTTTTTTAGTTTTGGTTTTGTTTTTCGTGCAATTTTTAAAAACATTTCGGCACAGTCTTCATCAAATAGAATATTACTAACAAATACGTTTGTTTTATTAATAATATTTTGTCTATTCGAAAAATTATCATTATTTGAGTGTAATTTTGTTGATGTATGTTCCATGAAATATAGGTGGAACAGTAGGGATCTGTAACTTGAGTTCACACATCGACAAAAATTAATTATACGTGTTATCCGATCTTTTATAGGACGATTGATAGAATAATAGTTTGATTATTATGTGAATCACCCTGCAAACCTAACAAAAGTAAAAAAATATTAAATTTTTTCTAACTCATCCAATTTTTCACAGAATGATAATAGTTTTTTCGATGCGAGAAAGTCTCACATTAGTTATAGAAACAAGGTACTGTTGAACATAAAGCATTGATTTTTTTTGTAGTGAAGAAGGAACCCTTACGATACCATGACATAAGTTTCATTGTGCCAAAATAATATCTTCTGCCAAAAACAAAGGCGCGGAAATTGATACATTTTAAAAAATGCTCAACTTTGAGCTTCAAAAAAAGCCATGTGGGGATACAGAAAATATAGGCCAGTTAGGGTTGCCAGATTCAAATAGTACTCTAGCTTGACATTTGATTAAAATCACCTTGATTTTTAAAAGACAGCTTGACACACTAAAATGTATAAAACAAACCAAAACACGCCAACAAAAAAATATTTTCCGAGTCAGAAAAACGTTTTCTTGTAAGGATACTAAAATGTAAAACTTTCTTAAGTGCTGGAAAACTTGCTTTCTATAGCTTAAAGTGGCTTTAGAAAGAAAAAACATTAAGAAAATTGCTTTACAGAGTTGGTTGAAATGGCAGAAGAACTATACAGAACCCGCTTATTAGTAAGCGTAATTAAACCATACGACTATGATTTGCAAAGGAATAAAATTAGGAACTACGTTCGAATAACTTGAAATCGACAGCAAAGCATGGAGGTGGTTCAGTGATGGTCTGGGGCTCATTTTCTGTTTACACATTTATAGATCAAAATGTTTATTCAGACATTTTAAAAGAAATCTTGCGGCAAAGTGTGTATAAGCTAGCTCTGAACAACGGGTAATGATCCTAAACACAAGGCCCTCAAAGTAATATAATGGCTGCTACATAATATGCCCAATGTCGTGGAAACAGTATGAAAAATGTATGATATTATCTCAATAAAAAAGACCAGGAACACATTGTTTCCAGCAGATCTGAGCCATAAATGGTCATATTAGAAGAATGGGGAAAAATATCAGATGGTTACTATCAAAAGCTAGTGGCATCTATTCCAAAGGAACTACAAATAGTTATGAAAAACAAGAGACTGCACACAAAATATTAATTTAAGGAACATTGTTTTAAGTTGTAAACTGTTTTGATACTTGTACACACACTGAGATCATTTTTCGTAAAATTTGTTAAGTTATTTCTTTTTAACAGTGTATAAACATTATTAAATCAAAAATATCATTTCAGCTTGACAAATTATATTTGAGCTTGTAACTTGACAACATCTAAAATATCTTGACAATCAAGCTCATTCAAGCCCATCTGAAATAATGGTACCATGAATATATAATTTTTATTTAAAGATAATAGTACGAGATCCTACCGAACAAATAACTTCACCCATTTGCCAACCAGATAAAACATATTTTAAAGCAATGATATCATATCAGAGAACATATCGCACATAGACAGGTCCAGACTATGCTTAATTAAAAGTTAAAGTAGTAATTTTTTTTTAAATTTGGAACCATCTGCCAACCGGATGAGACCAATGCTGGTCGATAATACAAAGCATAAGGGACAAGAAAACGTTAGATTGCATATCAAATTCCGCTCACGTCTTAGGGTTGCCACGACTTAATTAAAAGCAAACATTTTCAAAAAAGCTTCATAACTGCCATACAGTCACTTCTAGAGGGGACCGACCTTTCTAACATTTTTTTTGAACACACCTACTAACTAAAGAAATTCATATATTATTTTTAACGACAAATTGGAAAGATTTTTTAAATTAAATAAAACCCTATCGATTGTCACTATTTTTTCGTTTTATTATCAAAAACTTTTTTCACCGATTTTTAAACAGTTTTGTAGGTATCAATGCAAGTGTTTCAGAAAGTGACAACCCCTGTTTCTGAATTGTGTTTTTGCCGCCTATCGATTGCCATTAGCCATTATTGCGCTCACCGGTGATTTTTATATTTATAAACGAAACACTTTTCGGTGATGTTTGCCAATTTTCAAAAGTTTTCTGGGTTTAGCTATATATTAAAAATCATAATTTGTTGTCTGATAAGCAATCTGGTTTTCGCCAAAATCATAGCTGTGTTTCTGCCTTACTTAACGTAACTGAAAATATACGACGTGAGCTGGACGAAGGAAAAATCAATTTCTTGGTTCTTCTTGATCATTCTAAAGCCTTTGACACGGTTGACCATAGCATGCTCTGCATGAAACTTCGACACTTCTTTAATTTCTCTTTAACTTCCACACGACTGCTATCTTCATACCTTTCTAGTCGTCGGCAATTTGTGTATTCGAAAAATAATCAATCTTCGGTATTAGATTTATCTAGGGGTGTGCCTCAAGGGTCAATCCTTGGGCCACTCCTTTTTTCCATTTATACAAATTCAAATGTACGCAGATGATGTGCAGTTGTATTTAAGTAGCCCAGTCATTTCCGTTGCTGAAAATATTGCAAGACTTAATGCAGATCTGAATAGAGTTTATTGCTGGGCAAGTGCAAATGAACGTTGTCTAACCCCTTGCAAATCAAAGTGTATCATAATTCGCAAGAAAACAATTACTCATATTGCTGATTTCCATGTTTTAATAAATGGAGAAAAAATCACTATTGTTAATGCTGACAAAAACCTGGGATTAATTTTTAATAACGGTCTTACTTGGACAAACCATATTAACACACTTGTGGGTCAGACTTACTCTAAGCTGAGGTGTCTTTGGTCGTCACAGTATTATACTCCTTTCAACATAAGACAACTTCTTGCAAAAGCTTATCTTGTTCCTGGTTTAATCTACGGTTGTGAACTTTTTGCAAGCTGTGACTATGTTAGCAAAAGAAAGCTAAACGTTTTATACAACAATATTATTAGATATGTATACGGATTGAAAAGATATGATCATGTTTCTCAATTTGCCACGAAATTATATGGCGTTACGTTCAACAACCTTCTTAACATACGTGTGCTTTTATTTTTGCATAAACTCATTTATTCTGAAATGCCTCAATATCTTATTGATAAAATCCGGTTTGCCAGATCAGTCAGGGGAAAAAAGATTATAATTTCTTTACACCATTTTCTTGTTTCCGAATGGCAGTTTTCTTCCACAAACACAACAACTTAATAGCAACGCAACTAGCTTTAAGCACTTCTTATTTAATTATTTTTCACAATAGGAAAACATACATAATATATAAATAATTTGTAGTTAATTTTGTCTAAATTTGTATACTTATGTTTGCCGCTTTAACTTATTGATACTACTTTCTGTACTCTAAATAAAAGATTAACTCTTGTTGTACAGGACTTGAACATACAAATAAAAAAAAACAAAATAGCTTCCGAATGCAAGTATTTCAGAAAGCGACAGCCCCCGCTTCTGAATTGTATTTTTGCCCCCTATCGATTGTCATTAGCCACCGAAATTTTTTCTTTTTATTAGCAAAAACTTTTTTCAGCGATTTTTGAATATGTTTAAAAAGTTTGCTGGGTATAACTTCCAAATGCAAGTATTTCAGAAAGTGTCAACCCACGTTTCTGAATTCAGTTTTTGCTTCCTATCGATTACTATTACTGCGCTCATCGAAGATTTTTATTTTTATAAACGAAGTTTGTTGAGTACAACTTCTGAATGGTTAAGCGAATATGAATGTAAACAAAACCAAATAAATGCCTTTTTTGTATCTCTGAAAAATTCCCCCCTATTGTGAAAGGCGACGTCGACGTCGCATCAACACGACAGTAAAAAATTGTCACTTGTCTACTCATTGTCGACAACAATTTACTGCAATTGACAGTCTCTTACAATTTTCTGAAGCTTATGAAATTAGTCCAGCATGTTAATATTAATCAATTGTTGTCGACAACGAGTAGGCAAGTGAACATTTTTTGATGTCGTGTTGATGTGACGTCAACGTCGCCGTTCACAATAAGGGGAATTGTTTATCATTTCACAATAGCATATTACTCTGTTGTATTTTTTGGTAGTAAATAAGTGTTCCTTTGTTGCGAGTTTAAATTTTTTATGAAAAACCGGAAAAAATTTTACGTATGAAAAAATTGCTAAAAAATACTCGTAGCTAGATTAAAATAAAAGTGGCTAAAAATGGCTTCTGGCTAAACGGGATGAAAAATGACAAAATTTAGCCAGAAAATGGATAAATTGGCATCACTGTGCTGCAGCAAGGAGGTAAACGCGAAAACTTATAAACATGTAGCCTCAGTCCTAGCTAAGTCAGTCAATAAGTTAAAAGAAACGGAAACAGACGATTAAGCAAAAAGTTAATTTTGTGTGTTAAAAATATGAAATAAAGTCCGTTCTATGATTAAATAGGCGACATTGTCGCTTATCTGATAATTGACTACAAAATAGGGGA
The DNA here is from genome assembly GCA_956483635.1 of Panzeria rudis. Taxonomy (NCBI): domain Eukaryota; kingdom Metazoa; phylum Arthropoda; class Insecta; order Diptera; family Tachinidae; genus Panzeria; species Panzeria rudis. Next base: position 91,636,798 of record OY101449.1, on the reverse strand, counting down.
CATTGTCGCTTATGCAATCGTTACGAGAAGACAAACGACAGTGCCACTTATATAATCATTGCCGACAAAATAGGTGCAATGTAGCCCAAGTATTCGCATTAGTATTATGTCAACGATAATCTGAGCGACATTGTCTCTCATTGAAACGTACACGATTTTTGCGACACTTGTTTGTAAACGTTCTTGATGATTTGTTCCGGCTGCTCGACATTTGCCGTTGAGGATTTCATATTGTCGTTCACCCGTCATTGATGACTAAAGACACGGCGAACCGGGTTAATAAAACATACATACAAAATCTGTTTGACATTTACATTTTATGCATACATAAAAATTTGCATCCTATCCTGTATGCGTAACCTGACCAGACATCCCGCTTTTAAGAGTTCGATCCCGCCTAGAATTTGTATCCCGCTTTATCCCGCTTTTTCGAGTTTTAAAATTTATAATTGTACTTTTTTAATTATTGCCAAAAATTTGGAAAATGTTTCAACTGAATAAAAAATATCTTTCTGCTTTTTCAGCAAGTACAATCCATTTTTAGACGTTGCTTGAAATCTCATTACATCAAAATTTCTAATTAAAAGATATTTAGGGCCATATGCATAGCGAAAACTTGATACATAATAATTAATTTCAAATTTTTTCGCTTAACGAATACACAGTTCGAGAATCATATATATCTGGTCACAACCCTTAATCGCCTAAGTCGAGTTAGGACAAAATTAAATTTTTTGTGTGATGGACTCCATTCGTGTCTAAATCAAATCCCCAGTAAAAAAATTGGAAGTTCTTTTTGAGGAACTACATTTTCATTGCTTCCAAAGAATCGATATTCAAAAGTGCAGATAATTAGTAGAAAAGCAAGAAAAAATTTATTTTAGTCACACAAAAATATGTACATAATTCCTTTATAGTTTTAAAAAATACCCACCATGCTTTTTAAAAATTCGATTTTTTTAAAGAAATTTATGAACTAATTTTCGTCTAAAAATTAACAGTTATTTACTGAAATTTACATAAAAACACCGTTTTGCGTGTAAATTCGTATAAAAAGAAACAAGTTGCGAAAATGTGTAACTATGTACTCTTTTACCTGGAGAAAAATATTAATATAGAACGCCAAAAAAGGAAATATTTCTTAACTTCATTCCCAATGCGGTGATTAGGAATCGAAAAAGAGAACTTCTTGCAATGACAACAATATGTAAAAATCATTAGAAATGATCCAAATATGCATTACTTCCGGATCGCAAACTCTACATTTTCATGACTTCTTTGGAGAGTCTTTTTTTACTGGGTCGCTATAAATTTTTTAAGTATGTAACTTTAAGACGATAGTAATCTATAAATAAGTTAAAGAAAAGCAAACTGATGACTAATTGGAACCGAGTTTTTGATATTTTAAGCAGCTCTCCCGAAAAATTTTGAAAACGACTTAGGCGGTTAAGGCTTGTGACCACAGATATATCGAGTGGTAACCGCCAAAAAAGCTTAAGCGCCAAAAAGTAAATTTTACAGAAATATTTTTTAATTATCCTTGGCTTAAACCGAAATAGATCCTTAATATTGGCTATATAGGATTATAGTGAACTGTTATATGTAATGTTAATAGTTTTAATAAATTTCCTATAAGACAACGCATGTTTGTGGGGGTTAAGATATTTTAAGATATTCTTGATGTCATGAAAAATCAATTAATTTAATCAAATTATTTAAAAACTAGTAATTATCCTTAGCAAGCTGTTCTTAACTGTTTTATTGATATCCTTGCAGTTTTTGCCACTAGTTTTGCTCTACTTGAGAAAGAGAATTTCAGCTTAAGTGACACTTTGCAGTTACAAAAATATGCAAACAAATTAAAAATTTATATGGAAAATGCTCTTAAACTAAAATTTCTTTGCTGTATTTCCGTAACGGTACTTGACATGACTTTGAAACTATGAAATATTGTCCGAATTATCGTAAATAATCGATCTTCGTAAAAAACGATTTTCGAAAAGCATGTCGCTTAAGCTTTTTTGACGGTACCACTCGATATGCTGACTGTCATAATATGAAAACGGATGAAGTTTTTTTATTTTTGAAATTTGATGAAAATTTCGCCGTTTTTCATTTGCATTTAGTTGCATTTGTAGTACTAAAATAGCGAACGCCACGAACTTTAAAATGCTTATAAAATTTTTATTACACGAAGTTGAAAAAAATGTCGATCAATATGTATTTGCGACAAGTATTTTGCTTTAAACTTTTATTTTGAAACAATTGCGACCGGTCAAATTCAAATGACGTAGAAAAATTATGTATTTGCCCTTCGTACGTGACATTAGAATAGCTTCCAAAAAAAAAAATAAAAAATATACTCTAATCGAACTCTATCTTTTATCTTTCCTCGCGAACTTTGTTCTTTTATGTTGGAACATTAATTTTAAAGTATAATTGTAATGTCACAAGTAACTGAATTTATTCACTAAAAAAGCGAAAAAAGTTTATTGTAATGTCTTAAAATTAGTCAAAGAGATATTCAGTTTTAGCTGGAGGCTTATTTTGAATTGCGATGCGAAAGTTAATGCGATTCGAAAATTATAAATGCGAACAAATGATATTCTGTGGTACGATGTTCGTTTTTTATTCACATTTAAAATCTGAATTACGCAACTATTTTATAAATTAAAGTTGATAGATTTTATAATCCAAACTAACAAAAAAAAATTTTAATTTCAAATTTGACGTTTATTTGTTATTTTTTGACCAGTGTTGCCCCGATTTGAAATAAAATTCGAATGCGAATGTCTTATAGAATACCAAATTTCTTTCGCATCGCATTTCATTTGCGCATCGCATTGACTTTCGCATTGCAATTCAGAATAAGCCTCCTGTTATTTTTGATATTTAAAATTGTAGTAAGGTATAGTAAAATTTGATTGTTTTTTCCTCTTTACCATATCTCAAAAAAAGTTTTAAGGGTTTTTAGTTTTTCAGTCGTGGTTGTCATTTTTATGGAAATGCCCATATGAACCTTAGGGTTTGTCGATTTGTATGGATGCAAAAATAAAAAATTCGTAGCAGAGGAAATATTTCTACGAAGAATTTTAAGAAACTTTGCCTTAGAAACCATAAGTCTAAAACGGATTTCGAGCTTGCGGAAATTCCAATATACATACATATGTCACCTTCAACAGTTCGTATAAAGCCAACCAGTAATCGATCCCAAAATCCTCGGAATCGAATAAAACTTATTACGGCAGATCAGACTTGAATAACTAACATTAGACCATGAAAAATCGACTAACTCCAGTGGTTCTACGGCAAAGTTGCTTCAAATTTTTCGTAGAATCATTTCCCCCTTGCGATTTATTGTAAAAAAAACTATCCGCCCTAATGCACATATATAGTTTTATTTCCGTTTACAAAAAATTATTAACAAATCAGTTACGTGTTGTCTGTCAATCTTCGATCATTGATAAGTCTTTTGAAAAATATTCAAATAAGAAGTAACTTTAAAGCCCAGTGGTCTAGAATGCTGTTAATTAATGTTTAATTTTTTGTCAAGTTCACGCAACAAGTTTTTAAAAATGACTAAGCTTGTTCCGCATTAAAAAATTTTTTGCATTTGTTTTCGTTTTTGAAGATGGCTATAGCACTATTGCCGACATCATAATGGCACCATTTCAAGGTACTGGGATAGATTGACGCCTAAAATCACCATTTTAAAAGTAAGCAAAAGTAACACAATAGTCGAAATAAAAACCAAAACACAAATGCTAAAAACCAGTTGTCTCACTTTGATAAAAGTTGAATCCATAATAAAAATTTGACAACTATGATTCAACTACCAATTTGGTTGTGAATCATAATAGGGGCCTAAAGTGCTGCGTCCACAGTAGAAAATTTTTATAGGAATCACTCAAAAAAGTGAGTGTTTTTCATACAATTTCCTACTCAAATCAATTGTGTGTAATGTGGAAACTGCACTAAAATAATTTTGTTACTTTCTATTTATTCAGACTACATTTTTTTTCTTTCCATTGTAAAAACTGCACGAATGCATTTTTTACCACAGAAAAGAGCTTTTTAAAAGTTGAAAAAAATTTAGCTTATTAAAAAAAACGTATGCTGTCTTCACTAAATGCTGGATTGTTGTCTTCGCTTACTGGTGTGAAATCGTGAAAAGGTGTAAGTTTTAACTCATTTTATGCTTTGTACACCATAGCAATTTTACACACCATAGAGATGCCAGATTAGTATTTTTAAAATTAAAATTATTCATTTGGAGTTTTAAAGTTTTTAGTGTGATTTATAAACGTTTTTAGTTTATATACGAAATTTTCAACTGAATTGACTAAACAAAACTTTTCAAAGATGATTTCAAAGCAAAATCAACAACTAATCAATTTTTAGAACAAGAGTTTTAAGCAATGCTTCAAGAAGATTTAAAGAAATAGTTTCCTGTACTATTTTTTTAGAAAATATTTTACTTCTAAAGCAAAACAAATTATCAAATTCTTTGAAACAGAGGAATTTCTTTGGTTAAATTTATCTAAAAAAGCATTGGAAAGTGTGGTGGAAAAAATAGAACAATGTTTGCCTCTACGTTTACCTTTCACCTGGGTGATTGTTTATAAGTTATTAATGGGCCTTGATATAAGCAACAGGGCAGATTATGGATAAAACTAATCTCAAAATTAAATTACGGTATTAATTTAAAAAATTTTTAAATTTGATCATAAATTAAAATTCATTTGTTCTAATAGTTCTTGGTGACTACTAGGGTATTCATTTAATCGGAGTCTCGGTTTAGTCGGTTATTCGCTCGATTAATTAATCGAGGTTTTTAACCGGTTAATACTCGGTTAGTTTCGTTACTAATCGATTAACCGATTGATATAATTTTTTCATAAATTAAGTAAATCAAGGAAGCAAAAAAGAAAAGAGTTGATAAATATGTATTAATTAAAAAATAAACAAGATTTTGAGATCATTTTATTAGTTATTTCAATAGTTTAAGAAAATCATTTAAAATAACCTTTTAGAAAAAATATTTGGTTTAAATATTTAGGATTTGAGCTATTCTTTTCTTTAGTTTTAATAAAACTTGACTTCGAAAAATCCTTTAACTTATCGTAGATGTTAGAGATATAGAAAGCGAAAATGCAAAATATCTAATTTCTCAGTCCTTTTCCTGGATTTCTCTAAACATATAAAATCTTCCATTATGCCATTAGAGTCCTGTTTTAATTTTTTCAAATTCCTATCACTTCTAATTGTTTCGGTTAATTCTATTAAAAGATTGCTCGTTTAATATCGATAGTGTCTTCTGTTGTCACGTCATCATCTGAATCATCCAGGAAAAGCTCAGCACCGAACATTCTGCATAAAAGTTTATTTCCGAATTCCTTAGTATCCGTTTTGGTACTGTATTTTAAAACACTGTTGCTAGAAGGAAATATTCCTAAGTGGAGTTATAAAATAAGTAAATTCGTCTCTCATTATATCTAATCCTTAGATTTTTAGTTAAATCGTTGACAATGCTATAATTGGCTTTTATTAAATTATTAATCAAGAGCGTAATAACTCCCTAGAGTTGTGCTGTTCATGAACGAACTTGTTCAATTGAATAATTCAGTGGTATGAACGAGGTGCACTTGTTCAGTCTTTTTGTTCTTTTTTGTTCATTTTATTCCTTCTATTTCTAATACATTAATATTTCACAATATATATCCATATCTGCTAAATAAAATAATTTGCATTAATATATATGCGCTGAATTAGCTTTTTGAAATCAAATTGCTTAAAATATAATAATATCACCCACTATGTTTGAAAAGCTGTTCGATCATTCAGTACATAAATAAAGTGAATAGACAAACAGTGTTCTTTTAATAGGACAACTACTTAGTGCATTCGAAGTTAAGTTCGGATAAAATATATCAAACATCTAGATCATAAAACCAATTAAATAGCTCCAATAAGTGAACTATTTAGTTGAATTCTTTCCTGTATGTTATAGTACTACATCAAATTAAAAATTTTGTGTCATCGGTTAATCGACTGAAATTAACCAACCGGTTTAACCGTTAATTGAAAATAGACAATTTAAAGTTAGCCGATCAGATAATCGGGTAGTTATTAGACGGTTAACCGCTTAACGGTTAGCCGATTGAATACCCTAGTACATACATAGCCATGACCATATATATACATACATACATACTAAGAAACATACATACAAGTACTTTCGAGTATATTCGTGCAGCCCTCTAGACTTATCAAGAACTTGGCTCTTATTTTGATCTCGGTAAATTTTACGGCCGCAAATTTTGGATAGGAGCATTTATGTTTTTGTGCGGATCTCAGTTTTTTTTCTAAGCTTTTATTTTGTACAATAAGTGCCCCATACAAATAAGGGCACCCTAACCCTCCCCCTCCCCTTGATGAAAATTTTCCATTTTCACATTTTTCTTAGTACTTTCCCATGAAGACCTACCTGTGTGCCAAATTTCAGCTTTCTAGCTATACTGTAAGTGCCCCATACAAAGAAGGGGCACCCTACTCCCCCCAGTAAAAAGTGCCCACTTTCAGATTTTTCTAGTTAATTACTCAGCAAGACCTACCTGTATACCAAATTTGAGCATTCTAGCTATACTGGAAGTACCCAGTAATATTAATGAGTCAGTCAGTGAGTGAGTGAGTCAGTGAATAGGTACTAAAATATGCAATTTTTATACCTTCATATCTCGGGAAGCTTTTAAGGTACGAAGTTTCCTCTGTAGGGAGACCTTATGTTTTAAGTTTCATTATTTTATAATTAAGTGGAACAGTTATGAGGGGGTTAAAAACAGCTCGAATGGTTTTGTGTAATAATACACACTGTTTGGCCGGAATTTGGCTTGGCGCACTACCGTGCAACTAGATTCTTACCAAATTTCAAAATGAAACAGCTGCTATTAGGTGGGAGGTAAACTACACCAAGTCACGTTTTTTTAATAAGTTTTTTATATTGTTGAAATCAGCATTTTTCTTCTACCGATAGGTAAAATCAAGTAAGTGCTATGTTTCAAGGGACCGAAAAACTGATCAAAACCATCTTGGAGGTACAGAATGCCAAGTCCATTTTAATAAGTAACGGTAATATTATGTGACGTAATTTTATTAAGCATATGTTAGACATAAAAAATAATATTAGAGTTATATAAAATATTTCGGGTAAGTCAAACTGTTAATGCCACAGAGATTGAAACATTTGCGATTTTAAAAATGTATTTATTTTACCTCCCACCTACAGATATATGACTAATTCTCATTTCAAATGCTTTTTTCGTGTCCGTTGAAAGTATTGTAAAATATTTCATAAAATAAGCGCATACATTTTAAAATTAAAACTTTAATATATTATAAATAAAGGTACATATGTTTTTTGTGTAAGACTGCCCATTATGTGCTAAAAGGGAAAAACAAATATACTGTTTTTCCTATCTTCATATAAAATGGCGTATCCGTATTGCATGCTATTGATTTTCCCCATTAAGAAACTATGGATTTGTCCAAAAACGAAATTAAATTTATAACGGTTTTAAAATATGTATTTGCATTTGCTTCTCTTATTTCACGCATAAATTTTTTTTAAAATATTTGAAATTATATATATTTTTGAAATTGTTGTTGTCCGCAGTCTTGTGAGTTGAGCGTTATGCTTTTTTAGTACGCTTCATTACTGAGTTTAATTTTTAAAATTGCATTAACAATATACACTAAAATAACAGCAAAGCTTTATAATTCTAAATATTTAAAAGTTTTGTGAAGTTTGTTAAATAGTATTGTGGTATGTGATGGAAATCGTTCGATTTGAAATCGTCGCCGATTTCAAAAACAAATTCTACTGAAAGATGACTTTTTTGGTAGCAAATAAGTTATTTTAGAATTCTCTTATATTTTTTTCTTTAATTAATTAGATTTTGTGTGCTTTATTGTGCAAAATTCGCTAAAAATACGAAAACACACTTCAACTTTCAAAGTTGCTTCCACTTTTTGTAGCGAGTGCAACAAAACTTTGTGATCAATTATTTCGAAACAAATAGGTGTTAAAAAATTATGTTGTATGTCATTCGAAAGTACAATTAAGTCCCACTAAACACTATGCATAAGCTGAAGGTATTCCTTTTGAAAGACGAAAAAATGTTTTTATTTTAATCTGAAAAAGCGTACGAATGTAGCATTCGTCACGCAGAGTTTGCCCATATGCTTACTATTAGATGGCATTAAGACTTTGAAAATCGATGAGAACAAAAAATTTATGTTTTGGCCAACGAATTCAATTCCTGAGCCACCGTGTGACGATTTATTCATGTGCGATAAAATCGATTGCTCGTCACTGCAAAGCACTAAAAGCATACAGTAGTATTGAGTACCAAAAAGAAAAGTATTGAGTGGTATTTAGTATTAGAAAATAGTCAAATTTGCCAGTTCTAATTGTTAACCAATCCACAATGTCTTTAACCGCCAGTATTGCTGCTTAGAAAACGCTACAGTGAAATGGAAGCCACTTTGACCTAAAGAGATTTGCCTACCAAAGTTTACATGTTTCGCGATTCTAAATATGGAAATGCTAAGTATTTGACATTAAATTCACAGAAATTCAAAATTACTCTCAATGGTTTTGAGAAAAGCTTTCCAAATACGGACAGACAACTTATTTATCTTACAGCTCTAATCGAAGACATATTATTATTATATATTATAATTAACATTTCAATTGTAGCTGACATTAAAAGTGTGAGTGTTGCTTACATTTCAACAATTAGTTTTGCACATGACATCATTTTATGTACAACATATTTTTTCTTACCGTTTTTCTCATTTCTGTTCGCGGAAACTATTTAATAAAGTTGAACTTTGTTGCCGTAATTTTCAAGGTTCATTGTTCAAACAAAAAAACAAATCTTACAGCTCAAATATTTTAAATGTAAAATTTTGCTTCAGAGCTTAAAATTTTATTTGAATTTTGCTTTATTTTTTGTAAAGGCAACTGATGTCAATTGCCGATAAGCGACTCATTTCTTCTATTCGTTTCTTTCTAAAATGCAAGTAATTTTCACACCTTGAATTTGTATGCACACTGATTCGTGTATGTTTTTTTTGGTGAGAGTAAAATTGCAGCAGCTCAAAAGAAAATAATTGAAGTAATTTTCCCTCCTTAAGCGTATTGTGTTCACTGGTTGTTTGCAAGGTCGATATGAATTATATTTAAAAATTTCAAACCAAACAATTGCAACAAATACATAATCTGCAAAATTAACTTTAATGTAATATTTATATTGCTTAAGGAGTTGCAAAGATCGCCTTTAAGACATTTGTATTAAAAAAATTTTAATTTGAGTCACTTTAAGTTCCAAACAGTCATAAATAGACTTTTAGCAAATATTATACACATATTTATTTCTGTGTCTAAAGGGGTCTAGACGCGATCAAAATGTTTGATGTCAAATTCGTGTTCGTGTGCTTGACGATAAATCAAACCCAAGTAGATTTTCCATCAAGCGTCGTCTACGTCACACATACTAAGAAATTTTCACTCATACTATTAACATGCTTGTCAAGCATTTTGACCGTGTCCAAACCCCTTAAAGCTAAAGAAAGCTTTGTGACACACTTCGCATTGCCAGCTCCATTTTTTTAGGAGACAAATAAAACCACACAATTCTAAATTAGTTTTGGGAGGAAATACGGGAAATGAAGCGTTAATGATATTTAAAGCGAAATTTAATAGTAACAAAGCAAGTCCCATTAGCCTTTTTCTAGGTATTTTTCATTTAAAACGCAGACTCCTGAGAGAGCACGCCTTTTAATTTACATTTTTAGCTTGAGGTATTGTTCACAGACTCTCGAATTTTATCGGCAGAAAATGGGTACATTCGTAAATTCAGTAATGGCGCAATAATCAAAGTCGTGCGTTCGAAAACCATCATTTACCCAAGCAATTGATAGTGCTGCCGCAGATTGTTGTAACTACGGCAGCATTTTTATTAGTGTTGCAAAAGTTTTCATACCGGCTGCACATATTTGCTGCATTTACGAATTCACCCAATATGTTGTGGTGAATGAGAGAGAGACAACTTTATAATAAACATTTGAGGTTTACCAGACACTCACTCTTCTATAAAAAAAAAAAAAAATTTGGATTTCCAAAACACCTCTCAGTATATAATTATTGCAAAAAAAAAACACCAACCACAAAACAGGCGTGGTATCGTTCACTTCTCTAACCATATTGTTGTATTGCCCTTTATTGCATGGGCATGACACAGCCCACTTTTGTAATAATAATATTGCTTTGCTCCGGGAATTTAATGTGTGTGCAAAGTTTCAGAAGAATCTGTTAAATAAAAATAGTTGAAAAATAATATCTACAACGTTTGAGCGTAGCACTGCCCACTCTTCTAACTATAGTGTTGTATTGTCACAGTAACTAAATGTGTTTGCAAAGTTTTATAAAAGTCGGTTAAGTAGAAGTGGTTCAAAAAGAATATGTATGTATTTACTTACTTTGAAAAGTCGCACCCATGAGGGGAACAACGCACACAAAAAATACAAATGAATTGATAACCTTCTCCTTTTTAACTGACTTAAAAAAAAAGGAGAAAGGTTTACCAATTCGTCATGTATTTTTTATGTATGTTCCCTTAAAACTCCGCCATTTATAAACCGATTTCGGATTTTTTCTTCATTTAGGATATACTTCCAGATTGGTCCCGTTGAAAAGTGGGCAGCGTAGCGCCCATACGAAGTAAATAGACATGCCTTTTTAACTAATTCTATCTAATTGTACCGATTCCTATGAAACTTTGCACACACATTATCTGCCTGTTCCACAAAATGCGTACGATAGTTTCTTTCTTATAAATATATTGAAAACAAACAAATTAAAATTTGTTTTTCCTTTCAATATACTATTTATAAGAAAGAAACTGTCGTTCGCATTTAGAGGTATAGGCAGTAAGCTTCTGTTTGAATACTACGTGATGATTAAAAAAGTGGACACTGAAACGCCCATGCAAAGTAAATATTATTTTTCAACAACTTCTACTACACCGATTCTTATGAAACTTTGCATACACATTTAGTTATCGTTACAATACAAAATTATGGTTAGAAAAGTGGACAGTACCATGCCCATGAAAAGTAAATATTCATTTTAATTACTTCTACTTAAGTGATTGTTATGACACTTCGCACACAATTAGTTCTCGTGGAAGTACAACATTATGATCAAAATTGTGGGCAGGGCCACGCCTATTTTGTAGTTGACTTTTTTCAAGAATTATTTTGAAGCCATTTAAAAATAAATTTGATTTCCTAGAGGATTTTTAATAGCAAAGATATCGGTTTTTATAAATGAGATCAAACGTTTAACAAACCATCTTCATTAAAAAAGATCTCACTTTTCCACTGAAAAGATTTCTGATTTACCATATACTTTTCTATAGAAAAGATCTCTGATTTACCAGACACTTTTCTATAGAAAATATCTCTGATTTACCAGACACTTATTAATAGAAAAGATCTCTGATTTACCACACACTTTTCTATAGAAAATATCTCTGATTTACCAGACATTTTTCTATAGAAAAGATCTCTGGTTTACCAGACACTTGTCTATCGAAAAAAATTCTGATTTATAAGACACTTTTCTATAGAAAAAATCTCTGACTAACCAAACACTTTTGTACAGAAAATATCTCTTATTTATTAGGCACTTTTCTATAGAAAATATCTTTGCCTTACCAGACAATTTTCTATAGAAAAGATCTTATCAAAAAGATATCTAGACAAAAGATCCCTAGTTTGTTGAAGACTTGTCCTCGGTTTATTAGTTACTTCTATAGAAAATATATCTACTTTATGAGACACTTTTCTATAGGAAATATCTCTATAGACAAAAATTTTCTACAGAAAAGATCTCTGGTTATTAGACAACACCTTTTTACGGAAAATATCTTTTATTTATATCTCTGGTTTATTATAAAGTTTCTTTGGAAAGGATTTATTGTTCCCCAGAAACTGTTTCATTAAAAATATTCTGATATGAATTTTTTTGACAAATAATTTTTTGCTGAAAATTAGTGAGTGTTTCAAAATAATTTTTAAGATAATTAACGAAGAACTTAAAAACTTACGTCGATCTTTTAGGCGGGGAAGTGTTGGCGATGGTATGTGTTTGAGCTGTCGACCTTTGCGTATTGAGTCCATTAGTTGTTCTCTAGGCGAAGGCGTACGCTTAATCGGCGGGGGAAGTTTACGTTCAGATGCCTACGAAAGAAAATTATATCTAGTTAATTTTGTTATAATAAATAATAGCTATGTAACTAACTTTTTTAAGAGGTGGTCGTGACCGTATAAATTCTAATATTAAAGCATGAGCATCTTTTTTAACGCGTGGAGGAATATCACCATTAACCATCACTTTGCGTAGCTGATATTTTCTAAAAAATATATAAAAAAATAAAAATATTTGTTAGTACACTATAAACGAACGCTATTATACATAATATTTTACAACCTTGACCGTATATCCTCCATGAGTATTTCATAAGGCGTTAATTCATATTCTGTAGGCGCCCTTTCATAGTTTGCCTTCTTTAAACGTACACCTCGTCTTAACTCATCAATTACTTGGACCCAAAAACGTGCCTGGAATTAAGAAGATATTTTATTAATTTAATTTATGTAGCAACAATATTTAACGAGAAGACTAAGTTGGTTTGTAAATTCAATGTAAAACTATTAAGAAAATCATGCAGCACAATAGGTTTAATAGGTGTATTAACCTACTTGCACAGTTCTCCATATTTCCAGTTCATCCTAGTGTAGGAGGTTTTAAGGTTCGGGTAGTTATAAAAAAATTAAATTCAAATATAAAATTTACATAAAGGATTTAGTTAACAAATTACGTGAGAACAGTGAAAAAAATTAAAAAGAACAAAAGAATGCACGTCTAGATTTCATAAAGAATTATGAACAGACGTTTTGTAAAATAATAAGAATGTACTAGATGGCTCTTGAGCAAGCAGGATATGCGGACAGGATCGAACTTACCACTACAGTAATTAATGTCAGTGAATAACACATACTTACAAATCGATACTTTTTCTTTCCATTTTGAACTAAACAAAAAATTATCTAATCAGTTTGATGCAATAAAAAATACTGTGTAACCAGTTTTTTCCTATCACTTGCATATTTTTTTGATGGGCGTATCTAATATTTCCACTATGTACACACAGCAGTATATTTCACCTTAACTCGAGAACATTATGTGTGATTTCGATCAACAAAGCATCAACAGATGCAGGAAAAAAATTACCTTCAAATTATACTAACTCGTCATAAAATATTCAGTAGGGCTTACGTTTAAGGTACTAGATGTGTTCAACACTTTTTTGTAAAACTCCAAGAGGAACATTTTTGTTGAACTATTCAGCCCGCTATAATGCCGCTGAAGAGGAGTTTTTTGTCCCTAATTCGTTTAAGGGCCAAAAAGACCCATACCCCGAAGAGCTAGAGGGTTAAAATATTCTACAAAAATGTTATTCATGCTGTTTTACGTAAAAGTGCTGAACACATGCTGAACGTAAGGCCTACAAGATATTCTATGCCGAGTCAGTACAACTATGTGCAAAATGGGGGGAAATGTAACTCCCCCTAAAATGAATCCCAGATTTAAATTTTTGCAATAATCAGATGATTTCATTTCATTATGAATAAAATCAATATTTATCCATCGATTTTTATGAAATAATGTTTATTTTATTTCTGGTATGTTTTGCAATGATGAAATATATATATATATATATATATATATATATATATATATATATATATATATATATATATATATATATATATATATATATATATATATATATATATATATATATATATATATATATATATATATATATATATATATATATATATATATATATATATATATATATATATATATATATATATATATATATATATATATATATATATAATATATATATATATATATATATATATATATATATATATATATATATATATATATATATATATATATATATATATATATATATATATATATATATATATATATATATATATATATAATGGGTGATTTTATAAGAACTATCGGAAAGTAAAAAAGAAAAAAACACATAAAATTCAGAAAAATGCATGAAATATTTATTTGGATCGATAGTTGGGTCGATATAATTTAATGTTTGAAGATTATTTCATGCAAATGTTGGCCGCGGCTGCGCCTCAAATGGTCCATCCGCTTAGTCCAATTTTGGCATACTCTTTCCAACATTTCGGCCGGTATCTCACGAATAATGTTGGCAATGTTGGCTTCCAGTGCGTCAATCGAAGCGGGCTTGTCGCTATAGACATTAGCCTTAACATAGCCCCACAAAAAATAGTCTAGAGGCGTTAAATCGCACGATCTGGGCGGCCAATTGACTGGTCCCAAGCGTGAAATAAACTGTTCACCGAACTCGCCTCTCAATTGGTCCATTGTTTCGCGTGCTGTGTGGCATGTGGCACCGTCTTGTTGAAACCACATGTCATGCAAGTCAAGCTCTTCCATTTTGGGCAGAAAAAAGTTTGTTATCATCGCACGGTAGCGCTCACCATTCACAGTAACGTTGTGATTCGCATCATCTTTGAAGAAATACGGCCCAATGATGCCGCCAGCCCATAATCCGCACCAAACGGTTGTTTTTTGTGGATGCATTGGTAGCTCTTGCAATGCTTCTGGCTGCTCTTCACTCCAAATACGGCAGTTTTGCTTGTTCACGTATCCATTCAACCAGAAATGAGCCTCGTCGCTGAACACAATTCTTCGATAAAAAAGTGGATCTTCATCTAACTTGACAGAGCACGCATTTTGGTAATAAAATTATATATATATATATATATATATATATATATATATATATATATATATATATATATATATATATATATATATATATATATATATATATATATATATATATATATATATATATATATATATATATATATATATATATATATATATATATATATATATATTTCAACATTGCGGAATGAATAATTTCGAAACTATTGAGTATATAAAAAAATTCAGAACGGCTTAAAGATAATTTTATTCCAAGTTTTTTAGTGGTTTTTGCAATAAAATTGGACAATCCCTTTCCACGTTATGATAAAATCTCTTAAAAAATCCCAAATTTAAGAAAAAAAAAAATATTTTAAAAAATATATCCATAGAATTTAAAATTTATACGGATTTTGTAACTAGGAGACCATAAAACATTTAAGTCGAATGAAAGATTGGTAAGCTCTGCTACACTTCCTCATAGCGATATGCAATTTTATTAAAATCCGATGGTCCGTTTAGAAACTATAGATTTAACTTTTATCATTTATATATCTGTTAAAGTTACTTTTACACTTTATGTATTTTACAGTGGCTTTGTCAGCTTGATGATACATCTGAAATTGTGCATGTCTGTCAAAATTGCCAATTTATAATTTTTGCTTTCACACAGCTAATGTCAGGTGCTTTGTCAGTTCAAAATAGAACACGCTCTAATTGAAAATGTTTTCCTGTAAAAGCAGGCTGACATTTACAGAAGCAAATTTTCTTTGCTTTTACACACCATGTATGCATTATGCAGTGGGAAATTTGACAAGCACACTGTAAAATACATAGTGTCTAAAAGTACCTTAAATAAACAATCAGCATATTCATTGCCAATATGGCCAGGATAGTTACGGATCCGAAGTTCCTTCGGAGATGTTATACACCCAATGACTAAGCCTGACCAAATTGCAAAAGAGTCCTAGAAAGCATTAGAGCCCTTAGTGTAGCCCGAAATCAGATATATTTTTATACCCCTTATCCTTTTTCTTAAACAATCCCTAATATAAATTAAGATAGCATAAAATTATGCCAGAAAGATAGTTCGGTATTTTCCATAGGAAATACCGCTTTGGACGTTAGGGCCAAGGGTACCAGCTCTAGTGCACCATGTTCCAGTTTGGGACCATCACTGAACCGGACTTAATCAGCCCGTACCACCAATTCAGATTAATCCAACGGCTTCTGTCGGGAATAACGGCGTCAAAATATCGTCAATATGAATAACTCCCTTATACAAAATTCTTATTAGCAGCATTTTATTACTTTTGGTTGTACAAAAAAACCTATGCCGAAATAGGCCAACTGTTTAAATAAAATAATACACAACTCAATAATTTATATTCAGGGGCCCGTTTCTCAAAAAGTAGAAGTTACAAACCTACAAGTAAAATACACACAATACAACAATAAAATTTTTAAGTGTTGTTGTTTTGTGTGTATTTTACTTGTAGATTTGTAACTTGTAGTTTCGGGAAACGGGCCCCAGGAAGTTGAAAAGAGTAGAATTAAGCCCACAATGACCAATTTAAAGTCAAAGGAATCCGTTTAATTCGGCCACGGAGCTAAAATATGATCAATAAATTTTTTTAAACAAACCCTTTTTGTTCAGTGTAAAAATAGTTTTGTGTTCTGTGATACCAAAGCAGATTTTTTCTTGCGTTTAATTTTACAAAGTAAATCTCCGCTCACAGATAATGTTAAATTAACTATTTAAAATTATGTCTGATTTAAAAGTCCTTATTTGTTGTTGTGTAGGTTTTGTGGGTACACATCAAACGTTTCGCCATAGAACAAAACGCAGCAATAAAAGAAACAAAGATAAACCTGTTGCCATTGTATTTTTTTTTATATTCCGTCACTTTTCTAGCCAATTTATGGTGTTTTCTGTTGTTTTATTTAAGCGGATACACACAATAATCGTCAGCATGATTATTAGCTCTATCAACATCATAATGATGTACATAGATCACCAACAGCACTATCAACAGAAAAAAAGAGCGATCGTAACAAACTGTTTGTTGCACATCAGTTCTGGTTTGTTGATCGTATTTTTTTTTAATTTTTTACTTTTTATTGTTGTTACAATTCGCGTTTTGAATTAAATTGCTGCTGAAATGTTGAACTTAAGGCGTTGCCAACTTGTACAACAATCAAATAACAATAGCAACAATAACAGACTCAACCATTAACATGCAGCTAGCCAGACAGACGCATGGACGGACGAATGAACAGTATTAGAAGAGCGTGTGTGTTGATGCGTTTAACGCTTTGGTTGCAAAAGATTTAACGGCTTGATTTTTTTCGCCGTCTTTAAACGATTCCCGATTGTTAGTTGTTGCATTATGAATCAGAACTTTAAAGGAATCAAAATACTACACAAATATATTTTTATTTATTTCACCTAAATGTACTGTGTTAATCGAAAAATGCGAAAAACGGCGCAAGCGATGGGTAAACCTAGTTCAAGTACGCACAGTGGGGCAGAAGCAATATATTTTGGAAATTAAATTTCACACGGACATAACAGAGGAGAATTTCTATTTAATTTAGAGAGATGAGCTTCCCATATTGATCCGCAGCAGAGCTATGAAGTCCCAAGCACTTGTAATATTTTCGCTTGTCGCCCCATTCCCCCTTGTGATAAAGATTTTTGTATACTGTTCTATGGAAATGTGTTGATTCAATAAAACAAGTTTTTGATTTTCAATGATAAAGATTTTTTCTATATTTGATAAAAAAAAAATGGTTGAAAATGCTTTCATTTTTCTCTAATGATTTTAAAAAAAATTGTATTTTCAATAAACATTATATTTGAATCAAATGCAGGTTTAATTGAATTGCATGCTATTTTCGAAAATTCGCGGGTTGTGTTTGTTATTAAAAAAAATATAAAAAAAATTCAACTTCTCAATTTTTCAAAACTTTGGTCCAGCATTTTAAAGATATCGGACCCAAATAACAACCGATTGCCGCAATTGTTTTTTTAGGCTTCCGTACACCAAAAGTGTAAAGGAACCCTATTGTTTTCGCTATGCTGTCCGTCCGTCTGTCTGTCCGTCTGTTACAGGCTGTTTTGTCGAGAACCATAAGAGCTACGGACCTTGAATTTCACAGAACATGTAAAACTTTGGCCGCTACAACAAATATATGACAGTTAAAAATTAATGGGTGTTCTAAAGCGAGCAACGTAAAATGTTGAAATATTAATGTAATATGCAGACACTTATATATGGACACTTAAAATTTTCAAAGTTAGTGTTAATTGGTGTACTCTGTAGAATACACTACAGCAATTAACACTGATATTTAAAACAATAAAAATTAAAGAGTGTTCTATCAGTTAATGCAATTATGACTATGCAATTTACACAATTTTCTGTATCTTGAAAACAGTAAGATGCAAACTCTTGAAATATTAAAAACCGCTAAAACTAAAAAATCCAAAATTAAAAAATGTCAAAACGAAAAATCGCCAAAATGAAAAAAGCGCTTAAAGGAAAAAAGCCGCGCAACCAATAAAACGATAAAACTCAAAAAATAACCAAAACTAAAATGATCGACAAAAAAACTAAAAAAAGAAATGCAAAAAATCAAAAAAAGGCATCAAAATGAAAAAAGCACTAAAATCCAAAAATCGCTAAAACTAAAAATATCGGCAAAAAACGAAAAATCGGCGAAAAATAAAATAAATCACCAAAACAAAATAAAGCGCCAAAACAAAAATAGACGCCAAAACTAAAAAAAATCTCAATATCGAAAAAGTTTCCAAAACCGAATAAATCGCTAAAACTAAAAAAATCACCAAAAACCGAAAAAAGAAAAAACTAAAATAAATCGCTAAAACTAAAAATATGGTTAAAAAGATTAAAAAAACGACAAATCAACAAATCGCCAAAAATTAAAAAAAATCGGGAAAAATTGCAAAAACGAAAACATTATAAAAATGAAAAAAAAACGCCAAAACAAAAAAAGTCGGTAAATCCACAAAAAAAAAAATAAACTTAAAAAATAAATAAAATAAAATTAAACGAAAAAAGTTTAAAATGAGAAAAAAGGGCAAAAATGAAATGGGATATATGTGTATTTGTACGGAACCCTTCGTGTGCGAGCCAAAGTCCCACTTTACTGAATTTATTGTTAGTTAATCTTACAGATGGAAAAAAAACTTATTATGTATCTTCAATGGGAGTTAATATGAAGAAACAAAGTTCTGTTATTTTAATTTACATTAAATAAATATGCAAATTGGATACTCCTAACTAAAGTCAAGACACCTAAGAAAAATAACACATGAACGCTGCCAAAAGGGTGTAGTGACACCCGAAAACAGTAACTGTTACATTCCGGGCTAGTGTTTTCAGAATTAACAGCCAGTCGCAGAATGCCTAGCAAACTGCTGATCCGCATCCCAGTTATAACTATGAGAACTATCGATAACTATGGTTTGACAGCTGAGAATGTCAAACTTTGTTGACATTTCTGTTCAGTAAGGTTTGACAATTCATCATGAATCGTTTAACGCCAGAACAACGCTTTCAAAATGTCGAAATTTACTTTGAAAAAAATAAATCTGTTCGCGAAGTTCATAGAGCACTTCGTCCATTTTACGGTCAACATAATCGGCCTAGTGAGCAAGCAATTCGTGCAGTTATTGATCGTTTTCGCACCAATTTTACTCTTCTCCATTCATTACATCCATTAAAATTTACTGTTTGGTGCGATTTACATGCTGGCGGCATCATCGGTGCTTATTTCTTTCGAAATGAGGAAGGAGCTGCCGTTACGGTGAATGGCTACCGCTGACTGAATTTTTGTTTCCAAATATTAATCAGCTAAACATCAACAACATTTGGTTCCAACAAGACGGAACGGCGCAACTGCCACACAGCCCGCTTAATAGCCAATTTATTGCAAAATCAATTTGGTGATAACTTTATTTCCAGAAGTGGTCCTGTTCACTGGCCCCCTCGTTCGTGCGATTAACGCCGCTGGATTACTTTTTACGGTGCTATGTTAAGTCATTGGTTTATGCTGACAAACCAGGAACTCTTGAAGCATTGGAAGCCAACATTCAAGCCACCATTGACACCATACGGCCAGATTTATTGGAAAATGTATTCATAAATTGGACTGATCGAATGTACCATGTAACTCATAGCCGGGGCAGACATATGCCGGAAATCATATTTAAAAATAAATGCCATGAAATTATCTACCAGATTATAATAAAAAAAATTCATTTCAACATTATTTATGTCTTGTATTATCATTTTAAGTTCTTATGCAGCTAAAAAAACACCCATTATAACGTAAGCACTTCAAGATAAATTTGCATTCCATCTACTGTCAAATGCAGGCCCTTATATTTGCATTGTCGACACAAAGAATTTAAATTATTATTGATCACTTTTTCATGATATTTATTAAGCCCGACCAAAAAGAGGGGTGTTATAAGTTTGAAGTGTGTATCTGTGTGTCTATCTGTCGTTTTTTCTATCATTATCCTCTTGAATTTTTGTGTCTGCGGTATCGTAGCTCCCAAACCGCTAAACCGATTTTAATTTAGGTTTTTTGTTTGAAAGGTGACTTGATATAAAATCTTCTAAGCCATATTTAAAGAAAAGCGGTCCAGTTGTTTTGAAGTTATCATCCATTTTATTTTTGGTGGCGGACTTTGTCTGAGCCTCAAGGTGAAGGATAAGTCCGTGACTGGCTGTTGTTAAGAGGTCATTCGGGAGTACACATGATGGCTGTGGTTCAAATCAAAACGCTGAAAGAGCGATAATTTTGGTTTAATAGTTATTGCCCATCCATTTCAAGTGGGTGGTTGGACTACGGATAACCAAGTACATATGCCTCGATGTACTGTTATTAATGCAACAGAAGCTTTGTGTTTGGGTGTTGGAGAAGGCCAGAATATGAGTCGTCTGTCTTTGTGATAGACTTCTAGCTTGCTAGTTATTTCTTGGTAAACTCGGTTACATTGCGAAAGCTGCTAATGTAGTATGAGATTAAATAGCTCAAACAATGTAGCTAGGCGTTTATGCTAGGCGTGGGTGTTCCATGTACAAGAAGTTGCCGTCTGTGCTCTTTGCAAGTCACACTCGTGCTTTCGAGTTTCACCCAGAGGCGCTGGTTAGTGAAAGGGACTGTGGCGTGTCATAATGTCAAGTGACATAATGTCCACAGACATTATGGCACTCCATAAAGTGTCATAACTTCCATAGACATGGACATTATGACATTATCATTATAGACATTACGACACTTTAAAATGTGTCATAATGTCCATACTTTTAAAAATGAAAACAAACATGGGTAAAGATTTTTGCATAGCCGGCCTTCAGCTGGTCTTAACGTCCATGGACGTTATGACACTTTTTGGAGTGACATAATGTCCATGTACATTATGTAAATATTTTTTTTAATAACTTCTACTAAACCGATTCTTATAAAATTTTTCATATACATTTAGTTATCGTTACAATACATCATTGTGGTTAGAAAAGTGTGCAGTGCCACTCCTATGAAAAGTAAATATTCATTTCAACTACTTCTACTTAACCGATTCTTATGAAACTTCGCACAAAATTAGTTCTCGTGAAAGTACAACATTATGATCATAATTATCGGCAGTGCCACGCCTATTTTGTAGTCGTTTTTTTCAAGAATTATTTATATGCCACTTTGATTT
The DNA here is from genome assembly GCA_956483635.1 of Panzeria rudis. Taxonomy (NCBI): domain Eukaryota; kingdom Metazoa; phylum Arthropoda; class Insecta; order Diptera; family Tachinidae; genus Panzeria; species Panzeria rudis. The sequence continues at coordinate 91,615,151 of OY101449.1, read as the reverse complement.
CATTTGAGGAACCAGAGTTAACGTTTTGTGGAACTATTGATCTGGCAACAGATACAATTTGATGAGTAATAAATAGTTTACGTTGGTAACGTAGTGGGACACTTATTCGAATGAAAGTGAGTGATTACTTCTCTTTCGATTAAATTTTCTTTCGATATCGCAGGACAGGCTGTAGTTGTCTTCGGGGTACCGCCGTAGTGTAGTGTATAGTGTGCTAGACTATTAGGCGGGAAGTCGCTGGTTCGATCTCTGCCAAGACCCTGGATGTTTCAGCAGAAAAGCCAAAAAGGCTTAAGCAGTATGTGTGCATTTTAAATTAAAGATTTCAAGCCTGATTTGATAACATTCAGAAAAATATTATATACATTTTAAAACAAATAAAAAACGTTACTCTTTTAAACTTCAGATTTTTGATTTGTTTTATATAAAAAACAGCAATATGTATTTTGTTTTCTTCTATATTTTATTTATTATTAATGTAAGTATGTGTGTGTCATGTGTGTCTGTCTATTAAGCGAGTGGCAGCAATAAAGGCTTGATTTGGGGAAGGAAAATTAAAAAAAAAATGAATTGGATTTTCAAGCCTTTTTTTCTCGCTTTCATACTTGATAATATTTGTCGGTTTGTAAGAGACTGTATTTTATTTTACCATTAAGTTGGCGCTTTTATCCATTATGCGGAAGCTGTATGGGGAATTGCTGATGCTGCCACTGCCACTGCCACTTTTTATTGCAAATAAATTGGACATTATTGGAAAGTAAAAGAAACTATAAATAATAAATAAAAAACACATGTTGCTACATAAGTATATAAATATATTAAATTATAATAACCGTATTAATATTTGCATTTAAAAGTATTTACTAGTTTGTTTGCTTTATGCTACATTTAATTTTATAAACTATTTTGTTGATTTTCCAAGTTTCCTATTTTGTTTTTGTTTATTGTAATAGTATTTGAAAGACACAGGGCACAGTTTTGAGTGTTTTTGGCTTTTCATAAAAATCATCACAATGGAAAGATTACATCACATCCTAAAATTTAATGTTTGTTACTTAAAGAAAATGAAGAAAAAGAAAATCATTTAATGTTTTCCGAATTTAACACATGTTGGCTTATGTATTTTAATCGCAGTTAATGTGTAAAAATTATTTTCATTTTTACAATTGAATCGCTACTTTTTTCCAAACACTAGCTTCCTGATCACTGCTTCGCTGAGTACTCTTGCCAGTGGCTGCTGCGGCTTCTTTTGCCCTTTTTTGCATGCACGAATCATTAAGAAGTAAAAAAAAAAACAAACGAACAAAAACTGAAATTTACAATTGGCTAGAGACAAACCCACTTGCCTTTTTGTTACATTGTAGTTTTTATTTTTATTATTGTTTTTTGTTTCTTCTTGAAATCACGCAAAGTTTCATCACTGTTTTTTTTTTTTTTTGGTTGGAAGTCACACATCGTTGGCTATATTTGCCACTGAAAAATTATGATTACGAAATGCAGGATTCGTAATAATATAAATTATAAAAACTCCAAGAGAAAGAAAAAAAAATAGATAAGATCAATCTTGAGTTGTAATGAAAACAAATGCGACACGTTTGAGCTTTTACAATAAAGAACTGTGGTCAGGAACTCGGTTAATCACAGTACAATTCGAAAGACTATAAGCAAGTACTCAATCGTAAATTGGACTAATCCAGCCTGTTCATGAAATTCATTTGTCCTTGAATTTGGGAAATTTCCGTTTAGAAACGGAATTAATTGTCCAAGAAATGGATCTGAATTCCGTATCGTAAAATTTTGTTTTTTTAAGAGAAGTAACACAATCAGGCATTTTTAATGCCTACCAGTTAATTAATTAATGTGTTACCTTCTTTGGGAAAGGATAGTGTAGAGAGAACAGGTGGTGAAGTGGGAGAGAAATAGAAAGCTTAATTCTTTCACAACTCTGCTATTGCGAGTTTTTAGTAGAGCAGTATTGCAAGCCCCTCTGGTGTTAAGTATAGGCATTGAGTTACTTAAGCTGTGTAGCTATTTTAATAGTTATTTTACTTCGCCGACGGTTCCGCTACAATACCGACGAAGGAGGGTGCTGTGAAATGCATTACGATATGTTAGTATTAATCGCTGTCGATACTGCCAAAGTAATCTGTGCTATGCCTTCATCACTTTAACAGTCCAACAACATCCAAGACAATAACACACTAATGCACATGAGAAAAATGCATGATGTTGTTGGCTGTTCTGAAACTAGTCTTGAACTCAAGACCTTAGCCAACAGCAGAGCTAAAGAAACGTTTGTGGAACCTAAAAGGACTTCTACACCTCTATCACGAATAACTATTCCCATGAAAACTCCCAAATTTTCTGATTTTCTATTGTAAATGTTTTCTATAACAAACTGGTTGGAAGCGAATTCAGAAACCTAAAAAAATTTGACATGGCCAATGTTTACTCCCGCGAATTAAAAAAAAATTAATTCACAAAAAGTGCCATCGGGAACGAACAGTTGTAATTTGTATTTGTAATTGAATAGAATCCTACCTTACTATTCAATTACTTTTTATTTTAGTAAAGGATCGCAAGTTTTAATAAAGAGCAAATTAATTGTCTGGTGGAAGAGATGTGCGTCAATCAAAGTGCCAGCCATTTTCACTATTGGAGCTACCACGAACATTTTGCTGCTAGCAGCCAAATTTTACTCTTAACGCGCTCAACAGGTATCGGAATCCGTCTTTATTTAACCTGTAATACTATGTAACTTGCAAAGAACCTTTGATTTAGAGACAAACGCACTTAAATCTGTGTTATTTTTACTTTGTCTCCGTTAACGATAGCTGATCCGATTCATCACTTATATATCTTTGCTGCAATCTCTATGGATTGCTTCTCCTCTTCCAGCACCACAAAATACAGTTAAATGCTACTTGTTTTTTCTAAATGTATATACTTTCCATTCACAAGTATGTAGAGAAATTATTTATAAAGCACTGACAAACAGTTCACAATAGAGACTATTGCTCCCAAATAATTTACCATAGAAAGTTTTACTTCCAAAATATTCGCGATACCGATTTGTTGAGAATGGGAATATAGGTTTGCTCCCAAACAACCTATTCCCATACCATTCGCGATAGGGGTGCTAGCTATATGACTCTAATTATTTTCTCAGCACTCTTTAGATCATTTATTGTTTCAAGGCAAATGAAGAAAAGAAGTAAAGGTTGATCAGATTCGAGATTGTGAAGTAAATTGGCTGTCAAATGGTGAAATGTTAAGCATTGGCTATCATCCTTGGATACTTATTTTGCACAAAGTTAAGAAATTTCAGCCATGGGTCCGAGGATAAATAAATTGAAAAAGTTTATGTAAATCGAAACTAGTTTGTCCAAAAACGACCTCTTTAACAATATCTTTAATCTCTCTCTTCTATGTAGTAAAGTTTTTCCCTGCAGGACACTTAATAACGATCTTACAACAATCTCTGAGTGGGGTCGTGCGAATAGGGTCGACTTTAATGCTCGTAAGACCCAATGCTGTATGCTCACGCATAGGCGCGTGACCGAACTTGCTGCTTCATCTGTAATCATAAGTGCTGTAGATATTGTGGAATCAGATGCTCTTGATGTTCTTGGCATGAAGATACAGTGTGACGTTCGGTTCGCCTCGGTTTCTTAAGACGGTGTAAAAGATACTTCAATCCATCTGATCTCCTCAATATCTATAGCACCTAGATCCGTCCGAAAATAGAATACAACTCTCATGTATGGTCCGGTGCTTCAAAGTCTATTTTGAAGTGTTACTCGACCGCGTACAAGAGAGGGCGAAGAATCTCATCGGCGACAGTAGGGTAGCCAACTCTATTGACTCGCTGGAACATCGACGCAATGTAGGGTGTATTTCGTTGTTTTATCGTTACTACAATGGAATGTGCTCAACAAGAGCATATCCCTTTGTGGTCGATATTCCAATGAATCGCACTACGCATTACAGGAAAAATTCGTTCTTTAGCCGCACAGTTCGTATGTGGAATAAACTACCTGCAGAGGTCTTTCTTGTCACTTTCAGTATGGGAAAGTTCAAATTGAATCTTCACAGACAGTACTCCCTTCCCACAACCAATTTTCCTAGTTCCGGCACAATGCATTGCATAAATAGGGGTCATCCATCCCCAGTGCTGGTCCAAAAAAAAAAAAAGATATCGTGGGGAGGGATTTGGGGATTTTTCATCATAAGCACTTAATAAACATTATTTTTTTTTTACTTGTAGTAGGTATTTCGATTATTTGAAAATTTTGTTCCACTTGATAAATTTTACTTAAAATTAATTAATTTTCATTTGTTTGAATGCATCAAATATAAATTGAACTAGACTGAAATTGATGTCGGCATAGGATGTTCAGAGAAATGAGAACTGTTATCACTTTCGTATCAAAAAGAGTTTAAAGAAATTGGTTTACAAAATGTATTTAGCTGCCTTAGTAAAAGAAATGCTTAAAAGATTCGATGAAAATTTAAAAATTTTTTCATATCGATATCGTTCCTACCATGTCCAACTATCGAATATGAAAAAATTTGCTTTCAGATTCGCTGCAAAATGCTCTCATAGAGGATTGAAAACTCAATAACAAATATTTTAAAGCTTGCGCAATGAGGAAGGCACTGGTTTTTATGTTCATAACTGATTGGTTTTTGCGCTCTTCTGTATAGTACCGATTTGCATATTTGGACATAGGTGGACATGGTAGGAAAGATATGATAACATCACGTAACTGATTTTGAGGAAACGAAGATAAAGTTATATAAGCCGCTGAAAAAACATTACTATCCTCAAAATAAAAAATCGAAATTAGTTAATATTACATACTAGCTAGCCCGACAGCCGATGTCCTGTCTAAATAATTTTTCAATTTTCCAAGCAACTTTTCCAATTTTTCTTTCCATAAAAACATTTCTCAGACTAAAAAATGAGCGAAATCGGTCAAGCCGTTCTCAAGTTATGCGCTTAGCAATGGACACCATTTCATTTTTATTTATATAAATATGTATACTAATTAATTTTCAGTTATTTTATTTCGTGGTTAGTAACGATTTCAGTCTAACTAAGTGCTGATTTACACTGGGAAACATTGTTTCCCGAAAACTTTATTTTTCAGTGCAAAAGAGCGAGATAGGAATACAAGTGGTATATATTTCTATTTCATCACTCTCACGCAAAAGAAAATGTTCAACGACAAATGTTTCTCAATGTAAACAGAGTGTGAGCGACTGAGAAGCAACGGGACGCAAGTGGAAAAAAGAGTAATTAAGCTTCAAAGTTTTTTGTCAATACGCATTTTTTCATAGTTAATTTTTTGGCTTTGTAATATCTACTGTTTTTTGAGATTAGCATACAGGTCTGAATTAGTATTAGTGTTAAGATATTAGTATTAAGTGTTGGTTCCTGCATCCAACTTTTTTTTAGTTTTGACAATTGTACCCATTTTTTTCTCAGACCAACAATTAGAGTACAATTTTTTCAACTGAAAAGATGTAAAAATTAGTTACGTGTTGTCAACGTATGACCTACGACATCTTAATGCACTTGATGCTCATAATAAACTGACGTAATGCTGTGTACCTGGCCATGAAGGCCATGCTGGATAGAGCGGGCTGACTGTGTAACCAACAGAGGAGCTCAAAGTAGATTAATAGGACCGGAATCATTCTGTGGCATCTCCCGTCAATAGTTCCGGATAGAACGGTCTCAGGCGACAGCAATTTCGGCTGTAATGGCTAATAGAATGAAGTTTCTTAAAGGGATCCTGAGGACTCCAAGCAAAGTATATAACCTCTCACAAAAGATATTTGCACAAAAGATATTTTGGGCCGCGATGCTTATGCCGTATACATAATAATAAGAATAATATTCTAAGCAAATCGGTATTATTCTACAAACAGAACGTATTAGCGGAGTTCAGTGTTTGATGCGAATGGTCTTGCGAAAGTGCAAATGCAAATAATCGTAGATTTTTTATGAAAGACAACAACAAAATACTTAAATTCAATAAAATCCCAGCATTGAGAATATCGACGATATTCCACGCTGGTAAGACTGAAATGTAAAAAGCTTAAAATAGTTGAACATGCTAAGAAAAGACAGTTAGTGAAGTTCGGAACATTTAGACAAAGTTCAATAAGGTGCGACTCACCACAAGATGGCGACAGTGTGTTAATTGAGCTTACTAATATTAGTAGGATTTTCGCTACAGTGTTGTTGCCACTGTCAGTGGTAGTGTGGGTAAAGGACTCTGATGAGTAGACTTGGTGGTCACAAAACAGCTGTCAGTTCAACCTTCCGTAGATCCAAATTTTTCTTTGAATGTTCAATATTTACATGCTTTAGAATTTCTTTCTTAAATAAAAAATAATTTGATCGAAAGATTAAATTAAAAATGAACTTAAGCCAAACTAATTTAATAACTTTGGATAAAAACCATACAGTTCGACTAAAAATTCATAACTCAATTATTAAAACTCTAAAGGCACTTAGCTAAACATGAATGTGTACTGTTCCAAAAACTTGGGCAAAATAAACATTCAATAAAATCCCAGCATTGAGAATATCGACGATATTCCACGCTGGTACGACTGAAATGTAAAAAGCTTAAAATAGTTGAACATGCTAAGAAAAGACAGTTAGTGAAGTTCTGAACATTTAGACAAAGTTCAATAAGGTGCGACTCGCCACAAGATGGCGACAGTGTGTTAATTGAGCTTACTAATATTAGTAGGATTTTCGCTACAGTGTTGTTGCCACTGTCAGTGGTAGTGTGGGTAAAGGAATCTGATGAGTAGACTTGGTGGTCACGAAACAGCTGTCAGTTCAACCTTCCGTACATCCAAATTTTTCTTTGAATGTTCAATATTTACATTCTTTAGAATTTCTTTCTTAAATAAAAAATAATTTGATCGAAAGATTAAATTAAAAATTAACTTAAGCCAAACTAATTTAATAACTTTGGATAAAAAGTATTTAATTTATTTCATTTCTATGAAATTTTATTATTACTTTTAGAAAAGATGTTTCCTTATCCTAGAGAGAAATTGAATTAAAAATAAAATTTTTCTACCTATTAAAAGTTCTTAGTTTTAATATACAGTGGAATGAAATACTGACAATTTGTTTAAAATTTGAAGTGAAAAATGCATATATGTAAACATCTAAGTAGATAGGTTCATATATGGCTAAATCGAAATAATATGCGATAAAATACGCAGAGGACATAAAACATATTATTTTTGTTGAATGATAGTGCTTATTATAAAAATATTTTTTGGGGGTAAAATTGGAGATTTCTTACTTTTGAAATGGGGACTTTAGGAGACATCATTCTTTAAATTGGGGACATGAAGCAAAACTTTTCTGGCAACACTGCTTGCAAGCGCAGGATTGAGAAATCTTAAGACATATCTTATGAATAGCCAGTGCAGCAGAGGATTTTATGGGAATAAAACTAGCTCTGCTGGCATTATGCCTAAGTGGGGTAACACACCAACGTTTTCATCTTATAGAGTTTTGTATTTAGTTTTTGGATACGATCGCTCTGTAAGTAAACACCTTATTCATTCACATAACCATTTTCAAGCTCATGTTCCAGGTGCAATCAGCACAAGACACCCTTCTTGAGATTTTAAAGAACTTTGACGAATTTTCTATAACAATTAAGTCATCGCCGTTACCAATAACTTAATGATAACCCTTGACTGCATTAATAATAACCATTTATTGCACTAAGGATAATTATTTCGTTGCCAATAATCAACTAATGGTTTGATCCACCTCACAGATGAGTTTTGAACTCCGGAAGAGTGATAGTATCCTTAAAATATTTGTGGATTGTCCTGTACAGTAATTTTCCTTATTGTTTGTTCCTAATGTTTCTAACCTTATATTCCTCCAAGCATTCAAAATTCCTACTTTCAGCTCTTCGACGGAATTATACTAACGCTTTTCAGCATAAATTTGCCGCACGAGCAATGCTCACATATTCTCCATCACATAAAGATTGGGGAACGTGCCACTCCATTTTCCTCAAAGCACGGTTTAGTTGATTTGCTAACATGTACTATGGCGTTATCTTGCTGAAAGATGACATTTTTCACGATGTGCATCTAGATATGGTACTCCTAAGCTATCGATTCTAGTTTGAGGAAATGCTAAAGGCAAGGTTCCACTTGAGTTTACACACCCCAGACTATTAGTGAGCCACCACCGAAATTTCTCTTTGAAATATATATGCGTTCCTTTCTCAAATCTCTTAAGTTACCTTATCTTACCATTTTGACTCGCACTATATACCAGTGCACCTTCCCTAGCTTTAAGTTAAGGACTGTGATTTCAATCAGACTATCACATAAATATAGATAGTACTGCTCTTTGAGAGTAACTCCTCAAATCTTTCTGAAGCTTCGGTTATGGCTTAAATATCCGCCTGGAATACGATACAAGTATCAGCTAACCAAAGTAAGACACAGTTCTAGATTTTCAGAGAGTACCTCTTGTCCGGTAACAGTTTTAGCCTCAGCCAGCAACACGGCGTCAGCTAACCAAAGAGGTCAAAAGCTCAAGTTAGAAAATACTCCGATCCGGTAATACCATCCTTTATGAGCGCATCCATAAATACCGGGTCTGCTCTACTTCATGTTACAGCAGGGATGCAAAATCACATATTACAAATTGTACCAATTTTCACGAAAAAGTGTACTTTTTTCAGTCCGATTGTACTAAATTTTTTTTAAAATATTTTTTATTCAAAATTAACTAAAATACGTACATAATTCATTTGTACATTTTTACTACAAATTTGTATGTGTGTAAAGGACTTAACAATTAATAAAAATGCACATTGGCGTTTATTTGCACCAGGTACTTATATGTGATGATCCTGATAAAAAGAAACCTTATTTTCTGGAGGCCGAAATTGATTTAGCTACATTCCCTAAAACTAAATAAAGTTTGGCAATATTGTTGGATATTTTCCGCAGTAATAAAACCACTTAACAAATTCTAGAATAGTTCTATCTTTAGCATTTTTTATCTAGTTTTCAAATCTGCAATGCATTTTACTCTGTATTGTTCCATTCTTTTCTACGAGTAAAAAACTAAAGTAAATCATAAAATCTTCTGTATAAGAATGGCATTTCGGAAAAGGCACCCTAATTTCCCCAATGCAGCTCATATGAGGGAAGTTAAGGTCCCTTTCTCTCTAAATGTAGAGGTTGGGAAAAATCTCTTTTTAATTCATTTCGGAGGTGAATATAGGGATAACTGCACTTGTAAAGTGGGGGAATATGCCTGAGGAGTGATACCAACCGTAATCTCAAAATCGACAAAATTTACTCAAATATCTATTTTTGGCACTACTGAAAATTGTTGCTGGCAAGATTAGGTCTCCTTTCATCAGGATCACCACATATGTAGATAAACTTAACAATTAATATTAAATGTTTAATTTCACAAAGTACACAAAAGACTATAAGTTGTTGAGATCTGAATATGAAACGATCATGATATACTTCTTGCTAAAAACTGTAATGGAGTTTTCTTTTCTGAGTAATATGCTGCATTTATTTTGCCTTTTACATTTCTTTATGTTCTTTTCTGAAAAATGTTACATGTTCAACACTGATTTTAATTAAAGGGTCTTTAGTGCAGCACTACATTAACAGCTGGTTTTGTTATTGTTGTTTTGTAAACGTCAAATATGCAACACTTCTTAATAATGAGGAGAGCATTTAAAAATGTTGCCCAATCACATGTAACACTTATGGTACACTTTTGCTTTTGAAAATAAAACGCCATAACACATTTATTTCCGTCGATCCAATGTGGTCATTTCTAAACTGTAGCAGAAAAGCCTTTGCTTGGATTAGATTGAAGACAGTCAGTCTCTTGAATAGTCAAGAGAAAACTGAAGATGGCACATAGCCGAAACCGGTCTGTTTATCAACCAAATTTGACGTGGGATGACGGAAAATCGTTCTAAGTTCAAAAACACCCGTCGGAAAAAACACAACAATCAACTTAATAATTTCTACATCCATCAGCGCTCTCAAGGAGGCATTTTTAATGTTAATAGTACGATGCTAGTTCTTCCTAAAAAAAACATTTGCTGACGTAAACTTGGTAAACCGTAATAACATTTCATTATTAAAATCAACTTTTGCTTTTAAGACTTCGCAGAATTTGAAGTAAATAGGGAAAATTTTGAAATAGTGCTAAATTAGTCATTGGTGTGCTATTGTACTTTTGACTTTCAAATAGTGCTAAAAAAGTACAATTGTACCTACTTTTGCATCCCTGTGATATAGTCTGTCTTCCTGCCAGGAGTTCGCCCCCAACTATCGTAGGTTAAGTTCAATGGGTTGCCCGAATTGTGGCAAGATTACTCGGAGGTTTGTTTACCCATTGTGGTACCCCTTGGAGAAAATATTTAAACTAACTTTGTTTTACTAAACCTAATTCTAATCGACCTTCATGTATTGGCTGCATCCTCAAGCAGTGCAGCAAGACTGGCGGTGGAGATCAAGGACCTATGGCCGTGCCAGAGTCCTAGGTCAGTTACCACCGACACTGAGGAAACCCACCGATTACATGGTCCCTCATCTGGACTTTGATAGTACGTTCAAAGTCCTTATTCCATCCAGACGGCAGTTTAAGGGGGGAAACATAGAAAAAGGCTTCAACTTCAGGATGTATGCTGTATTAGTGTGACTTATATGATAATAATGTAATTCTTTATTCTCTGTATGTTCATTATAATTACAACGAATAGGGTGATTCATATAAATATAAAATGGTAATACTTAACTAATCCCTACATCTCCCTCTTTGAAATACATATTTCATAAATTTCATTTTTTATATGTTTACATTTCATTATTTATATCCATTTTTGTTCTTTCAGTCTTAAACTACTAAAATTTCTTACTTATACAAAAATATCATAATTATTGCATTGCCTGAGTATAAGATACATTGTTTAGGCTCGAGATCTCAGGAAATGGGAGTTTCTACGATAACGTTTACCATCTATTTCTACTATGTATGATCTGGGGGTTTCATGTTTTTCTAAAATCATTCCTGGTAGCCAATTTTTACCTTCTTTAATCCATATCTTATCCCCCTTTTGAAATACATTTTTAGCTTTACTGTTTTTATCATACTATTTCTTGTTTATAAAGTTGTTTTTTTCTAAAATGGGTAAAATTTTATCACAAACTTTATCATTTTTATAAAACTTATCTTTTCCTGGAACCAAAGTTCTTGTTTGTCGGCCCATAAGAAGTTCTGCTGGGGAAAGATCTGAATTTTTAATTGGCGTATTCCTATACTCTAATATCGCTTGCCATATGTTTGACTTTTCTTCAACACATTTAAGTATCATTTTCTTTGCAACCTGAACCATCCTCTCTGCAAAACCATTTGATTTTGGATAACGTGGACTAACAGTTACTACTTTTATATCCAAAGACTCTGCCCAACTTCTGAACTCATATGATCCAAAAGGAACATTGTCTGCAACAATTTCTTTAGGATAACCATAAATTGAAAAAGGTATTAAAAGTTTTTGGCTCAGGGCACTAGCAGTTTTCTTTACGAGGGGTATTATATCAAAGTATTTTGAAAAGTAGTCACCTATAACTAAGTACTCCTTTCCTTGTACCTCCATTATGTCCATTGCAATTTTTTGATATGGACCACTAGGTATACTATGATTCAGTAGTGGCTCCTTAATGTTTGCTGAGCGGAATTTTTGACATATTTCACACTTAATTATCATTGATTCTATATCATGATACATGCTAGGCCAAAAAAGAAGAAGAAGTGGATCAAGAATGATCTGCGGTGTGGGTACTCTGGAGTCTTCTCGAATGACCTTGGAATACAACTCTCCTTCCGACTTCCTGATGAAGCTAGTGTATTTCAGGCTGAAATATTGGCTATAAGGAAGGCGGGTAGGGTGTTGATTGACAGGGGTGTCAAAGGAAGAGTTGGCATCTTCGTCGACAGCCAGGCGGCACTTCTCTATCTCTAAGGTCACACACTACTTTTTCTACTTTAGTTAGCCAATTCGTTCTGCTGTAGTTGCCGGGATCAAAGCAGAGAAGCAACAGTCTTCCACTTTCTTTGCGAATGCCCGGTCTTGCACCTCTCGAGACACAAATTCTTGGGCAACAGCATACTAGACGAACTTTCGGAGCTATCAGGGATAGGCCTGGGTGAACTGATTAGGTATCTCAACGCGACGGGTTGGATCTAGTATCTAATACCGAATCCGAGGCCTGGATTCGGACATACATAGGTTGACACTGACGAGATTCTACTTGAATGCTTGTGCGTAACCACGTAAACCAACCAACCAACTTTGTTTTAAGAACTATTTATTTTTATCTATAAATTTGAAAAGGTTATTTAGAGTTATATTTGCTTGCCATCTCTGTCAGACTTTTAAATTGTCTGTTCGCAAAGAGATAGTATCTGGTTTCCTGAAGCCCTGGACATTTACATAGCAGGGTGATCCATTGATTTCTGTTGATCTTTATCTAAACACGTCCTAAGGTAGTCTACGGAAGGGATTCCCAGTTGCGCGATAATTCGGCCTATCGCACAGTCGCACTATCGCCGAAAGTCAGTAGTTCTTTCGATTTCTTCTGACTTATACTCTGCCAGAAAGTTCTGGTAATTCTGCAGATGTGTATTGATTGCCACTGCGATCTCGATTACATTTTTTTTAATAAAAAAAAAAAACACACACATACTGCTTATGCCTTTTTCGGCTTTTGTGCAGAGACACCCAGGGTCTTGGCAGGAATCGAGCCTGCGACCCCCGGCTAATAGTCTAGCACACTATCCACTACACTACGGTGGTACCCTAGTTTAGAGAATGGTAAATCATCCGACTCTGTAAATCTAAGGGCTTAACTTGCTGATAGGTATGATTTTCATGTAAACATTAAAAGAAGTTAAGTGGTTGCTGCAAACTGTCCTCATTGTTAAGACACGATTTTAAGATATGTAGTGAATACCTCTTATCTCGTTTATCTTGACCTATATTATATTAAAGTCATTTTTTTATAAAATAATATATGGCTACCACTTAGTATGTGGTTTTTTGTCTTTCCACTGCCTAAGAAAACCTTTTATCAAAATACGTATATAAACTAGGGATGTAACGAATGCCGATACCGATACCGATATATCGGCGATACTTCAGATTTTCCGATACATCGGTATCGGCGATATTTTACTGTCCGATACGACGATACTTTAAAAAAATTTTTTCAGAGTTTTTTTTAGCAAATAATTTATTTTTGTTCGATTTTACCATGATTTTATTCACTTCGTTATTTTTTAAATCTTATTAATATCAATTTTAAAAATTAATAATATTTTATGCTGTTATTTTGTAAAAAAAATTATTATATTTTTTTTGTTAATTTTACCATGAATTCAAATTCAAGTCGTTGTTTTTTAAATCTTATTCCAGCAAAAAAAGAGATACTCCAAAGAAGGCATGAAAATGTAGAATTCGCGATCTGGAAGTATTGCAAATTTGGATAATTTCTAATTAGTTTTACATATCCTTGCCATTGCAAGAAGTTATGTTTTTCGATTACCAATCATCGAATTGAAAGCGATGCTAGGACAAATTTCTTTTTCGGTATTCTATAATGATTTTTCCTCAAGGAAAAAGGATAAAAAATTACCCATTTTCACAATTTTTTTATGCGAATTTAAACTCTGAACTGTGTTTTCATGTAAATTTAAGTGAATATATATAAACTTAGAAGTCTTTTAATAAATAAACTATTAAGTTATTTAAAAGAATATTAGTTGATAAATGTCCTTTAAAAAAATCGATTTTTAAAAAAGCATGGCGAGTATTTTTTTTAAAGGAATTAAACATTTTTTCTTACTTTTCTACTAATTATCTGCATATTTTTAATATAGATTTTTTTGGATGCAAAGAAAATGTAGCTCCTTAAAAATTACTTCCAATGTTTTATAAATTTTAAATATTCTCTCTTATAATGTAATTTTGTATAATAAAAAATTGCACTTGAGTTTTGTTAATCTAAAGTTGAACTCAATTTCAATATTCGTATCGGTATCGGAATCGGTATCGGCGATATTTAATTTTAAATATCGGTATCGGTATCGGATCGGCAAAACGGCGTATCGTTACATCCCTAATATAAACAATTTAGACAAACAATTTGTTACAATTTTATAAAGAAAATATACCAGTCATAAATTATGTAATATCTATTCGAGTTAAATGAGTATGAGCATGCAAAGCGAAATCAAACCAGCATTATTTTTCCTTTCCAAATTTACAAACAAATTAAAATTTTATTCCTAAATTAAGTTTTGGTTGAATTGCGTAAAAAGTGCATAAAAGCTGAAATTGTAAAAAATAGAAATGAAAAATTGTCAGATCTTTTGTTTAACATATTCAAGCAGAAATCTGCATCTTCCAAACATGAGTGTGTCTTAATGGGAATTATCAAAAATCCATTTTATTTTTTTCTTGCAAGATATTTATTTGTCAGACTGCATTTGAAAAACGGCTTGACAAAGGTTTGTGACAGGTTTAAAATTTTATTGCCATTTGATTTTTTTTCATATATTTTTTTGTAATGTCGATCTGAGTTTGTGTATCAGTCGTTGTTGGTTGAACATTTTGACGTTTTTTCTTCTTCTTCTCCTTGGTAGTGCAGTTTATTTGTATGGCATGACATCGTATGGCATAAAATAAAATTTAATGGTAGTGTTATTGTGCTGTGCTTATGTTATGTTAACTACGCTGCATTTTTATATAATTTGCATAAATTACTTGGAGTTTTTTTTCCTTTCTTTTTATTTTGTTTATACGAAATAAATCTTAAAATTTTCGAAAATTTTATTATTTCGTTTTTATTTGTTTTAAACAAAACCATGATTTTGTTTTACAGCTAAGCTGGTTGATGGTTTAAACAAATTCAAAAATAAATAAATTAATAAGAATTTTCATAATTAAATAATGATTTTGAAGTTACTTAACAATTTTGCAAGCTTTTTCGTATTCATTGAAGCAAATTAATAATAAATTTTAATCAAAGCTTTTGAAAACGTTTATACAGTAACTTTCAAAACTGGTCATAAAAATATTGATCGTATTTTTTTTTCAGAAAGTGACACTCATATTCCCTTTGATGAGTTGCCAAGTGAGATTATGGAGTGAATGCTCCAGAAACGGTCTACAATTACCACTTGTAGGACTTCCAGAGCTCTTTGTCCTGTACCAGAGGTGTAAAAAATTGCAATCAATTTTGATTGCAATCAAAATGATTTCAACCAAATTGATTTCATTATTTTATTTCATTTGGGTCACCTTTGCATTAATGTGGGACTTCCATGTTAGACGACGATCAAGATGAACACCGAGATATTTTACTTCAGTGTGTTGAGGTATAGTTTGGTTATTTAATTGTATATTTATTTGTGCAAAGGTGACCCAAATGAAGCCTAGATTGTGAGCTTCTTCTATACAACTCCATTCTAAAACCAATATGGTCCTACGGCATCCAGTTATGGGGCACTGCCTCGGCATCAAATGTAGAAAAAATTCAAAGGCGACAATATAAAATGCTCCGTACGATTACAGTAGCCCCATGGTATGTCAGAAACAAGCGAATGCATAAAGATTTAGATGTGCCGCTGGTTAAGACAGTGTTTTCTAAACACGTGACAAGATACATAAAAAAAACTTCAGTTGCACCCAAATCCTCTAGCCCGAAAAATCATTAACTTTAGAGGCCAGGAGGGACACTATTGCTCTCAGCCGAGCACGAGAGACAAAAGAACTAACCGCTGAAACAAATGTTTTTGTCTGGCATTGGCAGGACTTAAAAATTAAACATTTTTAGACTTAAGATTTGATTACTTATTGTCAGTTAAATTTTATTGAAGATGCAATAAATAAATATAACTGTTAAAAAAATTCCTTGATTTCAAAATGATTTCAGATTTCAAATTGAAATCATGTCAAGATTGCAATCTTTTGTGATTGCAGTCATTTTGAAATAATTTTTTTTTTAATAATTTCAATAAATTTGATTGCAATCAAATTTCGTTGAAATCATGTGAATTCAATCAATTTCCCTGATATCACTACTATAATGTAAGTCCAACAAAATAGTATAGAAAACGTACCAAAACGTAGGTTTGTCGGCCATTTCATGTAGGTTTTTTAATTATCAGAGTAAGCTTTATTTCTAGAAGAATGAGTATCATTTGAAGAGAACGATGATTTTGATCAATTTGGATCAATTGATTGCAGTCAAATTTTGATTGCAATCAATTAATATAGAAATTAATTTTAAAAAAATTTATTGCAATCATTTTTGTTGAAATGATTTCATGAAATTTACGATTTTGATTGCAATAAAAAACTGGCAATCATTAACATGAAATCATGTGATTGCAATTAAATTGATTGCAATCTTTCACAGCTCTGTCCAGCACTAAGAAGAGCTAGCACAAAACAGCTATTAACTTTTGGAAGAAAGTCTGTTGCACTACTGGTGGGCACTGCAGGAGCACTTTGGGCGCTGCAGGAGCTGCTTTGATGTAACGAAGTCATTGAAGCACCTTCTTGAGGCACTTGGCTCTACAGCAGCGCAAGCTTTGACATCTAAGAAATCGATTCTGAATAATTTCTGAGTGTGTATAAAGTTTTTTTAAGCTAGTCCGGCCTAAAATATTTAATGTTAATAAAAACAATTTATTACATTTTGTACCCAACGTTTCGTCAATTATTTGTTGACTTCTTCAGGGGTTTTCGTCTATTTAAATTTTAAAAAAGCATCATATTATTACAATTATAAATTATCATTTTACATAATTTTTTAACTTACAATAATATTTGTATATATGGTTTTACATTGATTTTAGAAAATTTAAAACAAATGAAAATATAAAAAATATATATGTATATATATAAAAACAAGTTGAAATATTTCAAGCACAAAATCACACTTTGTTTATTTTATTGCAACAATATAACTAGCGTTGATATTATTAGTATCCTATTTTATGTTCATCGTTCTTTCTATGTTTTGCTGTATTCGCAAGCTCTCGATCGTGTATCTCTTTCTTTCTATATTTTCTCTGTCCAAAATTCTTACATTGTCAAAATCGACAGTATGTTTGTTGTTGATGATGTGTGTGGATAGAGCTGTTGATGTTTTTTGTTTTGTAATATCATTTTTATGTTCTGTCATCCTAGTCTCTAAGTTTCTTTTTGTTGTACCAATGTATATTAAGTTGCATTTTCTTCATTATTCCCTTTACATTGCAGTTCATAAACTACGTTGCATTGTTGTTGTTTGTCTGTTGGCGCTTTAACTTGAGAAAAAATCTTGCTCAGTGTTTTGTTTGGCTTGTATGTAAATTTTGTGTGTTCCCTGAAGGAAGCATAGGGTTAAGTGTATCCATGTCAATATTTTTGTCAATAATTATGGTATCTTTTTGGTGACACTGTCAACAAATTGTTTTTTTTGGCTTTTGTTTTTGATAGGTAGAGAAAATTGTTGACGGTTAAAACAAATCAACAAGCTGATGGGCTCAAAAGCGGCGGGTAGCCGACGGCAATTGTTTATATTGATCTTGGCGCCGCCGACTAGAATTGGCTCAAAGACTCAGTGGGGGAATTTTATTTTACAGATATACATATGTACATCTACACATCGCTGGCTTAACATGCAAATGCTCTAAGTCCATATTTTAAAATTTTACAAGGGAGACAAAAACAATCAAAAAATTTTTTCCTAAACATTTTTGAATTCTGTAAACGCAATTTTTTTTTTGTATTTTTCTTTGTTTTATATGTGCGTAAAAGCAAAAGGAAAAAATAAGTATTTGCCGAGATAAAAGATTTTTTCGACTTAGAGCTTTTTCTATTGCTTAAAGCTGCTTTAGACTATTATACAAGCTGTTCGACATCTGCACAAAAAGCAACCCTGATATAATGTGTTGTTATTGCTTTTTTAAAACTTTCCATAAACTCATTTGATCAGGGATGCATTTTCAACAGAAGTCGAACGGCTTGTGAGATAGTGTAAAACAGCTTTTAGTATGTATTTTTTCATGGACTTAGGTCTTTTTCTTAGAACTTGTCTTTCATTATATTTCGTATTTACTACAATGAAAGTACATATTGTAATTTTTTTTGCTCTTTTATTGATTTTATTCGAATAATAACATGTAAAAAAGTAAAGATTGTTTTGATTATTGTGAAAAAAGAAATATAATCATAGGTACGTCAAAAGTTAAAATACTAAAATAATACCCCTTATTCCATAACTATTTGTCGACGTCATGTCAAGACAATACCAAAAAATTAGCACATTTCTACTCATCATCGACAATAATTTACTATTACTGACAGCCATTTATCGCAAATTATCGTTATTTTCGCGATAAAAGTGATTTTTTAGCCAGTTCTGGGCTTTTTTACAGTTCACGAATTTTCTCTATTTTCGCAATAAAAGTTTTCCTATTCTTTGCTTTTTGACCGTGTTAACGAGCAAGTTTTCGCGATTTATATATTAAAAAATTTTGCGTACATTAATGCCCGTAATTTCAACAAAGGCGTAAATTATCCATTAGATATCTTAACCTAAGGGGTAAATTAACATTCGTTTATAATCCTTATATAAGTTAAAATTGTTAAATATTTTTACGCCATAGGTAACTATGCACGGAGAGATATCTATTTGTTGAAATTACGGGCATAATTATTGTAAAACAGTTAGTCGATTTTTTTAATACATGTGATTGAACAATTTGACAGAAATGGTTAAACTGTACTTTTTATAGGGAGTTTTTTGTTGTTATAAATTTGCTTTTCACTACTTTTGCTCATCACTACAGAACAACAACATAAAACGAGATAACTGTAATTTTTTTCTTTGTATTCTATGTATTTTTACTTATTGTACATTTTACTACATTAAAATCTCAATTTCTAAAAAAAGTGGACTTAGAGCCTTTCCATTTTAAGCCAGCGATATATTTCCTTTTAAATAAATCTTCTCTAAAAAAATAAAATAATACTGTAAAAAGTTGTATAAAGTATCTTGTATTTTTAGTCGCCGCCGATATTTCTTTATATGAGCCGGCGCCGACGCCGATTAAATAACATCGGCTTGTTAATTATTTCATTTGGTTTTTTAAATTTAGTTGTGGCCGCAAGCTAAATATCTGGCTTTAATAAAAAAAATAATAAAAAGTGATATAAAAAGGTAAGTAAAAAGTACAAAACTAATTAAATATTTTATTATTTTTGTTTAAATATGTGTATACATAGTTACGTACATATAATGAGCAAAAGAAATAGCAGAAGATTGGTGAAAAAGCAAAAAAATTTGTATAGAAATAGATATCGTGAGGAAGCATCAATTTCTATGGAAAGCGAGAATTTTCCAAAACGTGTAGAGCCTAATAATGATGCATCAATTTCTATTGAAAGTGAGAATTTTCCCGAACGTGTAGGGCCTAATAACGATTTTGTGCACCATTTTGAGGCTTTGGCTTACCCAAAGTTGTCGCTGCGTGAGAAATTAAGAAATTGGTACATTGAAACGGCTCCCTCTAGGAAATGTGCGGAGAAGCTTTTTAAAATTTTACAGGAGGAAGGACTAGATGTACCGTTGTCACTATCAGCTTTATTGGGTAAAAAACAAAAAGTTCAAATAAGAAACGTTTTCCCTGGGAGATATTGCCACATTGGTATTGGTACTCAGTTAAAAAAATTTGAAAACATTTTAAAACCCTGTAACGAAATAAAATTGGACTTGAACGTTGATGGCATCCCATTATTCAAAAGCTCACGAATGCAGATGTGGCCAATTCTTTTGAAAATTGTTAATTCAGAAGAGAAAATTAGGCCGTTTCCTGTAGGAATTTATGTAGGAAATAGCAAACCCAATTGTGTTCAAGACTTTTTTAAAGATTTTGTTGAGGAAGCGATTTTGCTAAAAGATGGGTTATTATTAAATGAAAAGAAAGTTAAAATTGTATTCCGCTGTCTATCATGTGACACTCCGGCTAAAGCTTTCGTTTGTGGCATCCCAAGTCATACATCTTCACATGGTTGCAGTAAGTGCAGACAAGTTGCAAAAAAAATTGGACATGTGCTTACATATAGCATTTTTAGTGGCACTTTAATTTCTGATGCCGACTTTTTTTCAAGAAAATACCCAAAACACCACTGCCATATATTTAAGGACAAAAAAACTCCTCTTGAGGAAATTGGTTTTAATATGGTATCGCAAACTCCATTAGACAGTATGCATCTAATCGATCTTGGAGTAACACGAAAAATGCTAATAAGAATTGTTAAAAATAGAACAGAAATGCGGACTCCAAAAGAAAATATATCTAAAATATCAGCTGAACTCGTAAAATTAAGAGCAGTTTTTCCAAAGGAGTTTCCACGAAAACCTAGACCATTGGATGAAATACATCACTGGAAGGCGACAGAATTTCACCAATTCCTCGCATATACTGGCTTAATTGCTCTCCAAAACAATGTACACAAAGATATTTTTTATGAATTTCTGTTATTACATTGCGCTTATAGGTTGCTTTGTAGTCCCCGACATGTATACAGTAATATAAGTGTAGCTAATGAACTCTTGGAACTGTTCGTAGAAAATTTTCCAATTATATTTGGACCAGACAGCGTTTCTTTTAATGTCCATAATCTATTGCACATAGCATCCAGCGCAGAAAGCTATGGGCCTCTTATATCTTTTTCTGCATATGATTTTGAAAATAAACTTCAAATTTTAAAAAGATATGTTAAAAAGCCATCGTCAATTCTTCAACAAGTTGTGCAAAAAGAGCAGAGAGAAAATTATTTTGAGATTAAAACAAAGAAATTGAAGTGCAAGGGAGATGTCATAATAGAAGCTTGCGTTAATGAGTGTTTAATATCTTGCAAAGAACCTAATAATGTTTGTGCAGTAAAACCAGATGTTCCAGTAAAAATTGAAGCTATTATAAAAGATGACGATATTTACGTTGAAGCGCGTCGCTTGTTAGACTTAGATAGTTTCTTCAAAGAACCCCTCAATTCTTGTGAGTTGGGCATTTTCAAAACAAACCTTCTTTTAGGTGAAAAGGAAAAATTTTTATTAAAGGATATTCAGTACAAATTTTTATGCTTACCTGTTAATAATAATTTCATAATAATACCAATTCTACACAGTTGCCTTCCAGAAAAATGTCAAACGAGCTCACCAACCCTTCCAAAGCAAAACTAAAGTATTTTCCTCAGAAAGGTAATTTTTATAATAAAAATTTTAAATTTTAACTGATAGGAATTTTTGTTTTTTTTAGTTGTTCCAAAGTGTCAATGTTGTGAAGAATTGTCTACAAAATTTGAATCTTACAAAGAAGCTGCTCAAAACCAATACAACACCCTAACTGATATTTTGGCAGAACATAAAGTTCTACTGGAGCGCATTGCTGCTCAAAATGTAGTTGCCACAAATATAATGGGGATTTTCCCCGTTAACACTGAGGAGCAATTAAAGCAGTTAAACGTTGTTTTAGACACACAAGGCGACCCATACGTAAGATTATGACTCGGTTATGGAAGGCAATACAACTATTGTCGCGTTGAAACTTTAGTGACTTCTAGCAACTTAACTAAAATTGCATTGCTATCCACAATTAAGCCATTAAATTTTGCCGTGGAACAACTTGGGTAGATACAAAATAAAAAATATCTAATTCATATCTTACAGATACGACAAATCAAGTTACTTTTCGCTGGCAATGCTGAACGCAACTTACATTTAGTTCTTGGGCAAAGGATTATAATGGATTTCAATGTAGACGGATCATTCGGAAAAAAAGGATTACGGAGCTTCGGCAATGTTCTAAAGGCTATGATCGGTAAAAATAACATTTTGAATAAGACTTTCATAAACATATGTATGTATATATTTCCATTTTTTATATATTTTTAGATGCTATATCAAGTTTCAGTGAAAATCCTGATAAAACATTACGATCAGCTTTTCAGCGCCAAAAGAAAAAGTTTTTTAAACAATCAAGCCGCACCAGAACCATAAATAAGGAGCAAATTTTAAACGAAGATGATTCTTCTGACTAATATACACATGTTAAACCATAAACATATGTATCTAAAAGGTTCAGCCAGCCACGAAGAAATGAGCTATAAATGTATAATTTTTTTAATTTAAAACGAAATGAAGTTCCTTTTGTGTTATTTAACTATAAGAAAAGTTAACTTAAGAAAGACTAAAATATTTTGTACCTTATTTTACTTTTAAACATTATTTAAATAAATATTTGTACCTGTTTGGACTAAATTAAAATAGTATTGGTGACATCGTCAATAAATAATCAGTATAATTTTACTATTGACATTTCCGTCGTCAATAGTAAGTCAGTACAATCTTACTATTGACATTTTCTCCACATGGTTCCTCAAGAACTACCTAGTCAGTATTGACGCAGTCTACTGTAGATATCGTCAATAGATAATCAGTATAATTTTACTATTGACATTTCCTGTAGGTGGTGACAGCGTCTATAGTGAATCAGTACAGTCTTACTACGGACATTTCCCACAGTGTGGTGATATCGACAATAGAAAGTCAGTACAATCTTACTGTTGACAATTTCTCCATATGGTCCCAAAAGAACTACCTAGTCAGTATTGACGCAGTCTACTGGTGACATCGTGAATAGATAATCAGTATAATTTTACTATTGACATTTCCTGTAGGTGGTGACAGCGTCTATAGTGAATCAGTACAGTCTTACTACGGACATTTCCCACAGTGTGGTGATATCGTCAATAGTAAGTCAGTACAATCTTACTATTGACATTTTCTCCATATGGTCCCACAAGAACTACCTAGTCAGTATTGACGCAGTCTACTGGTAGATTTCGTAGGACAAGCCTGTGTTAATTGTCAATAGTAGATACCATTAGTTTGGGTACAATTTGTCAGTAGTACTGGTGACATCGTCAATAGGTAATCAGTATAAATTTACTATTGACATTTCCTGCAGGGTTTGGTTTCAACAGCTGTTTTTATTTCATTTTTGTCTGTCAAGCCAGGAATAAACGATACACTGTAAAAATTTGTTGCTTTTTTTGATTCCTCGATATTTGTGTTTTGGTTTGAAATGTTTCCTAATTTTCTTCTGATTTCATTTATTAATGAATTTGTCAATTTAGTTGGAAAACTGTTATTGTTAAGTATTGTTGTAATTTTTTTATTTTTTTTGGTGGTTTTCAGTAGCTGGAGTTTTAAGCATTTCATAGTAATCTGTAAGATGTTAAAAGTCTTCTGGGCGTCAAAGTAGGCTCAATGGCTTTCCAGCCACGCAATATCAATGGCTACAAACGGAATTCATCTTGAATTCGAATCGTAGCTTGTACACACAGAAAAAAAATACCAATGTAAAATCAACATATCGCAATTTTCTTTGGAAATCATATTAAATTTATAAGAAATAATTTGAGGTTTATGTGTGTTGGTGTTTATTTGCTTTGTTGATAGCTATAATGCACTGTTGTGCTCAGTTGTGTGACGTGTTGTTTATTTTGATATTCTTGTTGTGAAAATTTAAATACCCGACAAACTTCTCATTACCAGCCAATATGTTCTGCTGCTGATTTAAAATTACCATTGTTTCATATTAATTTTAATCGAAAAATTATTAATTTAACCTTAAATCTCTTTTCACTGTTAAAATAACATTGTTGTCAACGTTACATTTCATTTTAAATCAACATTACTATAAAGCTGAATTCAACCATGATGTTTGAACAAAACTATTGTCCGAACAAAATTAATTTTATATGGAGCTTGACGTTCTGTTCTTGAGATAGACGTCAAATTATACATAAAATAAATTTTGTCCGGACAAAAATTTTGTTCGAACAAAATGGGTGAATTCAAACAAATTTTATGTTAAATCATCAACTAAATCATGTTGAATTAAAACGAAATTCATGTGACATACAATGGTATTTATTTAGTGTATATCTGAAGTAAAGTTCGAAGCTGCAAGTGGCCCGAGTTCAAATATTAACTGGGGCAGACAACTACAACACAAATTTTTCTGATGCCTATGCGAATATAGTACATAACTTTATAATAACAATAACTTTAATTCAATATGATTCTTCTTGTTACTCCAGTATCAAATTCAATTTGTTTCAACTCGAAATAACTTTGATTCAACATGATTGATTCTTCGTATTATATCAGTATCAACTTGATTTTGATTTAACTATACTTGTTAAACTCTAAAGGCACCTAGCAACAAGACATAAATTTAAAAAATCAAAAAACCCGAGTGCGTAAAAAAACTAAAATAAAACAATTTTTATTTAGTTTTATTTGTGTCTTTTTGGTTTCCGTATACGGTTTTTGTTTAATGTTCTCTTTTTTTTATTTACCTACGAAATCGGGGTTTTTTTTGGTTGCGACCAATTTTAAACCGTTAAAGATCTCAACGGGTCATTCGAAATTAAAATTCATAAGAGAAGCCTAAATATGATTTTCAAATACCTGTCGATTGATACCCATTTTGATACAGTTTGCCGACTCTGTATTTTTTTCGTATAGACAAAATGGCATCTGTCGGCCGCCATATTGAATTTTGACTACTGTCATATCTTTAGTGACACTCCCCGGATTAAGACGAATCGATTGACGTAAGAATCATAAAAATCGGCCTGCGCGTTCGGTTTATATAGTGCCGCAAAGGAAACCATATACACCCAGCAGCTAAAGTCACAACTAGTAACGCTTTGGGACAGTCATATTACTAGTTGTAATGATAGTAGTCAAAAAACGACAGTCATATTACTCGTTGTAACAAGACTAGTACCGTTACTGCTCAAAAAAGAACAATCATTTTACTAGTTGTATCGAGACTAGTAACGATACTAGTCACAAAAGGACAATTATATTACTAGTTGTATCGAAACTAGTAACGATACTAGCCACAAAGGGACAAAATTTTCAGGTAAACAATGTAACTGGTATGTAGTTGGAACTATACTAGTTGCTTTTTGCTTCAGATTAGTTGCCTATCTATCCTTTTTTCATATATCGAACTATCGATTTTAACATTAGGTTGTCATAGGAGGCCAACTAGTTCATTTGTATACAGTTATATCCCAGTTAGAGTCCTAGTTATTGTAAACTAGTGCGCTTACTAGTTTTTTTTATTAAGAGTTTTGTAACTCTTAAAAAACCTTTGGCTCAACCGGGGTACGAACACACATTCCTCATACTTTAAGCCAAGTACTCTACCCACTGAGCCACATTCTAGTTATTTTTTTAATAGCTAAAAATAGGTTTTATATGAAATCGTACACCTGAAAATTTCGTCGTTACTAGTCTCGATACAACTAGTAATATGATTGTGCTTTTTTGACTAGTATCGTTACTAGTCTCGATACAACTAGTAATATGATTGTTCTTTTTTGACCACTAACGTTACTAGTCTTGTTACAACTAGTAATATGACTGTCGTTTTTTTACTACTACCATTACAACTAGTAATATGACTGTCTTAAAGCGTTACTAGTTGTAACTTTAGCTGCTGGGTAATTATCAATGATAATTCATAGTAGAATAGAGAAATAGTAAAAAGAAGCTTAACACAAGACAAAAGAAAAACGTGAATATCAATAACTATCAAAAGAAATACAGCTCTAAAACTGACAGTACACGCAAAGAAAAGACATGTTTCCCGACACAGTTTTTGAATGTGGTAAATAACTTATTATTGTATTAAATGACTGTGAACCTTAATTAGTTTAAGGCAAAAAAAAACTAACGTTTACATTTAATCATGAAATATTAGATTTCATGAAAATTGAAACATAGTTGGCTTGAACAATATATATTGTTGAAAAAATTCTGACTACAATCATGGTTTTTTAAAAATTCAAGAACAGAATGTTTCTATAATAATATAATATCGTTCTTATCTATACTATTTTGTTTGCCATGGTTATAAAACAGACATGGCTCTCTGCTTCCAAAAAAGTTTTTGTTCTATCCCTTTGTTGCAGGCTTTTTGTTAGTTTTGTGTTTTACTTGACAGCGTTTGGTTTATTTTTGTGAGCGGTTGGTGTGAAAAAATAAAGAAATAAAAATTAAAATAACAAAAAGTGACATGTTCGCACATGTTCTGAAGCGAACACTTTTGTTCTTTAATCGGACAATTTAGTGCATTCGTAGCTTTGTTCTGATAAAATATGTGAAATATCTGAAACACAAAAACCACCTGAAAATTTCCAATAAGTGAGCTTTTTAGTTGGATTCTATCCTGAAAGTTGCCGATTTCACAACGAAATGTTTTTCAGAACATGCGCGATTGTAAATATAACATGTGTCAACAAATATGTATGTATCTATGTGAGAATAGATAATAATTTTTCTTTCAGATCCAACACACTGACCAGTGGAAAAATTTTGTTTTTGATTTAAATTGAAATAATGAAATTTTGTAGCTCCTGTAAATTTTTTAATCAACTTATGGTTAAGAAAACAATAAATATATGATTATATAGAACAATATATATGGTTATTTATAACAATTTATATGGTTAATTTTACCCATATATATGGTTATTTCAGACCATATTTTGTAATTTTGAACAATATATGTATATGGTTGTTTTGAACCATATACATGGTTGCTTGAACCATGCATATGGTTATTTTCAACCATATATATGGTTATTTCAAACCATTTCTTGTAATTTTGAACCATATATATCGTTGCTTTGAAACATACATATGGTTGCTTGAACCATGTATATGGTTGTTTTGAAATATATATATATATGGTTGTTTTCAACCATATATTCAATCATAGTATGTTGCTCTTCGATTATGGTTGCCTCAACCATGTTTTTTCTTTGCGTGTATGAATTGATTAAAAGTAGATGATATTCAACTCTTGACTGCAAACCATCGACTTTGGTCGAGTTGTCTAAACAGTAAAGAACTCTGATGGATTAGCGGGAGCTATCGAAACGTCAGTTCAACCCTTCGCGCAGTAAAACATTTTCTTTGTCTAAATGCTTCACATTTATCTCTAAATAAAAATATAATTTAATTGCAAAATTAAATTAAAACCGAAGTCAAGCCAAAAATAATTAAATTTCTTCATATATAAACCCATACAGTTCGACTAAACTCATAACTTAGTAGTAAACAATTTAAAAAAAAGCAATGGGCCGTATTTCCATATATGTATGTTATTGCATGCCACCGTAGTTTTTTTCACAATTTTTTAAACACACCGTATATCTGAGTCCAGGTACAAATCTCAAAATGGGTATAGTAACAGTGGGATGACAGTACTGGTTCCGAACTTTCGCCTGAAATGGATCGGTAGTGCATGCCAGGTTTATGGACTGGGCCGGAAGGTGTGTAGGTAGTGTAGTGTAGTAAAAGACTTCCGGTTTAGGGACTGAACCGGAAGTTGGGCCGGTGCTGCGGTTCATACTTCCGGTTCTGGTCTGGACCGGAAGTTGTGTCGGTAGTGCAGTTCGCACTTCCGGTTTAGGGTGTGGAAAGGAAGTTGGGTTAGTAGTGCGGTTCATATTTCCCGCTCCAGTATGGACCGGAAGATGGGTCGGTAGTAAGGTTCATATTTCTAGTTCCGGTCCGCAAGTTTGACCCGTATAGGGGCATCATATTTGTATGTGATCAAGAATAAAAAGTAAAGTAAAATTATATCACTACGAAAGATGTATTTTGCAGCACTGAATAAACTCAAACTAACCACTGTTGATATAAAAAAGAGCACGCTAGATAAAAAAAAGCCCATTGCGCAAAGAGCGGCGCTAATAAAACGAAAGCGCTTGCTCTGCGCTTACCAATCGCTCCTTTTCCACTCTTTCCACTTGTGCGCCTTTTTAATAAGCTTGTAAAAAGTGCACAATGCGTAATGAGCAAAAGAAGTGCGCATATCCGAACTCTGATTACAACTGCTCTCCTAAAAAATTTAAATATGTACAGACTTAGTTGGATATCGGATTTAATTTTCACATCCATATAGTTTTTAAATATCACGTCGTTTTCATATGATCCCAAGCGTAGATTTTTTTGCCCAATTGTTTGGATCATCAGAATACCTCGTAGTTGAACTCAACATATATTTGGAAGGTTTTTTGCTCAGCATTGGTTGTTTTTCATTTTCGTTATTGTTTAAGTAGTTATACATACAAAGCTTCTCTGGGTACAATATCGTATTTGGGTAATATTTTTCATAACAGAGTTGCCAGATTTGTTTTCTACTTTTTTGCAACACTAGAAAACTCCAATTATAATTCTCTTGCAATCAACTCCCAAGTTCTATATCTGAGTGGTAGGCAACATAATAGAGAATTTGTTGCAATTATTAAATTTATTGTTTATATTTATTATACTTTTACAACGCCATTGTCAAGGTTATTTTAAAAAGTTTTTTAATTGACGCAAGGTGTTTTGAAAACTTTTCGATAATAATAAAACTATCTATCTACCAGACAATAGAAAAAATTTAAAAAAAGTAGCAAAGATAAGACCTTTTTCTTAATCATAAGACACACGCCGAAATAAAACAAAATTCTAATAATTATTACTTTAACCACAACAAACTTGGCTAAACAAAGCGAAATTGGCAAATTGAAAGTTACATGAGGCGTAAAAATACAACAATAAAATAATTTAAATTTTCTAATTGTGCTTCAATGACTATTTCACAATTTTAATTTAATTTAATTGTTTTAAAATCGTAAGAGGATTCGGTACAAAAATTTTATATACATACATACATAAAGCAACACTTCAAATAAGTTATCGAAAATCAATATTTATTTCTAAAACAAGCTCTTCAATATTTCTTATTTGTATTTGCTAAATAATGATTTTGTTAAAAATTAATATTATTATTTAATATATGTATATATTTGAAATATTATCTTTTATTGAAGATGAAGGAAAAACTAAATGCGTTGTTATTTCAAATATTTTTAGATCTAACCGATTTTGGTTTTTAAGGCCGAAACTAAACATTTACAAGGACGGTTTTCAAGAGAAGTAACACACTCAGGCAGTTAATGCCTATCATTTAATAAATTAATTAATTAAAGTGCTACCTTCTTAAGGAAAGGGACAGAAAAGAGAGAACAGATGCTGAAGTG
Source organism: Panzeria rudis (assembly GCA_956483635.1). Classification (NCBI taxonomy): domain Eukaryota; kingdom Metazoa; phylum Arthropoda; class Insecta; order Diptera; family Tachinidae; genus Panzeria; species Panzeria rudis. Next base: position 91,585,857 of record OY101449.1, on the reverse strand, counting down.
GGAAAGAGGTAGAAAGCTCAATTCTTTTACAACTCTGCTATTTCGCGTTATGTTAATTTTACAGCAAAAATTGCAGCGCCTCTGGTGTTAAGTAGGCGCATTAACTTTCTAAACTTTTATTTTTGGCCATTTAATTGTTTTACTTCGCCGAAGATTTTGCTAGCATTACCGACGAAGGAGGGCGGTGTGATGTACATTTGTATAGAACAGTATCTATCGCTGCCAATACTGGTGAGTGCATGGGTTCCCAAATGGGGGTCCGTAGCAACATTCTAGGGGGTCCGCGAATTTAATTTTAATTCAAAGCTCGTAAATTTAGGTACCAACTTAAAACTCATTTCTATTCATAGTCGATTTCTGGACAAAATTGTTGAGTAGTTCCGAGTTAGTTTACGATATAAGCAAAAAAACTCTTGCTAGATACAGGCAAACAAAAATTGTGTGAAAAAATATCAATACCTCTTTTACGTGAAAGTTTTTATAGGAAAATCAAATTTTATTTCTAATTGATAAACTAGATAAAATTTTAAAAATTAAAAGGCGTAATATTGATTAAAAATAAATAAAAATGTAAGAATGCCAAAATCTTTGGAAACAATCACGCCTGTAGCGAAAATTCATCAAAAAATAAAAATTTTAAACTGGCCATAATTTTGATTAAAAAATCACTAAAACTATACGGAAAGTAAAAATCGCGAAAACGTCGAAAATTCGTAGAAATTTGCTAACAGCGGAATAATAGAAAAATCTACTATTGATTAAAAATCACGAAAACTATAAACTGTTATTTTTGAAAGTGGTATAAATCCAGTTAAAAAAACTTAGTTAACAAATAATTTATGAAATAATGTGCGATCATTTCACGAATTAATTCAACTAATTTACACAGTTTTTTCGAAGTCTTGTTAGCAAATTACACAGCGGATTAGTGGTTATGTTGTTTAAATCAAAATAGGTGATCCTTATGTATTTTCATCTGCTGATTACGATGGCGTCATTAGTATTTCCGTAGCAGCTCTAATTTAAAGATATAGTGACATCTAGCATTTGCCGAATTTACACTACTTTTTAAATTATTCGCTTAATACTTCATGTCTGGTCCTCCAATCTTTAAAATACTTTCTGTATTATTAATCTACAAAAAATTGTCTTTCCTTGCGGTAGAGTCACATTGATGAGTATATCAGGATATCTTACTGTTATTGCAAGCATTTTAAAAATCGTGTGTTTTTGGTTTAGTCTTTAAAACTATTTTTTATTTTAATTTTTGAAATTAAAACAAGCGGTCTTTATGTATTTTCGTCCGATGATTAAAAAAATAGCTTTATTATTTATCTAGCACCACTACATTCTGAGATATTGTGCATTATATAAAAAAAGTTCTTTACATTTTTCTTTTCTCAGGCCATCCAAAACAAAATTTGCACATGAAGTAATATTAGGAAATATAGTGGTTACCGAAGAGTAGCATGTTGCTTCAGTTCCGCTCGTGCGTGGAAAATTTACCTTAATGTATTTAATTATTTTTACTTTTATCAAAAGAGGCTCTACAAATAGAAAAAATATTTTTGGATATGCCTTCATCACTTAAACAGTTTAACAGTAACTAGCATAATACCACACTAATGCACATCAGAAAAATTTATGATGTTGGTTGATTGTGGTACAGGGATCGAACCAAGCATCATCGAACGAACATCAGCCAAAAGCATCCTCAAGCGATACAAAGGTGAACGAATCTGACTAAATTTCCAGAAGACATTGAGTCATGATCAAACAATAACAGTAACGAGTTGCACGTCTCCTCTATTGAATTCCAAGATTCTTTTCCACGAGAAGCCAAAAATTCACAAATCTTTCGTAGAAAAAATAAAAGTAAATTCGTGTGAATTTGCTCTGGTATTGAAGTGGCTCTAGAATAGGGCTGTCATACGTCCTGGTTTTCCAGGATTGCCCTGGTTTTAGACAAATTGTCCTGGTGTCCTGGTCCACTCTTAAATTGTCCTGGTTTTTGATACAGGTCAATGCAGTCAAAAATTTAATTTCTGCTGATTTTTGTTATGAACACAGGTTAATCTTTCTGTTATAACGCTGTTTACATGAAGCAATTTTACCAGCATTTCGTCACCTTATTATTGGTTTGGCCCATAAAATTAGGAAAAAGCATTATAAAGCAGCAAACCAATAATAAGCTGACGATTTGTTGCGTGGGTCAGGGCTGCCAAATGATTTTGATCAAAAATCTGCACTTATCGTGGAAAAAATCGGCATTTTCGGCACTTCAATTCGAAAAGCTACGCATTTTTAGTGGTTTTATTAATTTTTATTAATAAGAAAACTAAAAAATAGCAATCGTCAGTAATTTCATATGGTTTATAAACATTTTTTTTCGGTTATATTTATTTATGGTATCTTCAATAAAATTGTACTAACAATAAGTAATCAAATCTTAACTCTAAAATTAAAATTTTTTAAGTCCAGCCAATGCCAGACAAAAATATTTGTTTCAGCGGTTGGTTCTGTGGTTGTCTACGTCTCTCGTGTTCGGCTGAGAGCAAGTGTCCCTCCCTCTCAGCCGAGTGTGGCTAAATGCACAAAAAAAAAGATTTTACAAGCTTAAATATATCCCATGGAATATAAATGATTTTCAGAATGAATACATTTCCGAATTTATAATTTTTGCGAAATCGCTTTTAATATGAGTACCAAAACAATTGGTTTTATGAGTAGAATAAAGAATTCCTTCTAAAGTTTATTTTTCTAAGGAACATCGAAATTTAGTTTAGTTACACGCGTACTGAAGAGTGTTGTAGGATATTAACTGGGAGGTCGCAAGTTTGATTCGTACCAAGACTCGGGTGTTTCTGCAGAAAAGCTCAAAAAGGCTTAATGCATTTGTTAAATTGACGGCGCTTAATATTTGTCCGATATTTGCCGACAATGTGGGAGAACCATAATTTTTTCAAAAAATTTCTGCTAAAACTGGAAAAGCCTTTGTGGAATCAAATCGCTTTATTTTAGTAATTGTTTCCCAAAAATTATATAAATTAATTTCAGTTTTTTTATATTTGTTCAAATGCAAGAACCATAGATTATACGTAGATAGTCAACTGGCGACCTGTCAAAAAAAAAAATTACGACTCTCTTCACACGGACAAGCACTGTGTACAGCGTTACCGTTGGTACTACTAAAGTAGCAATTTGCGACTTTTTCGACTGCTTGGATACTATTTTGCTACTTTTAAAAATGCACCCAAATGTGATACTTTTTGTAATTCTTGCTACTTTTTTGATATTTACTAAATGAAGAGATACTTTAGTCAATTTTCCTTACGCAGTGAACTAAGTGGGGTTTTTTTTTGCATAATCAGTCTTTACATTACAATGCTTTACAAGCAAAATGTATAAAGTTTCTAATGCATTTTTTAGGGTGATTAAGATATGCTTAACACGAGAAAAGTAAAATAACATTTTAATTTAGGCCATTTCCAGATGTACACTTTCCAGAGTCAAAAGCTGGTTCGATTAAAGAGATCTATATATTATGTGAAAAGCTTCAAAATTACGCATTGAATAGTGGATAATTGGCTTTGATCGGATAAAAAAAGAATGAGTTATTGGTGGTTAAATTTAACAAAAAAGAATTGCCTCTTCGGAAGCTGTACCACAAATAATAGCGAAATCCATAGTTGTAAACTTTTATTTACTTAATTAAGCTATATTGGACCGAAATTGGATAAAAACTAAAAATGGTGTAGTAAAAAAACAAAACACAAACCTTTAAATTTACTAAAAAATGCTCTATGTAGTAAAAATCAAAATAAAATAAAACTATTAAATAAAAGATTTGCTAGTAAATTCAAATGCTAGTGTATTCGTTTTTTTTCTTCTAGCATTTTTAGTTTTTATCGGATTTCGGTCCATTATTTCTTAAAATTTTTAAAATCGAATAGACTATTCAGTAAAGGTATTTAGCTAGGAGTTTTTTATTTCTGGTACAAAACAGCTTCCGAATAGACAACACTTGGTGAAAAACGATATATATTAAAAAAAAATTTAATTTGATCCCCTATAACTAGTAATTTTTTATCCGATTAAAGTCAATTATCCACTATTCGACGCGTAATTTTGTATCCTTTCAAACCAGCCTTGGAATGTGGATATAGCGCTTTAACGTGAAGTATACATCGAAACGTTTAGCATATCATAGTTACCTTAAAATAAAGATTTGATAAGCAGTGTTATGTATTACGCATTCTATAGTCGCCAAACTACTTAGCTTTAGTACCAACTTTTCGCTGCTTTATTTCAGGTGCTGAGTTGTCTTCTTTCATGTTCTTTCCATAGTTACTCTCATTGACTGCCAGTTTTTGTAAAATAGAACGAAAATTTCGTGTGAGAATTTATGTTGAAAACAACAATAATATACGATAGTTTGTTTTTGTTGGCAATATAATATCTCATAAAAAAATTTTGTTTTATTTTACAAAAATTACTCATACAATTTTCAATTTCATTATTTTTTTTATACTGTAAACTATTCTGATTAGTCACTGCTCTGGGACAAATTTTGTTTTGCAGCAATTATATGATAATGGTACAATATTTCCATACAATTTTTTGCCCAGATTTCTCGTAGTGCATATTATTTATTAATAAGTCCAATTTTATTAGTAGTTTGAGTAATAGTTTTTGATAGAACTGCCAAAAGGTATCGCTAAAATGTTAAATTTAACAGATGAGCGGCAGGTTATGTTTGCTAACCTTTATTTTTAAAAATTAAATAAGTTTTTTTTCATATATTACTCGTTATTAAAGTTGCCCCATTTTTTTTCTCAGAAATCCCCTTTTTGTGCCCCTTTTATTTTCAAAATCCCTTTTTTGTGCTCCTTTTTGAAAATTTTCAACGGTAACGCTGACTCTGTATTCAACTCACATGAGCGGGGTAATTCAACACACATCAAAGAGCGCAATTTTATCACTTGAGAACGCACTAAAATTAACTTTGTTTGCACATAAAAACACTATTAGGTTTTAATTAATTTTGTTGACATTTGCATGTCAAGAATTTTCAATCTATAAAATTCTGAAATTTCTAATATTATCAAAAGTAGTGCTGATTTTTTTCTTCATTACGATGTTTGGACTTATTAAACTTAGTGATTTTTTTTGGTTTTTAAAGGGAAGTAACACAGGCAATTAATGCCTACCAGTTAATTAATTAATGTGTTACCTTCTTTGGATCCGAGGCCGATTCTGTATACCTCTAACATTTTTATCTCCGTGCCATATCAAACTGTCGTCGCTACGTAAATTATAAGCACATTTTTATATAATCAATAAAACTACCAATATTATAGAACTAATGAATTATTTTTATTTGGTACAAACTCACACTGTGAGTATTATGCAACGACCCTGGATGCCACTGAGCTCTACCCCAACAACCACCGGAAACGTGTCGTTACAGTATGAATTACATGTTAAGTTTTGTATCTATTGCTTAATTGTTGGACTTCAATTTGAAATATATGGTTGATACATGTATCAAAATAAAAATTTGTTGCGGTTCATTTTTATATGATTAGTTCTTGGAATATATAAGCTTTTGTTGTTCATTCGTTTGTGATATGTGTTATAAATGTCCTGGTCGACGGCTTCAGACTTCAGGCAGCCCTACTCTAGAAGCGCCGTTTATATTGTTTCCTTTAAATCTGTGGTCACAGAAATTTTAGCTCTTTACATTTTTGAAACTTTCTTTTCACATTTATAACATTTTATCATGTTTCTTATGCCAAAAATTTAAGTTTGACAAAAAAGAGTTCATTAATACTATCTATTATAACAAATGTCAAGTTATAAATCAATTTCAATCCAAAATAAAGGAGCGATATACTGATTACACGTGTGTGGTCAAAAACCTGTGAAAGAAGAAAGATATTAAATAAGCACGCAATTCAATATCTAACCATATTTGGTTAGGCATTCGTAATAAAATCTACTTATAATTACAATTTGAAGAGTATGTAAAGAAACTATTCATATAAATAATTAAAAAACAGGAGAAAATATATCAAGGAGTGGTCAAGAAATAAATCAACATTTTCGAAAACAAAACCCACATATATAATGATCATAATTACTATTTAAAGTTGAAAAGCAAAATGTTATTAACAAAAAAACAAACTATAATAAACCATTTAATTATATGTAAATATTTGTACTACTTACCCAATCGTTGAAGCCTAATTTTGCCAACTCTTGCTGTGATGTTTCAGACTTGGCTTTTAAATGTATATTATCAGCACCTGTATGTAAGAATAAAATGAAATAATTACCTTAACAATTTTTTAATTAAAGAGCTTAGTGAACCATGTAAGCTACAAAATAAAAATATTGAATTTGAGAGTTATTCAAAATGTTACGGTATTTGGAGCTTTCTACTTTAAATATTCAGCAAAAATTTAGCTTAATACCAGAAATTATCTAAAGCTTTCCAGTAGAAGCTATGGAACTCAGCAAATCGTGTTGTTTACATGGTTACTGCACTAAGTTCTTCAATTATTTAAATAACAATTTTTTCTGACAAAGAAAAAACTTACCTTGATTTAAAACTTGCTGCAGAAATATTCGCAACTCTAGGGTTTCAGTTACTAATGCTCTACAGACAGCTTTATAGTGCTCTTCAGGTACAGTAGGTTTAATATGGTTTTTGCAGGCCTAAAAAAATATGCGGGTTCATTAGTATTATTAATTTTTAAAGTAAACCTATAGCTCGTACAGGACGTGATAATTTCGAACAAATTATTCCTTAAATCTACCAAAAACTACCGTTTCGCCTGACATAATTTTTTTATATACAAAATTACCGATTTATTTAGCAATATCAATCATTACTTTTTTACAATATCAAGTTTACTTTTTCTTTCTTTCAAAAACAAAAGTTGAAATTTTGATCAGAAAATAACGATAACATGTTGGCTTAAAAAAATAAAAATCTTAATCTAAAGTTCGCAACCTTATAGCGTCTATTATGATTCACAACTCAACTCAACTATGTTCTTGTGCATATTATGATTCACAACCAATTTTAGTTGTCTTCGAAATAATGTTCGAAGTGAGGTTCTTATCTATGCTCTATATTTTTTGAAAGCATAGTAGTCATCACAGAATATTTTAAATATTTTTAGTTTTGGTCTTACTATTTTTTCTTAGAGATTTTACATATGTTTCATGTAACAATATTGGTTGATAAATGTTATAGGTTGCGGTCTGGAATTATGATGAGCACTTTAAAATCGTCGTTTTAAAAGTAACACAAAAGTCGAAAAAAAAACAGAAATAAAAACAGTTGTCTCACTTTGATAAAAGTTGAGTTGTAATCAATAATAAGAATTTGACAATTACAACTCAACTATCAATTTAGTTGTGAATCACAATAGGGGCCTAATTTTATACATATTTTTAAAGTAACAGTTAACTAATAACGTGTTGCCTTCTGCGAAAAAGAGATAGTGTAGAGAAGAGAAATGGTGAAGTGGGAAAGAAAGCTTGATTCTTTTTACAACTCTGCTATTACGTGTTTAGTTAATTTTTAGAGCAGTGTTGCAGCTCCTCTGGTGTCAAGTAGAAGCATTAACGTTTCTAAGCTGTTCAGCCATTTTAGTTATTTTTTTTATCCACAATACCGGCGTAGGAGGGCGCTGTAATTTGCAGTATTTTATGTCACTATTAGTCGCTGCCTGTACTGCTCGATGACCAGTGCTATCCCTTTGTCACCTAAGGAGTCTAACAACAACTAACACAATTACATACTATTGCAGCTGTTTTGCGGCCTAATCTGACGATGCTCTTAATACCGAGAGAAGTTGAGTGTTCACCACCACCCCCGAGTTTCCCCGAAGCTACCTGTATGACTTGCAAGTAGCACACATGTGGCAACTGCTTGTGCATGGACCGCCCACCATGCATAAACACGTTGTTGGTGTTTAAGCAATCCAATCTCTTACTACATCAGCATCTAACGCGATATTATAAATTCCCAAACGAATTATTTTATTTTATTTTTAAAAACAGGCAGTAGTTTCTACTTTTTATTTTTTGCCTCTAATAATATGGCTTTATGAAAAATGGCCCCGAATAATGTTGTTGTTTTCAATTAAAAAAATTTGGGGCCATTGTTCACTCTTGAGGAAGAATGGCCTCAAACAGAATAATGAAAAAATGGACCCAACATTTTCCATTAAAAACAACAATTAATATTTAGGGGCCATTTTTCCTATTTTGGGCAATTTTTAGTTTGGCACCATTTTTCCTATATTGTGGCTATTTTTCATTTTATATATTTTTTAATTTGGAGACATTTTTCCTTTTTTGGGACCATTTTTAATGTTTCAGTTTGGGGCCATTTTACCTATTTAGTCCTTTGGTCCTTTTTCATAATGTCCCAAAATATGTATAGGAAAAATGGCCGCAAATTCAAAAATAAAAAATTTCACCGAAAATAGGAAAAATAGGTGCATAATTTGTATTTTTGATTTCAGTTTAAATTTTTTGGGTCATTGTCTCACATAATGTCTTTTAATGATATATGTACATATTAGTTTTTCTTTTCCCGGACTTTTTCATTTCCCGGGAAAGCGGGATTGATTTTTCAATTTCCCGGGAATTCCCGCCCAATACAAAACGATACAATATATAATTTAACTGAATTTATTTGAACAAAAAAAAAATAGAAGTTAATGAGATCTATTAAATAAATTTATTAATGCATTAAAAGTAAGTTAAGAAATATAATTTCAGTTCTTTACAGAGTAATTCCAACAAATATGTATGAAGGTGTGCCGTGTCGCATGCTTATTAATTTTAATAAAAAAATTAAATTTTTTTTATTGTATAACTTCTGACTAGTAGCGATCTAAAGTAAAATTTTTACCAATTTGAGACTTTTTTATAATTGCTCTAGCTTTATAACCAGAAAAGATTTATGCGAAATATGATTTATGCTTTATTTTATAGGCCAATATTGAGCAATTCATGTTGCTAAGCAAAATTGAACTGAAATAATGAATTGGTCCAAAAATTTAATTAGTTTTATTGAGAAATAATTTTTCAAAGCATGTAATAATAGAAAAAGACAAAGACAAATTCTTGACTTTGTATAAGGGTCAAATTTAACACCGTCATATTTTCGGGATCAACCACGATCCCATCATCAGAGTTCTTCTTATACTCTAAGCGCCCTCAAACTCAAGCAGATAAATATCCAGCTTTAGACCAATTTGCATAAAGCTCTTTACAAATGAGGAGATTTTTTCCAGACTTAGATAAGCTTTTTTTGGTATATTAAACATTTCACCATATTTGTCTTAGCCAAACACTATTTGTGCTTTTTCTTTTTCTCATACCTAGTTTAAAAGCCTTTTGCTTTCGAAGTCTATGGTTCATACGTGTTTATTTTTCCCGATATATTGGAAATAATCAAATATATTTTAATGCTTCGTGCTGTAGTGTTAAGAATTGAAATTATGTATTTAGTCGAACTGTATGGGTTTTGATCCAAAGAATTTCAATTATGTGTGCTTACAAAGTAAAGTTGACATAACAATATTACAAAAAATCCCGGGAATTCCCGTACAAATTTCCCGGGATTTTTTTCCCGGAAAATGTGCGGGATCCCGGGAATTTTTTCCCGGAAAATCCCGAATGAAAAACACTAGTACATATTCACTTAAATATTTGACAACATAAAACGCACTGTATGTTACCAAATGCATTGTTTATAATAAACTATTTTTCGCATATCATCAATTGGAAATGAACGAGTGTTTGCTGGATAAGTCTTAATGAAAAAATTTATAAGAAAATATTTAAAAAAATGTATAAGCATCCGCCGCGTCTACATCAGGGGTGTCACAAATAAAACTATTGTTGTATTGGTGAGTAAACCTAATATAACACTGTAAGAAAAGTTGTCTCATCTAAAAGAAGTACTATCAAGTACATAGAAAAAATAAATATTTTAACACATGTATGTATGTTTGAAGTTAACTCAGGTCTTAGTATAACTTTATTTATTTTCTTACAAGGGGAGTTCACGAAACATTTGGTAACAGTTTATTCGTTGAATTAATAGATTTTTTTCATATATTTTGTTGGTGCAAAATGTATCTAAAAATATTTTTACAACAAAATGTATGGGCAATTTTAATAATTTTACGAGCAAACAGTTACCGAATGTTGTATTTGTTTGTATTTGCAGTGAACAATATAGTTTAGTATTCACAAAAAAAATATATATATTATTTTCATTAAAAAGTATTTTTTTATTTTTTCCTTTGAATATTGCTTATCATAAAATATTTTTCGCATATTTTTTAACACATGTACATATTATGTTTGAACTTTAAGCTTGCTTAAAACTTTATTTGTTTCTATAGTGAATTTGCTTAAATTTTTTGTCTTTCTTGAGAACAATTTTTTTTAATTATTTGAAATAATAGCCCAGCCCCTTATTGCGTAATTCGTTTAAGATAAAGCCAAATCTCGATCGCTAAAATGCTGAACAAATACAAAATTAAACATTTTTGGCGATGACATAAAACACTAAAACTTCGGCGGATTCAATTTTTAAGGCATTGCCTAATTTAGCAATACGCGTTGCAAACTTGCATTCGTAGCCAAAAATCGATAAATCGACTTTATAGATTTTTAGCGATGGCGATTTAGCTTTAGCGAGTTACTGAATAAGGGGGCAGTACATAAGAATTTAGCAGGGACCGAAAATAGCTATTATTCTTAAAATTTACACTAAACAAATCAAGCTGAAAGAGAAGTGCTACGTGCATAAAGAATACACCAAACTAATCCTTGTTGCATGGACTACCTTTAGATGCATTAATTTTTATTTGATTAAGTTTTATTAAAAAACTTAACTTTACCGATTATTTTCTGAGTTTTATTTATTGCTCAGTAAATACAACTTATTTCTTTAGTTTTATTTATGCCTCAGAAAATAAACGTTATTTCTTGATTTTTATTTATTCGTTAAAAAATAAAAGTATTTTTTCCCAGTATTATTTATTACTCACGAAATAAAAATTATTTTTTGAGAGTTATTTTTTGCTTAGGAAATAAAAATGACTTTCTGAGTCTTATTTTTTAATTAAACAATAACAGTTATGTTTTGAGTTTTAATTTTTGTTTAGAAAATAACAGATACTTTTTGAATTTTATTTTTGCTTAAAAGTTATTTTTAAACTAAATAATATATAAAAAAATAATTTAATTTAACAAATATGAGTTTTTGCAAAAACTCTTGTATAATTATTTTTACAAAAACTCTTATTTGTTAAATTAAATTAATTTTTTTATATTTTATTCAGTTTAGAGATTATTTTTTTAAGCATAAAACAAATAAAATTCAAAAAGTATTTTCTAAGCAAAAAAATACAACTCAAAAAATTATTTTTATTTCCTGAGGAATAAAAAAACTCAAGAAATAACTTATTTTCTGAGGAATAAATAAAACTCAGAAAACACTTTTATTTTCTAAGCGAAAAATAAAACTCAAGAAATAATGATTAAAAGGTAATTTTTAAAATAAAACTTATAACCGTTACAGTCACTGGAATTTAACAAAATTTTGCGTTGAATTTTTTTCCACATCAATCAAGCATCCTCTTAGTTTTTCTGAAAAAATATTATTATTTTTCATTAAAAAGCATGTTCATTTCTTTTCCATTAAATTCATTATGAAAAGAACCAAAGTGCCGTTTTAATAAATACTCATTTGTTTCCTCTAATGTTTTGTAACATAAAACACATTGAATATTGCTCAAAGCATTTATCAACATAAAATATTTTTCGCATACACATATTTTATTTCTTTCAGTGGACTAATAAAAAAAATTATAAGAAAATGTAATACAGTCCGCTATGCATGTGCTATCGTCGATGTCTCATTGACGACTAAAGGAAAAAGAGTAAGAATGTGTGTGAGTATGGCTACCACAATTATGCTATGAATCTGACTTCACTGGTCTTCATCATAGTCGCTCATACTGGCACTAGAGTTCCGAACATTATTCGGCTCGTATATATACAGCCGAATGAAAACCAATGTACTCACTAAAGAGTAAAAAATAAACAACAACTTCGTTCAGTTGTATGAAAGCTTCTACCTTTTTTACGTTGTTGTTTTTCTTTTTAATAGGCACACAGTGATATACTACTAACACATACTCATAAGCACTAATACTAAATTAAATACTCTTTTCTCTCGATGGCCAGCACTGGTCTACATTCGTCGCTTTCTCATTGACGACTAAATGAAGAGCATAAGAATCTGTGTGAAGAATGTGTTTGAGATAATTTCCACAATTGTGGTATGGCGTGCCTTTCAATGATCTAACGCGATATAGACGAATTCAAGCAAAAAGTAAGCAGCAAGCTTGAAGTCTACAAACGAAGAGGACAGCTATACTGGCCCTCTTCAGCATCCGACCACAAACCACCACCGATGTATCTTCTGTTAGTTTAACAACCGAAGTCCAACCAGCTACTAGCACTGGCCGAGCATCAGTCATTAAACCAACACGTCTTCCAGCAATTTCGTAGCAACCACAGTCACCACGTAGAGGTCCCGAAGAAGACCTTAGCCATTAAACAGTCACAGAATCGGCCTTCATGTTGAGGGAAAGACGAAGTCCAGCAGCATATCCACTATTTTCTATAGGAACAGCAAACATTATATAAGATGATATTCCTAATGGCGATCATCATCTCTTTAACCATTTAGAAGGCAGGTCATATCGCCGCCTTTCTTCTTAAACCACGTAAACACCAACAACTCGTTTTTCAGAAAACCAAAAAAAAACTTAATAACTTTTTAAATATGTGTTTTATAACAAAATTTGTTTTACAAAACATGGCTTTACGACTCTCTGAAGGGTGTAACATCATTTTTAAAAAAAATTTATTACTAACAAGTAACTGTATCCATATTTGTCGCTTACGTGTTTTTGGCGCAAGCAGCAATTCCCAAATTTTGTCGCTTACGAGGTTTTGTAAAATTAAAAAAACAGAAATTTCTGTGTGTAAATTGACATTTATTCTTATATTTTTCAAAGAAATTTTTTTTCTCTGAAAAAAAGTAACGAAAGATGTTATATAAAATGAATGTAAAGAAACTTATTAAATATTATTTATTTCACTCTTAAGCTCACGTTAAAAATTCAAAATATTGTGACGCTGAAAAAATGTAACAAATAAACCGAAGATATAATATCAAAAAAAGAACATTCCACTAGTAAAAAGAAAGTTTTCTCATGGCACTTTACAATGAGTTAACGTGGACTTTACCGACAAGTTTTGTATGCCGAACTTGGCGTTCAAGTCCACGCTAACTTTTAATCGTACATTATGAAAAGGGCCGATAACTAAATAAACTTAAAAAACACTTAAAAAATCTTACTATTTATTTTTAATAACGAGTTGTTCAAAAAAAATGGTCAACTAGTTGCCGTCATTACTTTTTTCAAACTTATCAAATTTTCATATTTTCCTTTTAATGCCAATGGAGCTTTTGTAAAGTGAAGGCAACGTTAAATTATAATGCGTAAAAAATAGTACATTTTACGGTTTGTATGGGATAGCGCTTTCAATTCTTTGAAATAAATGTTCGTTATATCAAAATAATTGGGGTCGGTCCTAGAAATTAACCCTCCATGGGCACGCGTTAACTCCTTAGGGTCCGAAAACGAACTTCAGCTCAAAACGGCTTTTTGTACGGCAGCCATGTTTACATATCGAGATAAAGCTTTCGCCTACAGAAAAAAAGCTGAATTTTATTAAAATAATGGGGGTTCGAGGAACATTTGTGCTATTTAAGATATATAGTTTTTGAGTTACTCGACGAGAAGTATCGTTTTTACCAAAGTTACTGACTTTGAGAGCCTGACGCCGCACCAAGAATGCTCCAATTGGCCTGAACTTTCCAGATTTTTTTTTATCTCAAAAACAAAGAATTTGGTAGGTGAGACTTAAACATTTCCAGCTTTAAATATAAAAAGAATTCTAGTTTGCCTGCAAATGTCATTTTGTATAACGCTTACGAGGTTATCGAAATGGCTATAATTTCTTTTTTTTCATACAAAGTTGTCAAGATAAGAATGCAATCGGATGGCAAATGTTATTTTCTACCATAAAAACCAAAAAAGTCAATTTGGAAAAAATGACGCTTACGTGGTTTAAGAAGAAAGCCGACGATATGTGAGGCTACCGGTTCCTATTGTACCAGTGCATGGCTACTGATTGAGCGCCGAAAGAAAACACTTAGAATTTAACTTTCTATCGGCGTTGGTCTTGGACGAGACCTTAGGTGCCTTTCCATCTTCTATCAGACTAGCATAGGTTAACCTACTTTCATCGAATACTTATATGCACGCCCGTTGCTCTGGCATTTCAGAGATTGGGTAGCAACACATACGTTTTATCAGTATTGGGTATAGATAATGTATCGGGAAAAGCAATTACCCTTTTTCCCAGGAAGCACATCAATAAGATTTATGTTTGTCACCAATATTTCCGTGGAGATACTAATAAACAGAAGGAAAATTTAAGACCTCAGTCATAATATGCTTTGTACTCAAACCGCTAACTACTTCAGCCTACAGCACACTCAACCAGCCAGGACATGGGACAATATTCCGAAGCCACAACACCCTTATCAGTGTTTACATGCATTTCCTTTCTTTAACCACTGTTCAGGTGGTTCCGTTTTATGTGAATATAAATCTATTTTTACAATTAATGACAGGACATGGGAGTTATATCGAGGGCTTATAATCAAATAGTGCTATCTGCATATTTCTCGAAAATGAATTTATTATAGCAACGTTTTTTCTGACTGAATTGCCATGTCATTTAAATTTAAAAAATATATTAAATAATATTGTAAAATAAAGCTTAGTTATTACTCTTAGAGTAAACGAAAAAAGCATTTCTTTCCCTCTCCTGTAAAATTGTGGTTTTGCAGATAGCACTATTTGAATATAAGCCCTCGATATATTATTTTAAAACAAACTCATCTCCACCATGATCGATAAATTCAAACGAACCACCTGATCAGTCGTGAAAACGTTTTCTAAAGCAGGTCATACATGGCATGTTTTTTACATCCGACCTGTCACCTTTGTGATTCATATGTAATTCTGCTTGTCTGTCAAAATTGATATTTTACAAAAGATTTATAATATTATCTCACAAACGTACATGTACAAATACGTCTGACATTGACCATGTTAGTTTACAACAGCTGATATACAGATATTCAAGTCGTTCGATTGCAAAATGGCTTGCCGCCATAAACTATTTTTGTTTGCGCCACAGAAATACCCAGCAAAAACTTTGCTTACTGGTAGGAAAAAAGCATATGAGGATTTAAGTCGTAACTACTTACAATTTGACTCGATATCTATTTATTTTTGTTTGAAAAGTCCAAAAAAATAAGGGGTACCCCCCTCCCCCTTACAAATGTATTTACATTTTCTAAGCAATTAACTAGTTACTATTTGGCTAGATTGAAGCTAAAAAATAAGTAGTCAAATAAACAAATTTAAAAAAAATTTTATACACGTTATTTTATTATTTTTTTATTTATATTTTTATTTATTTTTTATTTTTTTGACCCAGCTACTATGTAGTAGATCTAATTTGAATGATGGTAATAAGATAAATAAGTACCACTCATAACTTTGTAACCCATTAATAAAGTACTACCGATTAAAAAAACTGAGAAAAGTTATTGCAGGGTACTGACAAATTTTCCATTTTTAAAGTTTTTTCTTCTCTACATTCGAAGATGTTAAGTTTGCATTATTTAACGATACATGACTTATATAATTGCTATTAAATAGACAAAGCTAGTTAAAAGCATATACATATATTGCTCTGGTAATGCACCGCCAATAGCCAACCGCCGCTGACTTTCTTCGCAGGGCATAGATTTCTGGCAATACCAAAACACAGCTGATGTCAGAAGGTTTGTCAGCAGGGTTGTCAGGTTTGTGGCGATTACCAGCCAAACGTGGCGATTTTAGAACTTGTTTGGCATCTTAATTTTCGATTTGGCAACATGGCGATTTATAAAGTAGTTGGCGATTTTGTTGGCTATTTTTGATGAGCCATGCATTTTTTTGAGAAACTTAGTATGAAAAAAAGTATTGGTGGAGTTCACGTAACATTCGGTATCTTTTTACTCGTTAAATTGGTAAATTTTTCAATATATTTTGTACCTGTAAAATTTATTAAAAAAATTTTTGACAACTAAATGTATGAGAGATTTTACCAATTTAACGAACCAGTTACCGAATGTTGCGTGAACTCCACCATTATTTTTATTATGGCAGTTTTATTTATGAATTTTTATACATTCATATACATATATGCAAAAAAAATTTATTAAAATAATATTTTCAGTACATAATTTACTCCACCAAAGCTCATCTGTGAAATAGAATGTAATATGAACTTCTGGAATGTAAATAACACTTTGTTGCACTTATTCTTCTGTGCATTCTCAAGAAATGCTGTATAAATTTAATTTCCCTACAATATTTAAAAAATAAGAGTATAGGACTGTCTTGAGGATGAAATATATTGTTCTAGATATGTAATAAAACTGCAACTATATCCAAAGGAGTTTACTCCTTAAGAATCGATTTTGTATTAGCAGTAAAATTTTAAGGTACTTCATAAAGCCCTAGAAACTGATATTTGGTATTGCATATAATCCACGAAAAAATTAAGAAAGCGGAAGCTTTCCTTCTAAAAGATTTTAATTTGATTTATAAGCTACAAATTGCATATTAGACAAGTAAAAAATTTTTATATAAAAAAGTGTACGTACTTCCTAAAGCCTTAGATGACTGAAATTCAGTATGTAGGATAGAAATTGCACGCTAAATACGTAAAAATTAATAAATCATAAAATTTCTCGCTCCAACACTCCGATAAGGGGGTTCAAATTATCGGAAATTTCCCTCTTAAGTGTCTGCTCATCTGATCTCGGAATTCACACCACCAACCCTCGAGAAGAGGGTGTGTATCTGTACATTCTTTTAGTATACAAAAGATGCGAAAACTCCTGTCTTGCGTCGGAGCTGACACGCTCAATTTTTTTATTGCTTTAATTAAACTAAGTAACCTAGCTTATAGCAAATATTGTGCACTTTTTGCGTTCACTAATCATTTTTGCTTTCTTTTAATAAAAAAATAAAAAATTATATATTTTGGCAACTTTTTTTTTCTACTTTTGGCGAATTTTAGCGTTTCAGACTATATTTATTTTTTTAACATTTTTAAAATATATTTTTATAATTAAAATAAATTTATATATTATTGGCAAAAACTAAGGAAACCCCAATTTGGCGATTTTTGACATTGAATTTGGCGAAAAAGCTCAAAATAAATCTGACAGCCCTATTTGTCAGATGAAAATAGAACACGCTCTAATTCAAACTTTGTTTGCAATGTTTTAAAGGTACCACACAGCATGTACATCTTTTACAGCGAGAACTTTGACAACTCAGATGTAAAAACATGCCGTCTACGGGGGCATAAGACAACCTCCGACAGGTTGCTTTTTGTGAAAAAGTTATTTTTGTTACATCTGTTTACTACACTCACAGAAAAATGTTTCATCGCATTGATGACGCCCTATCATATTGATGGCACTTAGTGATCATATGTATGTCGCATCAATAATGTTTATGTTGACATTGTGCTGCCGATGTTTTGAATGGCGACATAGCTAAAATGGTAGAGGCGTTAGTTTATAAATATGCGATGAATTGAGGAGCCTGGGATCAAGACCAGCATTACAAAAAAAAAAAAACTTAAATAACATAAAGTAAAATTAAAACAAGTAAAAGTAAGAAAATATAAATATGTATAATTGTTTCAGTTATTCCGTTGATGACAGTTGATTGAATACTCAATAGAACACTGAAGATGGCACATAGCCGAAACCGGTCTGTTTACAAACCAAATTTGACGTGGGATGACGGAAAATCGTTCCAAACTGTTATTGTGTAAAAAACGAAGACACTTGACATAACATTGAGGTCCAATTAAATTAGCGTTGTGACGGTTTTTCTATCACCGACAAAATATTGATGACATTTTGTCAATAAATTGATGTCAATTAGTCATTTCCTTGATGTCGATTTGTCATTGCGTTGATGATAGATTTGTCATCATTGGCATTGATGACCAGCTGATTTAAAGGTTGACAGCAAAATAATGAAAAGTGTCATGGGGTCAAAAGCTAAAATACTTTACATAGCTTTGATGTCAAATTACATTAGCGTTATTACGGTATTTCTATCAATATATCGTCGGCTTAATGTGCAATCCTGCTAAATCCACTTTTTAAGTAAATTGCGATTTTGGTGCCGTGTGGTAGAGAAAGATACGCCTCGTCGACCACCATGTAATTTTTCTGCAATTTGAGTCTTCAAGTGTGTAAAAAGGTTTGATAAGAAAAACTGCTAAATCCACTCATAGAAAAATTTTTGTAAGAAAAACTGCTAAATCCAGTACATTATATTAGTTCAGTGTTTATTACTAACTCCAATTTAGCTGTTTTTTGCGATTTTTATTTTTGTAGATTGTAGTCATAGATGAAGAATACCATAAAATAAACCAACTATATTTTTGGTTTTCCTCTCAAGCTACAAATATGAAATATAAGAAGTTTTTTGTCTCTCCTGTAAAATGTGCTGAAAGGTAGTTAGCAGGTTTGCATATTAAGCCGACGATATGTAACAGAGTTAAAGTTTATATAAAACAAATTTTATTAAATAATAGAGGGCAAATTTATAATAAGTAATACATATATTCACATGCACAAAGAATTTCAAGAATTTTCCAGTAAAAAATTTTAAAATGAAATATTATCTTCTGTTATAAAATTTTCTGAACTATCAGTGAAAAAATAAGGCAATTTAAAACAATAGACTAGTAGCTGCCGCTAAAAATTAATGGAATTAAATTTACAGTAATAATCATTCTTGCATTAAAATTACATCTTTAAACAAATAAAAAAACTGTATAAAATATTACAAAAAGAAAATGTATCAGGTGTATCAAAGCAAATATAAAATAAGATACTGTAAACAATTTAAGTTGTTATTTTACACTTATTAAGTAATTTAATTTTTATTTAAACTGTAGCTAAAATAAGCTATAGAAAACTACAAATAGCACTGCTAAGCCAGTGAACGAATTCCTCCATTACCACCACCAACACCGCCACCCCCTTTACAAGCAGTCATTTCACCAACCAACCAATAGATTCAACTTCATAAACGTCATAATCATGCACTCAAAGTAATAAATTATATTGTATTTCTGTACTTTAAGTATCAATTACATGATGATGTTGAAGAAAACGATGAGACGGGATAGTGTAGTTTTTTTCTTTAGAGGACTTTCCCGCTTAACTAAGTGAAAACCACAAGCAATATAGAAAATTGTCAGTCACATTGTAAAACTATCACTAGAGTGTGAAAAAATTTCGTCTTCAAATGTTATAGCTTAAATTTAATACACGATACTAGTAAGTATGAAGTGTTTATTAATGATAAAATGTACCGAATTTGTTTTTTTTCTAATTTCCATGTAACCAACCAACCACCCATTCATTCATCCAACCATATAAAATGCAAATGTGCATAATTTATCTATCATGTCTTCTTGTTTCAATTTCTTTTAGTCTTGTCATACGTTTGGGTTTTATTTGCAATTATTTAATCACAAGTGTAATTTTTCAATTTTCATTTATTCATGCAAACAATACCAGATAGACGGACGGACATACAGTCGAGTTACATGTTTAAAACATATTTATCGATGACAAGTTGATGTGCAGCTAGGCAGGCTTTCAAATTGTAGCTACACATGCTACAAAAATCAATGAATTTGTTTTTCATTACGATGAGATTAAGATGAGTCCAAAGCAGAACTCAACAATAGTTTAAAAATAAATTGACTCAATTTAAGAAATTAAAAAGTTTTCTTGCAGCGAGAACTTGTATACAACAAATTTCCTTAGTCTATGCCCATACGATTCAACTTTTGCTGCGCAACTTTTGAGTTTATGCGAGAGAGAGGTGAGAAGATAGGGAAGGGGTACTCTGCTTCATGTACATGCAACTCTCTTTTGTTTTCTTCTTCGTAATATTAAGCAACAACAAATTCTATGTAGAAAAAACAAAAGCTGCGCAGCAAGAATTTCATTATATGGACATGAATGCAACTTCAAAAGAAAATTTAAGAAATTTGCAGAAGCAAAAGTTGATTCATATGGACATAAACTTTGTTAGAAAACTTTTCTTCAGAGAGAGAGAGAGAGAGAGAGCAGAGAACTTTTATATAGACATTTTTCTTGCAGCTAGAGATCTTTCCTACAGAAAATTTCCCATTCAGCCGCAAAGAACTTTCGTACAAAAAGTTTTCTTTTAGCCAGAGAATTTTTCTACAGAAAATTTGCCTTAAAGCCGAAGAATATTTCTAGAACAGATAGAGAACTTTTTTTTTATAATTTCCCTCGCTGCAAGAGAAATTTTTACAAAAAATTTCCTAGCAGTCAGTACACAAAAACTTCCCCCTGCAGTCAGAAAAGTTTTTTATGGATATTTTCGTTGCATCCAGAAAACCTTTCTGTGAAAAATTTTCCACTTGCATCCAGTGAAATTTTCTGTATAAGGTTTCCTTTGCAGCCAGAGATGTTTTCTATAGAAACTTTGCTGCAAAAATCTCCCCTTAAGTCACATAACTTCTCTGTAGAAAATTTTCCTTGCAGCCAAAGAAAATTTGCGTTGCTGTAAAATAACTTTTCTTTAGAAAAATTTTCCTGTAGTCCTAGAATTTTGCTACAACAAATTTCTATTCCAATCATAGAATTTTTCTACATGAAATTTCTCTTGTAGCCAGAGAATTTTTCTACATACCCTACCCGACACACAGTGTGACTTTTCGAAATTTTAGGTGGCCAAAATTAATAACTCTCGTTCCGGAGCATTTATCGAAATTCAATTTGGTACATATAATGTCTATTCCAGAAAAAAATGGGGCATGGTGCGAACACTTTTATTGTTAGCCCCCATGCATGTTAAAAAACGTGGTCTGTACATTTGACCAGACCCACCTGTCCATATGTATTTCGACGCGCTGGATACGAATCTGATGGCTATTTGGCTCATACACCCTCAAAGTTTTGTACAAATTGCGAAAAACCGTTTAAAATCGAGAAAACCTGCAGTTTTTCGGAAGCGTCAAAATACATGTAAAGAAATGGGTCTGCCCAAATGTACAGCCCACTTGTTCTCTGCTTTACTTTGCAAAGTCTTAAGTTTATAGAAGAGACGGGAAAAGAGAATGAGAGGGTGTACATACTTTTTTTGTACCCGCAAATTTATATTAACCTGAAGTTGGCTGCAACTTTGCATTCGACGTTTACACAAAAGAAAACAGCAACAACGAAAAAAATTTTTAATTTACACTTTCTGTGTCTAAACACGAAAAAAAGTTAAAATGAGAATTCAACAAAATACATTAAAAGTAAACGCTGCCTGTCTAAAAGGCGTCTAAGGAAATTTTTCTTATATCAAAATTGCTCTTTCAAACGATTCCCTGAAAAGTTATCTAAATTATTTGGATTATTTGGATTCAGGAGAAATGTAACCAGACTCTGGTTATGAGCTTGAACCTGAAGTAAGGAATAAATATTTACAAATTCTAAGGTCGAAGAAATTAATTAAAATAAAAACTAAAAAATATAAAATATAGGATATTTTCTTAAACAAAAAGAAAGAAGGAAAGACAAAGAGAGGTAAAAATAGCTTTACTATGCAAACATTCTTGATCAGCAGATATAAGTCTTACAAAGAATTGAATTTTTGATGTTAAACGTTTCATTTCCAAGATTAATGACGTCGATTATAAATGTCAACCGAACTTTACTTAGTTGGGTTGCCAGTACCTAAACACCGCACAGTGCGAACTTTAGCAAAATAAATGGTAATAAATCTGGAACTTCTAAACTGCTGATTGGATTTATCTAAAACTTCGAAACCATTTAGAGTAATAGTCAGGCTTTACAACGCGTGGCCTTCTGGCTCAAGCACCAGAGGAATTACAGTTGGCCAAAGTTTACTATCTGTGGGAACTCAAAAACAGTTCTGCGACCTGTAACTTTTTTAAATGTTATCCGATTTAAAAAATTTAAAGCGCGTTGACTTAAGCTAACAATACAAAGAAATAATATCTTAACACGTGTTTCTGTATCTCTCACAGTTAGTTTAGAAGATATATATTTTTTTAACAAACACAACCCGCGATGCGATTAGCTCGACCTCTGGACTGATAGGCTAACATCGCTACCACTCAGCCACAGGGGCACCTAAAAAAAATTTTTTTTGTGTTAACTTTTTTTAGTATTTCACCTATAAAATTTTAGTTTACAATTGGATTTTATATTAAAAGTCACCATTCAATTTTTGACAAAATCCTAAGTAAAACTGGAGAAAATTTTTTTAATGTCTGCGTTCTTGAAGTCGGATAAAGGCTGAGTATTCATAATTTTGAAATTGACCTGAAAAGAATTTTTTTTTCAAAAAAAATATCTGAACTATTTTCAATTTCGTAAAAAACTTTGTTTCACACATTTACTCTTTAATCACATATCCCAAAAGACTATCCATTGACAATGTATTTACCGTCAATAATTTTGTATTTTGGACATGTACCTTACATTCAGTAATGGCCCAAAATCGTTAATTTAAAAAATATTTTTTGTGTTTAAGGGATTACAAAAAATGTTGGGGGTAGATTTTGAAAATTTCAACAACAACGTCTTATAATGTAGATAGCTTTAAGAATTTAGGCGAAAATTGAGTAGAGCATTTTCATAAATGTGGATATACGCGCAGATTTTCTGAAAAAAGTCAAAATTTAGGAAAAAAAAGTTTTGTACCTAAAAAAAAATTTTGTTAAATAATTTTATTTTCTCAAATTGACATTTTTGACATCTATATAAATCTCTTTACTACGCCTGAGAAAATTATTCTAATATCTTTTACTGGTCTCGAGGTATGCCGATTGTAGAGTACGCAAAGAATATAAAGAATTCTCTTACTTCTTTAATTTCATTCACACAACTGTTATAATTTTTAAAACTCTAGCTAAGCCACACAAAAATAAAAAAACTTCATTTCGACTGTTATACAAAACGTTTGTGTATAATTTCCATAATAAAAAAATATCCATCATATTATACAATCTGTTTTTTATGTAAGAGTACTTATGCTGACTTTAGACGAGATGTTTTTTACATATGGCTTGTCAGGTATGTGAGACATATGTAACTTCGTATGTTTGTCAAAATTGCCAATTTACAGATGGTATATAATTTTTGCGTTCACATGGCATGTGCAATTATATCTGCCATAACCTCTAAGTGTTCACAACAGCTGAGTTTTTGCACAATTTTCATACATATATAAAGCGCACTATGCTTTTTAATGTTTTTTCAGCCAAACCACACTTTTGTTAATTCAATACAGTTGATGTCATATGCTTTGTCAGATGAAAATAGAACACGCTCTAATTGAAAATTTTTCATATGACTTTGCTTCTGTAAATGTCATCTGACAATGTTTCATATGTTTCACACGGCATGTACAACTTTGCAGTGGGAAATTTGACAAGTCAGATGTAAAATACATGTCGTCTAAAGTCAGCATTAGTAATAATTAGGGATGTAACGATACGCCGTTTTGCCGATCCGATACCGATACCGATATTTAAAAATAAATATCGCCGATACCGATTCCGATACCGATACGAATATTGAAATTGAGTTCAAGTTTAGATTAACAAAACTCAAGTCCAATTTTTTTATTATACAAAATTACATTGTAAGAGAGAATATATAAATTGATTTAAAAAATTTGAAGTAATTTTTAAGGAGCTACATTTTCTTTGCTTCAAAAAAATCTATATTAAAAATATGCAGAGAATTAGTAGAAAACCAAGAAAAATTTTTTTAATTCCTTTGTAATTTTAAAAAATACTCGCCATGCTTTTTAAAAAATCGATTTTTTAAAGAACATTTATCAACTAATATTCTTCTAAATAACTTATAAGCTTAATTATTAAGTCTTCAAAAAGTTTATATTTAATCACTTAAATTTACATGAAAATAAAGTTTTGAGTTTAAATTCGTATAAAAAAAATTGTGAAAATGGATAATTTTTTATCCTTTTTCCTTGAGGAAAAACCATTATAGAACACCGAAAAAGAAATTTGTCCTAGTATCGCTTCCAATTCGGTGATTGGTAATCGAAAAACAGAACTTCTTGCAATGGCAAGGATATGTAAAACTAATTAGAAATTATCCAAATTTGCAACGCTTCCGGATCGCGAATTCTACATATTTTTTTTTACAAAATAGCAGCATAAAAGATTATTAATTTCTAAAATTGATATTAATAAGATTTAAAAAATAACGAAGTGAATTTAATTCATGGTGAAATTGAACAAAAATAAATTATTTGTTAAAAAAAAACTCTGAAAAAAATTTTTAAAGTATCGTCGTATCGACAGTAAAATATCGCCGATACCGATGTATCGGAAAATCTGAAGTATCGCCGATATATCGGTATCGGTATCGGTATTCGTTACATCCCTAGTAATAATAACACTTATTACTAATCACACTAATATATTTCATCATAACTCGCGAACTGTTAGTTCGATTTGAACAAATAAAATCTCAGAATATCCGGAATGAAATTGTCTTTCTGACTTTTAAAAATTTTAAATCTAACTGTAAACTAAAAAGTTATAGGCGAAATACTAAAAAAAGTCAAGACAAAAAAATGTTTTTTTCTTAAAGTCAAAAATTTTCTAAACTGTGAGAGATACGGAAACACATGTGAATACATTATTTCCTTTTTATTTTTTAGCTTAAGTCAACGCGCATTAAAATCTTGAGTCCCAGGTAGTCAACACATAAATCCAATTAGCAGTTTAGAAGTTCCAGATTTATTACCATTTATTTTACAAAAGTCCCCATTGTGCATGGTAATATGAATAACAACTGTCAACTTAGAGCTGTAAATTTCAGTAGCTATTTAGTGGTTTTCTGACAACTACAAATTTTTCATTGCCACCTAGCAACGCAACTCTAGTTCGGTTGCTATCGATAATGGAGCCAATAATGAAAATATTGTCTCTATTGAAATGCATACAAGTATGTGTACATGCTTTACAAATATCTGGCAAAAAATTACCAACTGTAGAGTATTTGTGTGATAGTTTTTTCGTGTAATTTTTTAAATAAATAATCAATATTATAAAAAAAACAACTCTAAATAAAAAACCTACAACTGATAAATTGTATCCAAACGTGACGTTTAAATTAGGGATGTAACGAATACCGATACCGATACCGATATATCGGCGATACTTCAAATTTTCCGATACATCGGTATCGGCGATATTTTACTGTCGATACGACGATACTTTTAAAAAAATTTTCAGAGTTTTTTTTTAACAAATAATTTATTTTAAATTTATATTAAATTCACTTCGTTATTCTTTAAACTTATTAATACCAATTTTAAAAATTAAAAATTATTTTATGCTGTTATTTTGTAAAAAAAAAATTATTTATTTTTGGTTAATTTTACCATGAATTCAAATTCAAGTCGTGGTTTTTTAAATCTAATTCCAGCAAAAAAAAGATACCCCAAAGAAGTCATGAAAATGTAGAATTCGCGATCTGGAAGTATTGCAAATTTGGATAATTTCTAATTACTTTTACATATCCTTGCCCTTGCAAGAAGTTCTGTTTTTCGATTACCAATCACCGAATTGGAAGCGATGCTAGGACAAATTTCTTTTTCGGTATTCTATAATGATTTTTCCTTAAGGAAAAAGGATAAAAAAGTACCCATTTTCACAATTTTTTTTATGCGAATTTAAACTCAGAACTGTATTTTCATGTAAATTTAAGTGAATAAATATAAACTTAGAAGTCTTTTAATAATTAAGCTATTAAGTTATTTAGATCAATATTAGTTGATAAATGTCCTTTAAAAAAATCGATTTTTTTAAAAAGCATGGCTAGTATTTTTTTAAATTATAAAGGAATTAAACAATTTTTCTTGCTTTTCTACTAATTATCTGCATATTTTTAATATAGATTTGTTGGAAGCAAAGAAAATGTAGCTCCTTAAAAATTACTTCCAATGTTTTATCAATTTTAAATATTCTCTCTTATAATGTAATTTTGTATAATAAAAAATTGCTCTTGAGTTTTGTTAATCTAAACTTGAACTCAATTTCAATATTCGTATCGGTATCGGAATCGGTATCGGCGATATTTATTTTTAAATATCGGTATCGGTATCGGATCGGCAAAACGGCGTATCGTTACATCCCTAATATTATTCTTCAAAGCTTTGCTTTAGGAGGTACTTTGAATAAGCTTGATGAGTTGAATTGTGTACTTGGCAGTAACTTGTTTGATGTAATTGGTATAACAGAAACTTGGCTGAAAGATGAAATATCTTCAACTGCTGTTGGTCTTCCGGGTTATGTTATTTGTAGAAATGATCGTAAAGGAATTGTTGGTGGTGGTGTTGCTTTATATGTCTCGAAAAGTATTAAGTTTAAAGTCGTTTGTAGAGAGGCCGAATACCGTCCTAATAGGAGAGGAGATAGATCTTGTGTAGCTTTTGAATCCTTATTTATTGAAATACAACTCTCAGGCAGAAAAATTCTTATAGGTGTAGTCTATCTCCCTCATGGTGACTTGGAAACATTCGAGAAAAGTATTACTGATCTTACGACTAGGTACAATGACATTATAATATGTGGCGATTTTAATAACAATATGTTTGACAATATGAAATCAGCTTCTGTCAGAGATATGTGTTCCAGACTTAATATAAGGTGTCGCCATAACTCTTTGCCTACTCATCTGAGTGTTAGATATGGTTCTACATCATTAATTGATTACTTTTTATTGTCTCCCTCTATGAATACACTGGTATCTGGCCAACTTCAACTTCCTGGTACTTCGCGCCATTCTTTTATATACATCTCTCTTGATATTATTGTACCGACAGTTCAGGAGTTTTTTGAATATTATGATTATAATGCTGTTGACTTTCAACTCCTAAGTCATATTCTTAATTCTTGTGATTTCAATAGGATATTTTGTACCGCTGATGTCAATGAGCAGGCCAGTTTGATGTTTTCTTATTTATGTGCAATGCATCGTGCAGTACCACTTAGACGACGTAAAGTCTCTAAGTTTTTTGATAATTCCTGGTTTAATACTCAAGAAATATCTAATATACTATCAATAAGAAATGCTTCTTATCGTTTATTTCTACGTGATAAAACAAATCAAAACTGGAGTAACTTTTGTCGCCTTAGAAAATGCGAAGCGAAAAGCACATGCCGAGTTTTTAAATAACAATAACTCAAAGCAACTTTGGAACAAGCTTAGGTCACATTGTTTGAGCAAGAATAAGTCATGCGTTGAGGATGTTGATGTGAATGCTTTAAATGACTATTTTTCTTCAAACCAAGGTAATTCTGCATTTAATGCAAATATATTTGATTTTTCAAAAGATGGAGGATTTTCTTTTCGTGCCGTTAATTTTAATGATATTAACATTGCTTTACAATCAATAAAGTCTAATGCTGTTGGATGTGATGGACTTTCGCTTAATTTTTTAAAACTATTATTTCCATATATAGGGATTTATATTTTACGTCTTGTTAATAGTATTATTACTACATCTACCTTTCCTTTAGGTTGGAAAGTTGGTAAGGTGGTTCCCATAAAAAAAGTTGGCGAATCTAATGAGATTGATAACTTACGTCCGATTTCTGTTCTACCTGTTATTTCGAAAATGGTAGAAATTCTACTGAAGGATCAGCTCATGTCTCATATTGAAAATGTCTCTTTTTTTACTGATGCACAGTATGGGTTTAGATGTGGTAGAAATACAACTTCTCTTTTGTTGGGAATGACTTGAACTATAAGGCAATCTTTGAGTAAATGTCACCTAAATCTTCTTTTATCTTTGGATCTTACCAAAGCCTTTGATAAAATAGATTATGGAATTTTAATTTCGAAATTGCATCGAAATCTTGGTATTTCGTCTTTTTCTTGTAATATTTTATATTAATATATTACTAATAGATATCAATACGTCACAATTGGAGATAAAGTATCTGGGCTTTTACCCGTCACGAGTGGTGTTCCACAAGGTTCCGTCCTCGGACCTATATTATTTAACATCTTTATTAACGATATTTTCTTCAATTTTGAATTTATATCGTCTTGTATTCCATTTGCTTTTGCAGATGATTTATTTTTTCTTTTCTGTGGTGAAAAACAGTTCCTGTATGTCATGCAAAATACAATTGATTATAGTATCGAAACTATTTTTCGTTGGATGAGCGAAAATAAATTATTTATAAATACTGGTAAAACTAAAGCAATGCTCTTTGGGCCCCCAAAAACTAATTTGGCCATAAAGATTGATGATACTCATATTCAGTTTGTTAGCCAGATTAAATGTCTTGGCGTATGGTTGGATAATAGGCTTAATTTTGAAAGACATATTAATTCTGTAGCATCCAATGTTAATTTTGCACTTCGACAAATTAATAATGTAAATCGTATACTGCCCGTGCAGGTAAAAGTAAAGCTTGTTCACACTTTGATTATGCCCATATTTTTGTATGGAGTGGAAGTTTATAGTCTCACTTTGGGTTACAACATTAGCAAACTTACGAAATTATTTAATAGAGTGTTCGTTTTCTGTATAATCTCAGAAGGCGCACTCATATGTCGAATTATGTATGTAGATTTTTAGGATGTTTATTCTTAAACTACTTGAAATTAAGACTACTACTATTTTTTTATAAAACATACAAGGATGGGAAAATATTCATATAACTTCATTTTTTACCTTTAGCCGTTCTCAACGAAATCGTCAAATACAAATTCCAAGGCTAACTTCAATTTTGGAACGATCATTTCATACTAGAGTTGCAAGAATTTTTAATAATCTGCCTGACAGCCTTAAATCTTTTGTTTCTTCACATCAAACTTATAAAAGTAAAATTCTATTATATCTTGAACATAATAACTTATAGTTGGAAATTGATATGTAAAGGGTGTTTTTTATTGAGGTATAGACTTTAAGTTGGCATCACTTTTTAACTGGCGGCCATTTTGTCAGCTGTCAAGTGATTAATATTTAGTTTGGTTTGCCATTTCATCATGAACAGGTTGACAAAAGAACAACGCTTGCAAATCGTGCAAATTTATTTCGAAAATAATGGTTCAGTTCGCGAAGTTTACCGCAAGCTCCGTCCATTTTATGGTCGACATAATCGTCCATCAGAGCAATTAATTCGGTTAACCATGGATCGTTTTCGCACTACGATTACTCTATGTGATAATACGCATCCGCAGAGACGTCGAACAGTGCGCACCGAAGAAACAATTGCCGCTGTAGAGCAAAGTGTTGAAGAGGACCCGAATGAATCGATTCGCCACCGTGCACAGCAATTGGAGCTTTGTCCATCAACTTTATGGAAGACTTTGTTCCCGAATTGGATGGCATGAATGTGGATGAGTTGTGGTTCCAACAAGACGGCGCTACATGCCACGATTTATTGAAGGAAACATTCGATGAGCGCATAATTTCGCGGAATGGACCTGTCAATTGGCCACCAAGATCGTGTGATTTGACACCATTGGATTATTTTCTTTGGGGATATGTGAAGTCACTCGTCTACGCCAACAAACCAGAAACGTTAGGGGACTTGGAAGCCAACATTCGTGGCGTTATTGCCAACATACGGCCCCATATGCTCGAAAAAGTGGTTGAAAATTGGACCTGCAGAATTGGCTTTATTCGAGCCAGCCGCGGCGGCCACATGCCCGAAATCATATTTAAACATTAATGGCATAAAATTATCCTTCCAATAAAGCCAAATTGATGGACATTAAAACGATTTTCTTGTGTTTTATTTCAATTCGAAGTTCTATACCTCTAAAAAAAACACCCGTTATATGTAATTCGTACATATATACATATATATACATATGTCTTATACTCTGTTACTATACAAACGCAATTGTTAACTTATTTGCTTTCCTACAATATAATATTGGTCCTAAACTATCTCTTCTACTTTAATATTTATGTGATATTTTGATAAATATTCTTTACATATGTATGTATGTTACATTTATTATAATAGTCTACATTAGTTTTTAAGATTTTCACCGAATATATTATTATAAAGTTTTGTTATATGTAGTATTATATTATGTAGATAATTTGTTAACTAGTTATGGCCCTTTGGGCTCAGTTACTTAAAGTTGAATAATAAACTGAAACTGAAAACTAACCAGGAGATAGGAGTCGCCTCTGAATCGAATAAAAATTGATAAGACATGTCGCTCATGTTCAACTATCATTCAAGCAAAAACTTAAGAGAACTATCCCAAATTAAAAGCATTTAATTTTAAAAAAACTGCAAGCTATTTTTGTAATTGTTTCTATATAAACTAACACAACGGGACCCATAAGGACCTGAGTGGGCTGGTTTTAGCCTTTAAACTGGCAACATGTGCAACCTTTTATATTAAACGCGTCATAATTTGGGAACTACTGCGACTTATCTTCTAATTTTTTTTTGTCAATGCTCGATTCGAAGGGTTTCGTGCGCAATCATTGGTTGGTTTCATAAGGACTAATTAACTTACAACATAATTTGGAATTTCAGCAAGCTTGTAGTTTCTACGATCCCCCTAATGTATATTATTAAAATATGTGCATATGTTATTTAAAAATACTTACATACTTTTGTTTAGTTAGATTGTTTCTCTACCAAAGCTTTATAATTTTGATTGGGTATTGATTTGTTAATATTCAAGTTCCGATGAATGCGACAATTAAATCACTGTATTATTTAACATGTAAAGATTACAATACATATAACACTGTCAATATAGAAATCAATCAACAACAACCATTAATTTTTCTGGCATTTGTATTAGAAAATTATGATAATTTTTTTAAAACACAATTCGATTTGTATTTGCTGTTGGTTTTATTATTTTTACTATGCAAGATTTAGTAGTGGGGTGATAAAGAAGCGTGTACAATGTGCATATGTATGTACTTCTTTTGGAAAAAAGTATATCAAATTTAAGTTTTTATTTTCGTTTTCTAATTGTTGACTCTCCTCTGTCGATTGTGGCAGAGCTGTTCATAATCACTTTCTGTAGCACCAAATAGAAGAAAACAAACAATTTATTTTTATTATTGCATAGACGCTAGACAGACTCAGGAAAACGGTCAGAACTGCAGTCAGCAGCAGCAAAGTTGCAATGTTAAATAAATGGAAATCTTGAAAATATCTGTCGTTTTTTTGTGATGAGTAATTTTTCTTCAATTATTCACATTCAGCATATTTGATTTATTTGTAAAATATTTATAAAATACATAACTTTACATATAGTTTTTCATGTGTGTTCAACTTTCCACTTATTTTTCAACAAATTATTTTAGAATATATTAACAAATATGTATTTATAGAATATATTAACAAATATGTATTTTACAAAAAATGCACAGAATAATGACCCGAAGAAGTCGACTGCAAAACCGTATTTGACAGAAATTATTAATACATGGCTGTTGTCTACACTATAGTGTAACAACGGCTAAGAGGAGGGTCATTTTCGCAGACAGGAATTCAATGGAATGAATGATATTGTTTATCTCATATATATCTATATATATATATCTATATATATATATATATCTATATATATATATATATATATATATATATATATATATATATATATATATATATATATATATATATATATATATATATATATATATATATATATATATATATATATATATATATATATATATATATATATATATATATATATATATATATATATATATATATATATATATATATATATATATATATATATATATATATATATATATATATATATATATATATATATATATATATATATATATATATATATATATATATATATATATATATATATATATATATATATATATATATATATATATATATATATATATATATATATATATATATATATATATATATATATATATATATATATATATATATATATATATATATATATATATATATATATATATATATATATATATATATATATATATATATATATATATATATATATATATATATATATATATATATATATATATATATATATATATATATATATATATATATATATATATATATATATATATATATATATATATATATATATATATATATATATATATATATATATATATATATATATATATATATATATATATATATATATATATATATATATATATATATATATATATATATATATATATATATATATATATATATATATATATATATATATATATATATATATATATATATATATATATATATATATATATATATATATATATATATATATATATATATATATATATATATATATATATATATATATATATATATATATATATATATATATATATATATATATATATATATATATATATATATATATATATATATATATATATATATATATATATATATATATATATATATATATATATATATATATATATATATATATATATATATATATATATATATATATATATATATATATATATATATATATATATATATATATATATATATATATATATATATATATATATATATATATATATATATATATATATATATATATATATATATATATATATATATATATATATATATATATATATATATATATATATATATATATATATATATATATATATTATTGGGCATGAGGCCACATGTATTACTTTGAATTTAATAAATAAATACCAAGATAGATTAATACAGGTAGTGGTAATACTAAAACAAATACATGACAAAAACAACATGGGTGTCAAAAATCAAGTCTTGATTTATTATTATTATTTCTATTTACTTTATTTTTATTTTTTTCTTTACACTTCTTCTATTGTAAAATATACGACGATACTTTAAAAAAATTTTTTCAGAGTTTTTTTTAGCAAATAATTTATTTTTGTTCGATTTTACCATGATTTTATTCACTTCGTTATTTTTTAAATCTTATTAATATCAATTTTAAAAATTAATAATATTTTATGCTGTTATTTTGTAAAAAAATTATTTATTTTTTGTTAATTTTACCAAGAATTCAAATTCAAGCCGTTGTTTTTTAAATCTTATTCCAGCAAAAAAGAGATACTCCAAAGAAGTCATGAAAATGTAGACTTCGCGATCTGGAAGTATTGCAAATTTGGATAATTTCTAATTACTTTTACATATCCTTGCCATTGCAAGAAGTTCTGTTTTTGGATTACCAATCACCGAATTGGAAGCGATGCTAGGACAAATTTCTTTTTCGGTATTCTATAATGATTTTTCCTCAAGGAAAAAGGATAAAAAATTACACATATTCACAATTTTTTCTTATGCGAATTTAAACTCAGAACTGTATTTTCATGTAAATTTAAGTGAATATATATAAACTTAGAAGTCTTTTAATAATTAAGCTATTAAGTTTTTTAGAAGAATATTAGTTGATAAATGTCCTTTAAAAAAATCGATTTTTTAAAAAGCATAACGAGTATTTTTTAAAATTATAAAGGAATTAAACATTTTTTCTTGCTTTTCTACTAATTATCTGCATATTTTTAATATAGATTTTTTGGAAGCCAAGAAAATGTAGCTCCTTACAAATTACTTCCAATGTTTTATCAATTTTAAATACTCTCTCTTATAATGTAATTTTGTATAATAAAAAACTTGCACTTGAGCTTTGTTAATCTAAACTTGAACTCAATTTTAATATTCGTATCGGAATCGGTATCGGCGATATTTATTTTTATATATCGGTATCGGATCGGCAAAACGGCGTATCGTTACATCCCTAGTTTAAATTAACACCTTAAAAAATGACACTTCAAGTAATGTTTGCACAGGTTACATGGTACATCAACGCTCCTTCTCTTGTGCACACACATAAAAACAAAACAATATTTTCCATTTTTCATATTTACAAATAATCAAGTGTTTAAATTTTTAAATAAATAAAACTAAAAACCTTGTTCAATGTCAAGTTCAAATATTAAATATAATAAAATGAAAACACATTACGGAATAATCTTTTAAATAAATTAGTTTGCAAAGCAGAGGGTCAGTAACAGTAATTTTGCAGAGTTTATTTTAAATTTATGTTTAAATTAAATGAATGTAAACAAACAGTTCTAAGCTCTGTTTTGCTCTCCCTCTCTTTCTCTGAATCTTATAATCAGTGTGGCCATATTAGCTCGTTTGGAGCTAAATTTAGCTTTATTTTTTAATGTTTAGCTCTAAATATTTCATTTAGCTCTTAGCTTTTTTCAGCTTTTTTCAACAATGCATTTAGCTTTTTCTAACTTTTTCTTTAATTTCAATTTCGTGTAATTAATTTCTATTTCAAAATAAATAAAACAGTTTATCAGAATAAATTTATGTGCCGTAACCATATAAAGTAGTTAAATAATAATAATAATAATAATCTGGCAGTGCAGAAACATTCACTAATAAGTATACAATGGTTGGAATTAAAAACTCACTCTCAACTTGCATCTATTTCAGAATCCTGACATCAAGATAAAGTCTTGAAAAATTTTTATAGTGAAAAATATTTACTCTATTAGAGATGTTTAAAGCCATTACTTTCGGATGTTCAAAAAGCAAATAAAATGTTCGAAAGTAACGACGTGGACCCCATGCTGTTGTTTTCAGAACTTCACTTGCTTTTGAAAAATCTTTGTAATCAAATCGTTTTGAAGTCCGTAATTTTTGGCCGTTTAAAATCAAATTTAGACGGTTTTCTAATTCCAACTCCGTATTTTAACTATAAGTTTGAAAAATATCTGATTTAAAAAAAGACATAATAGATTATAAAACAGAAAAAGAAATTAGATACACTTGCCGAAATTTTATTAAACAAGTAACAACCAACTAAGACAACGTTTGCCAAATAACTTTACAACTTTACAAATCACAAACATATTTTCATTAGAAAACAGTCTAAAGCTAAGATCCCACTATCGGCGCAATGTACCAATTTTCATCGCAATTCATGTACCGATAATGTAAACGCACATTATTTTAGCAAATGCGACAATCTGGGCCGAAATCGTGCTGGGTATAAGCAATCAAAATCAGGATTGATGCGCCGATAATGTGAACACCCTTGTGCACAATGACGAGCAATCAAATTGTAAATTATGCACCGATTTTCATCGGCCACTTGTGCGCCGATCAAAGTCGACAGTCAGCGCCGATACCCAGGCATGGTAAAAGGTATTTTGAAATAGCACAATCGAACCAATAAAGTTTTACTTTTTAACTTAATATTATTAAAAATAAAATTGTTTATCTATTATTCATATAAATGAAAAGCATATTTATCTTTATTTCTACTGTTGAAAAAAAAGAAATTGCAATTGAACAAAAGAAATTATAACTAAACAAAATTAGCCACCATTGCTCAGAAAACATTTGTTTACGAAACAAAAAGAATAAAAAGAAAAGTGCGGTAAGTTTTCACTAAAATTTATTTATGTATGTGTATGTTATTATTACATATTTTAATTGTTCCGTTTTTGACCTTTTAACGCCATAATATATTTATCTATACGGACATAGCAGTTTTCTGTTTTTGAGAGTAATCCATTCCAAAAGTAGAACTGCGTCTGCAAACAAGAAAATAAACAAAAGCATATGAATAAATTTGCCCAATAAAGAACGATAGTCTGACTGAATTGAACCAATTATTGTCGCAATTTTGTTTTGCCCGATATGAGTCGAAAAAGATTGTAACAATATGAGACGATAATGGGACCACCCAAAAATAAATTGTGCAATGTTTAGAATTGTATGCCGATATAGGACGATAAAAATTGTTACAAATTGTGCCATGTGCGACGATAGTGGGATCTGGGCTTAAGCAATACAAAAGTAAATTGTATGAAAATTTTAAAGAAGAAATATAAAATTTTAGCGTAGGTAATATTACTCTTTTGGAATTACAATGGGAAAGATCACTTGTGAGTTTAAAATCGCAAATCTCACTTTTGCATGTGCTAAGGGTCGCGCGTTCTGTTTATTTTTCGAAATAATCTTCGAAAAATATTCTTTTCAATGCTCTATGTTTTTTGAAACCATAGTATCCAACACAGAAATTTTCAACTATATTTAGATTTTTCCCTTACTATTTTTGCTTCATATTATATGTTTTATTCATCTCTTTTTAAAGTAAACAAAAGTCACATAATATTCGAAATGAAGAAGCATACTTTTTAATTTAGTATTTTGTATTAAAATGTATAAAAATTTTATATTTTTAAATGATATTAAATAAAAAGAGTTTAAATTTTACTGGAAAGCTTTTATTTTTGCAATTTGATAACAAATTTTTTTAAAGAGGAAAGAAAGTTCACTTAGATTTCACTTTCCTCTTTGCTTGCGAATTGAAATTGTTAAGTTTTTAGTGATTGCGATTTCCAACACACCAGTTTAGTGACTTCGAGCCGAAATCGTATTTATTTTGCGAAATGTTATTTTCAGCACTTGGATAGTTGTTATTGATTGAATGTTTTTCATTTAAATGAGCCAAAAATATATTTTCATATTATTTATACCTACATAAGCACCATTTAAACTATAAAATATTTAAAAATAATGAAAAGTTACTATTGCAAAGCTGTAAAAAAATTTAGCTTTATTTTTTGGCTTTCAAATTCCTTCTAAACTCTTTTTAGCTCTATTTAAAACCTGATTTAGCTTTATATTATTTTAAAATCTGGTCACACTGCTTATAATGTCGTTAGCTTAACAGTAATGAGCATAGTTATATGTACCTACAATACTTAATTTTTTAATATAGTACATGTTTTTAACTCCAAATTCGGCATTTTCCAAATCAAATTTAGGTTTTTAAAAAAGAAATTCAGAATTTTCCAAATCAAATTTAGGTTTTTAAAAAATAAATTCAGAATTTTTCAAACCAAATTCGGCATTTTAAAAATCAAAATCAGCCTTTTTTAAATCAAATTTATTTAAAATAGGCTGATTTTGATTTTTACAACGCCGAATTTGGTTTGCAAAATACGGAATTTAATTTGGAAAATACTGAATTTGATTTGGCAAATCCCGAGTTTATTTTTTAAAAACCTCAATTTGATTTGAAGGAGACCGCATTTGAAGTTAAAAACCTATACATATATTTTTCTTTGTTATAATTAATCTTACCTCTAACACATAATCGAATTCTTTGGTTTCATCATGCTCATCGTCCCAACGCTTGTAGCCCTCGTCAATGCCTTCATCAATACAGTCATCATCATTTTCTAAAATTATTCATACAATAAAATGCACAGCATAATGTACATAAGTAAAATTTTTTAAATAAACAAAAATTCCTGACCGCAAAATGTGTTAATATAATGATAAAATTTAATTTAGCAAAAAAATTTTTTTTTTAACTGTTTTAATGAAGTTTCAAGCAAAAATTGTCACACAAACTCATTGAACTTTGATCTCAGATTTATGAAGTTAAAATTACGAAATAATTAATGTTTAATTCGTGCTTTTTTATAAACAAATACAAGAGTTACATTTTAGTTTTAACAACTTACCATCATCAGTCATGTGAGTAATAAGTTCTTCCAATTCTTGGGACATTTGACACTGTTCATCTTCGTGCAGATTGTAATCCAAGGCATTGTAAACAATAACAGCAACACTACGTAGAATCTGTAAAAAATAGAGCAAAGAAAATTAAATGAGGTATTTTATAATAATAACGGTAACATTTGTGTATAAATATACAATTTAAAAAAATTTGCTTTTGCAATATTCCGAAACAATATTCGGAACATAGAGGAAAAGCCCGATTGGAGTTGTCTGACAGAAAATCTCTATTCGTCGAAGTCGGTATCCGACGTACCCAGAGAATAAAATATAACATTTTTGAAATTTGGGTGATCGTTCATAACCCTACGTCTTCACGAGCCATCGACTTAAACATGACATGAACATGACGCCGGAAGAGCAACTGTAAAAATTCATCAACTTCTTTGATGTGGTGAATACGTACGATGTCCATGTTCTGCCTTATCAATGTATTTTGTGGTAGTTCAATAGAAATGGAATATTTACCAATTTTGTTCTGTCTCTTTTCTTTCTATTGAAAATGGTTGTTGACGGCGAATCTCATGGCGAACATTAATGCTTAGCCACTTACATGGACATGAGCGGTCTACATTAGCCATTTGCGATGTCCGACATGATCAGTGTAGCCAGATGAGGGGATTTGTCCCCAAATTGGGGATTTCAACTTCTATTTGGGGACAGATTTTTGTGGGGAGGGATTTGGGGATTTTTCATTATAAACACTTTTAATAAACATTAATTTTTTCCACTTACATATATTTCCATTATTTTAAAATAATGTTTCAATTGATGAATATCATTTGATTGAATGCAAACGTGTGTGCAGATACTAGGCTGAAATTAATGTTGGTATAGGATGTTCAGAGGAATGATAGCTGTTATCACTTTCGGATCAAAAGAAATTACAGGAATTTGCTTACAATAAGTATTTATCTATACTAGCAGAAAAAATGCTTAAAAGATTCGATGAACATTGTTTACATATCGATAGTCATATCGTCCCTAAAATGTCCAACTATTGAATGTACAAAATTCGCAATTTAGATTCATATCAATGGTCGTTCAATTTGTACGATACCCTTCGCTGCAAAATGGTGAATTTTTCATAGAGGATTGAATTAAGTAGACATGGCACGAACAATATATTAACATCGTTCAAAAAATTCCTATCCTCAAAATAAACAAACTGAAATTAATTAACATTTAGGTAGGTGTTGGAAAACGATCCTTTTCAAAATGATTTCAATACGATTGTTTTAAAAAGGTGTGAAGAATTCCAAATTCTGACCGTTTTTGATAATTAGTTTCGAGCCAAACTCAAACTACTGACTTTTCAAAAGTGCACGAGAAGATAAAATATAACCAATATTCAGAAAACTATTAAAAACAAATTTGGAAATTATTGACAAAAGGACTATAGCAAATATATTCATATCTTTTATCGTTTTCAAATCGTTTTTGTGTCTAATTAATTTTCAGTTATTTTATTTCGTGGTTGGTAATGCTTTCAGTCTAACTAAGGGGTTGCGAAGCAAAGGGGTGCAAGTGCAAAAAAGAGTAGTTAAGCTTAAAAAAATTTTTTTTTGTTAATATGCATTTCATACTTAATTTTTGGCTTTGTAATGCATACAGTTTCTTAAGATTATAATAGAGGTCTGAATTTTCTTAGAGAGATAAATATCAATATTAAGTGCTGCTTCCTGCATCTAACTAATTTTTTTAGTTTTGTACTTGTACCCCTTTGCTTCACAGCTTTTCAATTATAATGTAATATCTTCAACTGAAAAGTTGTAGAAATCAGTTTCGTGTTGTCAACGTACGACCTACGATATATAAACTGACGTTATTCTGCGTGCCTGGCAATGCCGGAAGGAGGGGGCTGACTGTCCAACCAGCAGAGGAACCCAAAATAGATTAATAGGGCCGGAACCGTTCTTTGGCATCTCACATGGATACGTCAAAGAGAAGAATAGTTCCTGAGATTAGGTGGTGCTTACTCACCATTTATTGTTAACGAACAAAAATGATCTCATACCATTAACCGGGAAACAGTGGTCTCAGACGACAACAATTTGTTATTGCTAACTCTGAGACTCCATGAAACTCAAGAAGAGATAACGTCTGTAATTTTTCACCGAATGAAGTTTCTTGGAGGAATACTGATGACTCCAAGTGAAGTATGTAACCTATCATCGAGCGGAATAATTGGCTTTAGGGTAGCCTTAATCTGCTACAGCACACATCTGGGCTGGGTTTTCCAGAATCGCAAAACTGTAACGGTTTCGTAAAACTTTGTGGCAGAAAAAACGAAAGCATTTATTTTATTTTATTTCTCTGAAATTTTATTATTACTTTTAGAAAAAATGTTTTCTTATCCTAGAGAGAAAGTGAATTAACGGCCCTTTTCACAATGTATGATTAAAAGTTAACGTGTACTTTAACTCAAGTTCGGCATACAAAACTTCTCGTTAAAGAACACGTTAACTTTTAATCGTATATTGTGAAAAGGGCCATAAATATAACCATTGTCAAAGTATTAAAAGTTGTTAGTTTTACTATTCAGTGGAATAAAATACTGACAATTTGCTTTTAATTAGAAGTGGA
The DNA here is from genome assembly GCA_956483635.1 of Panzeria rudis. Classification (NCBI taxonomy): domain Eukaryota; kingdom Metazoa; phylum Arthropoda; class Insecta; order Diptera; family Tachinidae; genus Panzeria; species Panzeria rudis. The sequence continues at coordinate 91,545,300 of OY101449.1, read as the reverse complement.
AAATGCATAATATGCATATTACATGTCATGTAAACATGAGGTTGATATATGGGTAAATCAAAATAATACTATTATTTAGACGTAATAAAATACGCAGAGGACTTATAAATTGTATTTTTTTTGAATGATAGTGCTTATTATAAAACATATTTTTGGGGACAAAATTGGGGATTTTTACTTTTGAAATGGGAATTTTTGGGGACAACATTTTTAAAAATTGGGGACATAAGGCAAAACTCTTCTGGCAACACTGGACATGATGATCATACCAAGTTCATGGCTAGTGTAGACCCCCAGTAATGAACAATCACCAAATATATAAATTATACCAAAATTCTAGGGTATTGAATCGGTTAACCGTTAACGGATTAATTACTACCATTAACCGATTAATTACAAACAGTTAGATTAACTTAAAATTTCCTATTTTCTATTAACAATTAAATCGGTTAATTTTGGTCGATTCACCGATTAGCAAAATTTTATAAATTTTTTTTGTAGTATTGAAACATAGAATTTTATGTACTTAATTATTTGTTTCGGAATTTTTAAACAAACTTTTTGCAGAATTTTCAGTGCTGATCTTTGTCCAGATGAGCCTGATGACGACGTGACAAAAGAAGTAGCGATCGACATTAATGCAAATAGCTTTCTAACAGAATTGGTACAAATTATTACAACTGTTAAGAACTTAACTTAATGGCACAATTGAAGATTTCATACGTTTAGAGAAAACTTGAAAAAGGACTGAGAAATTTTATATTCTCTATTATGGATTGTTTTCGATTTCGCCAACCGCAAAGAATTGCTTGAATACTAAACATTTGAATCAGAAGCCAAGTTGTACGCCTGCCTAATGTCTCTTGCGCGTTCCCATAATTTAATAAACTATTAGTAATTTTTCTTCCTTATAACTATTAAGAGAAAAATTTTTTTCACTTTAAGTGGAAGAACTAAATAAAAGACCACTTTCACATGACTAAAGCTGAATTAGTGGGAAAATTGTCTGTTGCCAAGAACTAAAATTTTTAGTGTTTTCAACAAACAATCTAAGTTTATGAAGAGCAAAAAGGGTTTGGTAATAATGGATTAAAAACATGCAATTTAAAATGTTTATATGACTATAAAAGGAAATTTTTGCAAGAAAATAAAAAAGAAAATAAAAATTAAATGTAAATTGCGTATAGGCTACATAGTTTAATTTAATATAATTTTTATGAGAAATATAATAACTTCTGACAGTTTCAACGAATTTGATTGCAACGCTAAATATGGGAAATGTGTTTTCAAATATACGAGGATCAACCTGTATTTTCATTTCCATCTAGAAAGAGTTTATGGTAAAAGTTTTTCTGTTTTTAGAGAATCTCAACAACTTGTTGAGATTTTTCGTCTTCTAAAAGAATAGAAACTAAAGAATTGCGGAAGGATAAATTATGATGAAATAATACGAAGAGGGAAAAACAAAATAAAATAAAAGAAACAAAACAGAAGAAGAAATAAATCTCTTGAATCGTATGGTATGGTAAAGTATAGGATCAGCATCATTATCCTTAACTTGGGTTAATTAGTCTAACAGGCCTGTAGAAGATCAGAACTGTTAACATCAGATTGCTGCTTGTTGTACTGAAATCGAAAAAATTCTATGCATTTTGGGATACTCGCTGACTGCTCAGTTATTCGCCGATAATTCATCATGAAGAAAACTATGGTAGAGGTTCCAACAACTCCAATCCTTTCAATGTGTAACGTGAATATGTTGCATTACGTCTTTCTAAATAAAAGAAAATACCTATTGATATATCTCAGGGCTGAAGGGTACCAGGGGCAAGTATCAAAACTAAAAAAATTTAGTTAGATGCACGGACCAACACTTAATACTAAATCTATCACTCTACAAAACTTCAGACTTGTATGATAAAGCTGTATGACCTACAAAGTAAAAAATATTGAGTATGAAATGCATGGGAACAAAAAACTTTGAAGCTTAATTACTCAGAATTTTCTTTTTTGCACTTGTAGTTCTTTGCTTTTCAGCCCCCTCAATTGCAATCATACCATTTAAAGTGGATTCACCCATTGGTCCGAGAGAGAGAGAGAGAGAGAGAACACAGAAAAAAATAAGTTCGGTTTTGATAACAAAAATCCCAGTATTCAATAATTTTTTTTCAAATTTCCTGGGATAAAGACATCCGCTATATTGATAACAAAACTATTTCAAAAGAAAAAATATATAAATTAAAAAAATATGTTGACATGGCTGGGATACGAGCCTGGGATTTCCGGACGTAAGGCATGCTCTCTACAGCCGAGCCAATTTTTTGTGAGATAAAACTTGTTTTAAGTGCTATGTGTTATGTATGAAAAGAAAAGAAATAACCGGCATGGGAAAGAAATACATACAACGAAATATTTGTTCAATTCACAAGCTCAGTCGTAGATCTTATCGTTTAAAAAGAGACAATATTTGTGTATGTCTTGTGAATAGACAAATTCGTTGTATCGTTGTTTTCTCGTATTTTAAATGTCAATTTAATTAATACCAAGGCAAGCCGAATTAATAACACGTGGCCTCGAGACATCAGGTGACTAAGAAAATGTTTCCATGTTTGTACTGTCAACTGTGTTAATATATCAGATTTTTGACAGCCAAAATATTAATTCGCCGTGCAGAATTTATATTTGGGCTGTCAAAAAAGGTGATACATTAACACAGTTGGCAGTTCAAATATGGTAAGCAATTCGTTGTACTTGATCTCTTGAGGCCACCTGGCATTAATTCATCTTGATTTGATACCATGAAATGAAATCAGGTATGGGAATTTTAATTTGACAGGAAATGGAATAGCTTCTTTCGCGACAAGCAATTTTGATTAAAATAGTTCGAAAATCAAATTGAAATGAATCAAGTATATATTTATCATTAAGAAGAATCTATTTTCGGCTGTTAGTTATCACATATATAAAATATTTTTACAAATTAATCTAACAAATAGAATATTTGAAGAACATATAAAATTCAATAGTATAACTATAACGCACTTTTGTATGAAAATTACCAACAACAAAAATACAATACTGTATAATTAGACGATTACACAGCACATACGACGTTAATACAAGCTTGTGAATTGAACAATTGTATTAAGTTAATAACAAATGTTATTGGACTTCGTATTTTTTTCATAACTTGGTTTTATTGAACATAATTCTTGTCTATTTTTTTCTGTGAAAAGAAGAGAAATAACTTTGTTCGGAACATTTTCAGCTTGAATTGGATAAATTTTAATTTTTGTCCTGACAAAGTTAAACTGAGTTTACACATGAAAGAGTGTTTTTATATCAATTCTTTCCTTTCTTGTTTTATTTCTATAAATGTACCATGCAAGTAATATGATATTACTTTTTTAATAGTTATTAAAATAAGCACTTGTATTTTATCCAATTGCTAAAAAATTTATCCGAGATGTTTAATCTTTATTTACATATACAGTGAAACTTCAATATAGCGAATTCCAAGGGGATCCAAAAATACTTCGTTATAGCTAATGCTTCGCTATAAATACAATCAGCAAAGCCTTGATGTAACGAAATTTAAAGAAATACAAAAAAAAATTCGTTATAACTATAGTTTTCTTTGTTTTAAATTTTATTCTTACTTCGTTGTATAGAGGTTCTTGTACGAGTACTTCGTAGTATAGAGGCTTTATAAATGCGCTTGTAAATACATTTAGACTTCGCTGTTTTATAACAAGACGTTACCATTTAGGATTTATTCCGATTTTGTTATATTGAGGCATTTGAATGAATATTTCGCTATATAGGGGCTTTTTTGCTCAGAGTTTTTTCGTTATAGCTATAGTGTATTTTTGTATGGAAAACTTTGCAGTAAAGAGATTTTCCTAATTGACTCAATAAAACATACGTTATAGTGAGTTTTTCGTTATAACGAAGTTCGTTATATTGAAGTTTCACTGTAACATATAACTGTTTTGATTTTCCAGACAAATTGTTCGAAATGGGTGAATTGTGCTGCAAAAAAGTCTCAGTAAAAAAATGTTGTCCGGAAGCAAATTGGTGATATCCGATAAATTCCTACGAAAGAGATTAATAACTTAGGCTCCTAAAGAATGGATCGGTAAAACTGCAGATCGGTCACTACTTTAGGGAGCTCAGCAATTGGGTTTTGGATAGTAGTAGTAATAATTCCTGCGGGGTTGAGAGGGTTCTGAAGTCTCGAAGGCCTTGTAGCAAGCTTCGAACTGCTACTTGGTATGAACAGGAAGGCTCTAAGTCTTGATAGGCGCATTGACTGGTCACTGCTCGATCACAGCAAGAACCAGTACTTGTGAAACTGGTTCCTCTGATTTTAGTAGGTTGAAGACCAGACAGAAAGTATTGAACATATTACCTGTCATTGCAGACATTTCCATGAGAGGATTAGTGATTTCATGAATTGATATTAAAGGCTTCATCATGGGAATTAAATGGCTTAATGATAGGTAATAAAGTTTCTGAGTAATATGGATGAGAATATACTCATTTGTTTCTTCTTCTTAACCGACTTCAAAAAGAAGAGAAAGGTTATCAATTCTTCATGTGTTCTTTTATGTATGTTCCCTCGAAAGTCCGCCATTTATAAACTGATTTCGGAGTATTTTTCATTATTTAAAAGGATGCACTTCCTTTCCCCGTTGAAAAGTGGGTAGGGTCACGTCCATACAAATTAAATACATATTTCTTTTCAACTACTTCTAAATTTTATGAAACATTTCACACAAATTAATCTTCTGTTTGAATAATGCATCACGATTATAAAAGGGGACAGTGCCACACCCTTGCAAAGTAAATAGTATTTTTCAACAACTTCTACTAATCCGATTCTTATTAAACTTTGCATACACATTTAGTTATCGTTACAATACAACATTATGGTTAAAAATGTGGGCTTTATCACGCCCATTAAATTTAAACATTGGCTGCCTACTTAAACCAGTTCAACAATGTTCCGTATTCCCAAACGCAGCCTTGCAAGCTTTGACAATGTATGGCATTCCTAAAGTTATCTGTTTCGCAGCTGAAATGCAAATAAACGCAACTAGCGCACTATTTAAATTGGCAATGCTTTTTATTGACAGTACATTTGATTTGCAGTCTTGTAAAGTATAATTGCTTGATTTAAACACTGCTTTGACATTGCATACAGACGTTTAGGAAGGCAGCCATTCATTGTAACTACTTCTACTGAACCGATTCTTATGACATTGAAGAAATTGCAATGGAGAACTTCTGATTAACTTTTGTAACGAAGCAAATCTTGTAATCGATGGCTCATTGTTTACACACAAGAAATGCCTTAAGTTCACTTGGGTATCTCCGGATGGGGTCACCGAAAACCAAATAGACCACTTCTGTATTGATCTGATCTTCTGTAAAAGCTGCATTCATAGACGCAAGCAACAAAGCACTTGGGCCCCAGCCGCGGCGAATAAAAGCTTGGATGAGTGTCGAAACATGGCAAATTATCGAAAAACGCCGTGCAGCAAAACAACGACAAGACATAGCCAAACTAAGAAATGAAAAACTACATGCTTGGCAGAAAGGGCAGAATCGGCAGCTTAAAATAAGAACATGAAACTGCTGTACGACATCACAAGAGAAATCTCTGCAAGAAAACATAATCAGTCTCGGCCTCTCAAGGATAGCCATGGCAATACCATAAAAGCAATAGGCGACCAATTACAGTTATTCAAAAATAATTTCTCAGTTATCCTAAACAACTCCGAATTACCACCTGCAGCACCAGTAGTTAATATAAGCGAACAGATGTCAATGCGAAACACGACACTAATTTCTCAGCCGCCACAGATGGACGAAATCATGAAAGCTATAGCAGCTATGAAGAGCGCCAAATTCCCTGGAGTCGACAACATATCGGCTGAGATATTAAAAGCCTGCCCCAGAAACACCGCCTACCTATTAAAACCGCTCTTCGAGAAAATATGGGAGACAGAAAAATTGCCTGAAGAATGGTTGGAGGGAATCCTTGTTACAATCCCAAAAAAGGGTGATCTCAGTCAATGCAGAAATTACAGAGACATTATGTTACCTTCAATTCCGTCAAAAGTGCTCACTAAGATTTTTCTTAACCACGTCAACGGAAAACTGGACTCAACCATACGTAGACACCAAGCTGGCTTTCGCCCAAACCGGTTCTGTGTTGACCACATAAACACGTTAAGAGTTATCATCGAACAGTCAGTCGAATGGAAAGCAGCCCTACAGCTTGTATTTATCGACTACAGTACGGCATTTGACAGCATAAGCAGAGAGTGTATTTGGGATGCATTACGGCAGAGAGACATTGGCCCAAAGCTGATAAAGCTAATAAAAGCGCAATATGATGGCTTTCGTTGCAGAGTTCTCTATAATAACAAACTATTCGATCAGTTTAACACCATTTCTGGAGTACGCCAAGGTTGGCTCATTTCGCTCTTACTATTCCTCATAGTTCTGGACGATGTTTTAACTCGGGCTATTGATGATAGTAAAAACCGAGGAATCCAGTGGAATTCCCAACACCATCTGGAATATCTGGCAAATGCTGTCGACATTTGTCTGTTGTCTTCAAGGCACAGTGACATACAAAGCAAAATCGGTGACATCATTACCGAGTCACATGCAGTTGGTTTGAAAATAGACCCCATGAAGACGAAAGCAGTGAAGATAAATTCGCTCGAACCAAGCATAAATTTTAAAATGTGCGATGATATAATTGAAAATGTCAGCTCTTTCAATTACCTTGGAAGTGTAATTTCAGCAGACGGCGGTGCTGCCAGCGATATTGTAAGCAGAATATCTAAAGCCCAAGGTGCCTTTTCACAGCTCTGGAAAATCTGGAGATCATCCTCTATATCTACTCGTACAAACATGCGTTTATTCAACTCTAACGTAAAACCAGTTCTGTTATACGCCTGCGAGACTTGGTTAGTGACGGAAGCACTCAAAAGGAAGCTACAAACGTTTGCCAACGAGTGTCTCAGAAAAATTCTGAAAATCTGGTGGGCCAACACAATTTTAAACGAAGAACTATGGAATAGATGTAAACAAATACCGATACACCTAGATATGAAAAGGAGGAGGTGGAAATAGATAGGACACATTCTACGGAAACAACCAACTGAAATCTGTAGACAGGCCCTCCATTGGAATCCACAAGGCACCAGAGCGCGAAGAAGACCAAAACAAACGTGGAAGCGCATGATAGAAAATGATATACAACATTTAGGATATTCTTTCAACGAAGTGAAAAATATAGCAAAGGATCGGAATAGACGGCGAAGTTGAGGCCCTATGCTCCACCGGGAGCCAAGGACATAAGAAGACGATTCTTATGAAACTTCGCAAAGACAATTAGTTCTCGTGAAAGTACAACGCTACAGTCAAAAATGTGGGCAGTCAGACGCCTACTTTATAGTCGGTATTTTTTCTTTTACGTCATATGGAAGAGTTTTACAATGGGATTAATGGGTCTCTGAGTGGAAGTCTACTTAATGACTTTACCGTTCCTTCCTAACTTAACCTAATCTCCATAGAATAAAATCGTTGTGATAAATTGTTTCGTAAAGCCAACTGACATAAGAAAACTGATGCACAACATCAGGTAGGGTGTCTTTCGTTAATCTTAGGTCTTAGGATTAGGAATATTTTGCTTAGATAAAAAAGCTGGATTCTTGGATTCAATAGATGGAACCATTAATACTGACGATAATGGTTCCATCGGTCGCACTTTGCAGCTTCCGAGCTAAGTAGAAAAGTTAATATCCATAATTAAATAAGTAACCTGCATTAATCTCTGACTCGAAATAGAAGAGAATTGAAAGAAAGTGATTCAGGAATACGCAAGAAGATTTTGTTTAATTAAGAGATTGACAGGAACCGATGAGCCATGACGGCATAAAAGACACATTGAGATACTCCATCATGGAGGAAATTACCTCCGTTAATCTCGGACTAGATAAAACAATAATTCCAATTGAGAAGATCCTATGGAGTTAACTCAATAGACTTGAACGATTTTCCGCAATCTTAAAGAAGCTGGAAGAAGTATCCGACGCCAATCTCGTATCCGAGATATAAAAGTAGAAGCCTGGTTGGCTGACTAATTTACGTGGCTGCCTACTACGCACAAGCATTCAAGTAGAATCATTCCACTCGGCAGTGCCAACCTATGTACATAGGTCCGAATCTAGATCTCGGACCCGGTAGTATATACTAGATCCAACCTCTCGCATTGAGATACGTGATCATGTCACTCAGACCAACCTCCGATAACTCTGATAGGTCGCCTAATATATTGTTCCCAATAAAGTAGAAGCCATGAGAGTTCGAAGAATTTTCTTAGTTTGAAAAATAATAGCACTGGATACGTGCTATGGATTTTGGTTACCTAGGCTTCGTATATCGAAATCGGTTTAATGAGCCATGTATATAACGTTGCGGTACATATATAATCGTGAATACGTTTGTAATGCAAAAATATCCACCTGATAGAATTGTCGCTGTAAAGAATTGTTATTCATGTCAATCGCACTTGACAAAAACAAGGTGCCGTAATAAAAACTTATAAATCATGTAATGTATTGTCACCTTCTGTCGTAGAGGATAATCTGCTATTCAGAATGAGAACCAGGTTATTCAACATAGTCCATAAATTAAAAGTTTGTAAGGAAGATCGAACTTAAAAAAGGAGATAAAATATAATACTTTAGAAATAGAAAAAAAAACAAAAGCAAAACAGAAGCAAGCAGAAATTGTCAACTGATCTTTGACGATAGGTTCAGATTATAAAATCAGATTTTCTACAAAAATTATTTGTAAAAACTTATATATAATCTCTATATACTCATAATTTTTTTTACAACTTTAAAAGTATTTATTAAGAATTTATATAATTTTTCTGACATATCTCTAATTGTATTGCAGTTGTTATGAAAACAAAACTTTATCTTGTTTTTGTGACCTTTAAAAATTCCATTTACATGTTTTATAATAAATCTTGTTTTTTCATAATTTTTATATAAAAAAAAAACTAAATATAATGCAAAACAATGGCCTACAAAAAAGCAAAAATATAAATAAAATTATGATTATCTCATAAATGAAATAAGAAGCTAAACAAGAAAACGGACAAAAAAAGTTACACTTCACTCCAGACTATTATTATTCATTCAAAGTCTACAATGGTTTCACTGGCTGCTACTGCACGCATGTAAGACCAGAGAGCATGTGTTCTCAGCGGATGGTTGTTGCATGATGGTCATCATCTTCATAATTTTCAAACAACTGAAATTTCAAAGCATAACAAAGTGCAATAAAAAACTTCTGACGGATGATTTAAACGAGATGCAAGAAAATATAACAACAACTATTATGTACAACAATAATAAAAATAAAGATTGAAAAACCAAAGCTCCCCTGATTTAGTAATGAATGCAGTTTGATTACATCATATTTTTACACTAGACTGAACAGGCTGGCAACTCGTTGTTTGCTGCCCTTCTCCTCTCCATAGCAATATGAGAATAAAGAATTAACATTACACTGTAAGGAAAAATGAAAAGGAAAGAGAGCGGAAAGAGAATGAAGAAAAGTAATAAGGATAGAAGAAAAACACGAAAAGCTCGGTAACGAATAAATGTATAAATTGAAGAAGAATGAAGGAAAAGGTAAAAAATATACAAATACGGTTAAGAGGATACAAAGAATCAAAGCATGTAGAGTGGAAAAAAGGGTGAAAAAGAAGAACAAAAAACCAAAAGGAGGGCAAAAGAACAAGCAAAATTTACGAAATGTTAAATAGGAGGCGAATATTAAGGTGGCAAAGAATGGTTCGGTAAAGTGGGTTGATCGCCATGTGGCGAGTTCACTCGGAGGCCTGGCGGCCTGGCCTATTGTGATACTTTTTGGACAAATTTCAACTACCTGTATTTAGAGTTTCCACTTAAAATGGAGCAATTAACTACTGTTTCTTTTTTATGTGTCCTTCGAACTGAATTGCGGTTATCAGTGTTCATGATGCTGCAACCACTTCTGGTGGTTGCCGACGATCATATCGCTTAAGCCAAGTAAAGGATGGGCAAATTTGAGGTTAGGAAGTAAATAAGCTGTCAAATGATGATATGTCAAGAATTGAGCTGTCATCCTTTGGTATTTATTTAGAGAAAACTTAGGAAATTTTAGCTATGGAACGCTACACTATTGAGCAACGAATTTTAATTACGAAAATTTACTATCAAAATGGTGAAAATTTTACTGTATCACTTCGTCAAATTCGAGCAGCTTTTTCCCGTAATCAGACTCCTTTAGTTCTTGGATGAGTTGAACTTTATAAGCGCGAAGATGAAGATCTTTATGCAAAATGTGGCCTAAAGTGCCTCTGGTGTTGTGCAATTGTTGCGAACTTGTTGCGAACGTCGACGATTTGATATACCAGGTCGATTCGAAATGATACAGTCAAATTTTCACCATTTTGATAGTCAAATTTTCACAATTAAAATTTGTTGCTTAAGAGTGTAGCGTGTCATGGTTAAAATTTCCCAAGTCTTCACTAAATAAATGCTAAAGGATGACAGCTCAATTCTTGACATTTCATCATTTGACAGTCTATTTACTTTCTAACCTCAAAATTTGCCCACGCTTTACAATCTCCGCGATTACGATTGTGCCTTCCAAGCAGCCCCAAATTCCTGGTACTACAAACTGAGATCCTCCTCAAAATTGTACTAGGGACAGGCGGGCACCATGTTATTAACTAAACTCACCATAGCTGCCACAAATATTGTTGAAGAAGTGTTTAGAAAGAAGCACATGATATGCATTTTAATGCGCTTTGTCTACGGTCCACAAAAATACTGATAAAACTTGATCAAACTTAGGATAACAGGAGTTGTAAAAAGTAGTTGAATTGAATTTTATATTCAGTAGACTGAGGAAGAAACATAGAAGAAACTGATAGACATAGAGCGGAATATAAGAATGAATGTAAAAAACAAGTACAAAAACTGGGAAATAGGGAAACATGTGGTAGAAAAATTAAAGGATAAACGAAAGAAAACTAACTAAACAGATAGGTGAAACAAATGAAGAAAGCTAAAATCTATTTTATTGACGAAAAATATATTACAACTGCGACAGAGCCACCCCCTGAATGATATTTCTAATGTCGCAATTTTGATTGAAAATCATGTTCAATTTATGAGAAATAATTTGATTCTTCGTGTTGTTTTAATATCAAATTCACGTTGTTTCAAATTAAAATAATTTTGATTCAACATGATACTTTGTGCTCGTTCACTATCGAATTCGCGTTGTTTTAACTTAATATAACTTTGATTGAAAGTGATTCTTTGTAGTATTTCAGTATCAACTTTATTTTGATTTAACTATACTGGAATATTAAATCAACATAAAATATAGTTATTTCAAAAGGAAAAATGTTCCTTAAAGGTTATTGTAAAATCACATTGAATTAACATGAAACATCTATAAAGCGAAATCCCTACCGAAAAATGTTTAATTAACCATGTCTTCGACGATTTTAATATGAAATATGAAATGCCATTATCTCATATTAATATGAAGGGGAAGGGAAACAAATTAAAAAAAGGATGAAAGGACTATGAAAGACGATTGCATAACAAAATTGGAAATATATCGGTGGACACATACGTTCGAAATAACTTACGGAAACAATAGACAAAAAGGTACTTGTCCTAATAAAGAAGATTGGAAGGATTCATATTACAAATTAATGACGGCAGCATAGGCTGGTGTTGTAAGAAACAATCTTGTGTGGTATTCTCATCCACAGAGTCTGAGTTTATAAAGTATTTTGACGGATAGTGTTGTCGAAAAGTTTCGAAAATTTAGTTTTTTTTTACTCCAAAATTTGAGCTTGAAATAAGGGGAAAGTTCCAGCCGTTGTTCATGTACATATTTTTTTGATTTTATTGAAACAAACATACATATGTATGTATGTTACTTCTAAGGAGTAAATGTCAGGGTTTCTCTAAGTGTATTAATATAAAATGTTCTTTGTAAAAACAAGCATTTGTTTATTTGGAAAAAGTTTACAGGCCACTTGGTAAATACTTTACGTGCTGTTTTTAGCACCCAAACGATCAAATTGAGTGAACATTTTGTATGAAGAGTACTCAGTTTTTCGAGTGGTTTCCATACAAATTTTCTACTCAAGTCGATTGCTTGGGTTCTAGAAACAACGCATTAGTGTTGTTTTATGTGCGAGTTTTTTTCATGACTTATTTCTGCTTAAAAAAGTACACATCAATGCCATAATTTATGTAAATTTTTTTATTAATGGCATTTCCCTTTTCTACATAAAACATGGAACTAATTTGTTGGCTGTTTTATTTAAATAATTTAGATTTTATTATTTTTATTTTAATTTTTCCACGCTGCTGTTTGAGGGAGGGACATGCTGGTTAACTGTGACCTTTTTTAATTGACCTCTATATGACTTTGTGGCAATAAATAGTAATACCTTTAGAAAAATCAAGTTGACAGATCTTTTTATTTGTCGTTTTCAGTGTTTTAGTGGCAAGTTGTCAAAAGAAGAGATAGGAAGGTAGGAGTTGAAGTTCAGTATATATAACAAGAATTTATTAAGTTGTATTGCTTTCAATTGAATGTGTTTAGCCCTTGAGAGTTATTTTTTCATGTATGTCCTTGAGCACAAGGTGTATCTTAAGTCCTTTTTTCTACTACATTTGTTGCAAATAAGCAACAAATCAAAGAATTTAAGATGTGTTTTTACTAAAAATTTAACTCGGGTAAAACTTTAAATTTAGAATGCAAATTGAAACACTTAAATTTAGAACTTTATTATACCTACATCATAGATTATAAAGACCTTGAGACTATTTGAATAAATTTTTTGGCATTATCCATTAAGATATTTTTTCTCCAAATGACATAAACTGCGTTCCAAAACTGTTCTAGAGTAGGACATTTAAAATGTTTTTAACATGTATGTCAACAGCAACATACCTGGGTATGTTTTAAGTTTTAAAAGCACTATATGAAATTTGTTTGCTGGTGTTCAAGCATTGTCTATATGGAGCATTTCATTAGTACTTTACCAAATCGTCAGTAGACTTCAAACACAATTTTGAACAGTTACAAACCCATTATCTTATGTACAGAATTTCAAAATTAATTAGTCAAATATACAAATTAAAACTAAAAAAAATTATACACATTATGTTTTATTTATATATTTTTTTTGACCCAGCTGAGAAACGAACCTGTGAAGACAAGTACTTTACCCACTCAGCTATTGTTGACTTTTGAGGGCGCTGTTGGCTAAATAGTTAGCGCGTTTGACTACAAACCATGAGTTCTTGAACTCAAGACTAGTTGATGTGCATTGGTGTGTTATTGTGTTGGTTGTTGTTGGACTGTTAAAGTGATGAAGGCATAGTACTGATCACTTTAGCAGCACCGGCAGCGATTACTACTAACATATCCTATTGCAGTTCACAGCACCCTCCTTCGTCGGTATTGTAGCAGAACTGTCGGCGAAGTAAAATAACTAATAAAATGGCTACACAGCTTAAACAACTCAATGCCTGTACTGGACACCAGAAGGGCTTGCAGCACTGCTCTACAAAAAACGCGCAATAGCAGAGTTGTAAATTAATTAATCTTTTTATCTCTCTCCCACTTCACCAGGGAACAGGCTCTACACTATCCCTTTCCCAAAGAAGGTAACACATTAATTAATTAACTGGTAGGCATTAATTGCCTGATTGTGTTACATCTATTTTCAAAAACAAAAAATTAAATAAAAAACAAATTTAAGCGACAAAAATTAGTTTTCATATACAAGCATATCGTCATATAAAATGCAAAGGGTCCTATCTACATTTTTAAACAATTTTCAGGAAATAAAAAAATTAGTGAAAAGCAAACTATTGTGATTATGAAACCTATTTTTTTCTGGGTAATATCATTAATAAAGTCCGAATTAATGATACTATGCTGAAAAAAACATTTTTATAATCACAATAGTTTGCTTTTTATTCAGGTTTTTAGCTTTTCTGAAAATTTTTTAAAAATGTAGATTGGCCTTTTGCATTTTATGTAACGATATGTGGATTTAAAAAGTGGTTGTCTACTTATTTTATTAATACATAACAACAATTTATAGCTATTTTCAGATAATGAGAAAAATACGTACTAATTTTATTAAAAACTAAGTAATAGTTCTAGTTTGAAGCTTAGTAATAAGATAAATAAGTACCACTCATTACTTTGTAGCCCATTAGTAAAGTACTACCGATTACGAAAATGACGAAAAGTTTTTTCTGGGATGATAAAAAAAATTATTATAACACTTCAAATAACAATAAATTAAAAATTTTAAAAATCCCCCAAGAAAGTAGATGATAACTTCAAAACTGCTGGACCAAATTTTGAATCAAGTTACCTTTCAAGCAAACTTTAATCAATTAAGATCGATCTAGCCGTTTGGGTGCTACGGTGTCAAAGACAGTCAGATTCAACCTAGAAAAGATGTCATATATTCTAAACGGCTGAACCGAGTTTCTTCAAACATAGCTAAGAACACTCTCGACGATCACGTCACCTTTCCAACAGAAAAAAACTGAATCAAAATCGGTCCAGCCATTTGGGCTGTACGATGACACACAGGTTCACAGATACACAGACACACACCACAAACGGGGGTTAAAAAATTATTTAGTTTTTTAACCGACTTCAGAAAAAGCAGAGAGGTTATCAATTCATTTATTTTTGATGTGTAAACATCTATACGCTAGGGGGTAAAAATCTTTTTTGAGTAAGATTAATTTTACAATAACGCGGCGTGAGCTGTGTATGAGTGTATTAGTGTAATCATACGGACAACAAGAAGTACAGAGAAACTTAACAGCTGCAAAGAAATACACTGACACTGGCAAAGAGTCTCAAGGTCAAACTCCTGCAGTACGGCCGTACGTTTGTTGGTTGGTGCTGTGTTGCCGTGTTTTTGAATTGAGTGAGTATTTCGGCGTTGCCGTTATTAATTTTCGCCGGGAACTTCTGGGATTTTGTGTCCATCTTTGCCGGATTCAGACCGGGTTCGTCTCGGATTTTGAACCCGGGTTTTTTCGAAAAAATACCGGTTTTTCGGTTTTACCGAATTTGTTGCTGAACTTGATGCGATATTGGCTGAGTTTGTCTTTGACTGTTGGTTATTTTGCTGTTTAACTGCGGTAATTCCAACTATTTTGTACAGGTATATTATTATTTTTTTATTTTTTTTTTACATTTTTATGTTTGTACACGCATAATTCTGTCATTTGTGAATTGATTTTTAAAATTCTCTTTTTGTTGGAAAGGGTTTGCCTGCAGTTTGGTCCCATAATTTTTTTCGAAAATCGGATGGGGAATATTTTCTCCAACCCCCCCATGCATAACTCTGTCATTTGTAACCGATTTTCAAAATTTTTGTTTTATTTGAAAGGGTTTGACAAAAATTGGTCCCAAAATTTTTTGTCGCAAATCGGAGGGGGGAATTTTCAATGAATGACTCTGTCATATGTGAACCGATTTTCAAAATTCTTGTTTTGTTGACAAAGATTGGTCCCAAAATTTGTTTGTCGAAAACCGGAGGGGGAAATTTTGAGTAAGATTGTAATAACGCGGTGTGAGCTGTGTATGAGTGTATTAGTGTAATGATACGGAGAACAAGATGTACAGAGAAACTTAACAGCTGCATAGAAATACACTAACACCATCTAGTGCACAATAGTAGTAGTAGTAGTAGTAGCTACTAATTTTCACTAATTGTCGTACATTATGTTATCGTAGGCAAATAAAAACAAATCAATAAAATGAATACAAAAACATTTAATTTTAATAATTTTTAAAAAGATTTTTTGCACTTTTAATAAGAAATTTTCTAAAACAAAGCAAAATAAGGAAAACAAAAAACTAAACTTGTCAAACTTAAAGTCTTCTTCGTCTTTGAGATTGTCATTCATACTTAACAGCTGCATATAAATACCACCTAGTGCGTAATAGGAGCTACTAATTTTCACTAGCTTATAATTGTGCTAGCGCTGTACAGTTCGAAAGCCATTGCTGTAAAATAACTACATGCGCTACATTTCAGTAAACAGCTGATTAATAGCTTGCCGACCACAACAAATACAAAATAATAAAATATTTTACAAAACATCAAAAAAATTATATCTCTGAACATAAAAAAAAAATGTTTCATTACTAGATGTTTACACATCTCCCCTGTGATCGGACTCACATTATTTTTTTATGTGTGATCCCGCAAAACTTCGCAATTTATGAACCTATTTAATTTTTTTTCTTTATTTATTTATTTTTTAATAAGACCAGCACTCTGGGAATGTCCCCTACTCAAGCAATGCATTGTGCCGGAATTGGGAAAATAGGTTATGGGAAGGAGGATAGAGAAAGAGTAGTGTTTATGGCCATTTGATTTGAGCCTTCCAACATTGAAAGTGGCTGGAAATACCTCTGCAGGAAGCTTATTCCACATACGAACTGTTCGGCCAAAGAAGGAATTTTCTCTGTAATGCGCAGTGCGATTCATTGGCGTATCGACCACAAACGGATGTGTTCTTAATGAATAACGTATTGTTTTCATCAGAGCACATTCCATTGTAGTAACGATAAAACAAAGAAATACACCCCACATTGCGTAGATGCTCCAGCGAGCCTCTTCGCCCTCTCCTGTAAGCGGTCGAGTTACTTCACAATATACTTTAAAACACCGGCCTATATATGAGAGTTTTATCACATTTCGGTTGGATATAGGAGGTATAAATATTAAGGAGATCAGATAGAGTGAAGTATCTTTTACACCGTCTTAAGAAACCGAGGCACTTGAATGCTTCTTTTGAGACTTGAAAAATGTGATCAGTACGAACGTCACACTGGACCTTCATGCCAAGAGCATCAAGAGCATCTGATTCCCCAATATCTATACCAGTCATAGTTACAGATGGCGCAGCAAGTTCGGTCATGCGTCTGTGCGTGAGCATACAGCATTGGGTCTTACGAGCATTAAAATCGACCCTATTCGCACGACCCCATTCAGAGCTTGTTATAAGATCGTGATTAAGTGTTTCATTTATGTTTTACCTCATGGCCCCAATCTCCAACAGGCTTGGCCTAGTACTGAATGAATATGAATGGCAAATGCTGCTATCATCGGCAAATGATTAGATAGGATTGGAAGTTTTCTCTGTCAAACTTTCATTAAGAAAAATAAGAAATAGGGTAGGAGAAAGAACGGATCCTTGCGGTACTCCTCAATTAATCTTGACGTCGTTTGATGAGAGCCCATCTATAACAACTCGTGCAGATGTGTTCATGATTAACGTCAGTACCTGCCATTACGGCCTAACCTGACGGTGTCCTTACAACACCGAGTGAAGTTGAGGGTTGACCACAACCCCCAAATTACCCGAAATGCACGATTGTGTGCCTTGCAAAGCACACACAAGTAGCAAGTTCTCATGTATGGGCGCCCACCATGCATAAACACCTTGTTCGATTGTTTGAGCTATCTAATCTCTACTACATCAGCAGCATACGCGATGTCCACAAGGTAACCGGGGAATAACCGGAAAGCCTGGTAGCCTACAACAAACGTGTTAACGCCGCTATACACAAGCATTTCCCAGCACCCGACTGCAAAGCACTACCGATGCAGATACTGTTGGTTTAGCAACAGCACAAAGAGGCTTTCCGTAGGTGCATGAAAGTCCAACCAGCCACTAGCCCTTAAACCAACACCTCTCCCAGCGATTTTGGCAGTAACCACAGCCACCACGTGAGCTCCCGAAGGAGACATCACCAACAACCAGCCACAGAATCATCCTTCCTGTTGATGGTATGACGAAGTCCGCCACGAACATTATCAAAGATGATGTCGTCTAATGACGAGCACCATCTATTTAACCCTCTGGAAGACAGGTCATCCGTGGGGCTACTGGTTCCCGTGGTACCAGTTTATGGTTACTGGTTAAGCCTCGAAAGAAAACCCCTAGAGGTTAACTTTCTATTGACTTTGGTCTTGGGCGAGACCCTAGGTGCCCTTTCACCTCCTTACTGCCTAACGTTGGTTACCTTACTCCTTAAAATACTTATATGCACGCCCGCTGCTCTGCTATTCCAGAGATTGGGTAGTAACATATAAGTTTTATGGGTAATTAGCCAAATATAATGTCAGCAAAAGCCAATTACCCTTTTCCCCAGAAAGCACAACATCAAGGTTAGTGTTATCAATAAGATGTATAAGGTTAGTGTTATCAATAAGATGTATAATGCGATCCCTGAAAAAGCTCGATATAAATCGAGAGGTCATCACCAACACCAAAAGCAACAAGTTTTGACAAAAGCGCACCATGCCACACTCTATCAAATGCCTTAGAGATATCAAAAGCCACCACCTTACTCCCGCCGAAATCGTGTATGGAGTGACACCATTTTTCCGAAAGGAGTGCCAGTAATTCTCCCGTAGAGCGTCTTCTACGAAAGCTATACTGACGGTCGCTGAGTAAACTTTTGGACTCCAGATACCTCACAAGATGTAAATTCTTTATTTAAAAGGATGTACTTCTAGATTGGTACCGTTGAAAAATAGGCGGGGTCACGACCATACAAGTAAATAATCATTCCTTTCCAACTACTTCCACTCAACCGATTCTTATGAAACTTCTGTCTGAAAGCTGCATCATAATTAAAAAGTGGACAGTGCCACACCCATGCAAAGTAATATTCTTCTTCAAGAACTTTACTAAACCAATTCTTATTAAACTTTGCATACACATGTAGTTAACGTTACAATACAACACTATGGTTAGATAAGTGGGCAGTGCCACGCCCATGAAAAGTAAATATTCATTTTAACTACTGCTACTTAATCGATTCTTATGAAATTTCGCGCACAGTTAGTTCGCGTAAGAGTACAATATTATGATCAAAAATGTGGGCAGTACTACGCAATTCTTGTTTAAATTTTTCGTCCGAATTTTAGGAGACACACCAAGAAGAAAAAAATGTGCGGCATGATCCTGCCTACACAACTTCTTCTTGTCCGTGACAATGGTTGATTGCTCGAGAAAAGTTACTCACAATCATATATCCAGCCTGGAATTCTATTAAAATGTTTCTTCAATCTGTTTGCTTGGCACTAATTTTCCAATTTTATACTTTTCAAAGTAAGCTTTTCATAGCCCAAATGTTTGTTAGGCTTTCTTATTAAATATATATTGCTTTGTCAATTCCCTTAACAAATGTGCGTGTCTTTACATGTACCCCAACTTAAATACATGAATGACCCAAATATATTATTTCCATCATCATCAAACTAAAAGACAAAAATAATAGAATTACAGAATAACTTTACAGGGGTTTTATGATTAATAAAAGCTCTTGAGGTTGCTTTACTGCTTCTTATCTTTAATATTGTTGTCAACAACAACACTCAAACAAAAATAAAATTGTGTTGTAGTCTTGTTATTCTTTTTTTCAGTGCTTTTTCTTCTCTAAAATGATTGTTTTATGCAGACAAACAACATTCATGCATAAATTCATTGGATTTGAGATTTTGTTGTTGTAAATGCAACTGCAACACAGAAATTGTAGCCAAAATGAAAAACATAATAATCCAATTTTACCATTTATTTTCACACTGAATGAACACATCAGATTATTGTCATCGTCGACAGAGTCATCATCATCATCGTCATCATCATCATCATGCTTATATTCATGACAGTCATGTTTTAGTTGCAACGTCATTTATTATCGTCGTTTCTTTTCTTTTTTCTGTGGCATCACCATTATTGTCGCTGTTGCACTGTTTAATAATAATAAAGTGCAACGTTTTGTTTTTGCTTTTTTTTAAATATTTGTCAACTTGTTGCTGCCACCCACACGGTGCATTGTGTCAGAGTATGCTGTGACGGCGAAAGTGTAGTAATTTTGTTGCCGTTTTTGTATATTTTTGTCTTTTTAATTTGATTTTTTTATAATCAAATTTAAAGTGTGTTATTTGTGGCTGCTCATTATTGTTAAATTGTTTTCTTTTAGGTTTTTCGCATTTAATTATCAGGTGATATTTTTTTATTGGTGCTGTTTTATTAATTAATTGTGTTGAACAGAGTTGAAAGATTTACAATTTGAATTTGTAACAAATTAATGTTTTAGCATAAAAAAAATATTGAGATTATGTTGGAATTGAAGCTAGAGTATTTCTACCCATATTCGTTATATACAGCACTTTTAAATTCACGATCCAAAGCGAGGCTGGTTAGCATAGGTTAGATAAGAGTGACAGTCAGAATATCATCATGCTTTTTTTTGGTTGAATTTGGATCCCATAATCGAGGACTCCGATCGAACCATGCATATCTTATTATGAAGCTCATAAATTATGATTAAAATAATCCGAATTTGTTTTTAATTCAAGATAAATCAAACCATGCGAAATATAGTATTTTCGCGTACTTTATTGTTCTAATAAAGTATATAGTACAACTACTCGAAATAAAGTACAATACTATATTATATAGTACGAGTGGCAAGCCTACTCATAATATGTTGTAGTTCAATATTGGCAACGTCGGAGATTTCCGAATTTAAGGTAATCAGTCGTCTTCTTGCTACGCCGAGGCAGTGCCACAAAAGCGACATATATCATTATGTTGAGCTCGTATCGTGTGAGCATGCCTTCTTATGAGACAATGTCCGGTTAACACAGCCACTACTATTGATATTAATCTTCTACTTCTTGAAAGCAGAGAGGTTGTATCTTCCGTGTCCAGAAGAGATCACAGTTGTCTGACAATTTCCGGTCATTTATTGTAACCCAACTTCTATTTGTTTCCACTACGGTCTTGTACATCAGTCTGAGTTAGCAAAAAGCAATAACAATCCTCAAATTCCAATTCTAACGGAAACCGTATGATTGTACCTCGTCTGTCAAGCTCTAGCAGCTCTAGCGTTGCCTTAAATGCATGTACCCTTCAATCCAAATGCTCCCTATATTAAACTGAACGATCATCACGTTGAGAGGTAATCGGCAGTCGTATGCTGTTTTTGTTCTCAAAAGCGGCGATTCTAGGGTAGGGATGGGCATAAAATATCTATGTATCAATATTTTCTTAAAAATATATCGATATATATCGTCGATATTTTTAATTTCGATATATCGATATTTTTTCCAAATATATCGACAGTATCAAATTCGATATTTGTTTAGCTTTGGTTTTGTTTTTTAAAAACATTTCGGCACAGTCTTCATCAAATAGATTATTACTTATTTTATTTGTAATATTTTGTCTATTCGAAAAATTATCATTCTTTGAGTGTAATTTTGTTAATGTATGTTCCATGAAATATTGGTGGAACTGTAAGGATCTTGGAAATTAACTCTTTTCAGCTTATTTATTTATAAGGTACTTTTTTGTTTTATTTTTAAAAAAAATTTGGGGACTAGGTATGAATTATCATTGTTGAAAAAATATCGATATTACGATATATTGATATTTTTTATTCGATGTATATCGATGCCGATGGATATTTAAAAATATTTCGATATCGATATATATCTATATATTTTTTTCACTTGCTTATCCCTAATCTAGGGTCATATGTCACACTCTCCTAGGCTTTGAAGACATCGGTATAGAAGTTGATATATGTTCTTATACCATGAGCACTATTAGTCCATGAATCACGGGACAGTATCCGGGTCGCCTAGAAGCATTCGTGAACTAGATAATGCAACTGGCAGGAAAGAACTCGGTAGGGAGTTTATTTCACTTACGAATTCTACGGGTGCAACTCAAGTTTTTTTTTATATTTTGTTTAAGATTTTAATACTTATTGCTAGTTCATTTTATAATTGAAGATTTAATAAATAATTTAACTGTAAAAAAACGAACTGTACGGATACAGAACAAATACGTAGTGCGCTTCAACCACAAATGAATGTGCTCTTAATAAAGAACCTGTTTCGCGCAAAAAAACAGGTTTCGGGAACAAGTTCCCGGATTTCATTACAGTAATTCCATTGAAGTAGCGATAAAATAGTGAAACACATTCCACATTGCGTTGCTACTCCAGTTAGTCAATCGAGTTATAACGTCACTGTCATCATTGAGCTTCTTCGGCATCTCCCGTACGCGGTCGAGTAACCTCAAAATATAATTTGACGTGTTATAAATATTCATTGGTTATAAGCATATACTTTTATAAACCATTTTTTTCGCTATAATTGGAGTTCGCTATAACCGTAATAATTTCTATGAATCATATGTATATACAAAACTGTTGGAAGCGGAAAAGTGGTTTGCTATAAACGATATATCAATATAGCCGTTGAATGCTATAAGCGAGCACCACTGTATGGTAAGGCACGTCTTTGAACCTTCTGTAACATGTAAATAACGATTTTTGAAGTTCAATCCCAACTCCTTCCAATGGCTCTTTGGCCAGAATAAAGTGCAATAGTTGAGTTCTTTATTCTTTCTAAAATAGTCAATTTAAAACGCAACTTTCTTATTTTTATTATAATTTTAAGTTTGCAGTGTATATTATGTGTGTGTCTGCTCCCTGTATCTTCTTGAATCTGCGTGTTTGTGACACCGAAGCTCCCTAACGGCTAAAACGATTCCTGGTTGGTTGGTTGGTATACGTGGCTGCCTACCTCACGCAAGCAATTAAGTAGAATCAATAAAATTCCACTCCACTCGTCAGTGTCAACCCATGTAGGTTCGAGCCTAGATCTCGGATTCGGTTGTAGGTACTAGATCCAACCCGTCGCATTAAAATACCTAATCAGGTCATCTAGACCAATTTCTGCTACCTCTGATAGATCATCTAGTATATTGCTGCTCCAGGATGTGTGTCTCGAAAGGTGCAAGGCCGGGCACTCGCAAATAAAGTGAAAAACTGTTTCTTCATTACTTTGATCCCGGCAGCCACGGTGAACACATTGTAGGACAGGCCTATCCTGCTGGTCTGTCTGCCGATCGCACATTGCCCCGTCACTACTACGACAAGCCTTGAGATGTCCCTACGGTTTCTGTTAGTTAGTTGTTATGCGCGCTTATCGTTGTAGCAAGGCCACATCTTCCTAACCACCTTACACTTGCTCAACTTGCGTCACCTCTCTTCAGCTTTCTGCCGATAATGTTTGAAAATATAGTGCCAAACGGCAAGTCTACCGATTTAGCAGTGGAGGTGTCCATAGCAGAGCCAGCCCTGGCCACCTCATCCGTCTGTTTATTGCCAATAAAGTTACTATGTACAGCAACCCAGATGAGGGTGACGTCTGCCTGACCACCTAATCTGGATAGCATGCCCTTGCATTGGCTAACTAAAGTAGAAGTAGTGTGTGACCTTAGGCACATAAGTGCCGCCTGACTGTCGACAAAGATGCCGAGCCTGAATACTCCTGTCAATTAATACCCTGTCCGCCTTCATAAGCCAGGATTTTAGCCTGAAATACATTCGCTTCGTTGGAAAGTCGGAAGAAGAGTCTACACCGCAGATCATTCTTGATCCATCAGTATACGCCCTGAAGTTAAAGTCTTTTTCTATGTTACCACCCTTCCACTCCCGTCTGGATGGAATAAGGACTTTGAAGGTGCTATCGAAGTCCAGATGAGGTATCATGTAGTCAGAGGGCTTCCTCAGTGTCGGTGGTAACTGATCTAAGATTCTGTCATGACCATAAGTCCTTGATCTCCAACTCCCAGATGCTAGTCTTGCCGCACTGCTCGAGGATGCAGCCAATAGATGAAGGTCAAATCAGAATTACGTTTAGTATAGCATTCAGAGCCTCTGATACGTAATACCCCCTACGTAAACACCGTGTAATCCCGATGCAAGCAGATCTCTGTATTCAGTATTACCCGACTAGAAATTTTCATGCAAACACATTTGGGATCTAACTGGGATCCCAATTCCGATGTAACGCAGAAACGTATTTGGGATCCGATTGGTTTCGTGTAGGGAAATATCAAAATCTTGCAAAAGTTTACTCAAATCGAGAAAATATCAAACTCTAATATTGAATTAAAATTGCTGAAGCTCTCCAAGGAACAACAGTATGTAACAGTCACCTCTGTTTAATATGAGCAAAATATATGATTAAAAATGTGTGTTAGGTTTTCCCAACAAGTTCCCAATAGTTTTCCACTTGGGAAGAACTTATGTTAAGTCAATAATTTGTGGATGAGCCATCCCAACAAGTTCCCGATCAAATCACAAATGGGATAACCCTTTTGGGTGTGCCACATGAATTCCCAATCGGGCCCCAGTATGAGTATTGGGAAAATTTCTAGTCGGGTAGTTGGTCTACCACGTATTTTTTGCTTGTGGCGGTCCACCATACTACCAATCCGTAAGTCAATATGGGACGAACAATTGCTATGTACATCCATTTGAGCATGTTAGGGCTTAGACCCCATTTGGAACTAAACATTCTCCGTCAGGAGTAGTAGGCAACTGAGGCCTTTCTAGCTCTATGTTGAACATTTAGCTTCCACTATAGTTTAAAGTCCAGGATAACTCCTAGATATTTTGCGTTGTCCGATAGGGAATTTAATTGATTCTGAAGCCGGTGGAGTCTAAAGTTCTGAACTTTGGTTTTTGTAGTAAATAGTACCAGTTCAGTTTTATTTGGTTTCACTCCTAGACCACAAACTGCAGCCCATTTGCTTATTGTGCCCAAAGCATTGGGCATGATATCACTTATCACGTCCTTGAACATCCCTGATACAATTAACACCACATCATCCGCTTAAGCCACAACCTTGACCCCCGCAGCGTCTAGTGTGAAAGGAATTGAATTAATAATGAGAATCCAGAGCAGAGGAGAGATCACCCCGCCGTGTGATGTTCCTCTGCTTGCCCATTTTGACTTTTAGCTGTTGTCTAGTTTTGCAGTGACGTTTCTTGCCCTGAGGAATACACCAGCTACTGGATTATCACCATATCCAGTTGCTGATGTATTCCTCAACATCGACAACCGGATATTCTGTTGAATGGCTGCCACCGATACATTGTTAAAGGCGCCTTCTATGTATAGAAAGGCAGACAGAGCATACTGTTTATGTTCAAGGGATCTCTCTATGAACCTTGCGACTTCATGAAGTGCTGTTTCAGTAGAGCGTCCCTTAAGGTAGGCATGCTGACTATCCGAGAGTCTTGACGATAATAAAAGTCGATGTCTAATATGTGACTATAATAATCTTTCCAGCGTCTTCACCAGGAAAGATGAAACGATGATTGGTCTGAAGTGTTTTGCATCTTTTTGACTTCTTTTGTCAATTTTTGGAATGAAAACTACTTTGACCTTCCTCCAGCTGGTCGGAACGTAGTTAAAAGAGAGGCAAAGTTTATATAACCTAAAAAGCCAAGGGATGATAGAGCTCTTCGCGCTCTGTAGGATCTTTGGCATGATCCCATCAGAGCCTGGCGATTTAAACGAAGAGAAGCTGTCAATTGCCCAAGATTCTCTCCAGGGATAAAAAATCGATTCCTAACCTATATTAAAAACATCAATTAATTAAAGGGCATCCCTTGAAGTAATGCAACGAACAAGTAAAGCAAATTGCCAAAACGAAAAAAATTGCAAAAGATGCAAAAAATATATAAATAAAATAAAAATCCATAATAAAAAATAGCCAAAACAAAAAAAAGCAAATATGACAACCGCACTGAAACGAAAATAAGCACCAAAACGGAAAAAAATCGCCAAAACCAAAAAAACACGAAATTAAAAATATTGTCAAAACGAAAAAACCGCCAAAGTTAAAAAAGGGGCTAAAACGAAACAGCGCCAAAACTAAAAAAGTCGCTAAAGAAAAAAAGAAAACGCCACAACTCAAAAAATAATAATAGATAAAACGAAAAAAATCGCCAAAATAAAAAAGCACTCAAACGAAAAAGCACCCAAACGAAAAAAGTCGAGAAAACTAAAAAAGTTGCAAAAAACGAAAAAATATCCAAAGAAACGAAAAAAATCGTTAGCACAAAAAACGCGATAGAAAAAAAAAACTCCAAAGCTAAAAAACCCAAAAATTAATAAAAATTGACAACAAAAAAAACGCCAAAATAAAAAAAGCTCTAAAACGAAAAATACACCGAAACTAAAAAATTGCCAAAACTAAAAAAGTTGCAAACCAACTAAAAAAATTCGTAAAACCCCTGAAACGAATAATACGATAAAATCAAAACTCCACAAAAACAAACAATAATCGCCAAACCAAAAAAGGGATATGTGAATATATATGGTATTCGTACGAAACCATTCGTATGCGACTCAAAATCGCAGTTCACTAAATTTATTCTTTCTACTCTTTTTGTTTGCTTACGGCAAGATTTTTTGGTTTGATTAATACTTATGTAAGTACGCTTGGTTTTTGTTTATTTGCCACTTAGTTGCTTGGTTTAATTAATATTCAGTTTGGGTGAAAAACCAATTTAGTTCGAAAAAAATAATCAGATAAATCTATGCGCTCGAATAGTCAAGTCAAATAGTTGCCCGTTTCTTCAGAAACCCCGGCCATGTAGTTATTTCCCCTTATTCCGTAAATATTTGTCGACGTCACGTCAAGACAATACCAAAAAATTGGCACATTTCTACTCGTCATCGACAACAATTTACTATTACTGACAGCCACTTCCTATTCTCTAAGGCATAGAAAATGGGAAGAGGCTATTAATAGTGGTAAATTTTTGTCGACAGCGAGTAGACAAGAGCCAATTTTTTGGTATTGCCTTGACGTGACGTCGACAAATAGTTATGGAATAAGGGGATTATATCATTAGAGTATTAAAGGACGAAGAATACGGATCTACTAAAAACAAAAAAAAAACACTCGATTGCGATAGTTGTCTCTAGGGACCACAAGCTCTGATTTGATAGCATCAAGCAGAGAAAAATTAATAACCCTTTAATACATATATTTTTCTCTCTCACGCTCACTTGATTAAAGGAACGAATTTATCACTATCATGCAGGAATTATGGTAATCACGTGAGTGGCGCCCATCTCTAATTTGAAATAGAGTTCCACATTTTGCATTTTTTACGTTTACATTTTTGACATTTTCAAGAAAAATAAGTTTAGTTTTTGCAGTTATTGTTTAATGTCGATTTTATTTTGCCTGAATAAAAGTATTTCAACCAAAAAGCCTGAATGTACCGCAGTTAATGTGTTGTCATTATTTTGGCTGATGGTTTATTTAAAGTGGATTGAATGAGTTGTTGGGTTGGTTAATATTATATGTATGTATATAGTTTTTGGTATTGTCTAGGTGTCTGTCTGTGCTTATTTGTTTGTTTAACTGTGCCTCTGTTCAAGTAACTGACTGGTTAGTTACCTGACTGAGTGACTGTCGGTTTTAAAGTGACTGTCTGCCTGGCATAAGTGTTGGTTTTATAACATTGCTATGACATTTTGTTCATGTTTGTTTTTTGCTCTGTTTTTTTTAAATATATTTATGTAAAAACTTTTTGTGATTGTTCATTTATATATTTGTTGCTGTTGTTAGTTTAAAAAATTTTTAGTTTATGTTTATTATTATTGTATTTTTTATTTAGTGGTGGAGTGGTAGGTAGTACCTTAACTACAATTTACAATTTAATTTTTAATAAGTTTTTTTCCTAACAATACCCTGGGAATGGGGTTAATTTGAGATCTGTAAGCAAGAAAAATATAAATATTATCATACTAAAACTAAACAATTTTTGTTTGTATTTAGAAAATTAATTTAACAGAAAAAAAGATATTTATTTCTTTTCATAAATATTAGTATTTCTCTAATTCTCTAAGTAAAATTTACAAGTGTGTAAGATTCCAGCATTTAAAGGCGACATGCTGGCAGCATGTGTTGTTCGGTCGTGTTATTTTTTGACATTTAAAACATTTCAATCGATTTGTAACACAACCAAATGAAATGAATACGTTTTACAAAGCGGTTCAAGCGAAATTTAAATAATATAAGAAGAATGAGCATTCGAATTAACGACCAAAAATTGACACCCCTGTCGGGAATGCCTTTCCCTCGAAATGTTTTGCCTTTTCTTTCTTTTTCAATCATGAATAAAAAATTTCGTTTGTAAGAAAAAACTCCTGATTACAAATAATTTTTTTCGCGTAGCTTTTTTTGACTTTCCCCCTTATTTTTTGTTTATTTATTTTAGCAAGAAAACTGGATAAATACATCATGTACACTCTAAAACACTTTTGTTGAAAATTAATAGTCGGCAATACTTTACCGATTATCATCAACTTAAAATTAGACACGCATTATTTTTGAACAAAATGTTTTTACTAAAAAAAGCGATTGGCTGCGTGCACGTTTGAACCGCGACCTCCTGACTGATAGTCTGACGTATCTACTATTCGGCCATAGCCGTATTATACTTTATGTTAATTTTTTCCACTTGGACTAAATATGTTTAATTTGAAACGTTTTTTCTTTAATAAAATAACTACAAAATCGATGTAATTTTAGACAAGCAGAAATTTTGAGCACAAATTTAGACATTATATGATCCTAAATTTTAAGTAATGTTTTAGAGTGTACATAATTAAAATTTTTTCCTTCCAATTAATTGCACAGACTTACAGTGAAATTCCGTTTTAAGCAAAACTAAAACTTTGCTAATCATTTGGATGCGCTAACACCCATGCTGAATGGTACTGGATGCATTCCAGACCTCCAATTCGGTTTTAGGAGACAACATTGCACGATTGAACAAACACATAGACTCGTGAATGTGGTTAGATAACTCTTCGAAAAGAATAAATATTGTTCTGCGCTCGACATCGATGTTTCTCAGGCATTTGGTAAAGTATGACACGAATGTTTAATACATAATCTAAAGCAAAACCTACCCGAAAACGCCCTTAAGCTATTAGAAAGCTACTTAAGTAATCGAAAATTTGTTGTTAAGGAAGGTCATTTTCTAAGCCCTCCGCAACCGATTTAAGCCGGAGTTCCTCCAGGCAGCATCCTCGGCCCTGTATTACATCTGATCTATGCCTCTGACTTGCCGGTCAGCGGTAACATAAACATATCAACATTCGCTGGTGATACAGCTTTGCAAGAGTATATACTCCAGTTGGAACAATGGCTAAAACAATGGAGAATAAAAATTAACGAGCAAAAATGTCTACACATTACTTTTACATTGTGCAGTGAAACCTGCCCATCTATACAAATAAATAACCAAATTATACCTCAACACACTGAAGTAAAATATCTCGGTGTTCATCTTGCTCGTGGTCTAACATGGAGGTCCCACATAAATGCAAAGGTGACCCAAATAGAATTAAAAGCAGTTCAAATGAATTGGCTCATTGGAAGGAGCTCTACTCTAAGCCTAGATTATAAACTTCTTCTATACAACTCCATTCTAAAACCAATATGGTGCTACGGTATCCATGCCTCGGCATCAAATGTAGAAAAATTCAAAGGCGACAAAATAAAATACTCCGTACGATTGCAGCAGCCTCATGGTATGTCAGAAACAAGCGAATTCATAAAGATTTTGATGTGCCGCTGGTTAAGACAGTGTTTTCTAAATACATGACAAGATGCATAAAAAAACTTAAGTTGCACCCAAATCTCCTAGTCCGAAACATCATTAACTTTAGAGGAGGGGCACTCTTGCTCTCAGCCGAACACGAGAGACGTAGGCAACCAATTGGTTGCCAATTGTGTTTGTACCACTTAATACATAAATAAATATAAAAACAACATAAAATAATTTCAAATAAAAAATGTATCCAAGTGTTGGTGAAATTGTGATATAAAGAGCAACAATTTTTTTAATTATATACATATAAAAAAGACATGAGGTTAATGTATCTAAGATGCGCAAAAAGAAGCTCATGCCTCCAGACCTACCAAGTGGGACATCCCATACAAAAATCATGTAATACGGAAGCAGGTTGGTAAGGGAGAGTACCGAAATCTCTCCCTTACAAACCTGCTTCCAGTAGACGAATATTTTTGCTGGGAAAGAACCAACCGCTGAAACAAATATTTTAGAGTTAAGATATGATTACTTATTGTTAGTTCAATTTTATTGAAGATAAAATAAATGTATATAACCGTTAAAACCGCTGATGCGCTAAAAAATACTGCATCCTCAGTTTTTTCCTATCAATTACATATTTTTATGGGCATATCTAATGATTCCACTAGGTACATCAGTATATATCACAATTTCCATACAACAGAAAAAATTTAATTTGTACGTGTGTATGTGAGTTGCATGAAAATCGCAGTTCTTATTAGTTCAATTCAAAATCAACATTTATTCATCGATTTTAATGATTTTTGCATTATTTTATTCCTAATATATATGGTTTTCTAATAAATGATAAAAAATTTTAGAATTTTTGCCTGCTTAAATTTTTTGTTTAGCTCTTTAAAACGAAAAAAAGGTTTAAATTTGCATAAAAAAACTAATTTTTCGCCGCTTATTTCTGAATAGCTCCGAGTTATGAGTTTTAGTCAAACTGTATCGGTTTATATCTAAAGAAATTTAATTATTTTGGCTTGAGTTCGGTTTTAATTTTTCAATTAAATTATATTTTTATTTAGAGATAAATGTGAAGCATGTCGACGAAGAAAAATTTGACTGCACGGAGGGTTGAACTGACATGTTTCGATAGCTCCCGCTAATCTCTTCAGAGTATTCTTTCGCTTAGACCACTCCTAGCAAAAGGATGTACATGTTTAAATAAACTGAACAAACAAACATTCACACACTCTAGTACTTGTAATTATCAATGGTAATTCATACTAGAATAGAGAAATAACAAGAAGTTTAACACAACCCATAAAGAAAAAAGTGAATATCAATAACTATCAAATGAAATACAGCGCTAAGAGTAACAGTATGAATTGATTAAAGGTAGATGATATTCAACTTTTTACTGCAAACCACTGACTTTGATCGACTGGTCTAAACGGAAGAGAACTCTGAAGAGATTAGCGGGAGCTATCGAAACATGTTAGTTCAACCCTCCGTGCAGTCAAATTTTTCTTTGTCTACATGCTTCACATTTATTTCTAAATAAAAATATAATTTAATTGAAAAATTAAATTAAAACCGAACTCAACCCAAAATTATTAAATACAAAATTACATTTTAACGACTTAAGGACAATTTTATTCCGCATATTCTAAGAAGTTCAAATCGAACGAACCGTTCGCGAATTATGATGAATTATATTAGAGTAACCGCTCAGCGTTATTATTACTAAGCACTCTTTCATGAAAAATGGATATTTGGAGATTTGGATGTATATGGAATATTTTTTATTCTGTACACTTTCCACAAACGTTTTTTACAACTTTAGAAATGTAATTTTATTGTTTTATGTGGTTTATGCAGAGCTTTAGAAATTATAACAATTGTGTGCGTAAAACGAAAGAAGTTAAAAGAATTCTTTATATTCTTTGAATTGCATACCCTACAATCGGCATATCTCGAGATAAGTAATATATATTCCAATAATTTTCTCAGGCGTAGTAAAGAGATTCACATGGAAGTCAAAAATGTCAATTTGGGAAAATAATAGTTTGGAAAATCCAAAAGTGCACGCCTCATAATCTCATTTAGACGGTGAAATTAAATAGGCTTCTATTCCTAATTATACTGAAGCGTAAAAAGAAAATAAGGACTCGATTAGTGAACTCTTTCGGTCGTTATCGTGACCACATACAGGATCCGTACATACAGACAAACGGACGTCCAAGACAGAACTTTTTTAAACAGTTTTTCAATTAGTTTAAATAATAAAAATGACATTATAAATGTGATGTGTTAAAAATAGTAATTTCTCTTAATAGGTGTGTGTGCATATTTTTTACAAGTGCAATATATGATAATAATAGAGCCATTTTAACTTTCTTTTATGGCACAAAACTTTATTTTCTTAAATTTTGACTTTTTTCAGAAAATCTGCGCGTATATCCACATTTATGAAAAAGGCTCTCCTCAAAATTTTTTTTGGAGTGCCATGTTTGTGAGGCTGTAGATCAAAGGGAGAGGGGTGAACTCACTTCAAAAATATGTCTTTCATATATTCAATATATCTAGATTACAAAAAAATCATGAAGAAAAGTAATGCCCGTAATTTTTGGTTTAGCTCCAATGGGTTTTTACTACGTTTTCCCCAACGTGCGGCGCCGAGAACCTTAGGCGTTGTACTTCAACGCTGCCTTCCAAACGAATAATCGATCCACAAAAAATGTGTGGATGAATTATAGGGAAGGATGTAGGCTACAAGGTGTATTAAAAGTTAGGTAGCTATTTTTAACACAGTTGGCGCTATATGTTGTTACATAAGACAAATTTTACCGATAAAACTCTTTAAACGTCAGAAAGCTTATATCTTCCAAACTAATAGTCTGATTCACAAAAACCGTATGTCTCGAAAGGCTGTAGTTTATATGGTCTGTAAATAAATTACCTATTTTTAACACAATGGGCGCTATATGTTGTTAGGTAAGGCAAATTTTACCAATAAAATTCTTACGTCTTCGAAAAACCCATATCTCCCAAACTAATAGTCTGATCTACAAAAAGAGTTTAGATTAGTTATAGGTAAGAATGTAGGCTAAAAATTTTGTAAAAGTTAGGCAGCTATTTTTAACACTGTGGACGCTATATGTTCTTATACAAACCCAATTTTACCGATAAAATTATAGGCAGGATGTAGGCTTTAAGGTCCCTACAAAATTTTTCACCTGTTTTAACACAGTGGGCAATATGTGTTGTTGTATAATACCAATTTTACCAATATAATTCTCAAGTTTTCGAAAAACCCATATCTTCCAAACTAACAGTTTGATCCACAAAAATGTATAGATAGGTTATAGCCAAGAATGTAGGCTATAAATTCTGTAAAAATTAGGCAGCTATTTTTAATATTGTGTTATATAAGACCAATTTTAACAATAAAACTCTTTAGGCGTCGGAAAGCTTCTATCTTCCAAACTAATAGTCTGATCCACAAAACACGTATGCCTGGAAGGGCTGTAGGCTATAAGGTCTGCAAATAAATTAGCTATTTTCAACACAGTGTACGCTTTATGTTGCTATATACGACCAATTTTAAAAATTCAAAATGCTTAATGCATTTCATTCAAATTCAAAGTGCATTCAAATTTCAAAGTGCACTAAGAATTTATCTTAAAGTTGAAAACGACTACTTCATTGGTATTTTAATTTATCATATCATAGAGAAGTACAAACAAGTAGGAACATTTTAAAAAGGTGCATAGTTAGAAAAACTGATGTAAACGTTGGATACGCAAGTCTCCGCAGCTAATTTTTGCAACAATATTACTCTATAATATCTACATTAAGATTCCACTAAATTTTCAGGGACTCTCGGGTATACTTTTTTTGTATCTCTACCAAGATTTAGAATATTACAAAAAAAAAATTCCTGTATTTACGCTTGTAAACCTTAACTGAAATAGCAAATATATAAAGTAAAACGGTTTAAAATAGCTGATATAACACTTTATCAAAAAAAGTTACTTTTTCCGAAAACGTCCATCATTAGCGTTCAATACGCCATTAAATTTTATATAAAATCAATAAGGAATTACAACTAGGCTTGCCAGACGGGCTTGAATGAGCTTGATTGTCAAAATGCTGTCAAGTTACAAGCTCAAATGCAATTTGTCAAGCTGAAATGATATTTTTGCCAGATAAAAAGAAACAATATCAAATATTTTATGAAAAAATATTTCATAAATTTTTAGTCAAGTATACACATTAAAACAATGTTCTACTCGCTCATCACTTAGAAATTGTTCACAGATATTTTTATTGACAGTACTTATTACCCAGTAAAAAAGTTGCTTCCAATAAAGCAGGTTTCTACTATTATGGCATAAAAGTAGCGCTGGCAAACCTGCTGATATCGCTGCTGATTTTTGTATGGCGAGTTCCCGGATTGGAGTGCATTGTTGTGACGCCATGAAATCAGCTTCTGAACAAGCTCATATTTTAAAGCGAATTTTGAAGCGCTTTATTTCTTTAGTGCTTCAAAAAACATGAAAATTTTTTACTGGGTATAGTTTGCGAGAACAATACTTAGCTCTTGTTGTTTCTACATTTACTTTCAATAACCTGTTATAACTACATTTAGACTTGAAAAAAAAACCAACCAATTTGTAAATGGTAAAGTCAGAAAATCAGAAACCTAATTGATTATGTAGCTCATGTTTTGACTTTGATATTATTTTAAATTTCTATGAGATTTTTGGGTAGAAGTTCCCTAATTATCTATATTGACCCCAGTAAAATGCGCATAAGAAGTTGCTAATACTCATCAGTAATCAATTTCGATATATTTCAAAATAGTAAAGTATTAATTTAGGAAAAAGCACGTTAACAAATTAAAACTAATTGTAATTCAATAAATCAAAAAAAATAAAAATAAAAAATTTAATTATAAGTAAGAGATCTTTCCCCTTACGAAAACTGAATTATTAATATGATATTAATTTGAAGAAAACTGCAATCAATTAATTTTTTTACAGAGACCTGAAGGAAAATAGTATATAGAGTATGTGACAAGTTATATAAATGTAAATTATCTAATTAAAGTCTGCTATATATACATACCGTAAATATCAAAATTTTATGTAATCCGATAGAAACTGCATTTAGTTTAATTATTTTTATATTACATCTGCGAGAAAAGTTGAACAAATTCAATTGAACGTACTTGTCCTATAAGTTTGGATCTAGAACACATCACTGAGTATCTTAATTAAGTCAATTGACCCAATTCAATGACAACGCCATGTAAAAGTTACCGGTTCCTTTCATATAAAGTTCTGGTACTTGAATCGGCTTCTAGTTCTTGGGAACCAGTTACGGACCTGACAGGTTCTTTTCCATCTATGGATGTTTTTCCTATGTTTTTATATGGTTTATGTTATTTTTGTAATATTCTTCATTTATACTATTAAGTGAAGCTTAAGTGAGTTAAAATTTTGGCAATTACATAAATATTTTAGTGTCAAGTTCTCTTTTGAAAATCAAGCTGATTTTAATCGAATGTCAAGCTCAAGTACTATTTGAATCTGGCAACCGTAATTACAGCCTAATTTTTTCTCAGTGTTTAAAAGGCCATATTTTCCGAACCAGGTAACATAGTGACATATACATTTGATTTTTAAATAAACTGATTTGGCCGCTTTGAAACTGCGTTTCATTTTTTTTTTCAAATTCAATAATTTTTTTATTTTTCCGCCGCTAGATTGCCTGTTTTTCCCTCTGTGCCGCTGTTCGTTGTGATTGTTCAGCCCAGGTAAAAGAAAGATTGTACATCTTCTATGGTGTTATTTTTAAAAATTAGACAGGTGGTATTGATGGTGTTTATTCTCATTAGTTTGGTTTTCCGCAAGTTTATTCGCAAGCCAACTATGAAAGTATTATTATGGAGAGCTTTCAGTTTGTTGTCCATATGCGCGAACCTCTGTGCTATGAAACATAAATCATCAGCATAGTCAAGATCGTGTAGTTTTGAGAAGGGCGTCCACTGAATGCCGTCTGGTACTTCAATGTTTGTTCTTGACATGACATCATCTAGGACAAGCAGGAAAAGAAGTGGCGACAGAACACAGCCCTGGCATACTCCCACATCGGTAGTAAATGGTTTAGACGTTTGGCATTTGTATAGCACCTGGTTTTGGGAGTTGGAGTACATACGTTTTATGGCGTCTATAATAGTTTCTGGTACGTCTCTGTGATGCAGCGCTCTCCAAATACTCATCCTCTCGATTGTGTCGAACGCAGGGGTGCCAGATGATTTTGTTAAAAAATCGGCATATTTCCAGAAAAAATCGACATTATCGGCACTTCAATTTTAAAAAATCGGCAAGAAATCGGCAAATTCAAAATACTTATTTTAAGTACAATAAAACATATTTTTATTAATATGATTATTTCGAACGTATTTGCTTTGTGAATCTAAATTGATTATTAGGCTAAGGTTCGTAACGTTATATTCAGAAAGAATTGGGTATGATTAATATTCCAAGGAACAATGGAAAAATTAACATCAACTTAATTTTTCAACGTACACAGCAGAACAGAGTAGCGCCACTTTCGGAAGCCGCTACACTTCCATCGTCAGTGCTCACGTGTATTTGCTATCACCACTTGTCAGGTGGCTCTGTTGAATGTGATTTTAATTCTTATATATACAACTTTTTCGCGAAAATTGAATACGAGAATTAAATCACTCTCAAGCTGATATTAAAGTACACTTTCCCAGCGTTGCCATCGGTTTATTTTTCTTCATTCCCATTTTTCTGATTTTTGTTCTACTCAAGACAAACTTTTTTGGTTTGATTTTATACTTAAGTATATATGAACATGTAAACATGTGAAAAGCTCAAGCCAGTAGCTAATTGTTTTATTAATATGATTATTTCGAACGTATTTGCTTTGTGAATCTAAATTGATTATTAGGCTAAGGTTCGTAACGTTATATTCAGAAAGAATTGGGTATGATTAATATTCCAAGGAACAATGGAAAAATTAACATCAACTTAATTTTTCAACGTACACAGCAGAACAGAGTAGCGCCACTTTCGGAAGCCGCTACACTTCCATCGTCAGTGCTCACGTGTATTTGCTATCACCACTTGTCAGGTGGCTCTGTTGAATGTGATTTTAATTCTTATATATACAACTTTTTCGCGAAAATTGAATACGAGAATTAAATCACTCTCAAGCTGATATTAAAGTGCACTTTCCCAGCGTTGCCATCGGTTTATTTTTCTTCATTCCCATTTTTCTGATTTTTGTTCTACTCAAGACAAACTTTTTTGGTTTGATTTTATACTTAAGTATATATGAACATGTAAACATGTGAAAAGCTCAAGCCAGTAGCTAATTGTTTTATTAATATGATTATTTCGAACGTATTTGCTTTGTGAATCTAAATTGATTATTAGGCTAAGGTTCGTAACGTTATATTCAGAAAGAATTGGGTATGATTAATATTCCAAGGAACAATGGAAAAATTAACATCAACTTAATTTTTCAACGTACACAGCAGAACAGAGTAGCGCCACTTTCGGAAGCCGCTACACTTCCATCGTCAGTGCTCACGTGTATTTGCTATCACCACTTGTCAGGTGGCTCTGTTGAATGTGATTTTAATTCTTATATATACAACTTTTTCGCGAAAATTGAATACGAGAATTAAATCACTCTCAAGCTGATATTAAAGTGCACTTTCCCAGCGTTGCCATCGGTTTATTTTTCTTCATTCCCATTTTTCTGATTTTTGTTCTACTCAAGACAAACTTTTTTGGTTTGGGAAAGTGCACTTTAATATCAGCTTGAGAGTGATTTAATTCTCGTATTCAATTTTCGCGAAAAAGTTGTATATATAAGAATTAAAATCACATTCAACAGAGCCACCTGACAAGTGGTGATAGCAAATACACGTGAGCACTGACGATGGAAGTGTAGCGGCTTCCGAAAGTGGCGCTACTCTGTTCTGCTGTGTACGTTGAAAAATTAAGTTGATGTTAATTTTTCCATTGTTCCTTGGAATATTAATCATACCCAATTCTTTCTGAATATAACGTTACGAACCTTAGCCTAATAATCAATTTAGATTCACAAAGCAA
This sequence comes from Panzeria rudis, assembly GCA_956483635.1. NCBI lineage: Eukaryota > Metazoa > Arthropoda > Insecta > Diptera > Tachinidae > Panzeria > Panzeria rudis. Next base: position 91,507,516 of record OY101449.1, on the reverse strand, counting down.
ATACGTTCGAAATAATCATATTAATAAAACAATTAGCTACTGGCTTGAGCTTTTCACATGTTTACATGTTCATATATACTTAAGTATAAAATCAAACCAAAAAAGTTTGTCTTGAGTAGAACAAAAATCAGAAAAATGGGAATGAAGAAAAATAAACCGATGGCAACGCTGGGAAAGTGCACTTTAATATCAGCTTGAGAGTGATTTAATTCTCGTATTCAATTTTCGCGAAAAAGTTGTATATATAAGAATTAAAATCACATTCAACAGAGCCACCTGACAAGTGGTGATAGCAAATACACGTGAGCACTGACGATGGAAGTGTAGCGGCTTCCGAAAGTGGCGCTACTCTGTTCTGCTGTGTACGTTGAAAAATTAAGTTGATGTTAATTTTCCATTGTTCCTTGGAATATTAATCATACCCAATTCTTTCTGAATATAACGTTACGAACCTTAGCCTAATAATCAATTTAGATTCACAAAGCAAATGCGTTCGAAATAATCATATTAATAAAACAATTAGCTACTGGCTTGAGCTTTTCACATGTTTACATGTTCATATATACTTAAGTATAAAATCAAACCAAAAAAGTTTGTCTTGAGTAGAACAAAAATCAGAAAAATGGGAATGAAGAAAAATAAACCGATGGCAACGCTGGGAAAGTGCACTTTAATATCAGCTTGAGAGTGATTTAATTCTCGTATTCAATTTTCGCGAAAAAGTTGTATATATAAGAATTAAAATCACATTCAACAGAGCCACCTGACAAGTGGTGATAGCAAATACACGTGAGCACTGACGATGGAAGTGTAGCGGCTTCCGAAAGTGGCGCTACTCTGTTCTGCTGTGTACGTTGAAAAATTAAGTTGATGTTAATTTTTCCATTGTTCCTTGGAATATTAATCATACCCAATTCTTTCTGAATATAACGTTACGAACCTTAGCCTAATAATCAATTTAGATTCACAAAGCAAATACGTTCGAAATAATCATATTAATAAAACAATTAGCTACTGGCTTGAGCTTTTCACATGTTTACATGTTCATATATACTTAAGTATAAAATCAAACCAAAAAAGTTTGTCTTGAGTAGAACAAAAATCAGAAAAATGGGAATGAAGAAAAATAAACCGATGGCAACGCTGGGAAAGTGCACTTTAATATCAGCTTGAGAGTGATTTAATTCTCGTATTCAATTTTCGCGAAAAAGTTGTATATATAAGAATTAAAATCACATTCAACAGAGCCACCTGACAAGTGGTGATAGCAAATACACGTGAGCACTGACGATGGAAGTGTAGCGGCTTCCGAAAGTGGCGCTACTCTGTTCTGCTGTGTACGTTGAAAAATTAAGTTGATGTTAATTTTTCCATTGTTTCTTGGAATATTAATCATACCCAATTCTTTCTGAATATAACGTTACGAACCTTAGCCTAATAATCAATTTAGATTCACAAAACATATTTTTGTTAACAAAAAATAAAAAATAAAAAAACAAAACAATTCAGCATTAACTAATGTTTATAACATATCAAATAACATAAAAATCAGTGAAAATAAAATAAGAAAAGAAATTTCAATTCAATTGTTGAAAAAAATCGGAACTCTTTGTCTGAGGAAATTCTAAAAACTTTGCCGAAATGTCTCAGAGAATTCTCTAGAAATTCGGAAGGATATTCTGGGGAAATTCGAAAGAAATTTTCGACATGTCTGAACAATGTCGGAAAAATGCCTGATAAAAAATATTAGAAAATATCTGCGAACAAAGCTAAAATTTGTCAGAAATGTCGTATTAAATTCGCACATAGAATCAGAATGTTGTAAGAAATCTTTGACTCTTCTTCTGACATACATTTACCGATATTTTACAAGTGTAAAAATTCAAACATTTATGCATTACAAAAACTAAAATCAGACAATATTCAGAAGTGACTGGCTAAAAGTCGTAACACGTAGAACAGAAAATGTGCATACTGTTCTGTTGAATGTCTTAAAGGAAATTAATCGAAAAGTATTATAAAATATTTGCTGAAACATTCATCGTACCAGAAAACTGCCTACTAATTTGCCAAATGTCTGAGGGGATTTTAGACAACTTGGTTGATTGTATGGTAGTCTCAGATTTTATCTGACGTTAGACATGTCATGGAGATTGTAAATAAACCTAATCCTTTTTCTCTTTAGTAGAAGCGCTGACTGATTAACATTTGTGTCATTTTAATGTAACAAGTATTCCAGTGTTGCCTATAATTAATATATTATACTAAAACAAACAAAGTTACTCTGTTTTAAGTGTTTATGGAAAATCGGGATTTTTGGAGCCAAAATCGGCAAATCGGCACTTTGATAATTTTGAGGCAAAAAATCGGCAAAATGCCGATAGATCGGCAAATATGGCAGGCCTGGTCGAACGGCCTCTCAAAGTCCATGAAGAGCATATAAGTGGGCGAGTTATGCTCATTTGCTTGTTTAATTATATTTCACATGATGTACCTTTGCGGAAGCCTGCTTATTCTTGCCTTAACGTATCGCAAAGAGGTGCTAGCCTTAGCATTATAATTGTTGCCATGGTTTTTTTATGGTGTTTAGGAAGGTTATGCCTCGCAAGTTTTTCCATTCCCGAAGGTCTCCTTTTTTCGGTGTAGCTATTATAAGGCCTTCGGTCCAACGGTTTGGGATTTGTTTATTAATTCATACATTGCAGATTAATGGGCGTAATTACATTTTCATTCCACGAAGGATTGGTCCTAAGAAGTCTAATGGGATGATATCTGTTTCGGCCGATTTTTTTGTCTTTAGTTTTGTGATGGCAGTTATTTCCTCCCATGTGGTAGGGGGTTCGGCTGATATTCTTGTGTATTGCGACGGCAGTAGAAAGTTGTTGTTTACAACTTCAGCTGTGTTTTTTGGCTGTGTAGCGAAATGCTCCTTACATCTACGAAGCTGTTGGTATGTGCTGGTTAGGAGATTTCGTTGTGGATCGAATAGTGGCGGGTGTGTGTTTCTGTTTGTTGAAGTTCGTTGAACTTTTTTCTGCATCAACAATTTACAACTCCCACCACCTTATTTCGTACATCTGCTAACAGTCGAAGCCATTTGCTCTATATCAAAACGTGATATGTTTGTGATCTGTATTGTGCGCCTGGAGACACTCAAGTATACTTATGTATATTCTTGTGGGGAAATTTTGTCCCCGCAATGAACAGTCCATGCGTTGTGCAAAGATCAATAACACGGTTGCCGTTGGCAGCACACTCGAACCCATGGTTGCAGATTATATTGCAGGTGGATGGATCATAGGTGACTTTCGCACTGAAGTCCGCCATAAAAATTTGTATGTCTCTCCGATGATTTCTATTGAGAGCTGTGTCCAGTTGTTGGTAAAAAGTTTATTTTTCTTCAGATTTCGCCAGTTCTGTGGGCGCATAACACTGTATGAAGGTGATATGCCGTAACTTGCTTTGAAACCTGGTTATTATTCGCTCGGATAACGGTTTCCATTCTATTACCGCTCTGCTGGCTACGTGTGATAAGAGTAGCCCTACGCCCTTGTGACGATAGTCAGCTTCATCGCTGTATAAGAGTTTGTAGTTGTTGGATATTAACCCGCCATTGCCCTTCCATTTAACTTCGCTTAGCCCACGGATCTGCAGGTAGTAGGTTTTCATTTCTCTAGTTAGTTGCGCTAGTCTTGATGGCTCAGCTAGTATTCTAACATTCCAAGTTTCATAGAGTATCCATTTTCGTTGGCGTGTGGTCGTTCCCGAAATTTCCAGTCCGTTTCTTTTATGTGAGTTTTTTTAAATATATTCAGGTTTTCATGCTGATAGCTCATTGGGATATCGCACATTATCACTGTTACTGGGACTGCCAGTCTCCCTGGGCGGAGTTCACCGTTCGTATTTGCTTCAGTCACTTTAAAAAGACTAAAATCGGAGAGTACCACGAGTAGGGCATTTACCAAGGTAATGGGATCAGCAAGTCGACTTGAGGTTATTGGAACACTTTGCCTTATGCTGCAAAAAGGTAGATTTCTTAAGAATTGCTATAGCCATGTTACCTTATACACCCCCTTACCTACTTTCACTAAGTTGTACGGTGAAGGAATAGCAAATGATTTTTTCGCTATGTAGAGAATATTTGAACGCGCCAAAAATACATAAAAACACAGTTCTATTTACTCTTGAGAAAATATAGTTTAACACCAAAAACTATTTGATTGAATTAGGCTGCTTGCAACGGCTCGAGTAAATCGAAGGGATTGGATGCATCTGGCAGCCCTCGATTTCTCATGAAATGAAGAGACAGTTCCAATTCTTTGCACTGTATTTTTTAGTTTTTAATTTAAATTTCTTTGATTTTTAAATGTTTTTAGGCTTTACAGTTGTTCTTTCCTTTTTTACATTCACTGATATCGGAAACAAAACGTCCACGTGAACTTTACGATACCACACGACTAGAAATTTTCATGAGCAGCCAATTGGGTTGTCGAATCGGTTCCCGAATTGGGATGTAACGCAGAAACGTATTTGAGACCCGATGGGGCAATCGTTATAAGTTCCCCACCGCGAAGTCCCCAGGGAAATGAAAATTGCACGGGAACATAAACTTCACTTCTTTTCACGATAGGTGTGAATATAAACAACTGAGATTGCTATATACACGAGTTTAACGGAGCTCTGTTAACAGGTTAAAACGAACTAAATGCATTAAAAATACTTTTCTTATGAAAAAAAAGAAATGGGAGAGAAAAAAAATGGAGGAGATTTGGGGGCAAGGTAGTTCTCTATAAGTGAAAATAGTTGAATTTTTTTAACAGTTTTAGTTAAAACGAATTACTCCCGACTATACAAATTGTTAGAAATTTGGATTCTCCAAGGAATGACCACATTAGGGAGGACCCAACGTGATCGAGTCAGCTCTGAGTAGTTAGTGTGCTAGCCTGTGATTCCGAATCAGTTAAACCTATCCAAGGCCATCACCATGTAAAAGTGACTGGCCCACTTCATAGGAAGTGTTAGAACTCGAGCCGATCCCTACCATCTGCGGACTGGTCTCATGACTTCTTTTCTGCCAGTTGCAGTCTGCCTGTTAGAGAGGCAGGAGTTGTGCCTAAAATGCTATTTATGTAGACTTCAATAGTATTTTTTTTTATATTCTTTTAAAAGCAAACGTTATGTTAATCTCATATTGTTTACAACAAATTTCTTAGCCTGAATGAAAAATATTTGGAAAAAAGCCCAGTAAAAGCTTTTCATGTTTTTTGATGCACTAACGCAATGAACCGCATAATAACATGCTTTAAAATAAAAGCTTATTGCAGAGCAGTGAACGTAAGCTGATTTTTTACTGCTGACATAATGCAGGTTTTTAAGCGAGAAAGTTCCATATACTTAGTTTTAGTGCTAAAAATGGTGATGATTTTCAGCGCTTCAAAAAGCGCATTTTGTATCAAAAATGTAGTACTCCAAACCGGGAACTCGCCATACAAAAATCCGCAGGATATCAGCAGGTTTGTAAGCACTACTTTTGTTCCTTCATAGCACAATCCTGCTTTTTTGAAGAAATTTTTTTTTGCTGGCATTCATCCCAGTAAAATATGTTCATGTTTTTTAAGCACTAAGGTATTAAAGCGCATAATTATCCGCTTTAAAATAAGAGCTTATTTCGGAGCAGTGAACGTATATGAAAGAACTATAGAAAAAAAGCTGATTTTTCACTGCTGACATAATGCAGGTTTTTAAGCGAGAAAGTTCCATATACTTACAGTTTTAGTGCTGAAAATGGTGATGATTTTCAGCGCTTCAAAAAGCGCTTTTTGTATCAAAAATGTAGTACTCCAAACCGGGAACTCGCCATACAAAAATCAGAAGCGATATCAGCAGGTTTGTAAGCACTACTTTTGTTCCTTCATAGCAAAATCCTGCTTTTTTAAAGCAATTTACTGGGATGTTATTTAGGAAAAAAATAATTGGAAGTATTTTTTAGTTTTGTAAGCACAAAAAAATTATATTCTCCCATCTAGTTTAATTTAACTTTTCCTGTCGTATTCGATAAATTATGAAATTTTTTAAAAACATTTCCATTACTAATAAAGAATTTAAAATAAACTTAAGTCCAACTAAAACTTTTCATTGAGTTTATTAAAGTTATTAAATTCTTAAATAAAGCCAAGAAGCTAGAAATGCGAACTGCTTATGCTTAATGTGTTTGCTGTAATGCGCTGGTAGTTTATTTTGTCCGGTGCTAACGATATCATTATCTTTGTGGTTTAAGTATTTGATTCATTTCACTTTATTGAAAAGCAATGACAAAAAACACAAGAATTCCTTTACTGGTTTTCCTTGAATACAGCAAAATATATGCTGATATTTTGCTATAACCAAGATCATTTTTAAAGCATTTAAGTTATGCAATTTGCTCGTTTAATAAAACGTGTTCTTCTCTTGGGTTCTATTGGGAATAAATTTAACGTGAAACACAAAACATCCAGCATTTCAACATGCAATACCTTCCTTCCTTTAAAAAAAGTACATATAAAAATATAAACTTTATATTGCAGTTATTTATTTTTTCTTATTTCTTCCTACTATTACCCAAGATTAGTTCCCTTTTTTTTGTACTACTTCTTTCTAATGCTTGTTGTGTGTGCCATAACATTTTCTAGTTTTTTTGTGGCAAAGAGTTTTATTGCTCTTAGAATTGACTCTTATTTAAGCAGTCTTACATATTTATAAACACATGGTCAACATCGTGCTTTGCTGTTCGAGATCTTGGTATACTATAGAGAGGTTTCTTATAAAGACGGGTAGTTCATACAGAATGTCATTATGGCGTTCGATGTATGGTACATATGGTTTAGTTCGGGGCAAAAGAAATTGGTTATCATTAATTTATAGCGATCGCCGTTAGGCTACACATTGGCGAACTTGAGTGACAGTCAAAAATGTATAATTTTTGAAGGATACTTTTGACTGACAAGACTATCGATTATGTTTGAAACTCAAACCGTCATTCAAAAAAAAAATTGTTTGACACACAGACATGGTAAATAACAAATTTGGATGCGCTTTATTGAAACCAACATTTTTTTTTTGTTTAATTTTGTATACAATTTCTTATTATTTAACAACTCCTTATACGATTTTGTGTTAACGTCTCACGCAGACATACGAATTAAAAAAAAAATACGCTTCCAAGCAGGGCTGTGAGTTTAGGGGCTCTGACCCCAAATTAGGGGAATTGTCACCACAAAAAATACACCGGGGGTTTTTTGGGGAAATTCCTTAAGTTTCTTTCCTTTGATCTATAATTAAAACTACTTCTTCTAAAAAATTTTTAACATACATACATACGAGTATATTGAGAGATTTGGACCCAAGATAATGTACTAATCCCTATTAAAACAAAGTTCAGTCATATAAATTTTATTTAAAAGTTTACTAACTCTCAGTTTGCCTGAACTTAAGTTTTATCTGAAAGTTTAACATTATCGTTAACATTTTATTAGTGCTTTACCAAATCATCAATAATTTATTAAAAAACTTTAAAATTTTCAGCCGAGTGTAATCTTTCGTAACACTTTGTATGTGATAACCAAGCGCGGATTCAGGGGAGGGGGAAAAGGTATATTTTCCCACCCACAAGGATTAAAATATACCTTATTTCCATTGAGTTTGCAAAATAAATTTTACAAAATGGTATATTTTATTTAAAAGTTCCTCTCCCAAAAGCTTAAGCTCAATCCGCGCCTGGTGATAACAATTATCTTCTGAATAATGTAGACTAAATTTACATGTCGAAATATTTCATGAAACATTTTTATTTGCTTCTTGCAACTGTGAAGATGCAAATGGGGTAAAGCAACTTGACAAGAATCATCTAAACATTCATTTCATACCACTTTTTCTACCAAATTTCTTCAATGACCATAAAAATTTCATGCAGCAAATTTCATGAAATATTTGATCGTGTAAACTTAGAATTTTGTTTAAAAATACGTTTTTTTCATGAGTATTTTCTTGGGGGATTTTCCTTTTAACAGGGGATTTTTCGGGGAAATATTTTTTTCAAATTTGGGAAGCGCGATGAAAAGGACCCGACAGCCCTGCGTCCAAGTTATGAAGTCTATGCTACAATATACAACTGTTGACTGCCACTTTTTTGTACACACTATCAGTCAAAAACCAATATGGCTGCTGACTGTCACTCAACCGCAAGAATTTTTGTGGTTGACTGTTGACTAGGGATGCCAAACGGGACTAGGTTTTCCGAAACCAGGATTGTGGATTTTTAATGTTAAAAACCGGATCCCGGGACGGGTCGGGCTTTTTATACATTGAAAAATCAAATAAATTCATTCATGGTTGACGCGGATTTAGTAGTAAAACCATCGATTTCTGAAGACAATGGTATATTAAAATCCCTTAGTCCGTTTTCTATGACGCTTTTCGTAATTCAGTTGAACTAATAAATAAAGAAAAAGGCAAACCATCTAACGCTGCCAATCTACAATTACAGCCCTAAGTAACACCTCTTTTTGTGGGCCAAGGAAGTTTGTAATTTGCTGCATTTTGAGTGCGATGACTTTGTTGCGTGACTTTTTTTGAATTCTCTTTTGAAATCGCTGCCGCGCTAGACGTCTTTTTACCCCTTTCGTCATTAGACTTCAAAAAAGTCATGCTACAAAGTCAACGTAAAAATCCCGTTATGATTCAATTTCAAATATTTGAAGTGATTTTTAATAGGGTGACTCATGGTAATTTACAACCATAAATATACATAGTTGTATTTAATATAAAAAATAATTCGAGTACGACATTTTTGTAATAGCTATTACTAAAGAGTCGTAGGCGAAGGCGAAAATTGCCAAACACGATAAGGGGGAATATTTTTACTATTACCAAAATCCCGAGATTTTGACGTAAAAGTCCTGGGATTGGGGACTTAATTTTTTACAATAATCCCGGGTTTTCGGTATTCGGCATTTTGGGACTGGCTACCCTAATGTTGACTGACGAAATTTGTGGTCACACTATCGACCAAGCCAAAATTTGAGCAAAACTCAAGTTCGCCAATGTGTACTCTACTTTAGCCATATTGACATTAGTCTTGGCTGCATCTGTACCGAGCCTACCGTATAGCTGCAGATCAATCGTGCAACCTTCCGCAGCAATTTGACATCCGGTATAGGATAATAAACAAGATATTTAACAAACGGCGATGATATAATTTTGCACCCATATGCTGCCTCATCGACTCGCTCTTTTTAGAAAACCCTGTAATTATTTTTCTTCGTTAAACTCATACAAGTTGCATGAAATTATTGAATGAATACTTAGAATCTTCCTGGTGGAAGATTAGAAAATAAGAATAAGAAATGGATACCTATAAAGAAATAGGAAAAAGTATAATAAAACAGCATTGCAGTGCAGTAAGTCGACATTACACGTTTGTGTGAGTCTTTTTAAAGCCTGTTTTGTTTTTTCTTTTTTAAACTGGTAAATTCATTTCATAATGTCTAGGTGGATCTTTCAACTGCATGTTAGTTAGTGCTTCTAATATTTTCTATGTTAAACAAAGCTGAATGTTAAAGTATGCAATAATTTTTGGTATTTTTAATAAGAACTTTGAAATAATATATCTAGGAAATTTATATAAAGAAATGAAAGAAAGAATGAAATGTTAATGATATGAATAAGATGCAAAGAAATATTTAAAATTTTTTTAATCGTAACAGAAAAATCAAACATATATATTTACAAATGTTAAAAATCTGTTTTTATCAGGGATCGTAGCTCTTATTATTATTGCTATTTTATTTTTTCAAACAGTCAAAAATAATGTTATTCTTTGACCGGTATTTATTTGGTGAAAAATTAAAGTTAAACTTTTACCGATATTTTTTCGCAGATCAGATATAACAGTTAATGACCGAAAAATTATCGATCAAATTTAGCTGATTTAAAAAAAAACAATCAAATATTGAACACACAAACTCGAGCAATTTACATAAAAAATTGTTAAAACATTGCGACCAATACCCCAGATGGAAGACAACGTACCACAAAACTAGCCACGTGATCGGGTTTCAAGTGATAGCGATCTTACTTTTACTTGCTTATATTTTAGTTTTACTTTTTGTTATTAATTTTTCCTTCAAATGTTGGTCTTGATCACACGCTCCTCAATTCATCGCACGTTTATAAACTAACGCCTCTACCATTTCAGCTATGTCACCATCCAAAATATCGGCAGCACAGTCGACATAAATATTATTGGTGTGACATACATGTGATGACTAAGTGTCATCAATATGTATGTGCATATATGCTGCATTGGCTTAGTTTTTAAAAAGAGTTGCATATCTTATTATTAGCTCTGTCATAATAATGATGGCAAGTGTACATACTAAATTCAACGCCATGTTTTTAACTTTTTAAAAATACGTTTAAATACAAAAATAAAACAATAACAATTGCATTAAAAAATAAATTGGAAACATTATAACATTTATTCTTTTATACAGTTTTTGCACTTTAGTAATGGTACTTAACGCGTTTGGCGATTTTCGCCTTCGACTACGACATTTTTGTAATAGATTAAAGAAAAATGTAGATTGCTATCTTTAATCTATTACAAAAATGTCGTAGTTGAAGGAGAAAATCGCCAAACACTATAAGGGGGAATATATGATAAGTGACATCGTCATTCCAGTCATATCATTGATGACACTTAAACTATGACAAAGTTCTATGATGACATTTGTCATCAGATTGATGTTTTTTTTTTGTTTTATTGATGACATTTGTCATAGCATTGATTTCAGAATTCTGATTATAGGGCGTCATCAATGCGATGATTCATTTTTCTATGAGTCTAGAGCCGGTCTGAGCTTTATACGAAAGGGACCCACCACTTTAACATGGCGTTGTCAGTGGAAAGGGTTAATTACCATAATTAAAGTACTTACGTAAAGGAGAGGATCAAAGTGAAAAAGGAATCTTTTCCCATCCAAAACTAATAATATACTCTCATTTCTATTGAGTTTCTAAAATAATTTTTTTTAAATGATACGTTTCATTTAAAACTTTCCCTCCCAAAAGCGCATCATGGATCCGCGCCTGATATCGTGTAAATGAATAATGTAAAGGTTGTCAAAATCAGGAGGCGGAGGAAGAAACTTTGAAACACTTCCAAAAAAAAAAATTAAATAAAAAAATAACTGGCCTAAACAGTGGCCAACTAACCACTGAGGTCGAAAATGTACTGTTTTGAAGGTTCCATGAAACTTGTTGAACAACCATGGGAACAATGTTGAGTATTGTTTCAATACATGCAGGGGGCTAATTTTGGACTATTTGTAGTAAATGTGTGTTACATGAAGGCCATGTTTCTGGTTTTTGTAAACTTTATTTATTTATTTTGTGTTAGAAGAGATTTAGCGTCTAGAGGGTTTCAGGGACGAAAAATTTATATAGCTTGGTCTCGTTTGTAAGGAAATCTGTTTACACATATTTCCGTGTCTTTTATTAGCCCTATGATATTGATATCAAAGGAAGAAAGCTGAAAAGAAGAGAGCTTGCCTAAAACTGCGAACGCTCCAAATCGGCGGATCATTATTTTTTATGCACCCACATGATATAGATATCAAATGAAATAGATTTCTGAAGAGAGAAAAATAATGCCAAAAACGAAATCAGAGCATCCAAAAGCATATGAAGCGTTAGCCATTACGTTTTTTTCACCATTACCCCACCACAAGTCTTCTTCTAATGGGTAAAATAATGACAGAAACTACACCTTCAAAAACGACAGAGTACTGACACGTCAAATGTAAAAAACACCAACGTTATTAATTCCCAAAAAATTACTAGTTATTAATTTTTATGGGAAAACTACAGTTACCTTTAGGTTGTTTACCTAAGGAAACGAAAAAATAACACCAAAAATGAAATCGGAGCACCCAAAAGCATATGAAGCTATACCCATTAAGTTTAAGTCAGAAATCAACTCAGCAGCATCAAAAAACCACGAGTACTGATTTTGGTACATCTAAAGTAAAAAACAACGACGCTATTAATTTTGTCTGCTCATTTTTTAAAGCTGTCTCAGCGTGCAGTGGTCTTAATTTAAGCGTTCCCCTGTTTGATTTGCAAGGTACAAACAGATTGCAGCTTCTTGTGCATGCCCCACCCAACCATGTACAAACACTGTGCTGGAGTGCGTGAGCTATATGAATTCATACAACAGCATCTGATATGAAGTGGGCGAGCATTACAAAGGGAATAACCAGCAAAGTGTACCACAAGGGCAGAGAGCAGATGTACTGGCACTTTCCATAATAGTACAACGAGAAGTATTTGGCCCTGGCAAAGCATCATCCATTTAACCAACATTCTCTCCCAGCGATTTTAGTTCTCCACCACAGCCACTACTTGTACTCCCGAAGGAACCTTTACCAATGATCGGTCCCGTAAGCATCATTTCCCTTATAGGTAAACAAGCTAACAAACCTATTCTATCAGATCAAGCCCCATGTGACTGCAGGTCATCTGTGGAGCTATGCGTACGGTGACCATTAATTCCATGGAAAAATAGTGTACACATTTTATAGATTAATAAACATAACAAAACTAATTGATTATTAGACTAAGGTTCGTAACGATATATTCAGAAAGAATTGGGCATGATTATAATTCCAAGGAACAAGGGAAAAATTAACACCAACTTAACAACAGAACAGAGTGGCGCCACTTTCGGAAGCCGCTACACTTCCATCGTCAGTGCTCACGTGTGTTTTGCTTATCAATACTTGTCAGGTGGCTCTGTTGAATGTAATAATATCAAACGCTTTGGGTTTCCAGCTAGAGTTTTTATGTAATTTAAGCTGATTTTAAATTTGATTGCTAAATATGTTGGAAGTAATTAAAAAAGTGAACAAAAATGAACATTTATAAGAAAAAATAATGTACATAAGTGGCATGTTTTTAAAAAAATTTACAAATAGCGTACACAAAAAACTAGTGGACAAGAGGTTAAAATAGTGTACTGTTCACTATAATAGTGTGCGGTTGGTCACCAAAGCTATGCGGTCCGGTGGTATCAGTGTATGTTCAATGGTTACGGCCATTATTACAACTTTTTGTTAGTTAAAGGTAGGATTTTATCGGACATATAAAAAGCTTTTTATTATTAAAAATTTTCTTTAACTTAAAGTGGGCGATAAGTTAAAGGTAAGTTCATTATACCTGGTAGGAGTGGCAGCATATGTAATGAAAACCTTTTTATACGTCCGATAAAATCCTAGACTAACGCCAAGTTGTAATAATGGCCGTAAGGTCTCTAATGAAACCCCCAAGAGGTTACGATCTTACCCCAAAACCAGAAGGTACGTTTTTATGTGCATAGACAAAATAAATTGAATATTTGAGCAAAACACTAACCCGCTCTTTTATTTTATCTTAATTTAAATATTTTGTTGATATACCACGCTGATTATGGACTTCGTTGAAGCTAGTTGTAAAATTTCGATACTTTTGAATGCTCAATACTACTCGATACTTATTAAGTATTTACTCAATACTTTAACGGTTTCCTTGAATTGATGAATGAAATTATATAAAAATTCTAAAACTGCAATCTTATACGTAAAAATTATAGTTTATTTACTTTTTAGTGTTGAAATATACATTTTTATTATGTTTTACATTTTTTATTAAATAAAAGTTATATTTGTAATTCAGTAATTTTTTTGCATTAACTCATAAATTTTTTTCATCAGTTTCATTCATACTTTTCAATGTATTATGATGGAAAATACAACTCTGAAAGATTGAGGAACTACTTTTTAGTATTGAGTACTCAAAAAAATCATCGCTATTGAGTACTCAATACACAAATACTCAATACTTTTACATCTATAGTTGAAGCATATGCGGAGTTCTGCGATGAAAAAGCTCTTTTATAGTTCTGTTATGTTTGTTAGATTCTACAGTTTATCATCTATACTTTATGTTTACGGTACCTGTGGGCCAATTACCCATTTTTTGTTGTATGTATTAATACAACATCTTTTACTTTTTTCATGTTTTTTTTTGCAATATCATTAGTTATACTTGTTGTACACCAACAATTTTAATTTTTTCTTTTACTTTTTGTTTTGATTAGACAAGCAGAAAGACGGAGAGACAGACATACTGGCAGTCAGCATACAAACATTATTTAACTTTGATTATTTAGGTTGATATTTTATAGATTCTTCTTATACATTCACAACTTTTTTCATCTAATCTTTCTATAAGGTGTTTTTTGGAGACTGAGAAATTTAAATTGGCAATACTGTTTTTTTAAGCAACCGCTTTGGTAGTTCTCGGTTCTTTTGGGTTTATTTTGGTTTGGAAATTCCTCACGAATAGATCCGCGAAGAAATAACTTTTACAAACTATTTTGGATAGTGTATATATACGGGCACTTTATCTCTCTCTCTCCTTAGAAGAAAACGAGATTCCTTCAATATTAAAAGAGCTATTAAGTTGGACAAGACTTTGGATACCATCCAACCATTTCCATGGGTGTCCGAAAACTACCTGTCATCTTTTTCCTGATCAACCATTGACGCCCAAGAACTTTGATATTATAGTTTTTGTGGATATACAGGTTACAACTCAGGATGAATAATTATGAGCAGATGCTCGAAATGTGTAGTGGTGGCCCAGAATGCATTGCTGTCCTAAGTTCATTCACTGCATCTTTGATTGATGTCTCTGCACCGAAAGAAAAACGCCGTCCTAAATTCAAGTATTTTCTACTTACTTTGAGTACGAAATTAGAAATTTATTGTCTTCTAACCTCCGGTTTTTGACTTGAAAATTAAGTTGTAATTATTTTTAAGTTATAACTAATTACGAAATTGTCTTTTTGACTGCATATTTAAATAATAATTAATTGCCCAACCTTGTGTAATTAAATAATAATTAAGTTTTATAAATTACCATATGATTTAGACTGCTTCTTGTTCTCGTGGAAACAAAAAATTGTGGCCGCTAACAATTCAACTTTTGTTGTCGAGAAATTTGGGCTTTCTTTGTCTATATTTGTCTTTTCGTGATTTTGTAAGCTGTTTTTATTATTTTAAAGCATTGCAGAAACTCTTCATTATTCTTAATTCCTGAATGAAGAAAAATAAATTTTTTGGAATTTTTCTTTGTTTATGTTGAACAGCTGCTTTTTTTGGGAAATTTAGGGGAAATTTGTGGTATTTTATGGTGCTACCATATTTTTGTCACAATCAAATAAGAACAACTAAATACAACTGAAAAACAAAAGTTGTATTTAATTACAATTTAAATTTATATGAAAATTAACTAAATAAATATTTAATTACTGAGTCAAGAACTGACGGTAAGACTTATAATAAAATTTTATGAGAAATTTTTTTGTAGGATATTGAAGCACGCTATCGCGCCCCCGAAGGGGAGCTTTCTACCCCTCTTTAAGAAATGGTCAAAAAAGACCCATACAGCGAAGCGCTACAGGGTTAAAATGTTCCATGAAATTATTTCTCGTGGAGTTTTACATAAAAGTACTGAACACACGTAATACTTAAAACGAAAGGCTTACACGATATCTTATTTCGATTCTCTACAAAGATGAGCAAAAGGTGGGGTTCATGTAAAGAAATTTGCATAACTTTTAAACTTATGGAGATCACATTATCAAACTTTTACGGTATAATGAGGACACCCTAGGATATATTTGGTAAGAAAATAAAAATAATAAAACATGTCGAAGTTTGACAAATTTTTTTTTCAATTGGTCATTTCCGGTTTCGCACGTGAAAAGAATTTTTTTTTTTCAAATTTAAATTTTTTCTAAAAGATCAGACGATTTCCTATAAAAATCATTTATCTTATTTTTATTTTATTTTATTTCTTTCTACTTCGAAAAAAAAATAATTTTGCAGAAACGGCACGCCATAACTCGACAAATATACATCATACAAAAAAATATTTGGCACACCCATTCATATCTAATAGAAGTATAGGTATGCCAAATATCAAAATTTCTGCAAAAAAATTTTTGCCTTGTCCGCTTCACAAATAATGACTCATATATACAATGTTTTCGTGAAAATTGGGTACAAGAATTAATTCACTTTCAAGTTGATATTAAACTGAACTTTTCCAGTGTTACCATTAGTTTATTTTTCTACTACTTAAGACAAACATGTAAACATGTGAAAAGCTCAATCCAGTAGCTAATTGTTTGTTAATATGATTATTTTGAAAGTATTTGCTTGTGAATCTAATTGATTATTAGGCTAAGGTTCGTAACGTTTAGTTCAGAAAGAATTGGGCATGATTAATATTCCAAGGAACAAGAGAAACATTAACATCAACTTAATTTTTCAACGCAAAAATTCTTCTCAGTTACGTGCACGTACGCCAAACATTTTTAAACTTGCGCTCATGCACGGTCACGTGATTGAAGAAAAAAATTGTTCACAATCATTCCAGTGTTTTATCTTCTAATTTAAAAATTTCCATCTCTAAAAAAACAACCCATATATTTTGTTATTATGATAATATTTTATATATTTTAATTGAACTAACGCGCTACCTTAAGTGCCATATCATTCTTATAGATACGTTTTCGCCATGAGATGAGATTCTTTCACCATTTCTAAGACTATTCTAACATACAAATTTGACTTCTTTAAGCCGTGGCATCATTACAAGTGTACTTAATGCTGTTTTCCGCCTATTTTTTTTTCTTTGAATTTTGATCAAGTGTTTTGGGAATTGAACCACCAATATACCGTTTGTTTATGTGTGTAATCAAACAATGGAATGATCAAAAATCATTTTTAACTTTTTACATCATGTTCCTTTTTTTAATAAAAAACAACTTTCTTTGTATGTCTTCTTTTTCTTCTTTTATAATAAAACGTGTTCAAGAGATCTAATATGAGATAATATAAAATAATAGTAGAACTTTATTTTCTTAGAAAAATCGAAAAATAAAAATATTCGTTAAGATTCATTGAAAATATGAAATTTGATTCGATTTTCCAAAAAAAAGTGAACAGATTATACACACAACAAAAGCATTCAACTGATTATCAGCAGTATAAATGCGAAAATAATTGAATACGATTGAAATTCTTTGGAAATATTTTGTTATAAGTATAAAAAAAGCTAAAAATTCTTTCGATTTTCATGGAACGAATAAAGTTAAATGGTTACATGTTGATAGCAGACATAAAGTTTTGCTTTTTTCTTGATAAAATATTTATTCAAACTACAGATCCATAAACAAGGCAAACTTAGAAAATTTTCTTCATAAATAAATAAGTAATAAAGCTAATGGAGAGTCGTAGTATTTTTAGGAAGAAAACAATTCTATTTAGCAAAACTTACGTCATAAGGAAATTTAGGAAACTTTTTATTACCCTCTTGATACGCCCAAATCAAGATAGGCGCATGTAGAGAACATATAAGGATAAATTGCTATTTTACTTTCTATATACATATCACATGTCACGTTAGATGTGTTGTTTTGTCATGGAAAAAATATAAGAGGATTGGTTTTAGACTAAACCATCATTGTTTAAAAAATTTCAATTTCTTCCTTCATTTGTCTTCTTGAAGTACTATAATTTTTTTCGCTGGAACAATTATTAATAGTCAATTAAGCACCAGCTTTAATCGTTGTTATAAATTCATACAAAGAAAAATCAATCACCAAAAATTTTTAAAACAAAAGTTTCTCTAAAATAAAATTCACTTTCAGTAGATTTTCTTTACTGAATCAGTGAAATTTTTTAGTGTGACTTTTATTTAGGACACAAACAGCAAAATAAACAATAAAAACCAGTTTTCTGTGCCGTAAAAAGCCCTGATTACGACATACACATATATAACAATAACAACAATGATAACAAAAGCAAAGTTGGCAACCGAAGTGAATAGCATATCGGTATTGATACCAAATTTTTATTTCGCAATCGGTATTTGAGTTTTATCGGTATCGGTAATACCGATACCGAAACCGGTACAACGCAAATACCGATGCAGAAATAAAACTTTATTACCAATGCCGATACTGCTATATGTTTCGGTTGCCAACTTTGAACAAAAGGAATGCGATTTTAACAAGATTTTGGAGTGAATCAATGCGTTCATGTTTTTGCGGTAATTGTCATAAATTTTTTTAGTGTCTTTAGATAAACATACGGGTTGAAAGCTTTTAAATGCTAACGCATAATAAATGCTTAATGGATGATGTTATTATTTAAAACTTAAAAACATTAAAAAAATTTTTACTGGCTCAGACAAAAAGTTTGTTTGATATATTACAAAAAATTCAGTAAATATTTTTGTTTGATTCTGTACACTATATTGCTTAGAGTTTGTAAGTATTTTTAGACAAATTATGTTATAAATTCAGACAAAAGTAGTTTGGTATACTACAGAAAATCCAGTAAATATTTTTATTTGATTCAGTAAATTATTTTGTTTAGAATTTGTAAATATTTTTAGACAAATTGTTTTATAGATTTAGACAATTTGTTTACTGAAAATTAGTTTGTAGGTCCATTTCTAGACAAACTATTTACTAATCCATTGAATTTCTTTACTGAAAATGAAATGAAGTTTTTTCTTTATACATCTTCAGTACTAAATAAATGCTGTTTATAGTTTTAAATAGACCTAAATATGTTGGCATACCAACATTATACACGTTCCTATCCGAACAGTTTTTCTTTTGCAATATGTACAGTTTGCCAAGTAAATATTTCTCCAATGAAAGAATGATGGAATGCTTCCTTATAGCTAAATGAAATGACGCCCAATGAAATAACTGTTAATGAAATCTTACTCTAATGAAATGTGACTCCAACAATAATTTATAAAATAAATAAACAAAAAATTAAAAACGGTTGACCTTGCATGCCATCCTACAGGTGGAGTAGAAGCAAATAATTTAACATGGGCATAGCAGGGGGCTAATTTTCGCAACCGCTTACGAGCGAATTCTAACTCGAACGTGCGAGTTTTTGCACTTTTGGGATTCTCTTATTCGATATCTAATAAAGTGTATTGAAATTTCTAATGATGGCATTCGATACACAGAAAAAATTATCACCAAAAATTTTTCAAACAAAAGTTTGTCTAAAAATAAATTTAATTTTCAGTAAATGTTCTGTCCATAATCTATTAAATGTTTGTTTGACTTTTATTTAGAACGCAAACACCAAAAACTACAATAAAATCTATATCGTAAAAAACCACCCTGATGACGACATACACACAAATAACAACAACAATAATCATAGCAAGAGGAATGCAATTGTACCAAGTTTGTTTACAAAAGATTTTTGAGTGAAACGATTAGTTAATATCGTTGCGTTAATTCTCATTCATTTTTTAGAGTATTTAGATAAACATTCAGACTTGAACACATTTAACAAAGTGAAATCTCATAAATGATTAATGGACACAGACAAATTTTTTTTTTGTATTTTTGTTTGATTAAGTAAATTATTTTGCTCAATAATTTTTAGACTAACTGTTTATTAAATTCAAAAAGAAATATTGTTTAATATTTTTCAGAAAATCCAGTAAATATTTTTGTTTGATTTAGTAAATTGTTTTGTCTAAAATTTGTAAATATTTTTAGACAAATTGTTTTATAGATTTAAACAATTTGTTCACTGAAAAAAACACGTTTTTTCAATGAAATTGTTGAGATATCTTTGTCTATATTTACAAATTTGTTTGTAGGTCCGTTCCTAGACAAAATATTTACTATTTTATTAAATTCCTTTACAGAAAATGAAATTTAGTTTTGTCTGTGTAGCGAGCGAGCATTCGAACGGAACCTTTCGAGTTTTTACTCACAAGCAAAAAGGCAATCGAAATGATATTTTTTAAGAATAAAAAAGGAAAAGTGGTGATTTTAATTATATATTATTACATATATTTGCTATACATTTGTCACAACGCTTTCTTTTTTATATAAAATAGTGCAAACAATAGAAAGAAACATTTGTCGCATTTTGTGTAAAATATACTTCTTATGTTTTACACCAGGGGTGTCAGAAATAAAACTATTGTTGTATTGGTGAGTAAACCAAATATAACACTGTAAGAAAAGTTGTCTCATCTAATAGAAGTACTATCAAGTACACAGAAAAAATAAATATTTTAGCACATGTATGTATGTTTGAAGTTAACTCAGGTCATATTATAACTTTATTTATTTTCATAATACATATGAAAACATAAACACGAAACATTTGGTAACAGTTTATTCGTTGAATTAGTAGGTTTTTCCATATATTTTGTTGCTGCAAAATGTATCTAAAAACATTTCGACAACAAAATGTATGGGTAATTTTACTAATTTTACGAGCAAACAGTTATAGACTGTTGTATTTGTTTGTATTTGCAGTGAACAAACTAGTTTAATTTTCACCAAATAAAAAAATATTATTTTTATTAAAAAGTATTTTTTTTTTCCTTTGAATATTGCTATCATAAAATATTTTTCGCATATTTTTTAACACATGTACATATTATGTTTGAACTTTAAGCTTGCTTAAAATTTTATTTGTTTCTATAGTGAATTTGCTTAAATTATTTGTCTTTCTTGGGAACAATTTTTTTAATTATTTGAAATAAGTTTGATTTGATTTGATTAAGTTTTATTAAAAAGCTTAACTTTACCGACTATTTTCGGAGTTTTATTTATTCTTCAGTAAATACAACTTATTTCTTTAGTTTTATTTATTCCTCAGAAAATAAACGTTATTTCTTGATTTTTATTTATTTCTCAGAAAATAAAAGCATTTTTTCCGGCATTATTTATTCTTCACGAAATAAAAATTATTTTTTGAAGGTTATCTTTTCCTTAGGAAATAAAAATGACTTTCTGAGTTTTTTTTTAATTAAGTAATAACAGTTATTTTTTGAGTTATTATTTTTGCTTAGAAAAGCAGATACTTTTTGAATTTTATTTTTTGCTCACAAAAAGTAATTTTCAAACTGAATAATATATAAAAAATTAATTTAATTTAACAAATAAGAGTTTTTGCAAGAACTCTTATATATTTATTTTTACAAAACTCTTATTTGTTAAATTAAATTAACTTTTTTATATTTTATTCAGTTTAAAAATTACTTTTTTTAAGCAAACAACAAATAAAATTCAAAAAGTAACTGTTATTTTCTAAGCAAAAAATAAAACTCCAAAAATTATTTTTATTTCCTGAAGAATAAATAAAACTCAAAGAATAACTTATCTTCTGAGGAATAAATAAAACTCAAGAAATAATTTATTTTCTGAGGAATAAATAAAACTCAGAAAAAGCTTTTATTTTCTAAGCGAAAAATAAAACTCAAGAAATAATGATTAAAAGGCAATTTTTAAAATAAAACTTATAGCCGTTACAGTCATTGGAATTTAACTAAATTTTGCGTTGAACTTTTTTCCACATCAAACAACCATCCTCTTAGTTTTTCTAAAAAAAAAATATTATTTTTCATTAAAAGCATGTCCCTTTCTTTTCTATTAAATTCATTATGAAAATAATTAAAATGCCGTTTTAATAAATACTCATTTGTTTCCTCTAATGTTTTGTAACATAAAACACATTTAATATTGCTGAAAGCATTTATCAACAAAAAATATTTTTCGCATACACATATTTCTTTTCTTTCAGTGGACTAATAAAAAAATTATAAAAAATGTAATACAGTCCGCTATGCATGTGCTATCGTCGCTGTCCCATTGACGACTAAAGGAAAGATGCTATAAACACATTCGCCACAGCAGGCTACACGGCTACACGACTACAAATGCTGTTGGGAGCAATCGTCGTCGTGTAGTCAGCTACTTAATTATTTTGAACACGGCCACAATGGTGCCACTTTCAAAAGTTTTACTTGTATAAAAAATCGTGTATTCAAAATGTTCTTACATCTCGCAAAATGTAAAAACAAGTCAATTTATTTCTTTAAAACCTACTGATTGTTATGGCACTTTTAATACTTACATTTTTTTGATGTTTTTTCTGTTTAATAAAATAGAATATTGATTTAAGTCAATAATACCAGCATCGTCGAAAATTAAAAAAAAGAACTCATGAGGCAGTAGCTTTTTTTAACCTTATAATTTTAGTGTAATTTTTTTTATCTCTTTTGGCTCCGGAGTTGGTTTTGAGTTGGTTCAAAACTTCTATTTTTTATTAGCCATAACTCCTAGAATTTTGAACGGATATAAGAAATATGGATATCACTTCAAACTGCTCTAAAATACCTTTCTACTGGTATACAAATTTTTTAAAACAATTAACCCATTCATGAAATGCAATTTTAGAATTTTTTTATCTGACTTTTCACGCAGAAACTCCGTTATCTTAAAAACTGGTCGATACAACGGTACATATGCATGTGTATAGTTTTATAGAGAATTTGCCATGCTTTTATTTGGTGTATACTTGAAAGCTGTTACCTATGAAATACGTAAGTTATAGTACTTTAAATATGAGTTTAAGAGGTAAATGAATTAATTTTTTTATGAAATCTGATTTTCAAAGTGCCATAACTTACGAATTTCATCGATGATAGATTTCAGGTATACATCAAATGAAAGCTTGAAATGTTCTCTATTAAACTAAATACATGTTTAAGTACCATAGCAACGGCCATTTTTTAAGATAACGGTTGTTTTACGTGAGAAGTCATATAAAAAATGATTTCAATTCCATTTTGCTCGCATGGGTTAATGGATTTCAAAATTGTATATACCAGTACAAAGGTATTTTAGAGCATTTTGATATGATAACTATTACTACGTTTACACGAGGACTATTCGCAAATAATTTAATTTATTGTTTATATCGCATAGTAAAATACAAAAACTTGGTAGCACTTCTATAGAAGACTTTTATATTTTTACAAAAAAAAAAGTTGAAATGTATAAAAGAACAAATATTTATTTGTTTTAATTGTCATAATTTTCTTCTATTAATATTTTTCTATTTATTGTTTTTTATTAACAAAGCGTGGCAGCACCAAACATTTTATTTGCAAATAGTGCGTTAATCGTGAATAGTTTACGTGAGTTAATAAGTCGCAATAAAAGAATTATATGGCAACAATTTAGTTTTATTTGCAAATAACCAGTGCGTATAGACGTAGTATATATCGTTTATATCCGTTCTCTAATGTAGGACTTATGATCAATAATATATTAAAGTTTCGAACCCCGTAACTCCGGAATCAAGAGAGCGCCGAAAAAAATTACACTAAAAGTTTTAGGTTAAAAAGGGCTATTATCCACCCTGTGATTTTTTTAATTTTCAATAATGTTGGTATTTTGACTTAAGTCAATATTCTATATAACAACAAAACAAATAAATTTATTTATTTAAAAATTCTTGATGCATATATATTATAACATTTAAATGTTGTAATTTTCTTTTTTATTTTACAATAAAAAATATTTCTAATCAATAATTTGCTTTATATATTTTGTTATATTGTCAACACTGTTTTTGTTTTGTAGCCAGTTTAATATGACTGCACGACAGAAGTAGCATGGACAACAACCTGCAGTAGTGTAGCCGTGCAGTCGTAAAAATAATAATTTTCATATACACACATGTATTCTATTTTTGACAGGTTGTAGTCGGTAGCCTGATGTGGCGAATGTGTTTAATGCATAAGAATGTGTGTGAGTATGGCTACCACAATTGTGCTATGAATCCAGCGTAGCCATATATTTAAAAAAAACTTCTTATTTCTGAAAAAAAAAAACTTTTTTTTCCCCCAAAAAAAACTTTTTTTCTACAAAAGTGCCAAAATTTTACAAGAAAACACAAAAAAGTGTATTTGGGACTCATTTTAAGGAATGTTTGAAAACGGCAAAATTGTAGAGGGAGTAAACACAATTAAACACTGTTGCAGTAATAAGGGAGTGAGAAAATATTTGATCGTATCATTGCATAAACAATCACTTAATATTTTCACCCGATATACTCCATACTCACTTTAATGCAAGGTCAACCGTAAATCTCATTGAATAATATCTTGTTTAAAGTTACGGAATGAGAGATAATAAGCTGTAAACTCGTATACGCCTTCACTTTAGTAATATAAATGTTGTCTCACAAGTCTCATAAAATCTCGTGTCTGCGCGGTAAGATATTTAAGGTCAAATGTCACAAAAATCAGTCTTTCGCGATTATCTCGGTTTCTATAGCTCCAATGATGTTAACATTTATTATACAAATTTTAGAATATAAAATTTGCGACAAATTTTCTTTTAAACAAATTTTCACACGCCCAATCGTTTTTGAGATAGAAAGCAGAGAGCCCGGAGCGCTCAGCAATACTCACTGTAATGCAAGGCCTTATATTAAGTTATGGAGTGAGAGATAATAATATATTTACCTTTTTTATTTCTACTTAAAATCTACTTTAAATATAGTAATATAAAATTAGAATATGCAATAAATATTTCATTAATGAGTTTTGAATTATAAAAAGTAGGTACACAGAAAAGAAAAATCAATCCATCGGTACTTAAATTAATCCCAAGCGGTGTCAAATTCTGAAAGCAATAACAGAAAGATTAATTCAATTACGGAATACTCAAGTGCAAAATACTTAATTTTAGCCTGATTCGGCTTTATTCATGTAAAAATTCTTATTTTAAGTACGACAATGTTTGTTTGCTTTAAAGATAGCCACAATTCACTGAAGTGATCTTGTTGTTGTTTATTTTAATTTCTTGGGCATAGCCGGCAAGTAGCGACAAATGTCGTATTACATGCTTGATTCAAGCCCGCTGCATAGTTGAACCAATCCCGACACATACTTAAATCAATGCTACTGCGTACTTTAATCAATCCCGCTGCGTACTTAAATCAAGCCTGAATCAGGTCTAATTCTCCTTATTTAATCCTAGAGCAGACTTGAGAATTTTTATTATTAATATTTAGCTAAATTTAATACTGTTACGTACTTGTTTTATTTTAAAATTTATTTTTGCTCATTTCTGTTATTGAACTTACCTGATCATGTTTGTAAAACAGCGCCTTAGACAACTCAGCTAAATCAGTACATGAAAAAAATGACACCTAAAATCCAGTATACAACAGCAGCATGTAATACGAGCAAACAAAAATAGTGAATTGTGGCCATCAACAAGCAAACAAATACCAACACACTTTGTATAAAGTTTATAAAAATATTCGTACTTAAAATAAGAATTTTTGTACTTAATTTAAGAAATTTGTATGTGATTCAAGATTTTTTACATGATTTAAGAACTTTGTCCCGTTTTCGGCTTGCTTTAAGTACATTTTAGTGTTATTCGTACTTAAATTTTTAGTACGACTCGTACTCAAAGTAAGTAGAAAACACTTGAATTTAGAACGGCGCTTTTCTCATTGTGTAAGTATTATTAAACGAATATACAGTATTTTTCGGTTAATTGGTTTCCACGCTTAATTGAACCACATGATCGGGCAAAAAAATATTGCACACGAAAACACATGTAAATTTCCTCGGATAATTGAACCCGGTTAATTGATTTTCCCGCTTAATTGGTTCAAAATACATGTAATCAAAAATAAATTTCCTCTTACTTTTACCCCGTTAATTGCATTATTATTGAAAAATAATCTGGCATTTTTCCACATACATATTTGACATCATTTGTGAAAAACACTGGGTGGCATCTCTACTAATTTTATTTTACTAAATTTTATTTTTTTGTAAAACTAATGTGCACATAAATAGTGCATTTAATAGTACATATGTACCTACAATAATAAATACCTGCGTATACACATATATGTACATTTTTTTCTGTTACTTGCATTTTTTTCGTTTAAGGTAAAAAAAAATTATTTTGAAAAACTTAAAGTGCATATATGCGATTTCTTTTAATTCATTAGTAGTTCCAATTATGCGTGATTTCTGTAATTGAACAAACTGTTCAATTAAACGGGATTCTTGCAATTGAACGAATTGTTCAATTAAGCGGGTATCGGCTTATTGGTTCCCCGGTTAATTGAACAAAAAGTTGTGCAAATTTTGATGTGCAATTAACCGAAAAATACTGTATTAGATATATGCAAACTGTTATTAGCTATAATGTATTAACTAATATATAATATAAATTACTTCTTGTAAATGATATTTCAATTATTTAATAGCTTTATACAAGGTATTATTCACTGAGATTCACGGTTGACCTTGCATTACAGTGAGCATGTCTGAGCGCTGCTGGCTCTCTGCTCTCTATCTCGGGAACGGTTGGGTGTATGAAAAAATTTTTCATACAAAATTTGTCGCAAATTTTATGCTCTACAATTTCAATAATAACTGTTAACTTCATTGGAGCTATAGAAACCGAGATAATTGCGAAAAACTGCTTTTTGTGACCTTTGACCTTGAATAACTTACGGCGCAGACACGATATTTTATGAGACTTTTGAGACAACTTTTAGAACACCAAAATGAAAGTGTATACGAATTTTCAGCTTATTATCTCTAATTCCGCAGTGAAACCCTAAAATGACTGTGCTAAATTAAAAAAAGAGAGTGGTGAATAGCCTACAAAGTAGTATTAAAACAGCCTAAATGTTTTCTTTTCTACACAAAATTTTTGAGTTTTTCCCCTTTTCAATGAAAATTCTCAGTATAATCATTTTCGAAGAAGTGAATTTATTAGAAATTATTATATCATCGCTTACAAAGGTAAAATTTTTGCTTTAAAGGAATTTAGCATTTTACAGTTTTTTTCTAGAAAAAAAAACGCCATAAAAGATAATCTGTTCTGCTTACACGTCCCGTTATATTTCCTGTTTCCCCAAGGCCCAACTTCAATGGATGTTACTCACTATTACAACGATGGACTCTTCAGAGTGTACCACGCCGTCATGAAGCCAGCATTGTCGAATTAAAGATGACATTGCTATAGTTGCAGTTGTTAAGAACTTTCATCATGAAGAAGAAAAACGTAGCATGCTATCAGGTGAGACCTTGGCTATAAGAAACAGGCTTGAAGCTGGGCCACCAAAAAAACTGATAAGAACTAGGAAATAAATGGGACGCATAACAGTGGGAGTTGGAGAGTTCAATATGTGCTCAAATACCGAAGTGTTCTGAAAAGATAACAGACCAAAATACATTCAGCACGTCAACTACGTAACCGAAAAAGCTGGGCGGATCCAATCCTCACTTGCCAAGATTTTGCCTAACATCGTAGGCCACAAGCCACCCAGGAGAATACTATTAGCAGTAGTTGTTAACTGCATAATACTATATGCAGCACCCATCTTTCACAAAAACAACTATCAGCAAAAAGTTTTGAAACAAAATTTTGACTAAAACAAAATTTCATTTTCATTAAATGTGTTTTTCTGGATCATTGAATTCTTTGCTTGACTTTTATTTAGGTCGCAAACAAGAAAAACCACAACAACAACCAGTGTTCTGTGTCATATAAAACAACCCCGATGACGACATACACATAAATAACAACAACAAGAATGATAGCAAAGGAATGCGATTGTAACAAGTTTGTTTACTGAAGATTGCTGAGTGAATCAATTCGTTAATGTTGTTGCGTTAATTCTCATAAATTTTTTTAGAGTCTAGATAAACATACAGAGTTAAACCCATTTAACAAAGTTAAATTTCATAAATGGGTGATGATATTATTACTTAGAACTTAAAATTATTTTAGAAAAAAAGTTTTTACTGATGCAGACAAAGGGTTTGTTTGATATATTAAAAAAAATTCAGTAAATATTTTTTTTGATTCAGTAATCTATTTTATTAATCTATTTTTTTTAGAATTCGTAAGTATTTTTAGACAGACTCTCTTATAAATTCAGACCAAAATAATGTTTGATATATTGCAGAAAATGCATTAAATATTTTTGTTTGATTCAGTAAATTATTTTGTTTAGAAATTGTAAATATTTTTACACAAATTGTTTTCTAGATTTGGACAATTTGTTTACTGAAAACCCCCGTCTGTATTTACAAATTTATTTTTTAGGTCCATTTCTAGACAAAATATTTATTAATTCATTAAATTTCTTTACTGAAAATGAAATTTAGTTTTTTCCGTGTTTGCCTTTAATGAATAAATACTAAGAGGAAAATAAGCTCTATTATCTGACTACGTTCCTTCCGAACAATAAGGGTATTCCGTGATATATCGGATGAAGCAACACATGATGTTTCAGGGATGATACGAAAATCGACATACTGGCAGCTAGGATAGGGCGGCTAATTAATAAAAGTTAAGCAGACCCAACAGCAAGAAACAAAGAAACAACAGAATGGCAGTTTGGCAAAAAAAATTTTTTCGTTGCGCAAATACTTAATTGACAAACTGTTGTTATGTAATGGACAATAACAATCAATATCAATGTATAAAATACATAAACATTTATACATATGTACGTAAGTACGCATGATTGCAGCCAGACATGTATTACATTGTTTATTTGTTGCTATTATTATGAACTATTAGTACAGTTTATATAGGTATTGTAGACTTGAGTTTAAGTCGAAATGGTTCAACTGGTTTTTAATCGATTTAGTTTTTCTTCGTGAAATGAATGAGAAGTGCATTAATAAATAGGTGGCGGTGCAACATAAACAATGATACCAGATGAAGAAATATATGAATCCAATGGCATTCTAGTTTTTTTCTTTTAATCTTCTTCTTTTCTTATAACGTGATAGTGTTTTTTTTCTATTTTCGCATTTAACCATCTTTTGTTAACGTGTAAAACAAGTACCGTTTTTGCTTTTCTACATTTTAGTTTGATTTTTATAACAAATACGTTAAGGAAACTGTTTTTAATACGAGAAGAATCAATGATTTCAAAAATATAAATAAAGATCAAAGTATGTATTTTCTATATGATATTTAACATTAGGCCGAGTAGAGATAATTGAGAATTTGAAATATGTAGTACAATATGTGTACTTTAGAGTGGTCGTTAAAAATAAAATTTTTTTTGACACCCAAAAAACCTTTCTATTGATGAAAAAATAATATAAGTTAATTTTTTGTTTGTTTTTTGAATAAAAAGAACACGTGCCGCAAGCCGATTATAGATCCTCAAATTATGTATACGAAGCGTTTGTATAATAGCTCAGTTCCAAATGTTTTGATCAGTTTTGTATTTTTTTTAATGTGTAATGAATTAAAGTAATTAAAATCGGCTGCTATCGGCTATTATAAAACTATTGTTCAATAAAATAATTTAAGTTATCTTTAATCTAAGTAGTCAGTAGATGCAAAAGTCGTAGATTGTGGCAATAAACGTCAATAATGACTAATCAATTTTGTTAGGCTAAAGGCAGGCAAAACAGAAAAAGCGTCCCATCAACAAATTTTTTCATTTTTGTAATCGGTAGTACTTTATTAATGGGTTACAAAATAATGAGTGGTATTTATTTATCTTATTACTATGCATCAAATTATAACTGCCACTTATTTTTTAATAAGATTAGTACGTATTTTTCTCATTATCTGAAAGTAGTTACAATTTGTTGATATGTGTTAATAAAATAAGTAGACACCCACTAAGTCAACATGTGTTTGTATATGAAAATTAATTTTTGTCACTTAAACTTTTAAGTCGATAATAGGTGAGTCGGTACAGTTCTTGTCCTCATATCTGGACGAGCACAGGTTCGTACTCGAGCTGGGTCAAAAAATAAATTGATAAAAAACTAAAATAAAATTGAAAAAATATGAATAAAACATAATGTGTTTAAATTTTTTTAAAATTTTTTTATTTGACTACTTATTTCTTATCTTCAAGAAAGCCAAATAACAACTCGTTAATTGCTGTGACAATGTAAATACATTTGTAAGGGGTATCCCTTATTTTTTGGACTTCTCAAACAAAAAATAAGTATTTATCGAATCAAATTGTAAGTAGTTACGACTTAAATCCTCATATCCTTTTTGCCTACCAGTAAGCAAAGTTGTTCTTGGGTTTTTTACGCAACTGATTTTGGCTGTATGAATAATAGCTCAAGCTTAAAAGTTAACAATTGTATCTTGCCTAACTAACAATTGTCTTAAGAACTTGTTGGGATTGGTCGTAATTATAAATTTCTTTTTTGCGTTTATTTTTATTTATTGTATCTTCATAATATTGAACTCACAATAAGTAATCAAATCTTAACCCTAAAATTAAAATTTTTAAGTACATTATTTGTTTCTGCGGTTGGTTCTTAGGTTGTCTTACGTATCTCGTGTTCGACTGAGAGCAAATGTCCCTCCTTCTCAGCCGAGTGTGGCCTCTAAAGTTAATGATGTTGCGGGCTATTGTATTTGGGTGCAACTCAAGTTTTTTATGTATCTTGTCACATGTTTTGAAAACCCAGTCTTAAAAATCGGGACATCTAGATCTTTAGGAATTGTCTTGTTTCTCATACACCAGGGGCTTCTGTAATCGTACGGAGTATTTTATTTTGTCGCCTTTGAATTCTCTCTACATTTGATGCCGAGGCAATGCCCTATATCTGGATACCGTAGGACCATATTGGTTTTAGAATAGGGCTGTATAAAAGAAGTTTACACTCCAGGCTTAGTGTAGAATTAATTCTAATGAGCCAGTTCATTTGAGCTGATATTGATTTCATTTGGGCTACCTTTGAATTTATGTGGGATTTCCGTGTTAGACGACGATCAAGATGAAGACCGAGATATTTAACTTTAGTGTTTTGAGGTATGGTTTGGTTATGGATTTGTATTGCGGTGCATGTTTTTCTGCACAATGTAAAAGTAATATATAGACATTTATGTTCGTTAAATTTTATCCGCAATTATTTTATCCATTTTTCCAACTGAAGTACATATATATCTTGAAATTTGTGGGAAGCTTCTTGATGACTTTTGTGAACACTTAAAAAAGTTGAATGTTGATACATGTATGTTACTGCTTACCGGCAAGTCAGTGGCATATATCAGATATAATAAGACCGAGGACGCTGTCTTGAGGAACTACGGCTCCAATCGGAAGAAAATTACCTTCCTTAACAACAAACGCTCGCTCAGTTAAGTAGCTTTCTAAAAGCTTAATGATGTTTGCGGGTAGGTTTTGCTTTAGTTTATGTATTAAACTTTCGTCCCATACTTTATCAAATGCCTGAAAAACATCGATGAAGAGCATTCACTATATTATCAGACGTATTTGGTTTATAAACAAAGTACCTTCTTCAGCGTCAATTCTTGCTCAGTCTACATTCGAACCTCGCAATGGAGTCTTATACATCACTGGTCTTTTGAGGCCTCTGACTGCTCGCCATAACGAATAGTCTGTTTGTGGTATTGCATCTAGCCAATTCAGACATTTTTGCAGAGAGGCGGTTTTTTGGTATTCTAGTAGTGTTTTAAGCTGTTTGGTACATTCCTTTAGCCTATATTTTAGCTGAGGGGATCTGTAACATTGCCATTCTCTACGAACTCTTCTTTTTCCGATAAAAGCCGTTATACATCTGCTGAACAGATTTTATTATATCTCACCTGAAGATTTATAGAAGCAGCATTTAGAGCAGTTTGCTTAAGGCTTATCTCAAACATTCTAATAGAGTTACTATCTCAGCAGGAGTTTTCAATGGAGCATTTTCTGTGCAATGAGAACTCAAATATTTTTTGTATTTCAAGCAATTTGTACGTGCGGCTGTCGTCGTTAAATCACAAGTGGATTATGAAGTTTTATGTGAACATATAGTGACAATAGTAGGAGAGTGGTCTGAAGACAAATCTGAAGATGCTTCAACTTGGATCATTTCGCTGGGCACACCATTTACCACCCCAAAATCGATAGCATCAAGTATTTTTTGGCGATCTGTTGGCCAGTAAGTTTATTATTATTTTTTTTAACGGAAGTGACACAATCAGGCAATTAATGCCTACCTGTTAATTAATTAATGTGTTACCTTCTTTGGAAAATGGATAATGTAGAGAGAACAGGTGGTGAAGTGGGAGAGATATAGAAAGCTAAATTCATTTACAACCCTGCTATTGCACGTTTTTTTTTTGTAGAGCAGTGTTGCAAGCCCCTCTGGTTTCAAGTAGAGACATTGAGTTGTTTAAGGTGTGTAGCCATTGTGCTACAATACCGACGAAGGAGGGTGCTGTGAAGTGCATTAAGATATGTTATATCGCTGCCGGTACTGCCAAGGTGATCAGTGCTATGCCTTCATCACTTTAACAGTCCAACAACAACCAATGCACATGAGAAAAAGGCATGATGTTGTTGGCTTGCCTGAAACTATTTTTCAACTCAAGACCTCAGAGTTTGTAGTCAAACGCGCTAACTCCTCAGCCAACAGCACCCTCTGTCCTGATTGTCCACTTGAAACAACATTCAAACGCATTTTAGAAATTGTTGCGAACAAAACGCGACCCTTTGGTGTGATGAGACGAGGTCGCCAGAACGTATGCTTAGCGTTGTAGTCACCGGCGGCCTAGTGGACTAGTGAATTAAAAAATGTACTATATTGACTTTCTGTAATAAATGAAAATTTAAATGAAAAAATTTTATATGCAGATGTTATTTGCTTGAATATAGTCTTCACAATGATCACCTATTATTAGTATAGGCATTATTAGTATAGGCGAGCCACCACAATCTCTACCTTGGGGGTTTCTTTGCGTCGTACAGTGTATATCCGTTGATTTTAAAAAAGCTTCTAGCCGTCAAATGCGTCTCCACAACAACAAAATAAATAAAAGATACCAAACGGCTAAAAATATGAGAAATAGATACCCAAATTGAATAGGGGGCAATCGTCCAGCATATTGGGCGATTTTTCACTATGACAAATTAAGTAAATTAAAATGAACAACAATGAACAAAAATATATTTTTGGTAATTATTCATTGTGAACGAATTTCCAAATATTTCATAATTAAGAATTCCTCAATCACACACAGAAAAAAAGCAATGTAAAATCCACATGCCGCAATTTTGATTGGAAATCATATTAAATTTACAAGAAATAATTTATCGTTTGAGTGTGTTAGTGTTTATTTGCTTTGTTCATTGCTACAATTCACTGTTCTGCTTAGTTGTGTGACTTGTTGTTGTTTATTATTACATGTGTCGTCTATGTAGACGACAAAAAAAACGAATTACCAGCGAAAATTTACTGCTGCTGGTTTAAAATTACCATTTATTTCATATTAATTGTAAACGGAAAATTATTAATTCACGTTGTTTCAACTTAAAATAACTTTGATTCAACATGATTCTTCGTGTTGTTTCAATATCAAATTCACGTTGTTTCAACTCGAAATTACTTTGATTAAATATGATTTTTCGTATTATTTCAGTATAAGCTTCATTTTGATGTAATTGTACTGGAATATTAAATCAACATTAAATATAGTTAATTCAAAAGGAAAAATTTTCTTTCAAGAGCATTGTAAATCATGTCGATTTAACATGAAACACCTATGAAGCAAAATCACTACCGAAAAATGTTAAATTAACCTGGTTTTCGACGATTTTACATGGAAATTTTTCTGTGCACCCAAATTTTATTATAGCAGCTTTTGGGCGTTTGTTCAGTTTCTTTTGGAAGAATTTCATGGCGGC
Source organism: Panzeria rudis (assembly GCA_956483635.1). Classification (NCBI taxonomy): domain Eukaryota; kingdom Metazoa; phylum Arthropoda; class Insecta; order Diptera; family Tachinidae; genus Panzeria; species Panzeria rudis. The sequence goes on along the minus strand of OY101449.1, from coordinate 91,473,851 downwards.
GGTTAGTCACAAAGCCTCGCTTGGTGTTAGTTTCTTCTAAGCACAGTCTACAAGATTTTGATATTAATCCGATTATATTTGAAGTTTCCGTGTCTTATAACGTCAGCTACTCAGCTTTAGGTACTTTCGTCACCCTGTCTACAGGCCGTCACCTTCCACGGCTTATGGAACCTAGCCACTGTAGGATCATATCTTTTATCATCCTATTCCCTAGAGCGATTCCGGGTTCTGGTTCGAAAAAGGTTGGAACACATCCCTGTTAAAATTTTAAGGTCCTTAAAATTTTAAGATCCCATAGAATCAACATCGTGTGCTTGACCTAACTTTTTAAGAGTTAAGTGTGCACGTCTAATCTTTGACATACAAATTATAGTTAACTAGACAATACAAATTATTTTAACGGGGTGGGGTGGCTTGAAGCTGAAGAGTAATTTCAGGTTGCTGTTGGCTGAATGGTTAGCGAGTTTGAGTACTATCCCTGAGGTCTTGAGATCAAGACTAGTTTCAGACAAGCCAACAACATCATGAATTTTTTTGATGTGCATTAGTGTGCTATTGTGTTGGTTGTTGTTGGGTTGTTAAAGTGATGAAGGCATAGCACTGATCACCTTGGCAGTACCGGTAGCGATTAATACTAACATAGCCTAATGCACTTCACAGCACCCTAATTCGTCGTTATTGTAGCAGAACCGTCGGCGAAATAAAAGAACTAATAAATGGCTACACAGCTTAAACAAATTAATGCCTCTACTCGATACCAGAGGGGCGGCAAAACTGCTCTACAAAAAAAAAACGCGCAATAGCAGAGTTGTAAATGAATCTCTCCAACTTCACCACCTGTTCTCTCTACACTATTCCTTTCCTAAAGAAGGTAACACATTAATTAATTAACTGGTAGGCATTAATTGCCTGATTGTTTTACTTCTCTTAAAAAAATATTATATTTAGTTTTTGTGTGCTAAAATTTTGAGGAAAAAATATTATGAAGCTAATAACTGCGGAAATGGATATTAAATATTTCTTTAAATTTTTAAATATATTCTGAATTTCCTCTAAAAGTAACCTTTTTGAAATTTAAATACGATCTTATCATTATGGATCTAGCCATGTGACCATCCTAATTTGCCTCTCACACAGTTTATTTCTAACAATTAAATATCATCAAACTCAAGTATTTTCAAAATAATTGTGTTTATTTTCTTAATGGTTTTTTGTTTATAGTAATTTTAATTTTTGCAAAGAAACAAACAAATCAAGTTTTTTGCTACAAACAAGAAATACTCTAAATGTTTCATATTTAAGGCAAATAGTAAATAAAAATATTTAAATAAAATTAATGATAAATAAAATTCTTATTGAAAAGAATATTCAAATAAATAAATATTTATTTAAAGTCAAAAAAAAGAACAAAGATGATTTAGATTTTGATAGTTAGAAAACTGTTAGAGTTTAGACAAAAGAAACAATTAAATTAAACAAATCTATTGTGAACGAGTACCTGAAAGTCATTAACATTATCAAATTAAGCTCCCCCTAACACGCCCTTCATCAAAAACAGACAGTCATTATAAATTTTGTAATGAAATTTTCTTGAAAACTCAAGACTACTCGAACAAAAGAGATGACAGTTTTCCTGCTTTAGTTTCGCTGGTACGAGTATGAAAAAAGCTTTTGGGTTTTTGACCTTTTCATTATTTTGAAGTTTGTTTTGTTCTTTTGTATAACCACCGGAGACACGACTTAATCATTCGTGCATTACATGCCATATAATAATGGCCATAAAGAATAAAAATACTGAAGTATGTTTAGTGAAACAAAAAATAAAAATCTATAACATTTACATCAACATCACAAGGAACACCAGGTCGCAAATAAATGTTTTATTACTACCAAAGGCACTCCCGTTTTATAAATACAAATAGGGAATTAAGACAGACATTGACTCCGCGTATTTATATTTGACTACAACCAATTTTAAGTTTTAGTTTGCTACCAAATGAAAATAACACCAACTAATAGGTTGACTTAATCAAACAAACATTAAAACAAAACGAAATCATTAAAACCCAGCAAAAACTTTTGGCATTTTTGTAATCCGCAGTACTTTTTTAATGGGATACAAAGAAATGAGTAGTACTTATTTATATTATTACTATGCCCCAAATTAAAACTACTTCTTAGTAATTAATGAAATAAGTACATATGTATTTATGCATGTATTAATAAAGTAAGTAGACAAAAACTTCTTAGGTTCAGGTGTTTGTATATGAAAACAAATTTTTGGACCTTAATTTTATAAGTCACCAATAGCGGCGTGAGTAAAGTCTTGTCTGAAAGAGCACACACACACACACACACACAAATTGCATAGTAAAATCGTCGAAAACCAGGTTATTTTAAAAATTTTCGGTAGTGATTTTGCTTCCTAGGTGTTTCATGTTAATCCAACATGATTTACAATAAGCTTGAAATAACTTTTTTCCTTTTGAAATAACTATATTTCATGTTGATTTAATATTCCATTACAGTTAAATCAAAATGAAGTTGATACTGATATAATACGAAAAATCTGTTGAACCGAAATTATTTCAAGTTTAAACAACGTGAATTTGATACTGAAACAACACGAAGAACCATGTTGAATGAAAGTTATTTCAAGTTGAAACAAGATGAATTTAATGTAGTTATTTTATAAACTATTTTACTTACGTGATGTGTATTAGGGTAGGCATCAGAAAATTTTATGTTGTAGTTGGCTGCCCTAGCAAAGATTTGAACTCGGGCCAATTGGTTGATAATCAACGCACTAACTACTGCAGCCACAACAACATCAAACTGTATTTGAGATATACACTAAAAAAATACCATCACATGTAACATGAGTTTAATTTTAATTCAACATGATTTAATTGATCACGGTCACATGTTTAGTTACACATGTGACCGTGATCTCAAGTTTGAGTTTTCGAATTCGGAGGTGGTCGGGAACGCCCGCTACTTGAGTGAGTGACTATTTGTTTAGATTATCTATAAGGAATATGAAGTTTTTGTTAAAACTTGTTTATAATAATAATATTTACAACTTCACTAAACACATTTTTGTTGTAAATTGCAAAATTAAAAACTTATCGATAGTATGAACAAATGTAACGCCCGTAACGTAACATTTGCAAGAACCGACTTTTAAATTTTTGGATGAGCCCAGAAACTTATCAGGCCCACTAGAGCCATTTTAAAATCATCAAATTCTCATCACTGCCAGCGACGGCAGCAACAACACCCTAGCGAAAGTTTTACTTACTTTAGAAGCCCAATCAACAGATTTTGTCGCCACCTCGCGGCGAGTCGTACCTATTAATGAGCTTTTGTAAAGGTTCGGAACTTCGCTAACTGTCTTTTCCTTATCATGTTCAACTATTTTAAGCTTTTTGATTTCTGTCTTACCAGCGTGAAGTATCATCGATATTTTCTGATGTCAGTTCAACCTTCCGTACATCCAATTTTTTTTTAATGTTCAATATTTACATGCGAACAAACGAACTTAATCCAAACTAATTAAATAACTTTAGATAAAACCATACAGTTCGATTAAAATTCATAGCTCAATTGTAAAATTAAATAAGTGGATAAAAAATAGTAAGGTAGAAAAGTGAAAAAACTCGCAAGGAATTTTTGTTTGTGATTGGACTATATATGAAAATAGCTCATTCAGAACTCAAACGGGATTAACATTACCAAAAATATATGCGTACGAATATAATGTCCGCAACACAGGATTTACGCATGCGTTTCATTATCAGTCAAGTATTCTTCCAATTATTAAATTTTTGCACTTTGGACGGCAGTCTGGAGTGGACACTGATAAGTGAAACTCCTTAAGGTTTTTCCCTCCAATACAAAACATAGGCGATCGTTTTGATTTGAAATTCTCAACAAGTGGCTTAAAAGCCACGCTAGGTAAAAGTTGTTAGAAAATAACTATTTCCTTAAGCATTTTTATGAGAAAATAAATATGGAAATATTTCTATATAAAAAAAATTTAAAAAATATCCCTCAAAACTAAATTGACGATTGACAGCAAATCAATAAAAAATAAATTTTGATTGATTTATTACGTAAAACCAAACCGAACAAGACAACTCATGACGTGAAATGCATAAATATAAGAAAATGAAAACTTGAAATTTTTCCTCAACTCAGGTTGAACACAATGAAATTGAATTGAAAAAAAAAATCGTTTTTTAATATTATTATTTCTGCATTCAATAACGATATTCACAGTGAAAAATATCGCTTAAAACCACACGCATATACGGAACTTAAATATTTAATATGAATAACTTTTCTCCATGTGAATGTGTGATGAGAGATGATGTGGGCAAAATAAATATCAACAAATCTTTAAATATCAAATAACATTTCGGTATGATTATGCAAAAATCCATAAAAATATGCATCGAGTTTTACATAAATCAAATCTATGAGACAGAAAAACTGTAATAAATACAAACCCAGACAGACAGACAAATAGAGAGATAGTTAGGCAGACAAACAAACGGACTCACGGATGAAGGCAGATATCTAGAGATGTAGCTAAACTACAAAATGCAATCCTAATACATGTCGAATGCAATAAAAGAAAAATAATGTGAAATTAAATACAACAACAAAATTTATTTAGAAAATTACCACAGACAACGACAGTATAAATTTTATTTATTACAGTGAATATATACTGTGAAGGACATAATTGTTATATTTTTTTTGAGGACCACAGCAATAGAAATTTTTAAGTGGACATTATTTCGGTTGTCGAATCGATTCGACTGTTTGCTCAAAATTAAAAAAAATTTTGTGTTTCTCTAGTCTAGTACACCATGTTGAAGTGGATTCGACAACCGTAATAAGGCCTAATATTTATAATAAAAAAGTGATATAAAAACGGTTGACCCTGCAGGCCATCCCTGGGGCATCCCGCAAATTTCACGATCGATCAGAGTGCTAGAAAATCTATAGATTCCCAGCAAAAACTTTTGTCCCCAGCGAAAACTTTGCTCCTGGTAGACAAAAAAGTATATGAGGTTTTAAGTCATAACTACTTACAATTTGACCCGATAACTACTTATTTTTGTTTGAGAACTCCAAAAAAGGTGTACCCCTTACAAATGTATTTACATTTTCACAGCAATTAAATAGTTACTATTTGGCTTACTTGAAGCTAAAAAAATGTTGTAATCGGTAGTACTTTATTAATGGGCTATAAGGTAATGAGTGGTACTTATTTATCTTATTATTATGATTCAAGTTAGAACTGCTACCTAGTTCTTAGTAAATTTAGTACGTATTTTTCTCATTATCGGAAAGTAGTTATAATTTGTTATGTGTTAATAAAATAAGTAAACAACCACTTTTTAAGTCAACATGTGCTTGTATATGAAAACTAATTTTTGTCGCTTAAACTTATAAGTCAACAAAAGCTGAGTGGGTAAAGTACTAGTCTTCAAATCTGAGCGAGCACAGGTTCGTATCCCAACTGGGTAAAAAAAAACTTAAAAATGCAAATCAAATACAATGTGCACAGAAAAAAATATCATCAAACTGCAACTAACAATTTCAATTGTTAATATGTAATTTAAATTCAAACATATATTTTGTTAATATAACAAATTGAGTCAACAAAAGATGAGTGGGTAAAGTACTAGTCTTCAAATCTGAGCGAGTACAGGTTCGTATCCCAACTGGGTAAAAAAAAACTTAAAAATGCAAATCAAATACAATGTGCACAGAAAAAAATATCATCATCAAATACGACAAACAAAAAGTTTTTTTTCAACAAAGTGAACTAAACAAATTTTTTGTTATGTATTGTGAAAAAAAATTAACAATCATCATTGTTGATATAACAAATGAATGCATACACGTAAATAAAACAAAGCATATCAAGAAATTTTTTTCAACAAACTGAACTAACCAAATTTTTTGTTATGTATTGTGAAAAAAATTAACAATCACCATTGTTGATATAGAAAATGAATGCACACACGTAGATAAAACAACGCAAATCACGTTTTATGTGTATTCATTAGTTGTGTATTTAATAACAAATTGCTCTGTAGCTGAAAGGTAAGAACGTTAGTCTATTAGTCCAGAGGTCGCCAGTTCGATTCCGACCAAAGACATTTAGTGTTTTTCGCAGACAAGCAAAAGGTCGCTTCGAGGATTGTTATTGTATAAAAAATATTGTTAATACAACAGTTATGAAGGTTAAAATTTGTTCGGAAATCAACAATTCACATTGTTGATATAACAATAATCTTAATTGAAATAAATTTGAAATCAACAAAAAAATTGTTAAATTTTTTTCTGATTTTCCTTTAACTTACAATTTCGTAATTGTATTTACAAAAATCGTTGTAGGTTCAAAAGTAATTAATTATTTAATTGATATAACAAAAAAATTAATAGCATTTACAAATTTTTTTTCTGTGTGTATAAAGTTTTTTTATTTTAATTTGTTTATTTGGCTACTTATTTTTTAGCTTCAAGTAATCCAAATAGTAACTAGTTATTTCCTGTGAAAATTTAAATAAATTTATGAGGGGTACCCCTTATTTTTTCGACTTCTCAAACAAACAGAAGTAGTTATCGAACCAAATTGTAAGTAGTTACGACTTAAATCCTCATATTTTCCTCCAATTTTGTGCTGGGTTTTTGAAGTAATTAAAATAATAAACAATTTTGTCGAAAATTTTCGGTAACGATATCTCCACGAACCACTTAACAGATTTAGATAAATTTTGTGGTATTCAGCTCAGTTTTTAAGCCCAAAGAAATTACTGAATCCAGCAATCGATTTGACATTCGCTCAATAAAAAGTTTGATGAACGTATCTATTTTATTGAAGTTTGCAGCAGTCGAAGTTGTTTTTTATGGTCAAGAGCTGACAATGTTCTTGGGACTAAATACTGATGATGATGTTTAACAAATGATTTAACAAGTTGAGATATTTTTTCAGGATTAAAAATTCTAGGAACAGAATAGGATTTACAATTGCGTCGGTTGATTGATTGGAAATCATAAATTTATGCGAAAAAATATTTTGTTTACAAGTGTTTGTGTTTAGTTCAACGATCACCAAACATTGCCCCAAGGGAAAACACATATACCACTAAAAACACTTATACAATACGTGTGTATATTTAAGAGAACAAAACACACACAAATCTCATTTAGTAACAACAACAATGAACGTTTATTCAATAAACGTTCATTGTTGTTGTTACTAAATAAACTTTATTGCTTTGTTTTATGAAACTTCCAAAAACAGCAATACATTCTTATTTTAGTGTCTCTCTTTGTGGTGGACACTGGTTTAGTTGCTTTGTTCATAGCTAAACGCAAGTTGTGCTCAGTTGTGTGACTTGTTGTTGTTGTTTATTTTGATGTTTGTGTTGTGTTATATACGATTGTATTTATTTATTGTAAATTTAAAGAAAAGTTTGAAGCTGTTGTGGCTGCAGTGGTTAGCGCGTTGACTACCAAGCAAGTGGCCCAAGCTCAAATCTTGGCCGGGGCAGCCAACTACAACACAAATATTTGTTTATGCCTATGGGAATACACACCACGTAAGTAAAATAAGTAATAAAATACCTACATTAAAGTCATATTGTTTCAGCTTAAAATAACTGTGTTCAACACGATTCTTCGTGTTGTTTCAATATCCAATTAAACATGATTCTTCGTGTTATTTTAGTATCAAATTTATGTTGTTTCAACTTGAAATAATATTAATTCAACATGATTCTTCGTATTATTTCAGTATCCACTTAATTTTGCTTTAACTGTACTGTAATATTAAATCAACATGAAATATAGTTAATTCAAAAGGAAAAATGTTCTTTGAAGGTTATTGTAAAATCATGTTGAATTAACATGAAACACCTACATATGAAGCGAAATCACTACCGAAAATGTAAAATTAACCTTGTTTTCGACGATTTTACTATGAATTTTTCCTGTATGTGCATACAAAGCAATCGCCAAAGGTTATTTAGCGATGAGACAATGTATGTTCCTTTCCTTTATTTATTTCTTCGTAGTTTAAATTATGCCTTTTCTGCTTGTCTTTAAAGGCATGTCTTTTTAGTTTGTAGGTGATCGGTGTTGAGAACATTACGGGATAAGAAAAAAAAGGCAGGAATTGAAATTTGAGGAGTTTTTAGATATTTATCGTACTCTCAGCATTAAGCATGTGTATACACGACAAAAAAGTCATGAAGAAAAAGTCATAATGTCAATTGCCGGCTAAAAAGGCCTAGTGCGAAAAGGTACTTAGTGAGCGGCTGAATGTGTTAAATTTAAAGCTTTACATTTATAATTTGAAGTTAGTTTTATTATTATTTTTAATTTATAAATTATTCAAATTATTTGCTCCTTACTGTATTTGCAACAAAAAGGTTTCATTATTACTTTAAAAATTTATTTCATATATCCAGTTTTTTTAGTACGTAAAAAAGCATCAAATATTAAATATAAAAAAATACAATATTAGAGCCTTTTCTTCCTCTTGATGTTTTTCTTTTGCGCATGATGTTGTCTGTCGTCATCGACGACTAGACTCGTCTACACTGGAGCTGCTAACAGTTTATGTGTGGCATAAATCACTTGCTTTAAGGAAATCAAAGTTAAAGTAGTCGTATAGAGGTAAGTAGGAAAAGTGGCAGTGAGTAAAGAAAAGATGACGATAAAATTGTCAGTATTATTATCTGTGGTTTGTTTGTTCATTTGTTTCTAATTTATTTTAATATAAAACCACTATGAACTATTTATGCGTTTGAATACGTAACTGGTCCAATATATGCCTTCAAAATGTATACACACAATTGTGTATAGTGTGACACAATTATAAAACTTTTATGGATACTGAATATTGTTACGTGATCAAGGATTTTTATTATAAATAATTATTTAAAATATGTTCTTTTAAATAATAAAGGTACACAGATGGACTTTTTAAGTTGATATTTGAATGTACTACCATAATTCTTGGAAAAAATACCGACTCTAACGCAAAAGAAGAAAAGACTAAAGTATAAAATGATTTTTCAATGGGTCGATTATTGATGGGAGCCGAACCTCAGTTTGGTTGCAATTTACCTGTTGCTATTTAGTGCTTTTCTGGCAACCACAAATTTTCAGTTGCCGGCTGGCAAAGCAACTGAAGTTCGGTTGCTATACATAATCGACCCACAAATCTGTCTACAAATTGCGCCTGAATGTGTAAAATATTAATTTTAGCAAAAAGTGCGAAAAATTAATTTTAGCAATTCCCAAAAGAATCACTAACTTTGAGAGTAGCTGAGAGAGTAAGGGCCTGTCCCACGATGTCGACAAGTCGATGTAACTCTCTTATTTATATTGAAAACAATAATAAAAAATTTTTATTTGTTTTTGTTTTCAAAAGAAATAAGAGAACGACATCGACTTGTCGACATCGTGGGACAGGCCTTAAATGTCTCTGGCAGACAGCGTTCCCAGTTTCGGGAATTTGTCCCCAAATAGGGGATTTTGTTTTGGGATTGGAGATACAAGTTTAGTGAAAATCCCCAGGAGATTTTTTGGGGAAACCCACTTCTTTCGCTTGGGATTTTTGGGGATTTGAAATCTTATTTCTTCTGTACCAAAATTATTTTAAGATACCGGTGACCCAACAACTATCGTCTGGTGTGTCGCTGACTAGACAAGTTTAAAGAGGTATAGTGAATCAGTAAAACACAAGAATAGCTTCGAATCGCTTTACACAAAAAATACTTTAAAAATAGTTCAGTTTCTTCTCAAACGCTAAAACTTTTTAATACAAACCACATGTACAACAAAATTGCATTAACTAATTATTCAGAAGATTTTGATTCTGGAGTTTTTGAAATCATGAACATTGATACATATGCAATTGTTTTACTCTTGTGTGCTTTTTACGTTACACTCTTACATAAACTCGTTTCTAAAAGATCCGATACACATTCGTTCTCCCGTTTTTTTAAAGGAGTACTTTATTTTTAGATTTTTTGTTTTGATCAATAAAAATGTACTTTAGAAATAACAAACATTCTCGTATTCTTTTTGCGCAATTAATTTATAAAAAATACTCGAATTTACGTACAAGAGGCATCATACATGCTGCTATTATGTCATTTATGTTGCAGCTACTACATCATGTCCAATTCCTTCTTAATAAATACACAAAATTTAGCCTCATATGTGTAAAAAATTACTTAGGATGAAAAGACGGAGATAGAAATAAAAAATCACGATAATCAAAAATATTGAAGCCGCTATAAAAATACCCAGATAAAAAAAAATGCAGCTACATTTGGTTTTTAACGGAACTTCCCAGACCATGCCTTGTATCAGGCATGCTACGTATAACCTGCAAATAGGATTGCTAAAGAATGCCTTCAATCAGGCCTACTAAGTAATTTGTCAGGGAAGGCCTTGGTCCGCAATGACATCACTTGCAAAAATATATGAATATGCGATGGGAGTGGAAGTACTAAAGTCTGCTAAATAAGGCCTTATAGAAGTCCTCTTTACTCCTTCCATTTAGCGCTGGGTATATGTACAAATAAAATTAGTTTTAAAATATTCAATATAGATGGCTTTAATTAAATAAATAAATGTATATGTACATATATTTCCTTTGAAATAATATGATTTTCTTTTCAAGGTGCTGTGGGAATTTTTGGGGATGATAAAATAGCTATTTTGGGGACGAAAAATAGAGAATTGGGGATAAGGTATGAAATAAAACTGGGAACCCTGCTTGCAGAGAGGATTGCGGAAGTAGCGCAAGATTTTTTATTAATTATCAAGACTTATTTATTATTAAAGCGTATTAAATGATATTAAAACAATTACCACTTTAATTCACTTACTTAATCGAATATATGAGTAGTTTTTCATTCTATGTTATTCTTTAAAACGGTAAAACTGTACCATTCAACATATTACTACAAATTAAGTTTGATTCACAATAAAAAAAAAAAAATAAGTAAACAAATTTATAAAAAAATTAATTTGTAATTATTTCAACCATGAAACTCCAAATGTACGCAGAATGCGGTATTTTTAGAAGAGTAATTTTAAATGATAATTATCAACGTTTTCCGTATACATAACTAAAATAAATCTGTATATATGTATTTCTTTTCATTCAGCATGAATAGGAATTTTAATTTGTTTTTGTAATTTATTTTGAATTTATGACGTTACGCTTCGTTGCAAAAAAGGTTATTTTTTGTGTAAAAAAAGAATGTTAAAAAAATTTTAATTTTGATGGACAAATGGCCCAACTGATGTGACGGGATTCTAAAACATTTTACATAAAATTATTCGAGCATTAAATGTATTTTTTGGTCAAAATTTCCATTTGTTTTCATCATAATCAATATCTATTGATTGCATGAATGTTATTCGCATTTAGAAGAGTATAACAAACTTTATAGAACAACGAACAGCAAAATAACTGAAGATATTTCATGGTAATTAAGAATTAATAACTCACCTTCTTGTGAGAGGCAATATGTTGCGTATGATTGTCATCACCTGAAAATAAAATAAAAAGAATTGATAAATTAATTTATTAATATTTTTATTATGAACAAATATTTGTCTTAAGCATCTGTTTAATATGGTCGTGATAATAATTTATAAAAGTATTATTTGCATTTAGTTTTAATCGAAAAATAATTTTAAAGGAATGCAATATCTTAAGTGAGAAAGAATTTCAGTGAAAATTCTTTAAAATAACCAAATAAGAGAGGTTCGACGTGTCTATCTGTGGATCTGCGTGTCTGTCTGTGAACAACAGCTCCAAATCGGCAGCACCAAGTTTGATTTAGAAAAGTGACTTGATCAATAGTTTTCTCAGCTATAGTTCCGGATAAATTGATCAGCCGTTCCAGCTACGATGCCAAAAACGCAGATGTCGGTTTTTTTTTTTCTTAAAATTGATAATTATTTCCCAACATTTTTAGTCGCCTATTCTCATCGTCAACTCAATGAGATGGTTAATTGATATTATTTTACATCGTGTGATCCATTAACTAAGTAACTCACTTTAAAGTTGAATATTCTTATCTGCACACAGAAAAAAAAGAATGTAAAATCAACATGACTTAATTGTGACTTGAAATCATATTGAATTTACAAGAAATAATTTGTCGTTTAAATGTGTTAGTGTTTATTTGCTTTGTTCATTGCTACAGTTCACTGATGTGCTTAGTTGTGTGACTTGTTGTTGTTTATTCTTACATGTGTCGGCTATGTAGACGACAAAAAACGAATTACCAGCGAAAATTTATTGCTGCTGGCTTAAAACTACCAATCTTTTATATTAATTTTAAATGAAAAATTATTAATCTAACTTTAAACATATTTGATTTAAAATTTTAAACGTTTAAAACAACTTTGTTTTAAACGTTACATTTTATTTTAAATCAACATGACTATGACTTTAATTTTAAATAAGTTTTATGTTAAATAATCATTTAAATCATGTTGAATTAAAATAAAATTCATTTTACATACGATGGGTATTTATTTAGTGTATAGCTAAAATAAAGTTTGAAGCTCTTGTGGCTGCAGTGGTTAGCGCGTGCGCTATCATGCGAGTTCGAATCTTGGCTGGTGCAGCCAACTACAACAGAAATTTTTCTGATGTCTATGCTAATAACAATCACGTAAGTAAAATAATTAATAAAATAGCTACATTAGTCATATTGTTTCAGCTTGATATAACTATAATTCAACATGATTCTTAGTGGTGTTTCAATATCAAGTTCACATTGTTTCAACTTGAAATAACTTTGATTCAACATGATTCTTCGTGTTGTTCCAATATCAAATTCACGTTGTTTCAACTCGACATAACTTTAATTCAACATGATTTTTCGTATTATTTCAGTAGCACTTCAGTTTGATTTAACTGTACTGCAATATTAAATCAACATGAAATATAGCTAATTGAAAAGGATAATGTTCCTTCAAGATTACTGTAAATAATGTTGAATTAACATGAAACGCCTATCAAGCAAAGTCCTTGCCGAAAATGCTAAATTAACCTGGTTTTCGACGATTTTACATTGAATTTTTTCTGTGTGTGTTATTTAGTAAAACGGTTACAAGATTAATATTCTTAATTTCGTAAATTCTTTAATTCTCTAATACTTTACAGAATAAAAAAAAATTTAATAATCGACTGTTTCGACTTTTAAACTATGTAGTTATGAATAAAAGTAAGCTGCTGCTTATTTGTTAAAAAATATATCGAATAACCGATTATTCGCATAAAACTTCCAATTTAGAACGGACATTATTCAAAATTCATAGTAATTATTTCAAAACGAACACTAACTTAAATTACGAGGTAGCCGCTCAAAAGATTTATAAAACTACTAGGATCCCAATCAGTGGTCGAAATTAGACCACTTAATCCTTTAGAGTTTTAATAATTGAGTTATGAATTTTTAGTCGAACTGTGTGGTTATTATCCAAAGTTATTTAATTAGTTTCGCTTAAGTTCATTTTTAATTTAAGGCACTTAGCTAAAACATGAATATGTACTGTTCCAAAAATTTGGGCAAAATTAACATTCAAAAAATCCCAGCATTGAGAATATCGAAGATATGCCAAGCTGATAAGACCGAAATGAAAAAAGCTTAAAATAGTTGAACATGCTAAGAAAAGACAGTTAGTGAGTTCCGAACATTTAGAAAAAAGTTCATTAATGGTGCGACTCGCCGCGAGATGGCGACAGTCTGTTAATTGAGCTTACTAAAATTAGTAGGATTTTCGCTACAGTGTTGTTGCTACTGCATTGAAACGCACGCCATACCACTATTGTGAAAATTATATCACACACGTTCTTCACACAGATTCTTATGCTCTTCATCTAGTCGTCGATGAGACAGAGACGAATGCACATGAGGCGGATGCTTATACATTTTTTATATTTTCTTATATAAATTTTTTCATTAAGAGTTATCCAGCAAACACTCGTGTTTCATATCTCAATGAAACAATGTTTGCACGGCTGCAAGACTATTTTGTTGTCGAATTTCGGTTTTTGTTCTTTACTGAATAGAAAATCCCTTTCTCAAGTTATGCTACTATATGTGGTGAAAATGCCTTTATTTTTTACATAAAGCAAAGCATGCATTACTCCAGTATACTGTCACAAATAACTGATGTTGAATCGTGCTCGAAACACATACCATACAAGAATACTGGTGCAACATTCATTTCTTTAAAAATTCTGTACGGATGAGTTGTTGTACCTAGTGCGCACCGCATTTATTTTGATATTATTTTGAAAATAAAAATTAAGGAAAACATGTGTTTTTTTATTTAAAATTATTAGGAATGATTTGTTTTATTTCAGAAACACTTTACAATATATATTTTGTTCCTTTTTTCTTAATGTATGAGTAATTTAATCAAGTTGATGTGTTTTATCCCGATGATTACTATTTGACCACGTTTCTCAACTGGGCTAATTCCACCATACACAATATCACAAACTGGTACCATCAGCAAAATATCAAACTTTGACATCGCTATAGCAAAGCGTACAATCGCACCAAATACCCAGACACGACCAAACCACTGGCGCCAACACTTGATTGCGCGAGCATGCTGGTAGTATATGGGGGCCTTAACGCTACATCGTGAAAACTCGAGCTGATGGAAAAAATTGTCTGCAGATTCGCGTTCAGTATTCTAAATATCTAAAGAAACAAGTTTCATTTCTAGGGACCGATAAAGTTTTTCGAAATTTGTAAACATGTGTTATACTTATACAAACATTTCGAAAATTTAATTTGACAGTCAAAATAAAGAGCATTATATAACAAATATAACAAAATATTAAAATAAAAGCAAATTTTTCAAGTAGAACCCATCTACAAAGCATTCATATGGAAAATATGTTGAAGCGTGGACGTACGTATACCCCCTTCCAATAACAGAAAGTCCAGGGCAGGTGGAAGGGCGCTGCATGAAAAAATAAAAAAATAAATGGAAGCAATCTGTAAGTTTATCCTTTCTAATAAATAAAAATACACTTTTCTAATCATCAAATTGTAGCGTACGAGTAACTTAATGTGTTTGCGAATTTTCATAAGAATCAGTTAAGTAGAAATACATGAAAAATAATATTTCATTGTATGGGCGCGCCGCTGTACACTTTTATTAGCATTGAATTTTATTATCAGGAGAACTAAATATGCGTGTAGTCTACTTTTTTAGCAATAAGATTTTATTGTCACGCGGACTTAATCCGCTCCGTTTTGTAAACCTAGTCGATTTTAAAACGAGTTATTTTCAAAACCGAATAATTTTTAATTTGGTGTTCCGTAAATTGTTCGATTTACTTCAGTAGAAGTTGAGTATAAATAAAAATTTTATATGTTGAAAATATCTAAAAAAAACATCATAAAACATGTTATATACAGATGCAGGTGAAAAATAATAAAAAATATATATAAATAATAAAGAAAAATTTGCTTAATTTCATCAAATGTATTTTTCTTCATGTCTACAGTATAGTCATATTGATAGTATTTCTTAAGTTATTTTTTTTAGAAGAAATTTTTATAAAAACAAATATAATTTTTCAATTAAATTATATTTTTATTTAGAGATAAATGTGAAGCATGTTTGACTGTAAGCCACCGACCTTGGTCCAGTGGTCTAAGCGGTAAAGAACTCTGATGAGATTAGGGGAGTTCAACCCTCCGCGTAGTCAAAATTTTCTTTGTATACATGCTTCACATTTATCTCTAAATAAAAATATAATTTAACTGAAAAATTAAAATTAAAACCGAACTCAAGCCAAAATAATTAACATTTCTTTGGACATAACAGTTCCATACAGTTCGACTAAGCTCGTAACTTAATTGAAAAACATATATATTTTAGTCCAAATAAATGAAAAACACATTGAACTTTAAGAACGATGTGATTTTTTACCATTTGGAAAGAATTTCTTAAGGAAAAATGGCATTCGATTTACTTTCGAGCAGGTTTGTTTGCTCGATTTTAAAACGAATAAAACTATGTGAATTCGGTTTTGAGAACACCAAAAATATTAATGCGTTTTGAAAACGAAAAATTTGCTCGGATTCGGTTTATAGAACAGGGCCGAATGTGTGTGTAAAGAACAGAAAAGATTATTACCAAAAACTTTACAAACAAAATTTTGTTCGAAATAAAATTTCATATCAATTAAATGTTTTTTTTTTATTATTTTAATAATAGACAGAATATTAGTGGTCAATAGTTTGTTTAAAAATGCGTATAAAATTAAATACTTTTTACCTTTGTTTACCCTATTAAATTTTTTTTTGACTTTTGACTTTTATTTAGAGCGCAAAACACTAAAAACAACAACAAAAACCAGTTTTCTGTTCGTAAAAAACAAATGTAATTGTTTAAAACTTAAAAATATTTTCAATAAAAAGTTTTTACTGACTCAGACAAAAAAGTTGTTTTGTTTAAAAAAAAGAATCAGAAATAATTTTTGTTAGATTCATTAACATTTTTTGATTGATATTTGAAAGTATTTATCAACAAATTGTTTTACAGACGCAGACAAAAAGTTTGTGTAATAAATTGCAAAAAATCAGTAAAGGATTCATTTCTTTTGGTAAATTATTTCATTGAAAAAAAATTGTTTGTAGAACGCATAGCGAATACAATGATATATGATGATGGAGTTGTGCTGATCTGCGAGAAATAGCTATTTGTAGAAGTTCTACCACTTGTTAAAATATTATCTTTTCCTTTAAAAACTCCTTGGATACGAAAGTCTTGTTCGATTATTTTTATTAAACTTGAATTATTCAACCATGCTTCAAATTTAATATTTTTCTACAGTTTTTTTATAGTTGTCTAATTATTGTTTCCATACTCTGATTTTTAATGATAAATTATTATAGTTTGTGTTCTTCTATTAAAATAAATTTAAGAAAATGTTTAATGTCAAATTAAGTCTCCTTTTAAATTTTAATAAATTGTTTTTTTTATTAACTTTTTGTTATTAAATTTTTTAATTTGGAAATTAAGTTTTCTCTTGTTTTATTTAACAAGCAATTAACTTAATTCTTAAATAATTAGAACATATTTAATGTTTAATGTTTTATATGTAGATTAAGCTGCGTTTCTAATTTTGCAGCCATAACTGTTTGAAGAAAGATTCAAACGAGCATGTTTACAAAAAAAAGTGTTGATCTTACTGACATTTTGTATCCCCACCAAAAAAAAAAAACAAAATATGTATATTTAAACATCAGAGTAAACTAAAGTTAAATGTTTGTTAGACTCCATGTCTGTATATGCGTCCGTCCCATCTATCTATCTGTTTGGCTTTTTATGTTCAGCTCTGCTAACTGTTGACTGACTGAATGCTTTCATTTCTATTTTCTACTTTTGACTTTTAACGTTTTCCATTGTTATAGTTGGTGTTTGTTGCTTAAATCTTTTTTTTTTAATGATTGCAATTAACAATTTCAAATGTTGGTAACATAATGGAAGTGTTAGAGGTTGATATTTAGTCTATAAGTGTAGATCATTTTATGTGGAGACTATTTTTTTTCAACTGTGTTTGATATTTAGTTTTATTTTAAACGTAAGTGTTTTGATAAAAAAAAAGGAAACATCAAAGGCACAAATTGTTATGTGAAATTTAAAAAAAGTAAAAAATAAATTATAAGCACCAACTAACAAACTGTTGAACATGAGCTTAAAATTTAAGCCTTAAATTATGAATTCATTAGAAAAGAGAGCTACACTATTTAAATAAAAAACAATTTTTAATGAAGATTTTTTCAGATCATTTAGAAGTTTCAAGTACACAAAAATTGTTTATTAATACCGCTTTTTTAATAGTAGGTAATTTTAAAAAAGAACTGTAATTGCATTAGTACTCCACAAAATCATACAGCGTTTTGTAGCTACTGCAGTCGATTTAATTTTTATTTGATAGCGTTTTTACCTGAAGTTGTAGACTTCGTTCTGTTTCATCATTAACTGTGAAAATGTGAAGTGGCTATGTATTACGGTTCATAGTATACAGTACAATTTATATTACGAGTTCAACCAACGGGTGTACCTCAAAATCTTTAATTTGGATAAAACTTTGTGTGCAACTTTTTTAGAATATTAAAGTAATGGATGCCAAATTTTGGATTTATATCTCTTTCGGTTGTGGAAATATGACTTCATAAAAATTAAAAAAACATGTCTATAAAAGTAGAAAAGCATTTTTAATAAAAGAACATTGTTTTTACATTCGGTAATCCGAATAATTTGATAATCCGGATTGGGTTTGCAATCAACAAAGTAGGAAAAGTTGAAAAAATTAATAGAATCTTCAATTGCGGTAGTTTGGAATAAAAGTGAAGCTTAAAACAAAAGTGGTTTAAAGCTAATTATGGGTAGTTGAACCTGAAACTGAAAATCATATTTTTCCTAGAAAGCGTTTTCGAGATATCCGCGAAAAATCTCATAAATTGTGAAAAATCAAATTTATCGCGGATATGTCGAAAACGGTTCGCAGCAAAAATAAATTTGTTTCAGTTTCGGGCTCAGCGATCTATAATTAGCTTATAAATCACTTAAATTTTTATAAGCCACTTGATTTTTATTGCAAACTACTGCAATTGAAGATTCTGTTAATTAGTCTAAGTTTTTCTGCAATTTTGTCTATAACTTTTTTTTACCAGTTTGGGGCTAAAAAGTTTCGGTAGACACGAATGAAAGTGAGCTAAAATATATATATTTTTGAAAATTTTAATATTTACATCTCCGAAGGTATAGAGATTTTAAATTTGAAAATTAGTTTAACTCTTCTAATTTTTGTCTATAATTTTGGAAATAAAAATTTTACCACTTTGAGCCTAAGTAGTCCTTGCAGACATAAACACAAACAAAAAAAATATGTACATATCGCGACTTCAGTCTTGTTTTGGTACACCGAACATTAAAAAAAATTAGTTAAGTATGGGGTATATATATATATATATATATATATATATATATATATATATATATATATATATATATATATATATATATATATATATATATATATATATATATATATATATATATATATATATATATATATATATATATATATATATATATATATATATATATATATATATATATATATATATATATATATATATATATATATATATATATATATATATATATATATATATATATATATATATATATATATATATATATATATATATATATATATATATATATATATATATATATATATATATATATATATATATATATATATATATATATATATATATATATATATATATATATATATATATATATATATATATATATATATATATATATATATATATATATATATATATATATATATATATATATATATATATATATATATATATATATATATATATATATATATATATATATATATATATATATATATATATATATATATATATATATATATATATATATATATATATATATATATATATATATATATATATATATATATATATATATATATATATATATATATATATATATATATATATATATATATATATATATATATATATATATATATATATATATATATATATATATATATATATATATATATATATATATATATATATATATATATATATATATATATATATATATATATATATATATATATATATATATATATATATATATATATATATATATATATATATATATATATATATATATATATATATATATATATATATATATATATATATATATATATATATATATATATATATATATATATATATATATATATATATATATATATATATATATATATATATATATATATATATATATATATATATATATATATATATATATATATATATATATATATATATATATATATATATATATATATATATATATATATATATATATATATATATATATATATATATATATATATATATATATATATATATATATATATATATATATATATATATATATATATATATATATATATATATATATATATATATATATATATATATATATATATATATATATATATATATATATATATATATATATATATATATATATATATATATATATATATATATATATATATATATATATATATATATATATATATATATATATATATATATATATATATATATATATATATATATATATATATATATATATATATATATATATATATATATATATATATATATATATATATATATATATATATATATATATATATATATATATATATATATATATATATATATATATATATATATATATATATATATATATATATATATATATATATATATATATATATATATATATATATATATATATATATATATATATATATATATATATATGAACACATTTTTTTTCTTGTTTCAAATGAATTGCTTGCTGTTTGATCCCATAGAAGTGAAAATCGGGCGGACAAAGTGGTAGCCCGACATATTAATTATCACATAACTCCGACATTTCTTGACAGATTTTCAAAATATTTTATTTGAAAGGACATGAAAGGTTTGGTACTATGAAAAATTGCGGGATCTGGTACATAAGATATTTGCATTGAAGTGGGTTTTTTGTTGACATATGTAATTATAATTACTACAGAGCTACTGACAGGTGTTTATTGTACAAAGTCTTTAAGTAGGAATGAAAACAGACTCAAAAGTTACAGTTTTTTGCTTATGATAACCCACTCATTTCTATGAAAAACCTGTAGCAATAACTATGATGATCATATATAAAGAATTAATATCGGATATGATATATTAAGCTCTAAAATACAAAAAAGTCTGAAAATGTTTTGCTTTTAGTGAATTTATTTTTCTAAAATGATTCGTTTTAAATCGGCTCGATTTACATAACAACTTTTTTAAATAAAACTAAAAAAAATAAAATTCAGTGCTTTTTTCAAGAATTTAAACTTAAACAACAATTTCTTTTCTCTATGATAATATTTTAGATTAACCTATTGCGGGCTTTATATTTTTTCTCATTTATTTAGTTGTCTCTTTGCCTGGCTCTGACAAACATGTACTATCATCGGCTCGACTAAAGAGTTTCGGCCGTTCGGCTCAGATTTATGCTGTAGTTATGACAAACAATAAGCACACAAAGAAAGTCTTATTATTTTAGGACTTTTTTGTTTGAAGCACAACAACAATGTTTTTAAAGTGTTGTAAAATATTAGGATATTATGACAATATGACTTAATAACACACCGTTTGAGTCCCCCAAATATTTTGTAAAATTTCTTTTAGACACTCAATAGTAATGGGGTATATTTTATTGAGCGGAATGTGCCAGAAAAGATCTTCCCCAAATATGTAAATTTTTTAAAGAACATGTGGTGCTGATTTCTTATTAAAATAAACAAACCATTTCTTCTCTTTTATGACTAAATTATTTGTTCATTGTGTTTTTATTTAAATTCATCCATAATAAATATCAATTATGTCTAAAGAAGTTTAAAATTTAAAACTTTTGTTATTTATTAGTTGTGGAACTACAGCACACATGTATTTTCATTTCAATATTTTTTTTTACTTTTGTGTTTCTAAATTAATTGACTCTTAACGGTCATTTTATTAATTCATGCATGTTCCTTCAAACGTACATATGTTTAATATTCTATAAGCATTTGTTGGTTATTGTATTTTTGATGATTAAGAGTTTTTAAGGTTTTCTTTATTTTCATAGAATGTGATGTCATTCTAGAATTGGTTTAGATGGACGTTAGGGAGTTTGAATCAGAAATAAATACATACATACAAGGACATATGAATGTATTTGAAGAAACATCATGAATAAAGTTTGCTTATATATTAACTCATGGACAAAAAAAAAGAATGAACGCGGGCGATTTCCATTTTAACCCAGTAAACATATTTTTTGCCGACATGTCTAACGTCAGAAGTAAATGAAACTTTATCAGACAATCAAACGATTAGTCTATAATTACTTAGAATTCTCGGCAATTTTTTGGTTCGACGTTTCTGCATATTTTCTGCAATATTTCCCGATTAATATCAGACCAGTTTGCACATTATCTGAAGGCAATTAAGGGCATTATTTTGGAAAACGCAGCTTACTTAGCGTTAATAAATTTGTATGGAAGAAATTCAAATTTAAAAAACAAAACACATTGAAAATTGCTCAACGCTTAGCATTGCGTTTTACAAAATTAGACCCTAAATTTACTTTAAGATATTTAACAGAATAGTCTGCACATTTTCTCACCTACTACTTATGTCTTTTATGCCTGATTTACACTATCTCACTAGCCGTTCGACTTCTGCAGAAAATGCAACCCTGATCTAATGAGTTTTTTGAAAGTTCTATGGCGTTTTCTTTGCTACAAAAAAAATTTTACATTGTTTGCACTTTTCTTAATGAAAATTTGGAATATAAAAATTTTTAAATCAAAAATTTACATTTTACAAATGTAAATTTTTGATTTAAAGGAATGCTAAATTGCGACTTTTTTAATAAAAGGTAAAAACATGTTAATTTTTTTCAGAAAAGAAAACGCCATCAAAAAAGCAATAACAACACATTATATCAGGGTTGCATTTTTTGCAGAAGTCGAACAGCTTGTATAATAGTCTAAAAACAGCTTTAGCAGTACCTTCAGATCATTGTCTGGTTTTAGTCTGCGTAATAATTTTATATTTTCTGGAGACTTTATGCATAAATGTATAAGTTTTAAATTTATATAATATGGGTAAATAATTTCTGATAAGCTGCCATAAGTAGCAGAAAAATTCATGGCACAAGAAGAGTCTCAAAAGTCATAAACATTTTTTTATTCTATGTGAAAATTGTATACGATATTTCTGATACGTTTCTAATTTTTACTTCCACTTTTTTCTGACATTAATGCGACAGAACTTTCTACGCAAAATTTTCTAATGTTTTGTCAGACATTGTTCAGATATGTCGAAAATTCCTTTAAAAGTACACCTAAAAATTCCTTCAGAAATCGTACAGAGTTCTCTTATTAGTCATTTCGACAAAGTTTTCAGAAAGTTGTCAAAGTGGTTCTCTTCCTTTTCGGTACGTTTTCTGACCGACTTCGGATACGATTTGGACATCTCGTGTAAATCTTACCATCGTATTTGGAAAAATATGTTCGCTGGGTATTTCCATTTTCCGTAACTGTAATTTTCAAGATTTATACCTTAAACCGAAACATGAAATGTTATCTGTCCGGATATATAAAAATTCATAAAAAATGCCAGTTCTATCAAAAGTGCAAAGAATAATGAATGTGCACGCAGCTTGTTCGATTAGTTTATATTTTTAACCAGAAAAATGTTTCTAAACTAATTTGGGTTCATTGAACACGAATATAAATTTTATTTATTTTTCATGCAAAGCGATTAAGTGCGCTAAGATTCGTAACTTTATTTTCAGAAAGAACTAGACATAAGAATTAGACAAGGAATAATTTATGAAAAAAAAGATTGAGTACAAAATAGGCGTGGCAAGGCCCACTTTTGTAACCATAATATCGTATTGTAACGATACCTAAGTGTTTAGGCAAAGTTCCATAGGAATCGGTTTAGCAGAAGTTTTTGTAAAAGAATATTTACTTTGCATAGGCGTAGCACCACCCAGTTTTTAATCATGATATAGTATTTAAACAGAAGCTTAACGTGCGCGCAAAGTTTCATAACAATCGGTTGAGTAGAAGTAGTCGAAAACTAACTGATCGGTTAATTTAAAATTGGCTTTTTCGATTAACGATTAAACCGGTTACATTCATACACATTATAACATTATTTTTGTGTGTTTAATAATTTTTTCGTCTCATATACAAAAGGTATGTGTTTAGAAATTAGTTTTTAGTGATCTTAGTTGAAGTAAAACTTTAAAACATTTGGACGTGGCTGTAAAAGAGCTTAGTAAAGACTCTGTTATTCTAATTCAGTGATTGCCACTCCATAGCCTCGCGAGGCAGTCAATAATCGTATGTTTCACACGGACACGGTCGGCAATTGACATGTATACAACACATTGATGGCATATGACATATGCCATCCCTGTGTTGTATATCAAAAATCTTTATTCATCGTTTAACCGATTAATAACGAAACTCACCGATTATTAACTGATTAAACCAAAACCTCGATTAATTAATGAAGCGATTAAAGCAAAAGTCCGATTAAATGAATGCCCTATTTTGTAAGGGCGTGACCCTGCCTGGTAAATTTTGAGATTGTTTTGATTACTCGTTCAAAAGATATTACATTAAAAATATATATATTTGTTTTAGTTTTTTGGTCATAATACGTGATTTAGACGAGTACTTTCTGGCTTAGTTTTTTTAGAGTTTATGGCCAAGCGGGGTATAAGAGCATTTAGAAATGTACTTTCTTATGCAATATCTTTTAGACTTGCTACTCTTTTAAACGTATTTCTACACCATTCGACCATCAACTCTAAAAAGAAATCAAGCTAAAACGTCTTCGTCTAAATCTCGTATAACTTTCTTAACTACAAACTAAACTGGTAGGCCAGAAATCATTCAAAACTTAAAATGTGTTTAAGGGTTAATTTGGTACTCATATACAATAAGTACTAGGTATAGAACATCTTGTAAGCCTTAAGTTTAAGGTATAAGATGTGTTCAGCACTTTTATGAAAATACTACCAAAAACATTTTTGTAGAACAATTTTGCCCGCTATTTCATAGTTGAAGGGGAGGTTTTTGCCCTTTTTGCGGCAAAATGACCCATACAGCGAAGAGCTAGAGGGTTAAAATATTTCACTAAAATGTCGCTTGTGATGTTTTACACAAAAGTGCTGACCATATCGTCTATGAGTACCATAAACACAAGACTTACAAAATTTCTTATGCTTTACAGAATTTTGTTTTAATTTTCAAAAATTGAAGAAAAATAGTTGTAGAAGGCCCACTACCGGGCCGGGATTAAAAGTTGTTGATGGACAAACGTGAAAATTTACAAATAAAAAAATCGAAAAATCATGTTCAAACACACGATTTGAAATTTCAAATCCAAAAATCCAAATGAAAACAATATATATATATTTTTTTCTACTATTTTCTGCAAAAAACAAAAATTAAAAAAAATATTGTCCAATTTGGATCATTATTAAGAAATTTATGAGCAAAATACTAAAAAAATGATCTTTTAAACGAGTAATCAAAACAAATCTTAATATTTACCAGAAAGCCCTATTAGGTGGTCCTGAAAAATGTCACATAACTGGGGAAATAAAACAAAAAAAGTTTCAAACAGTTCGATTTGGGGTGGAATGCTCCAGAAATTAAAATTGTATGTCGATTTTGATTTTTTTATGAACTTTTGAACACAAAAATTTTTAAATTTTGCATAAATTTTTTCCACCAACTCTTAGTATCACCGAAAAATGCTATTTGTACCACTTGACGGAAATTTGAATGTGAATTTTTGATTTTTTTATTTCATCAAATCAAGCCGTTCTCGGGTTATGCCCATATATGCCGTGTAACCTCCTCAATCTTTGATAAAACTGTTTATCGCAAGAGCTAGAGTCAATTCAAAGGCTATGAACTACATAATCAGCCATGTCACAGAATACCATTCCGATCTGTAGTGGTTTCAATTCCGTAAGTTGCTTCTTCAGAAAACGAAAATTTTTAAAATTTTTGAATCGAAAACACTTTTCTACTGACTTCATTTGCAGTAAATACAAAAAAAAACGTGCATATTTTTAGGAGCGTCATATAAATATTTGGTCATGAGGTTTCCATGTTAATAAAAAGCTTAATGTGAGCTTTGCATCTAAAAACAAGAGTAAACAAACGCCTTAAGGTATAAAAACTTTATCATTGTAAAAACGAAATACAAAATAAACGGAATCTGGAGACTGGAAAACAAAACCGATCGGAATACAAGTACGGAATTAAAACCATTCGATCGTAATGTATGACATGGTCGAATATGTGAATTATAATTGACTAAAAACCTGGGCAACAAAACAAGTGTTCATTAAACACTGAAATATTTACAGTCTGCAATATTTCAACAATATAAAAATATGTGTAAATAATATACAAAATAACTGACACTACTAATACTTGCTACAACACCCAGTCTAATCCACAAAACTATTTACTGCGAATACAACTGTCAAGATTAGAAACGTTTAATTAACCACACACCAGTAATTTGGCCAGAAAACAATAAAAATACAATAATTATAAATTAATGTAGATACACATAAAAAGTTTCGATTACATGTATGCACTCGTTATACATTTTACAGCCATACAGACAGCTCTCCTCCCTCGTAATATTTTGCCTTGTATTGACTGCCCACCTCGTAATTTTATTTTAATTTCCGTTATTGTTGCAAATTTCAAATAATTTCATACATTGTTTTTAAATAAATTTTTTTGTAAAATAAATTTGTTTAAAATATTTATTTTACAGTTTAAAGTATTTAAAAGTTAATTATTGCATGTCCATTTAATTTTTAATACACTTTATTTTATTATTACTATTAATGCAACATATTTCATTTGTAGTTGGCTGTCTTAATTTAATTTAATTTAATGTGTATCTTAATGAAAATTCATGGACTCTAGTGGTGGTTTCTTTTTCTTTTAAATACTTACATACTTTTTCTAATAACAAAATAATATTGCTAAAGTAATAAATTGTTATCGATTTAATTGAAAGCGATTTAGCTTAAGTGCTTTAATTTAAGCCATGTACATTGTTATGGAAAAACGGTGTAGACAAGTGAGCGTGTTTAAAGAAATATTAAAGGCTTATTTTAACATAAATAGTGAGGCAGAAATATATTTTGCAAAGTTATTTATTGGCTATGTTTACTTTGTGTTGTCGTTATTTCACAAGATGACTTGGCTGAGATGGTAAGGGCGTTGCTTTATAAACGTGAGGACCTAAGTTCAAGACCAAAAAATTACCATTTTACTGAATATAAAATATAAATTTAGGAAAAACCACGTTTTAAAATAAAAATTATTTTTGATGGTTAAAATTACTAATTTAACTTTTAAAAATTTTTGTGGTTAAAATTACCAATTTGTATGGTTGATATTACTAATTTAAAATAATAACAACGAAAATAGTTATTTTACAAAAATTTCTGTATTTAAATCAAGCAAGTCACCACATGTCTATGCGGTGCTGTGGTTATTTAATAACATGACATGGCTTGGATGGTAAAGCGATGCTTTAAAAACATGCGAAGAGTTGTATGAACCTAAGTTCAAGACCAAAAAAATTACAAAGAAACAAAATTATTTTTGTGTGTAGGGAAGAAAGGAAACAGTTATAGACGTACATAAATATAGAACTTCGGGCGGTAGCACTGCCAACCTTGACATAGTTTTTGCCAATTCTAGAATTTTGAAAGTTTCAATGAATATTTTTTCTGCCGGCCCATATTTGGATGACAAAATTAGTTTTCCCACCTGCAGAAAAATGAGAAATTACGCCAATGGAAATAGCTTATACTATTTCGCTCTGCCAGGAATTTTGCACCTAATGTCTTCAACAGTAAAATGAAGAATTTTTGAAGTGCAATCATGTATCTTTACAATGAGTTGTTACGAGAACAGTCCCAGAAGAATTTGGAACGATTTTCCGTCACCCCACGACAAATTTGCTTGATAAACAGACCGGTTTCGGCTATGTGCCATCTTCAGTGTTCTATTGAATACTAAATTTCTATTGAATAAAATGATTTAGTATTCAATAGAACACTGAAGATGGCAATTAGCCGAAACCGGTCTGTTTATCAACCAAATTTGTCGTGGGATGACGTAAAATCGTTCCAAATTCAAACAAACCCCGTCGGAAGAAAAACACAACACTCAATCTCAGAAGACTTTTAGTCTGTTGTTAAATTTTTCAGTAACTACTTTAGTTAGGTATTCGATTAATAGTTGTTTGACTGTGAACGAAAAAAATAAGTTTAAAGCATAAGAAATTTAAAGTAGATAATTCGGGAGCTTAGCTTGTTATATGTAACAAGCCACCAAAAGCTACTGCGAGAGATGCTGGTTGTTGTTGTTTCTCCTGCTTCGAAACACGCTTTGAAAAGGTATGATTTTTGTTTGTGATATCCAACTTTGGAGCTATTGTTTTTTTTTATGAAAACAGCCCTTATTTCGAAGAATAAAAAAATGCGCTATTGTATCATCGTTAGACTACAGACAAATCAAGTCGTGTTTTATTGTTATGAATATCTAGCATCCATGCAATAAGTGAGAAATGTAGAAAGAGAGCATGATTTAAATATGTTTAGATTTTTAAATAAGTTAGTATTTATTTAAAACAGTTCGTGCGACAATTCGTTAGAATCTACTTTGTTGAAAGCTACAATGCTACTGAATAAGATTTTGTTTATTTTCAGGCTCGTGTTGAATATATGTAAAACGCCGACTAACTTCATAATTTCAACAATATGAAAACTGAGAAATCTCTGCCTTCTTTTTGAGCATCCTCAGAAGCGCTTCAAAACATCGCAAGTGGACATTATTTTACTGCATCCATAATATACAGTATATGCATAATATACAGTAGGGGACAAAACTGTTCACAATATCATCGAAAATTTATCAATGTTGGAATATGGTACACACACTATAATCCCGAGTCGTGAGCGGTGAAAAGAGAACACATCACTGAACTAGAAGCAGACTAGCAGACTTTTCCAAATCAAAAATATTTGTTTAAAGTACAGTAATTTGACTAGTATTAAAGAGCCCTTCACTGAGTATCTTAATTATGTCAATTGACCTCGTTCAATGACAAAGCCATGTAAAAGTGGCAAGCCCTTCTCATATAAAGTTCAAGTACTCAAACCGGTTGGTAGAACTTTGGGAACCAGTCACGTGACAGGTTTTCTTTCCTCTAGGGTGGCTGTTGCGTGAATGGATCAAGACACAAAATTTGGTTTTAGATAACGTACATACGGCCATGTCACAAAGTTCAATTCCGTTCGGAAACGGAATTCAATCAACCCTAATATGTCAAGCCCTAGCTGGAGCATACCGCACCATAATAGCGCCGCCAACAGTCTGGACACACCCGACAAATTTTCGTATTTTAGTTTTCTTTTTTAGGCACCAGCTGCTACAAAAATGGGGTAGGTTGAATTCCGTTTCCGAACGGAATTAAACTCTGTCACTTGGCCGATAAATATGTATTTTATTTTGGGCTCAAACCTGCCATTCATAAATAGTTATGGAAAAAATCTTAAGACATCATGATTTTTGCAATCACTGATCATGCTATACATTCTAAATTACCAGTAAATAATATAAAAATTAACCACAAAAAAATATTTTGAGTTATAATACAAATATTTAACAATAATCATGTTTCTTTCTATTTATGAAATCTTGTAATTACAATTTGATTATTGTTTATTTGCAATACAAACTTTTTCTATTTCGCTTTTTTCACAATTTATTTATCTTTTTGCTGAAATTATACACCAATGAATTGTACAATTGTAAAATGTATTTAAAATTGCAGACATCTATAAAATATTTTAAACTCCATCTATTCACTCACTCATTCATTCATACGCTCATTCAGTCAGTCATTCGACAACACTTTGAAATGCTGGTGGCTAAAACAATTAACCCAAACCATAAACTTATCCATCCAATCATTTTGATGTTTAATTTTTTTCTTCTAAGTAAGTTTGCTATTTTTATTGTTTGAGAAATAATAAAACTTGCGATTACTTTTTTTTTAATTTTTTGTTTAATGTTTGAACTTGTTTTCGTTCCGCATGCTTAAACCGAGTCATGCAGCAAGTAAATTTTAAGTATATTAAACATCCATCATTCAAACCAACAATCTACTGTGAGGAGCAAGCAGCAAACATTACAAAAACAGCAACATCAACAGCCTCGAATATTGTTTGAAGAAAATGCGATATTTTGTTGTATTGCACCGGCTTTGATTGAGAAAATTGTTGAATTTTTTATTGTAAAACATTTATCGTTTGAAATAGAGAATTGATCTGAATATGAAAGTAAATACATACATAAGTACATACTTATGCAGTAGGGTGGGCCGAACAAATTTTTTTCTGTATATCATATGTCCTGTGTCACTAAAACTTGTCATGTGGATGTAGTATTTATCCTGCAAAATTTTGATTTTCTAGAATAATATCTTGAGGTGCCTAGTTGAGGTCAAAGTTGAGAAAATTATGACAAATTTCATAAACTCCAGAGCCAGTAATTTACTCGGTGATTTGTCTTAACTTGTTTATCCACATAGCTGGCCTTTTTAAAATAAATACTGATGAACTTACAAATTCATCTTAACACGTGCACCTAAGCTTAAATGTGTCAACATGGCGCACGCAACTCTGTAAACGAATACCAATATTACACCGCCGTACGTCTGCTGTTCCTGTACCGACAAGTTTAGATGTTTCGACGCTGTCGACGTGTGACGACGTATTGTTTTCTATTAATTTAACTAATACTGTTTATTTTTTGTGAAAAATGCCGAATAAACGTAAAAACTAGGGATGTAACGATCCGATACCGATACCGATATTTAAAAATACATATCGCCGATACCGATACGAATATTGAAATTGAGTTCAAGTTTAGATTAACAAAACTCAAGCGCAATTTTTTTATTATACAAAATTACATTATAAGAGAGAATATTTAAAATTGATAAAACATTGGAAGTAATTTTTAAGGAGCTACATTTTCTTTACTTCCAAAAAAATCTATATTAAAAATATGCAGATAATTAGTAGAAAAGCAAGAAAATATGTGTAATTCCTTTATAATTTTAAAATATACTCGCCATGCTTTTTAAAAAATCGATTTTTTTAAAGGACATTTCTCAACTA
The DNA here is from genome assembly GCA_956483635.1 of Panzeria rudis. NCBI lineage: Eukaryota > Metazoa > Arthropoda > Insecta > Diptera > Tachinidae > Panzeria > Panzeria rudis. The sequence continues at coordinate 91,442,819 of OY101449.1, read as the reverse complement.
ATATTCTTCTAATAACTTTATAGCTAATTATTAAAAGACTTCTAAGTTTATATTTATTCACTTAAATTTACATGAAAATACAGTTCTGAGTTTAAATTCGCATAAAAAAATTTTGAAAATGGGTAATTTTTTATCCTTTTTCCTTGAGGAAAAATCATTATAGAATACCAAAAAGAAATTTGTCCTAGCATCGCTTCCACCGAATTGGTAATCGAAAAACATAACTTCTTGCAATGGCAAGGATATGTAAAACTAATTAGAAATTATCCAAATTTGCAATACTTCCAGATCGCGAATTCTACATTTTCATGACTTCTTTGCAGTATCTTTTTTTTGCTGGAATAAGATTTATAAAACAACGACTTGAACTTGAATTCATGGTAAAATTAACAAAAAATAAATAATTTTTTTACAAAATAACAGCATAAAATATTATTCATTTTTAAAATTGATATTAATAAATTTAAAAAATAATAAAGTGAATTTAATTCATGGTAAAATCGGACAAAAATAAATTATTTGTTAAAAAAAGCTCTGAAAAAATTTTTAAAAGTATCGTCGTATCGACAGTAAAATATCGCCGATACCGATGTATCGGAAAATCTGAAGTATCGCCGATATATCGGTATTGGTATCGGTATTCGTTACATCCCTAGTAAAAACATTGAATGTGTCGTGTTTGGAGCACCAACAGAACTTAAGTGCAACATACTTCCGACTTATAGCGATGTTATGATAGCATATTTGTGGCAAAAACAAAAAAAGTTTTGACATATCGATTTGCAAATGTAAAGATTTTAACTTGAGCATGTGCAAAAACAAAGTCCCCAACACAGAACAAGAGTTTTTAACGTCGGATAGTATCGAGTCGAAGTCGGATAGTATCCAGAACAAAAATTCCAAAAAACTGAGACAATACAGCAATTTTTAAAGGCTTTAGACTTTTTTGGTGGTGGGAGGAAATTAGGTAGGGAGGAACTCGTCATGTAGCCACCTCCACGAGGTGAGTTCTGGGTTATTTCAATCAATAACATTGAGAGAAATAAGCGAAGAGCTACATTGTTCACTCATATTTCAATAACAAGTTGTATGAAAAATACAAGTCGGCCTAGGCCCCTGAAGATGGAATTTGTTAGAGTCGAAATTTTGCATGGTTGATCCACTATAGTAAGGATAGCTTTCTGGCACTCAGGAAAATTGAAACCTCACCCTTTATTTTTTTCCCATATAGAACGGCCCACCTTATTATGCACAGTGGTTTCAAGGCAAAAAAGTCAACAGTAATTAGTACAACAAATTTCAAATTTGTACCACTAAGGTGACCCTTAGCAATATGGCGATTTTTGAAATTAATAGTTTTGAAGTTATGAGGCAAGAAAACTAAATTTTATGATTTTTCCTAAATTTGAGCAGACTGGCGTCACGTCACGTTTAACCCCCAACTGATTGATCTGAGTATTCGGCAGGATATTTTTTTTTATCAATATTCATCAAACTGGAGGGTGAGACTGGGAGAAATCTAACTTTTAATATTAAGGTCCACCACCCTATTGTAGCATGATATGTATGAATGATGATATATAATAAAATATTGGGCTTGATATTGCGACAGTAACAATAACTGTCACAATTCATACTTCATATAAAAAACAAGCAACATTTTTTATGTATAGAGTTTTTTTCACATCGAGACGATGATGGCGTTTTTATTGTAGAGATGCATATACCCATGATACACGACGACAACAAATACAACCTCAAAAAAACACATGTATTTTGTTGGTAGAAACACACCAGAAATATGTCAAATCTATTGTCTGTCAATTGCGTACATTCATAAGCTCCCTCAACATGCCCGTTGATGATAGAAACATACCAGAGATATGTGTCAAAATCTATTGTCTGTGTGAAGCACACATTCTCAAATTTACTAAAACAACTGATCTCGTAGTGGTACCTGTTCAATCTACCTTGCATATACCTAATTATTGGATCATGGTTGTAACTATAAACAAAGCAAATAAACTCCAACACACTATAATCATTTATTTAGTTTTCTCTTTGCCTGGCTCTGTCTGGTCTAATATCATGTGCATCATTTAGTCAAACGATCTTGATGTTAATAAAATTAAAAAAAAACCCCAGCAATGTCGTATGAATTTAAGTGATCTTGCAGCATCAGTTAATGATTACTACGTTCTGATCATTAGTATCTGTATCTGTGAATTGCAGGTAATATTGCTGAAAATTACAGGTGATATTTCTGCGTAGTCTGTTACCCAATCTCATCTGATCACACCTGTTAAAGGAGCTCTAAATTAATTTATAAGTTCCAGTTTCGTGAAAAATGGAACATTCTCGATTTAGTCACACCCCAGATATAAATTAAAATCCTGACAACCGTTTTGGAGATACGACGCCAGAAAATGTAAAAAAATTAAATAGAAATTTGTAAAACAACCGTTAAAATTCCATAAGGGGACACCTGTTCAAGATATGATCAATCAGGGATGGCAAGCTGGATTTTAAAATTCTGCCAACCATCTTCCAATATTGTACTTTTTTTGATGTTAACAATACAAAAAGACATTATTTCCAATTATCAGATTTAATAATAATCTAAGCTTTAAATCACTGATGTTCATTTTACCGAACAATTGTTTATACTCTTTATTTCATTTCTTTTTATACTCTTTACTTAGTCGTCAATGCGAGAGCGACAAATGTACATGCATAGTAGCTTTGTTGGTATTTTGCCACATACAGTGTGTAAAATAAATGATGATGCAAAAGAAAGTGATTTTTATTAGAAATAAAAATTTATTTTTGGAAAAACTAAGGGATTGGGACAAAATGTATTGAACATTTCTCCATTTTACCAAGTAAAAATAGCAAATTCAGTGTGAACTGCATTATTATACATTTGTACGACCAACATAATTTCTTGTGATAAAATTTAATAAAAACCTTTTCGTTTACTTTATCGTGTTACTATTAGGGATGTACCGCTACGCCGTTTTGCCGATTCGATACCGATACCGATATTTAAAAATAAATATCGCCGATACCGATTCCGATACCGATACGAATATTGAAATTGAGTTCAAGTTTAGATTAACAAAACTCAACTGCAATTTTTTTTCTTATACAAAATTACAGTGTAAGAGATTATTAATATTTAAAATTGATATTAACCCAGTATAAAAAATTGGAAGTAATTTTTAAGGAGCTACATTTTCTTTGCTTCCAAGAAATCTGTATTAAAAATATGCAGATAATTAGTAAAAAAGCAAGAAAAAATTTTTAGTTCCTTTATAATTTTAAAAAATAATCTCCATGCTTTTTAAAAAATCGATTTTTAAAGGACATTTATCAACTAATAGTCTTCTAAATAACTTAATAGCTTAATTATTAAAAGTCTTCTAAAAGTTTATATTTATTCACTTAAATTTACATGAAAATACAGTTTTCAATTCGAATTAAAAAAAATTGTTTTCCTTGAGGAAAAATCATTATAGAACACGGAAAAAGAAATTTGTCCTAGCATCGCTTCCAATTGGGTGATTGGTAATCGAAAAACAGAACTTCTTGCAATGGCAAGGATATGTAAAACTAATTAGAAATTGTCCAAATTCGCAAAACTTTCGGATCGCGAATTCTACATTTTCATGACTTCTTTGGAGTGTCTTTTTTTTGCTGGAATAAGATTTAAAAAACAACGAATTTAATTTGAATTCATGGTAAAATTAACGAAAAATAAATAATTTCCGGATCGCGAATTCTACATTTTCATGACTTCTTTGGAGTGCCTTTTTTTGCTTGAATAACATTTAAAAAACAACGAATTGAATTTGAATTCATGGTAAAATTAACAAAAATAAATAATTTGTTTACAAAATAACAGCATAAAATATTATTAATTTTTAAAATTGATATTAATAAGATTTAAAAAATAACGAAATGAATTAAGTTCATGGTAAAATTAACAAAAGATAAATAATTTGTCAGAAAAAAAACTCTGAAATTTGTTTTAAAAGTATCGTCGTGTCGACAGTAAAATATCGCCGATACCGATGTATCGGAAAATCTGAAGTATCGCCGATATATCCCTAGTTACTATACTGCAAAATTCTCTCAGCAATACAGCTGCAAAATATTTTTGGGCAGCAATGCTTTAAATTGCATTTTTAAAGTCGAACTTTGTTTTCGAAACTTCGACAAATTTACAAAAAAAAAAAGTTAAGCTGAAAAGGCGTGTAAAACGAATAGACAAAACAGAAAACCTCTTTAACATAAAAAGGCTGCAATGAGATATCGTATTAAATTACTAAAACTCGGACAATGTTTATACGTCGTACAATTGTATTGATTAACGTTAAATTCTTGTAGTCAATTATAAACTTAAATAAAAAAAATAATACCAATACCGAAATAGTATCTAGCCGCAACGTTTAGAAGCAAAAAAATCTTTTTACTGTCTTAAAAAAATTCGAGCTGAAAGAATGTTTCACTTTTTGACAAGCATCTAAAAAATGCTTTTGGTTCCGCTTTTTGATGGATTTTATGAATAGTTTGTAATATGCTTTACTTCTCTGTGAGCTGCCTAATCTTAACAATTTAAACTTGTTTATAATGATTAATGATGGCAAATCAGTATTTTTACTAGAGATATTTCGTTGGTGAAATGTGGTAATTTTTTCGAAATGCTGCCATCTAGTTCAAAAAATATAAATTTTTATTTAAACTTTTTTTATGTTATTAACATCATTAGCATCTTTTAATCTTTAATCTCAAAAAAAATTACGATCTTGATTCTCTAAAAGAAGTTGTTTGATAGTAATTAAGCTTTTTTATTATTTTATTTAATTTTTATTTTTATTATACATACATTCAAAAAACATCAAAATGTAATAAAACTTTGTACGTTTCATTACAAAATTAAAAAAAAAAAATAAAACAATGACGAAAAATAAGTTTGAAAATTTAACGATTCGTACTGCTGTAGAAAAGTAGACGTCAATAAAACAACAATTGAATAAATATTTATGTCTCCGTCGTTGACATTGTATTTATCTTATTATGATCGTATATTTCATATTATCTTTGGGTTCGAGTTTTAAAGCTTTTATTGTATTTTTTATATAAACAAATGTTTAATTGCTTTTTAATTAATATTTCTCTTTTCTTTTCAAAGTTGATGCTTTATTTCTTTTTGGGTCTGAGAAAAAGTGCCAAAATGAAAGAAGCACGTATAATTAATTTAACCAAAATAAGTTTAAGTTTTATGGCATAATAATGGTTATTGTTTATTACTTAACAAATAATTGCGTGAGATAAGCAGATAATATACAATGTAGTATTATAATCAAATAATTGTCAAATGAGCGGTAAAATTTAATTTATTTTTATTTGTAAGAAAGTAGTTTTTATTGTGTGATGAGGGAGGGCCCTTTGAAATTTTTATTAATTTGAAGTGGTTCCCAGCATGACATGACATAATAGGCCCATCATTTATAAGATTATAGCACAGTAAAATGAAGAATTTTAAGAAATACAATCATCTATCTTTAAAGTGGGGTGTTACGAGAGCAATCCCAGAAGACTCTTAGATCACCTCAAACAATATATGTAAATAATCAATCTTATTAAATTTTAAGGGGCTTAAAATACTAAACAAATGGATATGTACCAGGCATGATAAAGTTGGTACAATTGTACTTTTGTTGGTACTATTTATACTTAAAAAGTACTAAGGTACCCCCGTGACTTATTTGGTACTATTTGCAAATTTTCCAAATATGTTGACTGGTATACATTGAGTATTCAAAAATAGTTTATCTCTACTTTGGCTCTTAATTTAAGGCCCCTACTAACGGGTGTTTTTTTAGAGGTATAGAACTTCGAATTGAAATAAAACACAAGAAAATCGTTTTAATGTCCATCAATTTGGCTTTATTGGAAGGATAATTTTATGCCATTAATGTTTAAATTAGGGATGTAACGATACGCCGTTTTGCCGATCCGATACCGATACCGATATTTAAAAATAAATATCGCCGATACCGATTCCGATACCGATACGAATATTGAAATTGAGTTCAAGTTTAGATTAACAAAACTCAAGTGCAATTTTTTATTATACAAAATTACATAATAAGAGAGAATATTTAAAATTAATAAAACATTAGAAGTAATTTTTAAGGAGCTACATTTTCTTTGCTTCCAACAAATCTATATTAAAAATATGCAGATAATTAGTAGAAAAGCAAGAAAAATTTTTTAATTCCTTTATAATTTAAAAAAATACTCGCCATGCTTTTTAAAAAAATCGATTTTTTTTAAAGGACATTTATCAACTAATATTCATCTAAATAGCTTAATTATTAAAAGACTTCTAAGTTTATATTTATTCACTTAAATTTACATGAAAATACAGTTTTGAGTTTAAATTCGCATAAAAAAATTGTGAAAATGGGTACTTTTTTATCCTTTTGCCTTAAGGAAAAATCATTATAGAATACCGAAAAAGAAATTTGTCCTAGCATCGCTTCCAATTCGGTGATTGGTAATCGAAAAACAGAACTTCTTGCAAGGGCAAGGATATGTAAAACTAATTAGAAATTATCCAAATTTGCAATACTTCCAGATCGCGAATTCTACATTTTCATGACTTCTTTGGAGTATCTCTTTTTTGCTGGAATAAGATTTAAAAAACAACGGCTTGAATTTGAATTCATTGTAAAATTAACAAAAAAATAAATAATTTTTTTTACAAAATAACAGCATAAAATATTATTAATTTTTAAAATTGATATTAATAAGATTTAAAAAATAACGAAGTGTATTTAATTCATGGTAAAATCGAACAAAAATAAATTATTTGTTAAAAAAAACTCTGAAAAAAATTTTAAAAGTATCGTCGTATCGGCAGTAAAATATCGCCGATACCGATGTATCGGAAAATCTGAAGTATCGCCGATATATCGGTATCGGTATTCGTTACATCCCTAGTTTAAATATGATTTCGGGCATGTGGCCGCCGCGGCTGGCTCGAATAAAGCCAATTCTACAGGTCCAATTTTCAACCACTTTTTCGAACATATGGGGCCGTATGTTGGCAATAACGCCACGAATGTTGGCTTCCAAGTCCCCTAACGTTTCTGGTTTGTTGGCGTAGACGATCGACTTCACATATCCCCAAAGAAAATAATCCAATGGTGTCAAATCACACGATCTTGGTGGCCAATTGACAGGTCCATTCCGCGAAATTATGCGCTCATCGAATGTTTCCTTCGATCGATTGTGATGTGCGCTGTGTGGCATGTAGCGCCGTCTTGTTGGAACCACAACTCATCCACATTCATGCCATCCAATTCGGGAACAAAATAGTCGGTTATCATGGCTCTATACCGGTCTCCATTAACGGTAACTGACTCTCCAGCATTATTTCGGAACAAGTATGGCCCAATGACTCCACCAGCCCATAGAGCACACCAAACAGTCAGTTTTTGTGGATGTAATGGCGTCTCAAGGGTCTCATGTGGATTCTCTTCACTCCAAATGCGGCAATTTTGCTTGTTGACGTAGCCATTCAACCAAAAATGAGCCTCATCACTGAACAAAATTTTGCGATGAAAATCAGCATCGAGATCAATCTCATTTTTGGCCCATACACCAAAATCACGACGCATTGCATGGTCTCGCGGCTTTAATTCTTGCACAAGCTGGATCTTGTAAGGTCGCAAGCCCAGATCTTTGCGCAAAATCTTCCATAAAGTTGATGGACAAAGCTCCAATTGCTGTGCACGGTGGCGAACGATTCATTCGGGTCCTCTTCAACACTTTGCTCTACAGCTGCAATTGTTTCTTCGGTGCGCACTGTTCGACGTCTCTGCGGATGCGTATTATCACATAGAGTAAAAGTAGTGCGAAAACGATCCATGGTTAACCGAATTAATTGCTCTGATGGACGATTATGTCGACCATAAAATGGACGGAGCTTGCGGTAAACTTCGCGAATTGAACCATTATTTTCGAAATAAATTTGCACGATTTGCAAGCGTTGTTGTTTTGTCAACCTGTTCATGATGAAATGGCAAACCAAACTAAATATTAATCACTTGACAGCTGACAAAATGGCCGCCAGTTAAAAAAGTGATGCCAACTTAAAGTTCTATACCTCAATAAAAAACACCCATTATGATTCACAACTCAACTTGGTTGAGTTGTCAGTGTTAAGACCCAACTCAACCATTTTTTTGTATTATGATTCACAACTAGTTTTAGTTGTCTTCCAAATAAATTTCGAAAAAAAGGTTCTTATCTATACTCTCTGTTTTTTGAAACCATCACATAATATTTTAAATATGTATTTTTAGTTTTGGCCTCACTATTTTTCTCGAGATTTTATGTTTTATGGATATGGCAACAATATTGGTTGACAAATGGGATAGATTACGACAAATCACCATTTTAAAAGTAATCAAAAGTAACACAATAGTCGAAATAAAAACCAAAACACAACTCACAAAAAACAGTTGTCTCACTTTTAAGAAAGTTGTAATCCATAATAAGAATTTGACAACTACGACTCAACTATCAATTTTTTTGTGAATCATAATCATAATAGGGGCCTAATTCTCTCTTAAGTCTACTTACATACAGCCAGTGTTGCCAGGTACCTTTTTTTCTCCCCCCGAAACTATTTAAAAACCCCCTAAATTTAACCTATTTTGAGAATGAAACCCCTATATGTAAAAGTTTATGTAATAGTTTAATTTAAATTAAATTAAGTTGATTCAGTTTCAATTTACGTAATAATATCTTTAGCTGAATAAAGCGAAAACACCCTAAATTTAAAAATTTTTCGTGAAATTCCCGCCAAAAATATTTTTCTAGCTTCTTGAATATTTTTATTTAATAAAACACATATTAAAAAAACACTAATAAAATACTGTTAAGTATGTACATTAAAGTGGTTAGGACTCCATACAAAATAAAAAAGTTAAGCCAGTCACCTCCTAGGATCAAAGATTAAATGAAAAAAATTCCAGAAATATTTTTAAAAACTTTTTGCCACGCACCTGGATACTACCCTTTTAGTTTTTTTGCACACTGCATTGCCATTTATGGTCCGATCATAACATGTTGCATATCGTTATTCATGGCTTGACTGTGGCTTAATTTTTGCATGTGGTGACCTTTTAATCCGACATCAATTTCTGGGCGCCATTTATGCTATCTCGGATCCTTCCCCTCTTACATCAACTTTTTTGCACGTGGCAAGAAAGCCCTTTTAAAACTTAGTATATCTTAGTATATATTTTTAATATACCCACTTTTATGCCACACCCCAAAAGTAAGCCCCTTTTTTATTTTGACATATATATTGCATTTAATATAAAACGAAACAAATTTGCACCAGTCACCTCTTAGAATGAAAGGTATATCAATAACGTTTCTAGAACTGTAACTGTAAAGGAAACATTAACTTAATTCTGGGGTGTGACATAAAAGTGAGTATGTTAAAAGGTACACACAAAATTTTAGAAGGGCTTTCTTGCCACGTGCAAAAAAGTGGTCATAAAAGGGGAAGTATTCGAGATGTTATAAGTGGTGGCCAGAATTCGGTATTGGATTGAAAAGTCCCCAGAGCCAAAAACTAAGTGATAGTCAAGCTATAAACAACGATATGAGACATGATAAGATCGGACTTTAAATGGCGGCGCTATATGTAAATCACAAAAAGTGCTATATTTTGGGGCGTGGCAAAAATATTTTCTTAAACAGTCTTAAAAATGTCATTGATATACCTTTCATTCTACGATGTAATTTTTCATTTCATTTTATTTGAACTGGTTTAATGTAGTATGTATTTGGGGCGTGGAAAAAAGTGAGAATATTAAAAGATAGACATACTAAGTTTCAGGAGAGCTTTCTTGCCACGTGCAAAAAATTTTACATTTGTGGGGAAGGATTTGATATGGGATTTAAAATTTACCAAAGCAAAAATCTAGCCATAGTTAACCCATGCACAACGATATGCATTATGTTATGGTATCCAAGGGCGTGGCAAAAAAAATATTTTTGGAATTGTTTTCAACTAATCTTTAATCCTAGGGTGACCGGATCAAATTATTTTTCAAACCACCTTAATGTACATATCTTCATATAAAAAGCAAAAGGGCATATCATAATTTTAAAATTTTTTCAGAAGATAAAAAACTTAATAAAAAGCAAACTTTTATGATTATAAAAATTATATTTTCTGGGTGGTATCATTTATGAAGTCTAAATTAATTATACTATCCTGAAAACCCAATTTTGAAATCACAATACTTTGCTTGTTATTAAGTTTTTTATCTCTCCTGCAAAATTTTTAAAAATAATAATAATACGCCCTTTTCATTTTATATGACGATATGTAATTATTTATATAAACTGAATTTTATATCAAAGTAGCGGTAGTAAAAACTTGTTTTTATAAACATTGGAATCAAGTTTCTTCAAACATATCCAGAGCAGCAAATCATCAACGCTAACTTTATATGCACATGTTATCAGAATTAAAAATTTTAAGTATAAAATTAAAAACACAACTAATTGTCAAAAGACTTCTTTGTAAATCTTGCACTTGAATTAACAAAAAAACGTATGCATGTAGTTTGGTTTTACTTTATCTACTACGAAAACGAAATAGATAAATTGTAAAATACAGAACTATTAGTTATAGGGAAATCTTCTAGCAATCATATATAATAATGATACTGAATTATCTGAAAAAGAGATGTTGACCAGTTCTAAAATATAATAAAAATTACGTCTTGTATAGGCATGCAAATAGTAAAATCCCCTAGAAGTCCCCCAAATATAAATTTATGCCCCCTAAATTTCCGCCTAAGAATTTTAGCCCCCTAAATTTGCCCCTAACTGAAATAAAAACCTCTAAATCTGGCAACTCTACATACAGCTCAACCTAAATCAGAGCGTGCCGTTGGCAAGAGATTAGATATTTACCGTATATTGTAAGACAAACAACTTACTTTTAGCGATGCTGAACGAGTCTGTGGTTTTCTTGAATAAAGATGTATGTCTTAAAACTGATTGTTTCAGTAGAGCAAAAACAAAATATCTTTGAAATTGTGTCCACAGTATGAACATTTTCGAATTTTTTAGCACTTTCGTAAATATATAATTTCAGGCAAAAATAACGTAAGAATGAGATCCTAGCAGAGATGCATAAATCCGCTTATGTCGACATAAATGACATTTTCTAAGTAAAATATAACAACAACAGCTTGATTTATCGTGGGCGGAGCTTACGTAGAAGCAAAACCAAAAATAAAAATAAGAGTTGGAAAATTGGAATAAAGAATCAGAAGGTGAAATTTGTTCGGCTCACCATATTAATAAAAGGAATAGGACTCATATTCTATTTTCTCATAAAATTTGGTTAAATAGCGATCAAACGTGGTGAGCAAAGGACGCTGATGATGACAGCGTAGCGGCTGTCGAAATTAGTAGTACTAATCCGTTCTGCTAGTCTGATTAGATATTCTAATATTCCACTCTTAAAAATAGTTTGAATTTACATTAATTCAATTATTGTGAACTTAAGCCGAATAATAATAACTTCCGACTTATACACATTTTCAGTTCAAATAATCGGCATATTTTCAGAAAAAAAAAATCGGGAATAAATCGGCAAATTCAAAATACTTATTTTATATACAATAAAACATATTTTTGAATCTAAATTGATTATTAGGCAAATGTTCGTAACGTTATATTCAGATAGAATTGGGGATGATTAATATTCCAAGGAACAAGGGAAAAATTAACATCAACTTAATTTTTCAACGTACACAGCAGAACAGAGTAGCGCCACTTTCGGAGGCCGCTACACTTCCATCGTCAGTGCTCACGTGTATTTGATATCACCAGTTGTCAGGTGGCTCTGTTGAATGTGATTTTTATTCTTTGAATACGAGAATTAAATCACTATCAAGCTGATATTAAAGTGCACTTTCCCAGCGTTGCCATCGGTTTATTTTTCTTCAATCCCATTTTTCTGATTTTTGTTCTACTCAAGACAAACTTTTTTGGTTTGATTTTATACTTAAGTATATATGAACATGTAAACATGTGAAAAGCTCAAGCCAGTAGCTAATTGTTTCTTAATATGATTATTTCCAACGTATTTGCTTTGTGAATCTAAATTGATTATTAGGCTAAGGTTCGTAACGTTATATTCAGATAGAATTGGGGATGATTAATATTCCAAGGAACAAGGGAAAAATTAACCGATGGCAACGCTGGGAAAGTGCACTTTAATATCAGCTTGATAGTGATTTAATTCTCGTATTCAATTTTCACGAAAAAGTTGTATATATAAGAATAAAAATCACATTCAACAGAGCCACCTGACAAGTGGTGATAGCAAATACACGTGAGCACTGACGATGGAAGTGTAGCGGCCTCCGAAAGTGGCGCTACTCTGTTCTGCTGTGTACGTTGAAAAATTAAGTTGATGTTAATTTTTCCCTTGTTCCTTGGAATATTAATCATCCCCAATTCTATCTGAAATATTTTGATAAAGATTAGTCTTAAAGTATTTTTTTTTTTTTTTTTGAAGACTTACAAATCTCCCGAACTCCAAATGTTACGCATCAGTTTGTATTTATTTAAGAAAACAAAAAATAATTAAATAAAACAATTGCTGGTTAAAAAAATTTCATCGTGAAGTTTAGCTTAAAACAAGAACAACAAGGAATAATGGAACAAAAATCATGAACTATAAAAAAGCACACACAGACTGACTGACTGACTGACTGACCATAACCTATAATCAAGGTCGTCTATTAAAAGCTCTAACGAGTTAATATTCTTTTTCTCCCTCTAAATAAATAAACTTTTTAATAATTGTTTGAAAATCGGCATTTTGCATAGCGCCTGTTTGCAATGCAATTACGAGCAATTTAATGTTTGTTTTCCCATTCATATATTTTTTTTTTCAATTTATTTACCAAAGTACTTTTTTCGTTTCGTAAAGTTTGTATTGTAGTTTAAATGCCATTATTAAAACGAATATTTTTGAAACTTGAGTATCATGACAATTAATAAAGATTTGAAAGAAAAAACTTGTTACCATTTTTACATTAAATAATGACAAGTCTGTTTGTTATAAATTTTAATCATGTGTTGATAATTGTCAAAAGAAACTTGATCTAAATGAAAAACAAAGGAAACAAGGCAAAAAAATTTTTTTGTCTATTAAAACGAAAAGCGCACACACTACAATGGAATTTCAGCTTTTCGAGACATTCTTTATCATTAAAAGTCCTTTGTTTCTAATAGGAACCAAAGGACATAATAATATAAAAAAATAGTAAACGATATTCCAATAAGTATGTAAGAAGTTTTTGTGTGTACAAATTGACCAACTTAGTTCTTTGATTTGCAAATAAAAAATTTTTAATTCAAATTTTTAAAGCTGGTCAGTTCGACTTGGTGTATATACACTCATAGAAAACCCGTCATAACGCTGATGTATGTAATTTCACATCAATGCTATGTCAGGTGTCTTCGTTGTTGATCCCATGACACTTTTCATCATTGTGATGTCAACCTTTAGATCAGCTGGTCATCAATGCCAATGATGACAAATCTTTCATCAATACAATGACACATCGACACCAATTAAATGACTAATTGACATCAATTCAATGACAAAATGTCATCAATATGATGACGCTGATAAAAAAACGTCATAATAATTGAAACAATTGTACATATTGATATTTCTTTACTTTTACTTCTTTTTATTTAAGTTTTACTTTTTGTTATTTTATTTATTTTTCCAATGTTGGTCTTAATCCCAGGCTCCTCAATTCATCGCACATTTATAAACTAACGCCTCTACCATTTCAGCTATGTCACCATCCAAAACATTGTCAGCACACAGTCAACATAAACATTATTGAAGCGACATACATATGTTGACCAAGTGTCATCAATATGATGAAAGGTGTCATACTATCGTTTGCTTCAATGGGTTGCCTGTGTATTTATGCTGTACTGGCTTAATTTTTAAAAACACTTTCATATTTTATTATTAGCTCTGTCAAACTAATCATAATAAGTGTACATCAATGCAATGTCATGTTTTTTAACTCTCTAAAAATGCATACATTTTGGATACGACCAAATTACCTCAAAGTAGGTGATTTATTTTAAATTATGTCGAAAATACTATTTTTCGAACTGGATTTATCTATACAACCCTACGTGACTTTCAAAACTACAACTACTCCATCCCTGGCTCATCCACCAAATTGTGATTGACAATTTCGAAAAAATTACATTAAAGAATATTTAATTATTTTTGAATGTCAAACTATATATGGAAAATATTCAATTACATCTGCTGCGCACACCTTTTAAAGTAAGTGCATCATTTGACTACGAAAATTCGAAAACCAAATCAAAGCTCGGTGGAAACACTTCGAAGTAATTTACCTAAATCTACGTAATTTAAAGTTGGTGGAAGCATACTATTACACTTTATTAATATATTTATAATAAGTGGCATCGTATTGATGTCATTAAAGTCATAGCATTGATGACATTTGAGCTATGACATTTGTCATCAGATTGATGTCTGTTTTCGTCATCATCAGAGTTCTGATGATAGGGCGTTATCAATGCGATGATATATTTTGCTATGAGTGTAGCAGGTGTTTGTTTCACGTTTCGGGAACTAAGAATATAGAGTACATGTATGTGCAAAGGGAAATCGGAATCAGACCACAATGGTTCTGCATTCATTTTCGAACACCTTGGATTCTCAGTGAGCGAACTTGATTCGCTAAAAAAATTGCCAACACTGACCGACTTTTCAACGATGCACATTCAGAAAACAGTGTAATTTTAAAAATAACAAAACATTTTGATGTTGTTACAAATCACATGAACAACTAATTGATATTCACAATTTTTAGCAACAATATTACATCAAGGCAGTTACATAATAATAATTAAGACTAATGACTATATATTACAAATCACGCGAATGTATCTAAGCAAATATGAAAAATGACAGAAATCAAACTACAAAGACCACTTTGTAAAACATATAATTTTGTTTTTTTTTTATCTTTATTAAAATTTTTATATTATATTTATTTATATTTTTTATTAAAAACTCAAGTACAAGGTAGCATTTTCCTAATTTTTTTTGTGAATACTGTATGTATTTACACTTTAAAACATTACTTCAAATTTACGATCATATATTGTCTAAATTTGTGTTGCAAATTTCTCCTTATCTAAAATTGCACCGATTTTTTAGTTATTTTATTAAAGAAAAAACCTTTCAAATTAAACATATTTAGTCCAAGTGGAAAGAATTTAACATAAAGTATAATGGGGCTATGGTTGAATGGTAGATAGGTCAGACTATCAGTCAGGAGGTCGCGGTTCAAACCTGCACGCATCCAATCGGTTTTTTTTTGTAAAAACATTTTGTTCAAAAATAATGCGTTTGTAATTTTAGGTCGATAATAATCGGTAAAGTGTTGCCGACTATTATCGACCTAATTTTCAACAAAAGTGTTTTAGAGTGTAGTTTTATAAATTGTTCAAAAGTTCGTTTAATAGTAGTAGGGCATACGCACAGTAAGTATAAATTTTATTTTTGTTTGTAACCGAATTAATTGTTGTAGGAACACAATAAGCGACTTCCATGGAACGATTTCTTATAAACTTTTTCAATTATTTTTTCATTAATATTCATTTAGTAGAATTGTACAAATTTTATTTTTAAACTACATATTTCAAAATAAGGAGATGGTTGTTAATTCGATTGTATTTTGATTATTGTTACTTTTTTCTTATGTTTGTTACCTCAGAACTGTGCCATTTATAGACTGGGTATTAGAGTGGTCGCAAGAAATTAAAATATGGATTTTTTCAAGTTTCATAACCCAAATCGATGGATATTTATTAAGGTACTCATTTAATCGGGCTTTTGCTTTAATCGGTTAAGCGATCGATTAATTAATCGAGGTTTTGTCTTAATCGGTAGGTAAACGGTTAATTTCGGTATTAATCGGTTAACCGATTAATAAAGCTTTTTCATAAATCAAGTAATTTCAACAAACAAAAATGGATAAATTATTTATTATTTTGTGTTTATTGGTAAAAAAAAAAAAACAAGAACATAACAAACATAACAATTCTTGAACTAAGTCAAGCAAAAACTCAAAATACATATCGCGACTTTAGACCTGTTTTAACCCACCGACCATTTAAAAAAAATTGAACTAAGTATGGGGTATATATATTTTGAATGCCGTTTTTCTGAATCCAAAATCTGTTTCGCGAAATTGTTCCTGGTTTCTGAGATATCAAGCATTCATTGTGCTCGATATCATAAATTTTTATGAATTTTTGTAAAAAAAATCTTTTTTTTTAAATAAAAAAAATAAAAATCAGAAATCAAGTAAAATACCAAGTTTCATCAATATTAACTTTTTATTCCATGTAAATATCTTTTCTAATACCAAATTTACATAAAATATTTCATGAAATTTTCTTCATGAAACTTTTTGTATTTGGTTATTGCAAGCGCGCAAAACCAAATGGGTTAAAGAAAATTTACAAAAGAGATCTGAAATTTTATTTCCTATCACTTTTTCAACATAAATTGTTTCCCTGTCCATTCTATTAGCAAATAAAGAAAGTTTCATGCCACAAATTTCATGAAATGTTACATAATGTAAAGTCGGTATAATAACATTTATATGCTTATTTTCAATAAAAAGTAGAAAATTTCATCTCAATAACAAGTTACTCAATACACAGCAGTTAGTATACACATAGTGCAGCAAAAGCTACTTTTTACAAATAAAATAAAAAAGTGGCTTCTGGAGCACAAATCAAGATTTTTTACTTTCAGTAAAACGATGTTAATTTCTACCGGATTGATGAAAGTTCACAAAAATTTATATTTTTCTTCCAAACATATGCCGGAAGCAGTGGTGAGAATAAAAAAAATTCTATCGAATATATTTTAAGAAAACTTTATGTAAATCTTCATTGTTGTTTTTCTCCATTCCGACTTGTTGGCATATGGGCTAAACCAATAATGAGGTCGCGATATGTATTATTAAAAAATTAACAAGTTTGTGAGATCATTTTATTAGTTATTTCAATAGTTTAAGATGATCTTCTAAAACAATGTTTCAGAAAAATAATTTGGCTTAAATGTTCAGGATTTAAGGGATTATTTTCTTTAATTTTTATAAAACTTGACTTGAATAAATCCGTTCACTTATCGTAGATGTTGAAAAAATCGAAAGCAGTCCATAATACAGAATATCTAGTTTCTCAGTCCTTTTCCTGGATTTTCTTAATTTCTTAACACTTCTAATTGTTTCGGTTAATTCTGCTTAACAAATTCTTATATTACTATGATAGTTTTATGATAGTTTTTTCTGTTGTGAGGTGATCATCTGACTCATACCGGCTGAGCTCAGCACCAAACACTATGCAAAAAAAGTTTATTTCCGAATTCCTTAGTTTCGGTTTTTGTACTGTATTTTAAAATACTGTTGCTAGAAGCAAATATTCCTGAGTGGAGGTATAAACTAGTTGAATTGGTCTGTCATTAAATCTAGTCCTTAGCTTTTTAATTAAATCGTTGGTAATAGTATTATTGGCTTTTATTAAACTATTAAACAAAAATTTAGTACTTCCCTCAAATTCGATTAGAGTATCAGAGTCTTTACTAAGCTCTTTTATAACCACGTACAAAGGTTTTAAAGTTTTACTTAAGTTAAGATCACTGAACACACTTCTTTGTTTGTATGAAAAATAATTTCTAAACATTTACCTTTTGTATATGAGACGAAACAAATATTAAACACACAACAAATATTTTATAATACATACTACAAAAAAAATTTTTGTTACGTCGGTTAATCGACTGAAATTAACCGGTTTAACCGTTAATCGAATATAGCCAATTTAAAATTAACGGATCAGTTAATCGGGTAGTAATTAACCGGTTAACGGATTAACGGTTAGCTGAATGAATACCCTAGTATTTATAAAAAAAATAAACTAAAAAATTTTTCAGGTCAATCAGTTGAGATTAAGAGGCGTGTCGCACACCCACCAAAGTTTAGGGCAAATGCTCGTTTTCTGCTTTTATGTCCCATAACTTAATATATATTGTATTAACAAAAAAAATTTTTTTTCTTCGAAAAAGTTTTTGTCTCTGAAGTTTCCGACAGCTTTCCAACAGTCTTTTTAAATTTGTTTAATTTTATTGTTTAATTTTAATTTGAAAGTTAGTTTATTTAAAATAGATAACGAGAAAAACATAAACATCTAAATAAAATTAAGTAATCATTTGAGTGAAATAGCTTCCGAAAACATGGGGCTGACTTTGTCTTAAAAATGTATTTTCTACGTGTGCGAATCAGCTAAAATTCAGTTTTCCAAGAAAACATAATATCTGTTGCTTCTGCTTAATTAATTACAAGTTTCGTAGGAAAGTCAAAGCGATATAAATCTACGGCCATGTTCTGTAAACCGAATCCGTGTAAATTTTTCGGACTTTTTTCAGATTTTGTAGTACAAAAAAATTAAAGGCTGAGTCCAGTATTCGAATAAGCCATATGATTTTAAATATTTATGTTATTTCATTCCATTTACTAAACATTTTTTTGATAAATTACAGTCTCCCTCAACCACTAGCTTCCCAACATTAAAAACACAACAACCTTCAACTCGTTTGAGCTTTTTTCTATAGTTAGAATTTATATACATTTAAAAAATACACCCTTTACTTAATTTTTTTATTTCCCATAGAAACGACACGCTGGTTTATGACGAAAACAAAACAAATTATCAACTTAGAAGATGATAAGAAAAAAGTATACTTAGTGTAAATTTGTTTTGTACATAAAATCATAGACAAACACTAATTTGGTCGTGATAAAATAGAGTATTTTTGAAAAATATACGATAACAAAACAAAAAAAAATCAAGAAACATTTTAATCTTAATTTCAAGGCGGAATGTTATATGAAAACGTATAATAATTAACCCAAATTGTTCGAGAATATTACACAATTTATGTAATGAAACCAAAAAGATATTTGTTTTTTAATAAAACGATTAAATGTTTACATAAAGAACTCTGCATATAAAATCTGGATGAACTTGATTGTATACATAATTGAATACTCTTCGAAGTGAGTACAATACAAACAAAAAAATTGCTTCAGAAACCCGAGGAGAACCGATTGGAATAAGTACAACATAAACTTAAAAGAGTACCTGAAATCGCGAATACGATTGATGGACTTAAACACAATGTGGAAATCTTCAACAAGGCTATAGCCAGACTTTGAGATTTCCTGCCCTTTAACGAAAGCTAAGAACAGTTACCCTCCTTGGTGGAGCTCGGAACTCTCTAAGCTTACGTAAGGAGGAACGAAGATTCTTCAACACTTGCTATAATCAGAAAATGTGGCAACCTTACCGCGACAAGCTAAATGATTATAAAAAAGCCTTAAGTCACCAAAAGAAACTCATGGAGGAATTTATGTGAGTCAATAGACAATACTAGAGATAATGCAAAGCTTAGTAGAACTCTGGCCATGCACCACTCCTGTTCAACATTCGTTAAAATGGTGGATGGATCCTGGTCATACTCCTCTGCAGTCACTAGATATACTTCTTAATACGCACTTTACCGACTGTACGGATACGGCCAGTGTGAACAGTCCCTTTAGCGGGAAGCAACTCGCTGTCAATCATGATATTATATCCCTAGAGAGAATCTCATGGGCAGTTGACAGCTTCTCTTCTTTTAAATCGCCGGGTCCTGATGGCATCATGCCAAAGATGCTACAGAGCGCGAAAAGCCCTATCATCCCCTGACTTTTTAGATTCTATAAGATTTGCCTCTCTCTCTCTCTCTCTCTCTCTCTTAACTACGTTCCGACCAGCTGGAAGAAGGTCAAAGTAGTTTTCATTCCCAAAATTAGCAAGAGAAGTCACGAGGATGCAAAAGACTTCCGACCAATCAGCCTTTCATCTTTCCTGGTTACGACGCTGGAAATATTAATAGACTGTAATATTAGACATCGACTTGTAGGATCGTCGACTCTCGGACAGTCAGCATGCTTACCGTAAGGGACGCTCTACAGAAACAGCACTACGCGAGTTGGTAAAGTTCATAGAGAGATCCCTTGAACATAAACAGTATGCTCTGGCTGTCTTCGTAGACATAGAAGGCTCCTTTAACAACGTATCAGTGGGACCCATTCAACAGGCTCTCCGGGATCTCGATGTTGAGGCATACATCAGCAACTGAATTATCGCCATGTTAAGGACAAGAAACGGAAGTGCAAAATTAGGCAACAGCGAAAATCAAAATGGGCAAGCAGAGGAATTCCGCATGGTGGGGTGATCTTACCTCTGCTTTGGCTTCTCGGTGTTAATTCAATTCTTTTCAAGATTGTGGCTTACGCGAACGATGTGGTGTTAATATTATCAGGGATGTTAACGGACGTGATAAGCGACATCATTTCCAACACCTCGGGCACACTCATCAAATGGGCTACAGGTTGTGGTCTAAGAGTAAACCCAAATAAAACGGAACTAGTACTATTTACTAGAGAATCGGGTACTGTCCCCATCGGACAGCGCAAATTATTTAGGAGCAATCCTGGACTCTTAAACTATTCTGGAAACTAAATGTTCAACACAGAGTTAAAAAGGCCACAGTTGTCGAAGAATGTTTGGTTACATATGTAGTATAAGCCGTAACATACTTAAACGGATGTACACAGCAATTGTTCGTCCCATATTGACTTACGGATCGGCAAGGTGGTCCGAAACAAGCAAGCATCGGGATTACAGATTGTTTACGTAATAGTCCTTCAGAAGCTCTTCAGGGTGTAACTGATGGATCAAGAATGATTTGCGGTGTGGGCTCTGGAGTTTTCTCGAACGACATTGGGGTAACCTCTCCTACACAGAAAAAAATAAGTTTCGTTTTTGATAACAAAAATCCCGGTATTCAATAATTTTTTTTTAAATTTCCTGTGATAAAGAATTCCCCTATATTGATAACAAAATTATTTCAAAATAAAAATATATATATAAATTAAAAAAATGTTGACATGGCTGGAATACGAACCCGGGCTTTCCGGACGTAAAGCATACGCTCTCTAGCTGAGCCATATCCCATTTATTTTTTTATGGGATACAACTTGTTTTAAGTACTTATGTATAAAAAGAAAAGAAATAACCGGCATGGAAAAGAAATACTTACAACGAAATATTTTATTATGTTAAAGATAAATGTTATTGAAATTCATATTTTTTTTTAATAACATGGTTTTATTGAATATAATTCTTGTCTATTTTTTTCTGTGTACCTTCATAACGAAGCCTGTGTATTTCAGGCTGAAATATTAGCTATAAGGGAGGCAGGCAGGGTGTTGATTGACAGGAGTTTTTAAGGGAGAGCCGGCATCTTCGACGACAGTCAGGCGGCACTTCTGTCTCTAAGGTCACACACTACTTCGCCTACTTTAGCTAGCCAGTGCAAGGATGTGCTATCCAGATTAACGAACAGGAGGATGAGCTAAGCAGGGCTGGATCTGCTTCCAATGCTGAATCGGTAGCCATGCCGTTTGACACTATTAGAAACCATATTTTCAAGCATTATCGGCAGAAAGCTGAAGACAGGTGGCGCAAGTTGAGGACGTTTAAAGTGGCTAGGAAGATTTGCCCTTGCTACAACGATAAGCGCACAGCACAACTAACTAACAGAAACCGTAGGGATATCTCGAGGCTCGTCACAGTAGTGACGGGGCACTGGGCCATCGGCAGATATGCTAGCAGGATAGGCCTTACCTACAATGCGTTCTGCCGTAGTTTCCAGGATCAAAATAGAGAAGAAACAGTTTTTCACTTTCTTTGCGAGTGCCGGGCCTTGCACCTCTCTAGCCACAAATTCTTGGGCAGCAATATACTAAACGACCTAGCAGAGATATCAGAGATTGGTCTAGGTGACCTGATCAAATATCTCAATGCGACGGGTTGGATATAGTACCTATTACCGGATTCGAGATCTGGGTTCGAACCTACATACATAGGTTGACACTGACGAGTGGAGTGGTTTGTCCAAACGGAATCTTACTTATTCTACTTGAATGCTTCCGTGTAGTAGTAGGCAGCCACGTATACAAAATAACCAGAAATGCAACTTTTCTATTTAAAGATATAATTGCTAGGTTAACCTTTAACTGCCGTTCAAAAGGAAGGCCCTTCATCAGTGCATCAAGTGTAAAATATATTTATATATTTAATGCGCCCAAAAAGTTTGCCGAAATCATGTCTTAGAAGATTAGATCTTTTTTGTTTCGGATTAAATAATTTATGCCGAAAATTTTATAAAAAGCATTACGAAAGACGCCATTTCGATATAACACAGATGAATAATAGTTATTCAGTTCTGTTTTTTAATTTAGGGAGATAGATTAACGCTATTTCACATATATATCATCCTATGGATAATTTAGCAAACTCGTGAAAGTTTATTTTAAAAGTTAATCTAGGTATGTATTATAATTATCGTCTAAAAGAAAATCTGGCGGTATCATGGATTTATCTTCTAGGGGTATTGCATTCGTATTGATTGGAAGTATCTTTCGTGTTGCACGATCTTTACCGAAGGGGCAAGCTTCCGCAATACGACTATGACTGCTGCCGCATTAATATTTTTCCTTCCGGTAATACCAATTCGAGTCATTTTCGTATTATTTGGCTTGTTGAGTCCGGAAAATGGCGACGTAATTCGAAACAATGTAAATCGAATTTGACATTGCACATAATAAAAATTGGTTTTCCATGTATTTTTTCTTTTTATATTTGAGACGACTTAAATCGAAATGACGACGCAAATAGAAATGGGAGTGAACAAAAATTTCCCCGATGTAAATAGGAACATTATTATATTTTATTCCATTGCGTTTGACAAACAAAATAAAAATGCATGCATTTATGAATGGAAAACCGCAAAAAAAAACACCAAAAAAACAAAGGTTTTAACTAAACTCTGGGATTCCTCGGGTTTTTCTAATAATTTGTAAGCAACTGAGGCGACGTAACTGAAATGGCGACGCAAAAAAGGCACAACAAATTTAACGACGAAAATCAAATTTGAAAGGTACACAAAATGTGATGACGTAAAACGAAAAAGCGTAAATCAAGGGATTACTATATTAGCAAAACCCGGGAAATCCCAGAGTTTAATTAAAATCTTTGTTTTTTTGGAATTTTTGTGCAGTGCAACCTACATATTTCCATCTACACATATAAGTCAAACACAAATATAATAATGTTGATATAAGTTTTGTTCCCTCCCATTTCGATTCGCGTCGTCATTTCGATTATAAATGAGGAAAAATACATGGAAATTGACAATTTTTATTATGTGCAATATCGAATTCGATTTACGTCGTTTCGAATTACTTCACCATTTTTCGGAACCAATAGCGATGTAAATCGCGGGACTACTGTACTATCAGAAGTCGAATATTTGAATCGACATGATTTGCCAATTGTGAAATACGGTTGCTCGATTTGCGCAGTTATTTGCTTGAAATAGTAAATGATATTGCAGTAAATGATATGAAATACTAATGCCTGGAGCAAACGTTGTGATGCCACAGATCGCATTAAAATTCAGTAATTTCTTTAAAAATACAGTACTTTTCGTTTATAGTCACATTAATGATATAGTCCATTTTATCTGTATTTATTGCTTCCATTACCAAATTTCATAGAAAACATTCACGTTATAAGCACATTTGGCATATAAGTCATCTATCTTCGGTTCACAAAGACTGGAATTCATACATACAATTTGCGTTATAGTCACAATCGAAAAATATACTAAATTTTTTAGTTATAGAAGCCACAAACCATTCAAACAATTACTATGAAAGCATTGAATCGTTTAGTATTCCTGTCACCAACTCTCCACTAGAAGAAAATATAACTTTAAGTCCTTTGTACCAGGGATGAAATACCTTGTTATTAACTTTTGTATGCGAATTTGCTTATATGCCTCCGAATGGCATATATGAAAATTAGGCTTATAGTCACATTAGCGATATAGTCTACAATTTGCGTGCAACTAAAGGCTGTGACTATAAGCGAAAAGTACTGTAATTATATCTGGACAATACCGTTGCTTATCTTATCTCACAAGGCAAAACAACCATGCACAGCCAAAAATGTTCATTGCTTAGGCGGTTCCGGAGATTAGCGTAAACGAGACGCACACGTGATTTTTATATATTAAGAACAAGTTAATAATATTTCTAAGCAATGTGTTATTATAATTTTTGGCAAATGTGAAGTTTCATTTTCGAAATTATAACGAACTTGTCACATTTTTATACTTTTACCCTAAAGATTATACATATGAAATGCAAAAATTAGTCATTAAACTCTTTGATTAGTTAAAATAATTTAGCGCTTTATCTAATTAAAAATTCCGAAAAAATTTACATTTGTTAGTTAAATGAAATACTAAAATATTCAAAAACACAAACACAATGACACCAATTCCGAAAGAAATAATAATTATCATTCTTAAATAACAGTCAAATGTTCATAAAAACCAACTATCCCATATGAATATAATGAAGAATATTCGGATTTAATCTCAAAGAAATCGAAAGCTTGCAAGCAAATTTAAGTGCTTTATTTATGTTTCTTTTTTTTTGTCGAACATATAAAAAATTTCTTTTGAATTTAAATAAAGCAGAAACATGCTTAAGATGAAAAAAAAAGATGCGTGGTTACTTTTACTTTTTACGGGCGGAAGAAAACCATACGCAAGCCAGTCAGCCAGCAGAGAAACCAACCGTCAAGTGGTCTTTAAATTAAAAAAAAGACTGGCAGACTATAGTATATACGAAAATAACCAGCTTTATAATTTTGAGACAGAGATGAAGAAGACGTGTTTGCTGGATAAGAAATGAAGTGTTGCATATAGAAATATAAAACAACAACATTACAGTAATAAAAGTTAAGAAAACTACTTGATATTGGGTCGTCACTTAAATGCCATCCGCTGATTTAAGTCATTGTAGGTATATTTTGGTTGTTTTGCTAATATTTCCATGATGCACCAGCTTAGTAGCAGCATCCAGCAGTAGCAACGTCTTTCAGTGGTACTTTTTTTTAACAACCAAATAAGTTATCACGTGCATCAAGTGCAACCATGAGCAATTCTACAGCGCATTTCTTTTGGTTGTCTGTCTTTTTGTCCGTCTACCTGCCTGCTTGGCTGACTTGGTGACTAGTTGAGGCGACAAAATTTAACCAAAAACACTAGAGAGCGTGCGACCCAGATAAATTCGAAACTATCTTCTTACAAGTACAACAACTCGTAATAAAAATTTGTTGTCTAGTGTTTTATAACTGGTCTGTGTGAATACAGGGCAAGTGCACGCTTTGTCTTTTGCTGCTGAAGCTGTAGCAGATTACTTTATTAAATATGTTTGTTCGCATACATGAGACTGACATCCCATACATTGGCTCTGTGGCATGGCATTGTACATTACTAGCTATCATTACCCATTCGCACTTTCTTCGGTGCTAATTTTTTTTGTAACTGTATTTTCTTTTTACAGGTTTTTGATTTAACATAAGAAAAAAGGCATAAGACCCAGATTTATTACACCTATCGCAAGCAGGGAAAAAATACACCATTTCTAAAAAATTATTTAAAAAATAAAGAGAGATTGGGTGAATTCGTAAATACAGTAAATTTGTGCAACCGGTATGCAAACTATTGTAACAGTAATAAAAATGCTGGCGTAGTTGCAGCAATATGTGGCAGCACTGTCAATTGTTTGCATAAATAAACTTTTGATGCAGAAAAGTATTCCCTAGTGCTAGTTTTCCATCGCTAATTTTTTTTGTAACTGTATTTTCTTTTTACAGGTTTTTGATTTAACATAAGAAAAAAGGCATAAGACCCAGATTTATTACACCTATCGCAAGCAGGGAAAAAATACACCATTTCTAAAAAATTATTTAAAAAATAAAGAGAGATTGGGTGAATTCGTAAATACAGTAAATTTGTGCAACCGGTATGCAAACTATTGTAACAGTAATAAAAATGCTGGCGTAGTTGCAGCAATATGTGGCAGCACTGTCAATTGTTTGCATAAATAAACTTTTGATGCAGAAAAGTATTCCCTAGTGCTAGTTTTCCATCGCTAATTTTTTTTGTAACTGTATTTTCTTTTTACAGGTTTTTGATTTAACATAAGAAAAAAGGCATAAGACCCAGATTTATTATACCTATCGCAACCAGGGAAAAAATACACCATTTCTAAAAAATTATTTAAAAAATAAAGATTGGGTGAATTCGTAAATACAGTAAATTTGTGCAACCGGTATGCAAACTATTGTAACAGTAATAAAAATGCTGGCGTAGTTGCAGCAATATGTGGCAGCACTGTCAATTGTTTGCATAAATAAACTTTTGATGCAGAAAAGTACTCCCTAGTGCTAGTTTTCCATCGCAGAACTTTGATTATTGCGCAACTGCTGAATTTACGAATGTACCCGTTTTTATAATATTGAATTAAATATAATGGGTTACGAAATTTACTAATTTATCATTGTGTTGGCAATGGAACACGTCGGTCGAACTACGAAAATATCGAAGCCGTACGACTTCTTTTAGCAATTGTCCAAATTGCGAGATACTACGCTGTTGATAGAAATTGGGAAGCTCTCCAAGCCATTAATGCTTACTGCTTAACTACTTATGCCCGTAATTTCAACAAATAGATATCTAAGGCGTAAACTACCAATTAAATATCTTAATCTAGGCGGTAAATGATCAAATATTCAAAGAAATTTAATTATTTTGGCTTGAGTTCTGTTTTTAATTTAATTTTTTAATTAAATTATATTTTTTATTTAGTGATAAATGTGAAGCATGTAGACAAAGAAAATTTTTACTGCACGGAGGGTTGAACTGACGTTTCGATAGCTCTCGCTAATCTCTTCAGAGTTCTTTTCCGCGTAGACCACTCGACCAAAGTAGATGGTTTGCAGTAAAGAGTTGAATCGAATATCATTTACTTTTAATCAATTCATACTGTCATGTGTATTTCAGCTGGCGCTGTGATGTACATTAGCATAGAACAGTATCAATCGTTGCCGGCACTGCTTAAACTCTAAAACAATACTTTAAATTTACGATCATATATTGTCTAAATTTGTGTTGAAAATTTCTCCTTGTATAAAATTACATCGATTTTGTAGTTATTTTATTAAAGAAAAAACCTTTCAAATTAAACATATTTAGTCCAAGTGGAAAAACTTTAACATAAAGTATAATACGACTATGGCTGAATGGTAGATACGTCAGACTATCAGTCAAGAGGTCACGGCTCAAACCTGCACGCAGCCAATCGCTTTTAGTAAAAACATTTTGTTCAAATATAGTGCGTGTGCAATTTTAGGTCGATAATAATCGGTAAAGTGCTGCCGACTATTATCGACGTAATTTTAAACAAAAGTGTTTTAGAGTGTAGTTACCAATGCTATGTCTTTATCGCTTAAAGACTCCAACAACAATTAACACAATTCCACACTAAGCACATCAGAAAAATTCATGATATTGACGACTTGCCCCCAGCAACGATCGAACTCACGTTCTTAGCTATAGTTTGCTTTGTACACTCTAAAACATTACTTCAAATTTAGGATCATATATTGTCTAAATTTATGTTGAAAATTTCATCTTGTTTAAAACTACATCGATTTTGTAGCTATTTTATTTAAAAAAAAACTTTCAAATTAAACATATTTAGTCCAAGTGGAAAAAATTTAGCATAAAGTATAATACGGCTAGGCTGAATGGTAGATACGTCGGACTATCAGTCAGAAGGTCGCGGTTCAAACCTGCACGCAGCCAATCACTTCTTTTAGTAAATACATTTTGTTGAAAAATAATGAGTGTGAAATTTTAGGTCGATAATAATCTGTAAAGTGTTGCCGACTATTATCGACCTAATTTTCAACAAAAGTGTTTTAGAGTGTAGACAACGCGCTAACTACTTTAGCCAACAGCGCGAACAAATTTGTTACGGGTTAAATAAATTACACAGAAATTTTTATAAAAAGCGCTACGAAGGGTATAGGGTTTAAAAACAGCAAAAATGGCCATACGTAATATATGATCAGCCCCAAAGCCATTCTATATACCAGGGTTCTTTTTTCTTTCACACTTTATCCCCAATTTTCGATTTTTTATTCCCAAAAATCCCCAAAATAGCTATTTTCTCACACAAAAAAATCCCCACAGTACCTTAAAAAAATCATATTATTTCAAAGGAAAATATGTGTACATTTATTTATTTAATTAAACCCATTTATATTGAATATTTCTAAAATTTATTTTATTTGTATATACATACTATGTCTGTTCGTTTACTTACTACAATTTACTATTTTTACTATAGCTGGAAGTTTTCAATACAAAAAGTAAACAAATTTTTCCAATTGTAGTAAAAGTAAGAATTTCGAGTAAACGAACACATACATATGTATGTATCAATGTTTGTCATTTCAGAAACTTCAGAATCAAAATTTTCTGAATAATCAGTTAATGGAATTTTGTTATACATGTTGTTTATATTAAAAAGTTTTAGCTAGAGTTGGGCAAAATCGTTCCTTTTGTGGAATCGTTCCGACCGATCCGAAAGACTAAAGGAACTAGATCGTTCCTTTCCTTCATCGTTCCGGTTTTTTTGTTTGAACAGCGAATGAGCGAGAAACGAGAGAATGTCTCTGTTGCTCGTAAAAGCGTCAACAAACATTTTTTATGCTTTATTTTAATTTTCTGACATAATAACAATAAAATAATTCTTTGTTTTCGTAATATATTTGTAAAAAAAAACAATAGCCCACAATAAGCAATAAATTTTTGAAAATAATAAAATCTATCATAAACATAAATAAATAAATCATTCTCTATACAAAAAAAGTGTACACAAATATGTGAACGAAGCAAATGTGTTGTGTTGAACGTATGACAAAGCAAATTAACTACTCCTCAAGACGGTTTTCAATTGCGGAACGACGAACGATAAAAAGGATCGTTTGGATCGGTCCGTACCGTTCCATTTAGGGAATCGTTCCATGGAACTAGTTCGTTCCGGAACGACACAACTCTAGTTTTAGCTTTCGAGAAGAAAACTGAAATATTTTTAAAGTGTTTTTTGTATAAAGCGAGTCGAAGCTATTTTTGTGTTTGACTGATTCACTATGCCTCTAAGGTATTTTTTTACTTTAAAGAGGTCTTGTAAGCCACAGACCAGAACATATTTGTTGGGTCACTGGCATCTTGAATGATTTTGGTGCAGAAGAAATAGATTTCAAGTCCCTAAAAATCCCCAGCGAAAAAAAATTTTTCCCCAAAAAATCCCCTAGTGATTATCAGGAAATTTTTATCCCCAATCACAAAAGAAAATCCCCTATTTGGGACAAATCCCCAAAACTGGGAACGCTGATATATGGGTGTATTTCGTTGGTGCAAATGCCAACTCATCGGTAGACCTTTAACCATTATGTCGGAAAAATTTTCAATTGATGAGTTGACATAACCAGCAACGAAATGCAGGCATATAGCCTGGCCTAATCCACAAAAAATAATATTTTTTTTTAATGATTCGGAGGATATTCCAAGCAAATTTAATTCTACTTATTTTGTAAATGTGAAAGTTTGGATGATTGTCATTCAACTACACAACGGCTGAACGAACAGATTTAAATGAAATTCGACTTACATATAGTTAATAGCCTGGACTCAGGCACGTATTCAGATTAATCTTTTGGTAGGGGAACTTTAAAATGAAACACACCAATTTTTTAATTTCTTTTCCGCGCCTGCCTAAAATATGTAATACTTTCTATCCCCAACTCTGAAGTCTACGCGAACGAAATCGCAGGCAAACACCATAAATTTTATTAAAAAGCTGGGAATGATGCAAGAATTCTAGCGATACTCCATGTATCCAAATCTGTTCAGATATTTCGAAATTATAGTGATATAAATAAGCAAATTTTGCGTGACTAACGCTACTTTTATTTGTACGCATTTTCAGATAAATAAAAGAACATTTGAAATACAACATTCAGTAATTTAGTGGCGAAATATGTTCAAAATTGCTGCGAAAAGCGTGCAAAAATCGGACATCCAGATTCTATCATATACACGCCAGCCTCGGCGACCATATATTCAAACATTAATGGCATTAAATTGTCTTTCCAATAAAGCCGGTATCATCGATATTAAAAACACCCTCTACAAATAATTTCGCCACAGACTTAGGGGCTGTTCACACATTAGGTAACGCTATTTTCGCTGTTTTTAGACTTCCTTAGTTCATTGAACACAAACGCGTTGTGTGTATTTTAGCTTTAGATTTAAAATGAAGTTTAACGGTTTAGATTTATTATTATTTTTAATTTTACTTATTTGTTTGCTTTACATTTTTCATTTCAGTTGTCAATATTAAAATAAAAGCAGCAAATAAATGCAACGACATAAGAAATTGTGTAGTAAAATAACAACACTCGAGTTTTTTTTCATCTGTAAAACAAAGATTTCTTATTTTCTTCTGTTCATTATCTTCGTCGTTGATCACACTTTTAACAACGAATTTCATGTCTTTTTCTAAAAATATTGCACCATTTGCTTAATTATTCTCTTTCATTGGGAAGTTTTTGCATTTATTTCAAAATAAACAATCAAAATTTCTTCATTTGTGAGCATTTTTTATGCGGTTCTAAACTTTCGGAAACATGACCTTTCATACTATAATTCAACTTAACCATCAAGTGGCACACACACACACACCTTTTGAAATAAACTGAAAGGAAAAGTATTTTTTTCAAATTTGAATTCCTGATATCGACGGTGGTGTTGAGAACTTATTAAAAGATTTGCACAAGTAAAAGAAAAAATAAATTAAATATTTGTTGCCTTTTTTCTGCTTGAATTAAATTGTTTTTAATGGATTTAAATAAAGACTAGTTCACCTGTTATTAGTTTCAGAAGCGTTGACAACAACCACAGCAAACAACAATAAAATCGTATAAACGGGTTTTAAAAATGTAATGCTTCTTTTTTTGTATGTTACTAGTTTAAAAAGAAAGACAGGAAAAACAGTAAAAAGAAATTGTTTACGATCAAGTTTGTGTAGTTAAATAAACCATGAGTTGGTCTTGAACAAGGTTTTTTAAGGAAAATATTTCGCATTGCAGTAAATGTCGTTTTGCTATGTGCTTCAGCTGTAACAAATGTCGTCAAAGTGGAAATAAAAAGTTATTGCAAAAAAATTGGTTAATGCTGGCTAAAAGTAATATTAGAGAAGAATCGTAGGGCTTACGAAAACAGATGGAGTTTCGTGAGTGACTTTTCATTCACGTACACTCATTCATCGCGCAATTCGTTTAGTTACTAAATCTGGCTTGAGTTCGTTAATTCAAATCATTAATTTAAATTATTTTTTCATGTGCAGCCAGCGTTTAAGCTTTTGCATAATATATATACATATTTACATTATTTGAAAAATGGAATAAATAATCATAAGAAAGATAGAATTTCGTACTAGATAACCAAAATTGATTTAACTTTTAAATGAATATAAGAAATTACACTACCACTTGTATTCTATTTCCTTAAATATCTTGGTATCTTAAATAACTAGTATACACTTTGACAAGTAGTAAAAGTATGATTCTCGTTTCAAATGCTTTTTTCCTGTCCGTTGAAAGTATTGTAAAATATTTCATGAAATAAAAGCATACATTTGAAAATGAAAAATTCTTTCGCATGATTTAATAGATTATAAATAAATGTACATAAGCTCTTTTTTGTATGTTAAAAACGAAGAACGAAAATATTATTTATATTCTATCCATGCAAAATGGAGTGTCTGTAATGCATGATGTTGATTTTTCACATTAAGAAAGTAGGAATTTTTCCAAAAGCGAGATTGAATTATTAACATTTGCATTTGGTTCTCTTATTTCACACAGCAAAATTTTGAAAAATTATGGAAATTATAATTTTTTTAATTTCAAGTTTTGTGTATTGAGAATTACGCCTTTTTGATACAATTCATTACTCAGTTTTATTATTGAAATTGCATTAACAGCATACACTAAAATAATATCGTAGGTTTGTACTCCGAAATATTTAAAAGTTGTGAACTTTGTTAAATAGTATGATATTACAAAACGTTTCAGCAATCAATCGTGGTTTTTATCAAAAAAAATGTATGGCAGTTATCCATATTTTTTGAATTTCAGGGAAATTTTTTAGTGTATAAATAAGGAGTTTATGTTAAAACTCATCGAATATTATACATCTGAATTCTTTAAATTCGTAATATAGTACGTGTTCTGAAAAAAATATTGAATTCGTAAGAAAAGTATTGAGAGTTACGTTAAGAAAATTCTTAAATATAATTTATCTATAAATTTGAGGACGGTAAAAGAAGTTAACAGCTGCGGAAGGGTAGAAAAGATATAAAAAAAAAATATTTATCCGTTTAGAAATTTCTGACCTGCTTTGCTTCTATCTATGGCCTTATTTGAAAGAAGGATTAGCCTGATTTTTGCTCATGTATAAATCTTTGTAAAGAACTGTTGTGAATCAACATTCAAGTACGACTACAGCAGCAAATATATTATAATTCTTATATAATAAATACTCTTAAGAAAATATTAAAGTAGTATAATAAAAATAATAAAAATAATAAAAATTAGATAAATACATTTAAGTGAGTACCCATATTAGTTTGAACATTAAGTGAATACATTAATGATGTTTGTGCTTTTAGTATCTCTAATTACACCTGAAATCTGGTTTACCGCGTCAAGTATAATTAATTCAATAAATAAAGATAAACATTTGAATGATCGTTATGCTAAATTACTTGATTGGCTAAAAGAAAAGAGGAGAGTGAAGAAATTTTTTATAAGTCTTTATTCCTTAAATCTGACTCTCGTGAACCTGAGAATGCAGGGATTTTAGGGGCATTTATTCATTCTTTTATTTTTTTTTTCGTTTATATGTATTTATTTATTGTATCTTCAATAAAATTGAACTAACAATAAGTAATCAAATCTTAATTCTAAAATTTTAATTTTTAAGTCCAGCCAGTGCCAGACAAAAATATTTGTTTCAGCGGTTGGTTGTTTGGTTATTTACGTCTCTCGTGTTCGGCTGAGAGCAAGAGTGTCCCTCCTTCTCAGCCGAGTGTGCCCTCTAAAGTTAATGATGTTTGGGCTAGGGGATTTGGGTGCAACTCGTCTTTTTATGTAGCTTGTCACGTGTTTAGAAAACACTGTCTTAACCGGCGGCACATCTAGGTCTTTATGAATTCGCTTGTTTCTGACATACCAGGGGGCTGCTGTAATCGTACGGAGTATTTTATTTTGTTGCCTTTGAATTTTTTCTACATTTGATGCCGAGGCAGTGCCCCATAACTGGATTCCGTAGGACCATATTGGTTTTAGAATGGAGTTGTATAGAAGAAGTTTACAATATAGGCTTAGAGTAGAGTTCCTTCCAATGAGCTAATTCATTTGAGCTGCTTTTAGTTTCATTTGGGTCACCTTTGCATTTATGTGTGACTTCCATGTTAGACGACGATCAAGATGAACACCGAGATATTTTACTTCAGTGTGTTGAGGTATAGTTTGGTTATTTATTTGTATAGGTGGACAGGTTTCTTTGCACAATGTAAAAGTAATGTGTAGACATTTTTGTTCGTTAATTTTTATCCGCCATTGTTTTAGCCATTGTTCCAACTGAGGTATATAATCTAGCAAATTGCGGGTGGCTTCTTGATGGCTTTTGTGAACACTTAGAAAAGCTGTAGCATCAGCGAATGTTGATATGTGTATGTTACTGCTTACCGGCAAGTCAGAGGCATATATCAGATATAATACAGGACCGAGGATGCTGCCTTGAGGAACTCCGGCTTCAATGGGTTGCGGAGGGCTTTGAAAATTACCTTCTTTAACAACAAATTTTCGCTCAGTTAAGTAGCTTTCTAAAAGTTTAAGGATGTTTTCGGGTAGATTTTGCTTTAGTTTCTGTATTAAACCTGCGTGCCATACTTTATCAAATGCCTGAGAAACATCGATGAAGAGCGCAGAACAATATTTCTTTTCTTCGAAGGTTTTTCTAACCACGTTCACGAGTCTATCGTACTATGTTGTCTCCTAAAACCGAATTGGTGGTCTGGAATGCATCCAGTACGATTCAGTATGGGTATTAGCTTACTCATAAGTAGCTTTTCAAATAGTTTTGACATGTTAGACAACAGGCTTATAGGCCTATAGGACTCCACCTTCGTATGATCTTTGCCTGGTTTAGGTATCATGGTAATCAGCGAAACCTTCCATTCTGCGGGATAGCATTTGAGGCGCAAAATACTGTTAAAAATAAATAGAGTTATCCGTTTTGCAGTATAGGGTAGCTCTAAGAGCATTTTATTGCTTATTTTATCAGCGCCTGGGGCTTTTTTCGAGTTTAAGCCGGCAATATAGTGTTCAATCTCACGAATGTTGAACCTCAAAGTAACATCTGGTATAGCGAGGACTGGTGGCAGCCCAACTATAGTATCAGACGTATTTGGAGTAAATACTTTCTGCAAGTGGTTTACAAACAGAGTACCTTTTTCAGCGTCAGTTCTTGCCCAGTCTCCATTCGAAGCTTATATATCACTGGTCTTTTGAGGCCTCGGGCTGCTCTCTATAGCGAATAGTCTGTTTGAGGTGTTGCGTCGAGCCCATTTAGAAAGTTTTGAAGAGAAGCGGTTTTTGATATTCAGCTGTTTAGTACATTCCTTCAGCCTAAATTTTAGCTGAGGGGATCTGTAGCGTTGCCATTCTCTACGAACTCTTCTCTTTTGGATAAAAGCCGTTCTACATCTCCTGAAAAAATTTTATTATATCTCACCTGACGATTTGTAGTAGTAGCATTTAGAGCAGCTTGCTTAAGGTTTGCCTCAAACATTCTAATAGAGTCATCTATGTCAGCAGGCGTTTTTAATGGAATATTTTCTGGGCAATCAGCACTCAAATATTTTTTGTATTTCAACCAATTTATACGTGTGGTTGTCATCGTTAAATCACAAGTGGGTGAATATGTTGTATGTGAATGTATAGTGACAATAGTTGGTGAGTGATCTGAAGACAAATCTAAAGATGCTTCAACTTGGATCATTTCGCTGGGCACACCCTTTACTACTCCAAAATCAATATCAGGTATTTTTCGGCGATCTGTTGGCCAGTAAGTTGGCTGCCCACTTGATATAACATTTAACCGCATTTTTGAAATTGTGTCAAACAAAACGCGACCCTTTGGCGTGATGAGGCGAGATCCCC
Organism: Panzeria rudis; assembly: GCA_956483635.1. Taxonomy (NCBI): domain Eukaryota; kingdom Metazoa; phylum Arthropoda; class Insecta; order Diptera; family Tachinidae; genus Panzeria; species Panzeria rudis. The sequence goes on along the minus strand of OY101449.1, from coordinate 91,407,287 downwards.
AGAACGTGTGCTTAGCGTTGTAATCACCGGCGGCCAAAAAGCGTGGGCGTAGTGAATTAAAAAATCTACTATACTGATTTTCTGTAATAGAGTACCTGGGAGGAGAGTAAATGGATGAAATCACCAGGTTTTGATGAAAAGCTTCAATGCAGATGTTAGTTGCTTGAAGATAGTCTTCACAATGATCACTCATTAAGTAATGTTTTAATCACTAGTATACCCGAGCCACCACAAGCTCTACCTTGGGGGTCCTTAGTGTCGTAGAGAGTATATCCGTTGATTTTAAAAAAACTTCTAGCAGTCAAGTGCGTCTCAGAGATAAGCATAACATCAATTTGTTTATCTATCATGAAGTATTCTAGTTCGTTTTTATGTTGGCGGATGCCGTTTGCGTTCCAGAAACAGATTTTTAAGTTCATGGTTTGTTTAATGCAGCCTGCAATAATGTAGACTGCATTTTCAACACTTCCTGCATCATGCAGGTCATGTTGGTTGTAAAAAAATTTACGGTTTGTATTAAATTTTCTATTGAAGCCTCAAGTCGATCAAAATTGAAACCACTGTTTTCGTTGGCAAGAGGCCGTTTTTGAGCTGGGGGCTGGTTAGACTTCAAAGCATTAGCGTACGAGAACTGGATATTTGGTATGTTTTGCGCTATGGGCTGGTTGGCCTTAAAAATGTTGGCGTATGAAGGCCGGCTGGTAGCTGGTTGGCGCAACTGGGGATAATTTGTATTGTCGGAATTAGGTTGATCATAGGTGTGATTACGTCTGTTAGACAAAAGACTGCTTAACATGTACATAGACAGGGCAGCCCCTGTAGTTTGCAGTGTGATTTTGATGGCAATTGCTACACTTTTTCATTTTGGAATCATCTTTTTGCTTATCACAATTGGCAGTGCTGTGTAGTTCACCACAGACGACACAAACGGTGCGCAACTTGCAATATGTTTTGGTGTGGCCATATTCTTGGCAATTTAGACATTAAATGGGCCCTGCTCGCTTGTGTTGTTCCTCTACGGTAACTCGTCGGTGCAGCAAATATCTTAAGCTGTAAATGGGGTGTACTTCATTCCTTTTTAATTTCATATCACCTGGTTCCATTTCCACACGAAATAGTGGTTGGGGAACTCGCTCTCTATTTTTAATGTTAGTAACATTTTTTACTTTAAAATTATTATTTATTAGACCCGCTTTTACCTCTTCTGGATCCACGTATGAATCGATGCCTTTTATCACTACCTGGAGGCCTTTTGCACTTTTCAATTGGTAGGTGTAAAAATTTTTATTTTGTGTTTCAAACTCCGAAACTACAGAGCGGTAATGATTTTCTTCATTTACTTGAATTTTTGTTTCATTAATCGCACCACGTTTTATCGGGATCACGTAAAACGCCTCTTCACCGATTAATTGTACTAGCCTTTTAATTAGCTCATTTGAGTTTTTCTCTCTTAAGTATATTGGGGGCGGCTTGGTTGACCTGACAATGGTGATTTCGTCTTCGTCGTTTTGTAGAAGTGAAAACCGGTTTTCAGAGAGCGCCGCATCGGATTTACCATCTTTGGCCATTTTCGCCAATGGAGAGAGGTTTTTCGATCTTGGACTTCTTTGTCTTTTTTTATTATTTATCACTTTAAAATAGCGATCAATACCCATTTGGATTTTTGGATTTTCTTAATCAGTTTCTAAGGGGACACTTTCTGTCGTTTTTTCTTTTTCAGCTTGATGTTGGATCATATTGTTGGCACTTGTGCTTTGCTGTGAAGCTGGTATCAAAAAATTTACTTTTATATTATGGTCCGCCATAGACATTGAATTTGAGCGTACCCGTGTACGCAAGTGTAAATTTTTGTTTACTGGGTTATCACATTCTGCAGCAACAACAGTAATGTAGGCATTTCTGTTGTTTGTTGTTGTATTCGTACTCATTTGGTACGAATACCAAATATATTTGTTGTTTGTGTGCCTACTTGCTTATAATTTACTTTACAAAAAGAAATGAAAAAATGTATAGGTACGTAAAATATTAAACAAAACGGTGTTTGTTAATACTTTGTTGTTGCGAATATTTTTCTTTTTTTATAAATATTGTATGTATATTTTTATATTGTTTATTTTGTTCACCGACGGCAAATTAATGCTTGTTTCTACTTCGAAAGTAAGCTGCGAACCAAACTGCGGTTCATTAATGACATTTATAGTGCCTAGCATTAGCATTACCAATAGGCAAAATGACAAAAAAAATTCTGCAGATTGTGAGAATAAGAAACAATCCCTTAAATTTTTTTACTCACAAGCTTGAAGAGCAGCAAAAATATGGCAAAATCCGCGAAAAATTGCCGAATTGCAAACAAGCCATAAAATTTATTAAACATCGCTAAAATTGTAAGGAATGCAAAAATCTCAGAAAAAATCGCGAAAATTATGAAAATTCGCAAAAACTTAACATTAAAAACATAGAAAAGTCTGAGAGTGATTAAAAATCGGTAAAACTGTTAAAATACAAGATCTGGCTAAAAAAAAACTTTTTTGCGAAAATAGCGAAAATTCGCGAAAAACAGCAATATAGCAAACAAGCCTTAAAATTGCTTAAAAATAGCTAAAATTGTAAGGAATGCAAAAAGCTCGGAAAAAATCGCTGAAATGAAGAAAATTCGCAAAAACTTGGTAAGATTAAAAAGATATCAATGTCTGATATTGATTAAAACATTGGTAAAACTGTTTAAAAAAAACCCAAAAAACTGAAAAAAATACTTTTATCGCGAATATTGCGAATTTGCGTCATTTTCGCGATTTTTTCTGAGATTTTTGCATTCCTTACAATTTTAGGTATTTTTAAGCAATTTTAAGGCTTGTTTGCAGTTTAGCAATTTTTCGCACATTTCCGCTTTTTTCGCGATAAGTGAATTTTTAGCCGATTCTTGGCTTTATTACAGTTTTATCGATTTTTAATCACTATGAGACTTTTCTATGTTTTTAATGTTAACAAGTTTTTGGGAATTGTCGCAATTTTTGGGATTTTTTAATAGTTTTTTGCATTCAATCCAATTTTAGCTATTTTTAATCAATTTAGAGCTTGTTTGCAATTTTTTAATTTTTCGCGAATTTTCGCGATAATAGTGATTTTTACCAGTTTTTGGATTTTTTACAGTTTTACCAATTTTTACTTCATATAAAACTTTATTGTTTCTTCGATGTTAGCAAGTTCTTTCGAATTTTCGTCATTTGCGTGATTTTTGCCGAGTTTTTTACATTCCGTGTAATATTTGCTATTTTTAAGCAATTTTAGGGCCATTTCCCATTTTTAAAATTTTCGCGAATTTTCGCTATTTTCGCGACAAATGTGTATTGAAAGATGTTAAATGAATTTAGGGGGCTGTTTAAAATTTTTCGCAAAAATTTTTCATTTTTGCGATGTAAGTAATTTTTCTACTTTTTATCCTCTTTTAGAGCTCTAGACATTTCCAATTAATTTTAGAGATATTTGCCTTAATTCAGAAAAAAAATTTTGAATAATAAGAGACTTATTCAACAAATTTTTGTATGAACATTTGTTTTATTAGTCTGTTATAAGTCAGAAAATATTTTTGTGAATTAAAAATAAATAAATAATAGATTTTATTTGTAATAAAATACATTTATAGTAATTTTTATTGTTAAAGTAATTATTACCCCTTTGAGAGCAGTTACTATTACTTTTGCTCAAATACATGTAATTGTAGTTGATAATCTTCAATTACAATTAAAATAATCTGTAATTGCTATATATCAACTGCCCATTACATGTGATTGTAATTGTTCATGCCTCAATTACAATTACATGTAATTGTAATTGCTCTTCAGACAATTGCACATTACAAGTAATTGTAATTGTAGTGTACCAATTACAAATTATATGTAATGTGTATTTGAACAAGTAATTAATTACAAAATGTAATCATTACCCCCAAGCCTGGTTGCGCCGTAGTTTTTTTTCATCATTTATATGAAAAATTAAAAGTGTAAGAAAACATCGCATTTCCTGTCATATTTTGATGACATTTATTCTAAATTACAACATGCATATTTCTATTTGGAAGAATATCAAGCTTCAAACGCAACGGAAATATCTTGGAAATCTTGTTGGTTTCGCAGCGCAGCGGACACACCAAATTTTATGTTCGATAAATATAATTCTGTTTGGACTAATTTAAAAGACCAAACATATTTTGTTGTGTTGGCAAAGTGCTCTTGTCACTTTGTATATTTGCCACACGATTGTATTCTCATCTTGACAACTTTGTTGGGAAAACAAAAAATTAAAGCCATTTCGAAAACCTCGTAAGCGCCATACTAAATGACATTTGCATCCAAAATATAATGGTTTTTATATTTAAAGTTGCTAATGATAAAGGCTCACCCACCAAATTTTTGTTATAAAATTTTTTTAAAAATGTTTCTACACCCTTCAGAGAGTCGAGTCACACAGCTATGTTTTGTAAATAAAAAAAATTGTTTTAAAACCTATATTTAAAATGATATTAAGTTTTTTTTCGTTATTTGAAAAATGAGTAGTTGGCGCTTACGTGGTTTCAGAAACTCAACGAAATGTGTTCCAGCTTATTTAGAAGGTTTGTTGACAATTCTTGTATCTTAAGCAGAGCATACACTACTCCAGTATACTGGCACAAAAAATATTAATTTCTTTAAAAATTTTGTACCGATGAGTTGTTGATCATAGTGCGCACCGCATTTATTATTGATATTGTTTTGAAAATATAAATTAAGAAAAATTTCTGTTTTTTATTACAACATTGTTAGAAATTACTTGTTTTATTTCAGAAAGGCTTTACAATAATTATTTTGTTTATTTTTTTATAATTTATGAGCAATTTATTCAAGTAAATGTGTGTTACTCCGATGTTTACTCTTTGAAAACTTCTCTCAACAGGGCTAATTTCACCATACACAATACCACAAACTAGTACCGTTAGCAAAATATCAAACTCAGTTTGACATCGCTACAGCAAAGCGTACAATCACACCAAATGTCCATACACGACCAAACCACTGGCGCGAACACGTGATTACGCATGCATACTGGAGTAGTGTTTGGGGTTGTTTACTTCAGGTCTAACTGTTTACGACAATGTAAGCTCCAAGATTTCCAACAATATTTTCAGTTGATAAAATTTTAACAGTTCTCATAATTAGATGGTTTTCGCTAAAGGGTTGGATTGATCGTGCTATCGAACAACATGAAGTTTTGAACAACAACAGATATATATTGTTCTCGCAAAAAATAATGGGTAGTGATGTTAATATGTGTTTTTGCTTGAGCACTCGCTTATACAATTGAAAAGAATTTCTTTTCTTTGGAATTTGTATATACATAGAAATTAATTATGGATGGTATTAGCTAGTTCCTTTTGTGGAAAAATTGTTTTGTACTATTTCATTTGGTTTTGTACTACTTTTGCTTAGTTTCTTTGGTCACAACACTGCTTTCAACCCAAAATATCAAAATTTTAAAACGGGATCAATCTGGAAGTATACGCAAAAGTATATGCAAAAAAAAATCCAAGTCGGTCTATAAATGGCGGAGTTATAAGTGAATGAACAAAGATTACAAAATACAAATTTAACTCTTTTTGTAAATAGGGGACATAAATTATAATAGTTAATAAACATAGTTATTATCAGGGGCCATAAAACAACTTCATTTTGTGGCATACTGCAATCAGCAGAAAAATCACCTTAACTATAGATCCTTTATAGCAGAAAATTTGCTATAATCTGAAAACATAAATTTTTTTTAATTTTTACTACCATGAATGAGCACTGAATTTTTCGAGCTGCAATTAAAAGAGAAAAAAAGTGAAATTGCGAAAAAGAAAAGGAAGCCTCAAATAAGTTTAACGGGCTTAGTTTGCAACAATCCGCTCTAAACAGGTGAATGTTGTCGAATTGTTCGTTCATGTTGTTGATTATTAAAATTTTTTAATTGCTATTACTTTTTTATTTTAATTGATTTTACTTTTCATATTAGTTGTGAGTAGCAAATACAATTGTTATCGCACTTTTTACTTCTCTATTTTTTTATACAATCAACAAACATTTTATATATTATACAACAATTTTAGCCGTAAATACGTGATTATAGCAAGTTACTACAAGCTTTTGATAATTGCCAGACAGAGTTATTTGAAATGTTTGGCCAAATTGCAATCAAATAGTTGGCGGCTAGAAATCAGGCTTTACTTTGTTGCAGTTATTTTAACTGCAAATTTTTTTTGCATTTTTCTTACGCAGCATAATGTTGATGGTGTTTTTTGCTTACAGCGGTTCCTTTCAATTTAAAACCGTTACGTTGTTGGCATTTTTTCAAAATAACAGCAACAAAATTACTTCACAGCGTTGTTTGCTTTAAATTAATTCAATTCATCATTTTATTATTTATTCATTAAAATTTCTTTTGTGTTTTGATTTTACTTGTTGTTCGCTCAAAGTGTGTGAGTGTGAATCATGAAATCATTAATTCGTTTATTGAGCTTTTTCACTTCTTTTTTCGTTTTATTTACAAACGATAAGATAAGAATTAGTTTGTTTTTTTGCACTTCTTATTATAAAATTTTCAAAAAGATTAATTGAACTGTTGTTTGATTTTAAAATTGTGCCTCTATTGCTGGGCTGAATTTGATAATTAAAAAATGAAGAAGACAACGTTATCAGTATAATAAAATTAATTGCAATTAATCGACTTCTTTTTTTTTTAAATATGTGTAATAATATTACAACTGTCTCTATAAATAAATAGAATACTGATAAAAACTAAGAGAATATAGAATAGTATTTGTCTATTATTTTTTATTATTATAGTTGAACTGTTGTAATTAGAATTCAATGAATAATTGCATAAATCACGTAAGGCATAGCGAGCCATGTTATTAAATTGACAACACTCGGTTTGATTGATTGAAAAAGGAACCATAAAAAACATAAACCACAATTTACTTGTTCGCATTCGTCGACAGCAAATGGAAATTATGAAAAAGTTACATGTGACAATAAAGAAAGGACAAAGTAGACAGACGTACATATACACAGAAAAAATTCCAATGTAAAATCAACATGTCGCAATGTTAATTGGGAATCATTTATGAGATATAATTTGTTGTTTAAGTGTGTTGGTGTTTATTTGCATTGTTCGTAGCTACAATGCACGGTTGTGCTCAGTTGCTTGGTGAGTTGTTGTTTATTTGGGATATTCAGACGAGTACAATTTTTAACCCGCACAATTTTCGTTCTTCCCAAGATACACGAGACTAATTAATCTGGCATAAAATGTATACGCATACGCAGCTTTGTGTGTATTAGTGTTGGAGTGTTGTAGGGGCTGTAGCTGGTTGAAAAATTATGCCAACCAAAAACCATTCACTTCAACGAATTTGCCTGCAAGCTGTCATGTTATTCCAGCATAATTACGACCGTCTGAATATGCTCATTTTGATGTTCGTGTTGTGTATAACCGACAAACTTTGCATTACGAAACATTATTAAGCTAACCTTATATCTATTTGATTTAATATTTTTGACCAGCGTTGCCAGAAGCTTTCCGAAGAAAATCATCATTTGGAGATATAAAAATCATATTTTGATATAAAAAATCATCATGAATATTTTCCTTCTAAATAGGAGAGTTAATACTTTTCTTGTATTTTTTAAAATTGTATTTAATTTTTTTTCAATTATACATTTTATATAATAGTGAAAATCTGTGAAAAAGGATTAAAATCAGGAGCATTCCCCGAAATATATTAAAAGTTTTCATGACGGTAAGAATGTATAAGAACGTGGCAAAACCACTTCCACCGCGAAAATGGTTAAATTCACGCACAAAATTATAAAGAATCTCGGACAACATAACTCGAGCAAATATCAAACACATGATAATATCAGCAAAAAAAAACTTTAAATTAATCAATAATGAAAGTCACAAAAAATGCAACAAATATATATTAGCCTCTACATCTTCACAAGTTTCCCAAAAGTTTTGAATGTTAACAAATTTCCTCGAAAAAATTAATTTCATAAAATATGTATCGAAAAAACGAGTTCCGAAAAGTGTCCAAAAACATATGTTTAAAGTATGTAACGGTTTTTATGTGAAATAAATGTTTTTGTTGCTCTGGTTTACTAAAACTGCATCATCACAATGTGATTTGACATTTTTGACGCAGCCAAAAACTAAATAAATCAATGAAACATATATTTTTAAACAGTGCGGAAGAAATAATAGGGAGACACAAAATTTTCAGCATTTGCTTAAACATTTATATGTTTTTGCATAAATAAAATGAAATATACAAATTAAATTCAAGGCATTAAATTCGTCCATGTAAAAAATAAAAAAATAAAAACATTCCAATCCTGCTGCATTCGGAAATTTATGTAATTCTAAAATATATATAATGGGTGATTTTATAAGAACTATCGAAAAGTAAAAAAGAAAAAAACACATAAAATTCAGAAAAATGCATGAAATATTTATTTGGATCGATAGTTGGGTCGATATAATTTAATGTTTGAAGATTATTTCATGCAAATGTTGGCCGCGGCTGCGCCTCAAATGGTCCATCCGCTTAGTCCAATTTTGGCATACTCTTTCCAACATTTCGGCCGGTATCTCACGAATAATGTTGGCAATGTTGGCTTCCAGTGCGTCAATCGAAGCGGGCTTGTCGCTATAGACATTAGCCTTAACATAGCCCCACAAAAAATAGTCTAGAGGCGTTAAATCGCACGATCTGGGCGGCCAATTGACTGGTCCCAAGCGTGAAATAAACTGTTCACCGAACTCGCCTCTCAATTGGTCCATTGTTTCGCGTGCTGTGTGGCATGTGGCACCGTCTTGTTGAAACCACATGTCATGCAAGTCAAGCTCTTCCATTTTGGGCAGAAAAAAGTTTGTTATCATCGCACGGTAGCGCTCACCATTCACAGTAACGTTGTGATTCGCATCATCTTTGAAGAAATACGGCCCAATGATGCCGCCAGCCCATAATCCGCACCAAACGGTTGTTTTTTGTGGATGCATTGGTAGCTCTTGCAATGCTTCTGGCTGCTCTTCACTTACAATAGCCCGAATAGAAGCCTCAGTAGGTCGATTAAACTGACCATAAAATGGAAGAAGCGCGCGATGAACTTTCTTAACAGAGCACGCATTTTGGTAATAAAATTCAATAATTTGCAAGCGTTGTTCATTTGTAAGACGATTCATGATTAAATTATAGACCAAACTGAAGATGTTTGACAGTGACACAAGATACAAAACGTGCGTGAGCTGTCAAAACTAGTGTTGCCAAAAAGATAATAGCAAAAAAATCACTCTTTATATATATACCTGGAAAATATAATAGGGACATTTTATATATTACAAAACAAAATTAGTTTTTACTATTTAATCCTAATATTATTTCAATATTTGGTAGAAGCTCCTCTTTGAATACTTGTTGACACCGTCGCATCATTGAACTCACAAGATTGGCGCAGATATCCGGAGAATTGGAGTACAAAGGTTACTGAATTGCACGCCACATAATCTGTTTATTTGTAAGTTTTTACGTTCCAAATTTTTATTTTTTAGAGCTCCACAGAGGTGCTCTATGGGATTCGAGTATGATGATTGGGATTGTCAATCCATAAAATTTTAGCTCAAAAATGTTTATTAGACGTTATTGTGAAAAAATTACCCCTATTATTTCTTCCACCACTTTATATCTTTCTAAAAAAAATTGCGAAGTATAGCTAAGCAGGCTACACACTATCGAACACAAGTGACAGTTTTGCTCAAAATTTTGCTTGCTAGATAATTTCGTCATTCAACAGTCAATTACAAAAAAAATAATAATGATTGAGTCAGCGGCCATATTGGTTTTTGACTAATAGTGTGTACAAAAAAGTGTCAGTAAAGAGTTTTATTGGTAGCAAAAAAATTACGAATTGCTATAAACAATGATTTGTTAAAATAACTTCTCTGGTGCTATGATATGGCACGTTGTCTTGGGATATAACAGAATTAGGGCGTAATGAGTGATGTTAAAACAAAAGCATCTAAGGAGTTGCTAAATATATTTAAGAAATAAAATTATTATCAACGAAGTGCATTCATTTTACTCAAGTTCGGTAATAAAAGTCGCGAAAATGGAAAAGTGATATTATTTTAGAAGAACGAACTAAATTCGCAGAACAGAGAAATATTATTATCCAAAATTCAAAATACTTTAGTCAGAGAAAGTTCACGCACTGCACAATGAAGTGCCATCAACTTATATGATAAAAACTATGGAAAATTATAAATTAATTGATCTAAACAATTAAAATAACCATTTAAAATATTTCCAAGTAAGTATGAAAAATCATCATTTGGGAGAAAGAAAAATCATCATTTGGGAAAGAAAATCATGAAATCATATTTTGCTTTAAAAATCATCAAAAATATGATAAAATCATCATTCTGGCAACGCTGTTTTTGACTGTTAAAAGAACATTTTTATCAACGTTACATTTCATTCTAAATCAACATAACTATAACTTTAGCTTCAAATACATTTTATGTTAAATCATCAATTAAATCATGTTATATTAATATGAAATTCTTGTTGCTTATTGTGGTATTTATATTATATTATCTATTACATTTGAGGCTGCTGTGGCTGAAGTAGTTAACACGTTGACTACCAAGCAAGTGGGACAGCCAACAACAAAACATATTTTTCTGATATCTATGCTAATACGCATCACGTAAGTAAACTAATTAATAAAATGGCTACATTAAAATCGTGTTGCCTCAACTTGAAATAATTTTGATTTAACATGATTCTTCGTTGTTTTAATATCGAATTCACGTTGTTTCAACTTGAAATAACTTTGATTTAACATGATTCTTCGTATTATTTCAGTATCAGCTTCATTTTGATTTAACTGTACTGGAATATAAATCAACATGAAATATAGTTATTTCAAAAGGAGAAAGGTTCTTTAAAGTTTATTGTAAAATCATGTTGAATTAACATGAAACACTAATGAAGCAAAATCTCTACCGAAAAATTTTAAATTAATCTGGTTTTCGATAATTTTAATATTTTAATATGGAGGATCTCCTCCATTGGATTTTTTTAAGATCTACTGGCGAATTGGCATTAGCACCCAACGAAATGCCAGCATATAGATCAGCTAACCGCAACAAATTAGTAAAATTTTTGAACATAAATTCTGGAGAATATCTCTTAATACATTTGATAATTTATCTATAAATTTTAGGAGGGGTAGAAACGATAGCGAACATTATCCGTTTAGAAATGTCTGATTTGCTTTGAAATAAGTTTCCTTATATATTCGTTATATATTCGAATTTGTTATATATTCGAAGAATGTATTATCTAGATCAGGCGTGCCCAAAAGTTTCTTATGGAAGAGCAAACACCAATACATTTAAAGAAAAACTAATTTTTATTCAATGAATACAAAGAAAAGAAATATTTCATATATTTATTTGTTGTTGCTTTGCACTTGCCTATATACAGTGAAGAACGACAAAAAAACTAATAAGACAAAGTTGTTTGTGTATTTCGTATTGCTAGTGCTGAGTGATGTACGTGTGTATTAAAACACACAGCCAAACACACGTATTGCTAGTGCTGAGTGCTGTGTGTGTATTAAAACACACAGCCTATAGCTAAGTGCTTTTACAAACACAAATGAGCACCAGGCGCATAGGGCTTGGGCAACGCTGATCTAGATCGTATTTTGGTACGAATAATTATTTAAAATTGACACAACTTTTAACATTGCCGGTCGATTTTATTAAAATAAGTCTTATTTGAAAGAAGAGTTAGCCTGCTTTTTTTCATGAATAAATATTCTTAATAAATTATTTTAAAAGATACAAAATTTTTATTTTTTCATGAGAACACAAGTGAAAATTAAATAAAAATATTCATAACTTTTAATTTCGTCCTGCGATTATATTTTTTTGTTTGTTTTTAGAGACTAGATGTAGATTTGCGAAAGCAAATGTAACGATCCTACGTTCTCATATTTCTGTTAGTTACATAGGTAAACAAAAAACAAACAAAATGTACATTTAAAATGAGAATCATCCACATATAATTATGTCTACAGCGTGCTTTTGCATTGTTACTTAAAGGGAAATTCTACGTAAGATATATTTTTTATACAAACTAACGTCATAAAGTCCGCGTTTGTGGGATATGTTAGTACTAATTGTGCATAAGTACGATATTAACCCTTGAACACATTTTAAATTTTGACTTATTTCTAGGCTTCAAGTTAAATTTTCAGCTTTGGTGCCCTTGAGAAATTATAGTAGAATTTTATGAAATATATTTTTGTAGGAAAATTTTGCCGGTATATCACAGTTTAAGGGGATTTGTTGCCCCTTTTCAAGAAAGATATAAAAAGTCCCATACAGTGAAGAGTTGGAGGTTAAAATGATTACATAAAAATGATGAACGCACCGCACCTTATATGTATCTTTATTTAAAAAATCACAGCCTCTAGATTTGTTAAAATATTAACAAAGCCATCGTCGCAAGGGCGAACGGACACATCAAGACATTCGGAGTTAAATGATGCAACGATTTTCTAGTGTTAGATTATAACTTCTAAATATGTGCTATAACAATCAGCACAAACTCATTTTACTATTTCCATTAACGCTGATGAAGTTTATAAGGTTGATTCTCATATATATATTATTTCTTTTTGTTTACCAATGTATTTAATATATCTGTGGTCACAAGCCTTAACCGCCTAAGTCGTTTTTAAAATTTTTTGGGAGAGCTGTTTAAAGTATCAAAAACTCGCTTTCAATCAATCGTCAGCTTGCATTTCTTTAACTTGTTTATAGATTATTGTCGTCTTAAAAAAGTTACATACTAAAAAAATTGGTAGCGATTTGATTTAGACACAAATGGAGTCCATCACATCAAAAATTAAAATTTGTCCTAACTCGACTTAGGCGATTAAGGGCTGTGACCACAGATATATATACGAGAATGTAGGATTCATATTATAGTTTTCGCCTCATTCAATGGATCCTCAAATAAAATTATATTTTTGGATTTTTTAAATATTTTTGTGTCTTGAGCATTACATTTGCTTTCGCGGTTATTCCAGGAATGACGTTTTGCTAAAAAAAAATACACCACAAAAATTAGTGTGAGATTTGAAAGCACTATACATCTACTCTCTAAAAACAAACAATTTAATAATCACAGGACGTAATTAAAAGTTATGACCACTTTTTCAATTTTGGCTTGAGTTCACATGGAAAAAAAATTTATGTTTTAAAATAATTCTTTACATACATTTATACTTAAGCAAAAAGTAGGGTAAATCTTCTTTCAAATAAGATTTATTTGAATAACTACAATGTCAAAGTTATGTCAATTTCAAATATTTTTTTTTTTAGCAAAATACGACCTACGTAGCACATTCTTCGAATATATAACAACCTACAGTGCGAAAGAACAAAATTGTTTCAAAGAAAACCAGACATTTGTAAACAGATAATGTTCTTTATATAGTGAATCCAAATCGATTATTAGGCTAAGGTCAGATGGCTCTGTTGAATGTGATTTTAATTCTTATAAATGAAACTTTTTCGTGAAAATTTAATACGATAATTAAAGCACTCTCAAGCTGATATTAACTGCACTTTCCCAGCGTTGCCATCTGTTTATTTTTCTTCATTCCAATTTTTTTGATTTTTGTTCTACTCAAGACAAACTTATTTGGTTTGATTTTACACTTAAGTTATGAAAATTTAAACATGTAAAAAGCTCAAGCCAGTAGCTAATTGTTTATTAATATGATTATTTCGAACGTATTTGCTTTGTGAATCAAAATTGGTTATTAGGCTAAGGTTCGTAACGTTTTTAATTCAGAAATAATTGGTCATAATTAACATTCAAAGGAACAAGGGAAAAAATTAACATCAACTTAATTTTTCAACGTACACAGCAGAACAGAGTAACGCTCCACTTTCGGAAGCCGCTACACTTCCATCGTCAGTGCTCACGTGTATTTTGCTTATCACCACTTGTCAGGTGGCTCTGTTGAATGTGATTTCAATTCTTATACATACAACTTTTTCGCCAAAATTGAATACGAGAATTAGATTCACTTTCAAGTTGATATTAACTGGATTTTCCCAGTATTGCCATTGGATTATTTTTTTTTCATTCCCATTTTTCTGATATTTGTTCTACTCAAGACAAACTTGTTTGGTTTGATTTTATACTTAAGTATATATTAACATGTAAACATGTGAAAAGCTCAAGCCAGTAACTAATTGTTTATTAATATGATTATTTCGAACGTATTTGCTTGTGAATCCAAATTGAAAAACTAAAATTTTGAAGGTAAAAAGTGGTCTGTGTGAGCTATTAGAGTGTCTAGATACGTTCAGATTGTATTGATATGTTCACAAAAGTTGTTCAGCTCTACCGTAACTATAAGTTTGCCAAATATTGTTGGTTAAAAATTACACGTCCCTGTAAGTTATTGTCAAAAAAGTGAAAAAACAATTTTTTCCTTAATTTTGTCAACAAAAAGTTCACAAAAAAATTTTTTTGGCATGAAATGCTAAAAAAAACCGATTAAACAGACTCTTAGGTACATTATTGCCATATATAGTTAAGCGGTATTATAAAGTTTGAATTAGCTGTTGACCAAATACTGATGACACCGTTTTTTGAGGCCCCACTGATTATCAGAAACTTTGGAGGTCCATAAAAAAAATTGGTCACCAAATTCGCCAAACTGAGTATAGGGTTTTACTACCCCATTGCAGAACAATCGAACCTGTACTGTCCAGTTTTTGTGTTTTTCCAAGTCTTTATTTGTCGCATAGTGTAATTAGTAGAAAAAAGCTAGTAAAAGTTTATTTAAGTTATATAAAAATTTGTAATTCCTTTTAAATTTTAGAAAATACTCGAAATGCTTTTTAAAAAATCGATTTTATAAAGGACATTAAAGGACTTAATAGCTTAACTGTTAAAATTCTTCTAAAAGTTTATATTTATTCACTTAAATTTACATGAAAACACAGTGTTGCGTTTAAATGTGCATAAAAAGAAACAAGTTGCGAAAATGGGTAATTTTCGTTCATTTTCCTTGAGGAAAAGTCAGTATAGATCACCGAAAAAGAAAATTTTCCTAACATCGCTTCTAATTCGGTGATTGGTAATCGAAAAAGAGAACTTCTTGCAATGACAAGGATATAAAATTAATTAGAAAATATCCAAATTTGCAATACTTCCGGATCGCGAATTATACAATTTTCATGACTTCTTTAGAGTGTCTGTTTTTCTAGGAATACGATTTAAAAAACACCGAATTGTATTCGAATTCATAGTAAAATTAATTTTAAAAAAATAAATTATGTTTTTTACAAAATGACAGCGTAAAATATTATTAGTATTTAAAGTTGATATTAATAAGATTAAAAAACAACGAATTGAATTTAATTCATGGTAAAATTAACAAAAATAAATTATTTGTTAAAAAATAAACTCTGAAAAAAATGTAAAAAGTATCGTCGTATCGACACTAAAATATCGCCGATACCGATGTATCGGAAAATCTGAAGTATCGCCGATATATCGGTATCGATTACATCCCTAGTTTAAATAGAATAAAAAACTCTTCTCCTGAAAAATTTAATTTTTGTCGCTTACGATCATTTGGCGCTAAAGGGTCGATTTCTTTCACGTGAATGATTTCCCATGAAAAAAGTTATAGCACACAAACACAAGAGCAATACAAAGTTGGCGATCGCAATTTTAAGGAGATGGAACAAATGCCACGTGAGATTTTATTCGCGATAAGGATAAATAATTGTTGCAAAAAAACTGCTTCAAGTATACATATGTGCGAATGATGATGCAGGTTTAATCTGGAAGTATTGTCTTTCATATGCAATAAAAATGTTTGAAGAATCCAAATTGATTATTAGGCTAATGTTCGTAACGTTATATTCAGAAAGAATTGGGCATGATTATTATTCCAAGAAACAGGGGAAAAATTAACATCAACTTAATTTTTCAACGTACACAGCAGAACAGAGTAGCGCCATTTTCGGAAGCCGCTACACTTCCATCGTCAGTGCTCACGTTAATTTTGCTTATCACCACTTGTCAGTTGGCTATGTTGAATGTGATTATTTAATTCGTGCATATACATACAACTTTTTCGTGAAAATTAAATACGAGAATTAAATAACTCTCAAGCTGATATTAGCTGCACTTTACCAGCGTTGCTATCGGTTTATTTTTCTTCATTCCCATTTTTCTGATTTTTGGTCTACGCAAGACAAACTTTTTTGGTTTGATTTTATACTTAAGTACATATAAACATGTAAACATGTGAAAAGCTCAATCCAGTAGCTAATTGTTTATTAATATGATTATTTCGAACGTATTTGCTTTGTGAATCCAAATTGATTGTTAGGCTAAGGTTCGTAACGTTATATTCAGAAAGAATTGGAGATACATTTTTCTATGAGTGTAGATCTTGGGAATGTATTAGACGTAGTTAAAGTACTAGTATTTACAATAAGCAACAACAAAATTTACCGATTTTTAGTTTAGCACGCTGTGGTTAAAAAACAACACAAAAAGCTATAGTAAACACGTGTGCTAAATTTCCCAGAACAAAACATTGACGAAAAGCAAAACAAAGAACAGCTGATTCATTAATTTATGATGCAAACGAAAAATAAACTCACTCTTTCTAGTGATAAATCTTAGTAAATATAATAAAGAGTTATAAACTTAACACAAAGAGTGAAAACCGCTAATAAAAAATCAAAAAAGCTGAATGAGTTCCAAAAGAAACTCATTAATATCCTGCACACGCTTTATAGATGAACTTGAACTTGGAAGTGCAGATTTGAATACACTTACACATACGCAATATATTTAGCATTGTGCATCTGTTAGATAAAATAAATGTATGTGTTTATAGAATAGTATACATATTTTACTTTCCGGAACAGTTTGCTTACATATTACATACTAACCAAAACAAAAAAGAAATGTTAAATTTAACAGAAATTTCAACACCGCAAGTATCAAAACGACTAACGAATCCAATCTCACAATAATAACATACGATAATAGGAATGCAAGAGTATATGACAGTTATTTTCGTAATTTTATTTATGCACTTGCAGAGATAGAAACAAGAGAGAGTGTGTAGGCTGCACAAGGATACAATTAAACCTCAATTTGGATTTGTTTGCGCATGTCCAATGACCTTCAAACAATAAAACCACGAGCTTAAAACACACACTCACTCCCACGCTTCCATTTTTACACTTGGGATATGCACAAGGTGTATTATCATGTCATACTGTCATAAAGTGCTAATATTTTAAACATTGTTGTTGTGCTTCAAACTAAAAAGTCCTAAAATAATAAGAATTTTTGTGCTGTGTTTATTATTTTGTCATAACTACACAGTAAACATCTAAGCCGAACGGCCGAAACTCTTTCGTCGAGCCGTTGATAATATTTACAATCCGCCGCTATTGATATATATGAATGTATGTAATATGCAGTAAAGTATGTCCTAAAGTTGTTCACAGTTTTATAACTTCACATTTGATTATATTTTTTATAGCTGTAAAACAAGTAAAAATAAAAAATCGAGACATTTAATGATATGCAAGTGAGAAAATTTTTTTTGTATACTTTATTTTTTGTATACAATTTCACTATCTGTGTGCGTTGAAATTTGTTTTTACTTTAATTAAAATTGAAGAGTTTAAAAGATATTCAGCTGGGTTTTATTTACTTTATTAACAAGTTGAATAATTTAAAAACAAACTGGCTATTATTTAAATTTTTTCACTTGTTCTTGGCATTCTGATACCAATTTGAAATAGCACACTAACTTATCAGGGGTTGCTCACAGCAGTCATATTTTTTGGTGTTATTATTTTAAAACATATGACTTTATGACTACCTTGTGAGTCCCCCAACTATATATTTAAGAACAGATGTTTCACAGCAAAATTCGTATAAGCAAACCTATAAATAGAAATTTGTTGTTGTCTGTTTCTTGTTGTAAAACGGATATATCCTGATACAGGAAATGCTGAACTTCTGTTAAATACAGCAATGGCGGTAGACGTATGTAATGCAGCCGGTATAAAAATGTTTGTTCAACTGTATATTTTTCGCACATTTACACACATAAGGGTGCTTTACATTAATATCAACATTTGTTTGTTTTTTATACACAGCTGACTTGTATGAGTCATTTGCGTGATATACTGTATAGAATTGAACTAGGTTATTGAAAAAAAATATGTACTTAGTTAGTACAGCTAGAGCAAAATTTCTTTATTGTTGGTATGATTAGAAATTAAGTGAAGATGTAATTTTGGTGTTATAATTTTATGGAAATTATTGTTTTAAATAATTATGCTTTCAAATGATGAACTTACTTAGACTTTTATTAATACACTTTTACTAGCTTTTTCTTTTAACTTTGAACGTAATGGTATCTTACAACGTAATTTTTTTTTTTTGATCGATGCTACCGATTACCGTTTCATTTGGAACATAGTTCTGCCAAAAAAACCGACTTCAATCCAAATATCTTATTGAACAGATTACAAAGCGGCCGCAATTTTGCGTATTTCCCACCGATTTTCGAAAAAAAATTGGGACCAAACTGCAGGCAAACCCTTTCAAAAAAATTTTTGTTTTTTGAAAATCGGCTCACAAATGACAAAGCTATGCATGGGGAGAGTAAATTTCTTCCTTCCGATTTTGGAAACCCATTCAAACAAAAACATAATTTTGTAAAACGATTGACAAATGACAGAGCTATGCCTGTGCAAACATAAATAAATACATACAAGTTGATAACCTCCTTCTTTTTAAAGTCGGTTAAAAAGGGTAATAAATCTGTATCTTTGAAACTTGCGATCCGATTACAAAACGCTGTGGGTAAAAATCATAAGGACTTAAGCTTTAAGAACATTGAAACTTGGATCACCCTGTTTAAGCACACGGTCAGCTGCAGGGTGTCAAAGTTTACTACCTCGGGCATGAAAAACCTTGTTGGCCTTATAACTTTTACAAATATTATCCGATTTTAATGCCACAATTTTTATGCGGGTAAATAAAATGCTTATGAAAATTTTACTATTTTTAGAAAATCTGCTCTCCTGGCCACATTTTTGAGCGGGCGGGTAACAATTAAAAGCCACATTACTTTACTTACTTTATCAGTTTTCCAGTCCGGGGTGGACCATTGCTTCTGCTACAAGCCTCCTCCAACTAGCTCTGTCTGCTGCTCTAAGAGTCCAGTTTGTTGCATTCAATTTTCCCAGGTCATTTAATACATCTGTCTTCCATCTCTTTCTGGATCTTCCTCTTTTGCGTGTACCTTCTGGTGTTTGTATAAATATTTTCTTCAGTATTTTA
The DNA here is from genome assembly GCA_956483635.1 of Panzeria rudis. NCBI lineage: Eukaryota > Metazoa > Arthropoda > Insecta > Diptera > Tachinidae > Panzeria > Panzeria rudis. The sequence goes on along the minus strand of OY101449.1, from coordinate 91,387,783 downwards.
TCATCAGAAATTCTAACAACGTGTCTATCGAATTCTTTGGGCTTTTATAAACCTTATTATGCTTTGGCCACATTAAGTATATTAAATATATCAAATATAATTTGTAAGGAAATTTTAAAAACTCGATGGGCGTTTTTTTCATAAGCGATTAATTTAGAATTACCTAGAAAAATTCCGTCCAATGCTGGTTCTAGCGTGCATGCTTTAATCGATTTAAAATTTCAACTGCTGTCATTTTTGAGCTTTATTATTTTGAAATATGGAAAAAGAAAATTTTAAGTTCTCAAAATTTTTTGAGAAAAATGTCCAACAATTAAGCTGTATTTTTGTCAAAAGCCATTTCAGCCTTATTTATTATTGCATTTTTTTACGGCTTCAAGAATTGAGATAACTTAAAAATTTATTCAGCTTATTATCAAGGATTTTTTTTTGGAAATTTTGACTTGCCATTACCGGAGATATTTACGAAATCGGAAGCAAAGTCGGGGCCAAAAACCAAAATGTTAAAGTTCAAAGCCAAATATCTCTGAAAATATTTAATATATCTTAATTTATTTATTTATTTAAAAGCTTTACAGCAAGTTTAAATTCATTAAAATGGGATAATATTTGTAAAAGTTATGAGGCCAACAAAGTTTTTCATGCCCGAGGTAGTCAACTTTGACACCCTGTAGCTCACTGTATGTTTCAACAGGGTGGCCAAATTGCAGCATTCTTAAAGATATGATTTTTATACATCGTTTTGTAATCGGTGCGCAAGTTTCAAAGTTATATGGCTGCTTCTCATTGCAAATGATTTTTTCGTGTCCGTTGAAATTATAGTAAAATATTTCATATAATAAACGAATAAATTTTAAAATGAAAACAGCTTTAGCATGATTTAATAGATTATAAATAAACATACATGTTTTTTTTTTGTAAGACTGGGCGTTATGTGTTAAAAACGAAGAACGAAAATACTGTTTTTACTCTCTTCATACAAGAGGGGGTGTCCGTAATGCATGCTGCTAGTTTTCCACATTAAGAAACTATGAATTTAAAAAAACGAGATTAAATTTATAACGCTTTGACAATATTTGCATTTGGTTCTCTTAATTTACACATTTTTGTAAAATATGAGAAACTATATTTTTTTTAATTGTTATTATCCGCAGTCTTGTGTATTGAGCGTTCCACTTTTTCAGTACGCTTCATTACCAAGTGTAATTATTAAAATTGCTTTAACAACATACACTAAAGTAACAGCGAAGGTTTTTACTTCTAAAATTCAAAAGATTTTTGAACTTTGTTAAAAAGTATTATATTGCAAAACGTGTCATCAATCAATCACCGTTTGTATCCAAAAAAAATATTGTATTGAGTGTTATCGGTATTATTTTAATTTAAATAGAAATTGTTAATGAATAAAGACTGGTATTGTGTTCAACATTTCGCGTGAAATGCTGTCACGATACATATACAAAATTGGCATGAATTGTTCATGAAAAAATGATGCATAAGTAGTACTATGTTTTTCTTAAGGAAAACATACGAAATGTACCTGCAACATTTTAAGTTTTCATGCGAAACAATATGAGTCACATTTGTTACGCACGAAATTTACAAAAAAAACACATTACGTATTATACAAGCGTAAGAAATTGTAGAATAATTTATGGGCTAGTTAATATTGGGTACATGTAAAATTTTTCGTACGAAATAATCAATGTTGCTCAACACAGTGTCAGTCTTAACTAAGGATTTGATGTTAAAATACATCGAAGATTATACATCTGAATTGTATTGAATTCAAAATACAGTGTTTGTTCTGAAATAAATATTGAAATCGTATAAAAATGTATTGAGCCTTACGTAAAAATATTTTCTTATATATATATAATTTATCTATAAATTTTAGGATGTTAAAGCAGTTAACAGCAGCTGAAGGGTAGAAATGAAATAGAGAACATTATATGTTTACAAATTTCTAGTTTTCTTTGAAAAAATGTTGCTTCTTTCGCAGTGTGGGTTAACCCACAATTGTTATATTTTCCAAGAATGTATTAGGTAGGTAGTATTTTGCTACAAAAAAGTTTTTTGCAATTGATATTGTTGATCGATTTTATTGAAATAAGTCTTATTTGAAAGAAGAGTTAGCCTACATTTTGCTTATGTATAAAGTATGTAAATAATTATTTTAAAATATAATTTTTTTTTTATTTTTCCATGTGAACACAAATCAAAATTGAAAAAGTGGTCATAACTTTTAATTTCGTCCTGCGATTATTATAATTTTTTTGTTTCTAGAGAGTAGATGTATGGTGCTTTCAAACCCTATTAGATGTATTCTTCTTCTTCTAGCGTGGGGAAACTCATAAGCTCAAAGTGTTGGAGCAGTTCTATGCTATAGAAGGCATTGTACCAAGCTGCAGCTGCTCGCCAAGGCGAACAATTACATGTGGGCGATAGATGGCACGCGCAACGCTGACACTGTATGTTCCGGCACTGAAAATGCATAGTTGTATCTACGATCCTCTTAAAATATAAAATGCAAAAACTAATATTTGTTTGTTTGTATTCTATGCGCGGTCAAACGGCTAGTCCTACGGGAAGGTTAAGGTTTTCTTCAATATTATTTATTCAGTAATAAATAAAATGGCCTAAAAGCAGATACCAGTACGCATACTTTAACAGAATTTTGCATCTTTGCATATAACGTATACGACAAAGTGTGAATATATAATACATAGAAACCAGGTCCGTATGATGATACAAATATGATCATTAGTTTCACAATCATAAATAAAAATTTAAATATGATCTATATTTTTAACAGATTAAATTTTACCGATATACTTTCGGTCAAAAATAAATGTTAAAAGTTTAACCGATATTTTTCCGGTGAAAATAAAAATGAAAAGCTTACTTTTATTTTTTCGTCATATATAACATTTAAAATTTAACAGGTATTTTTCGGTGAATGTGATCTCTCGTCGTACTATCGACGTCTACACCAAAAAATTAGATATAATTTGAAAATTTGTGGGAAGTATCAAACATATTTAATAATAAATAAAGTATACAAACTTTTTTACCAATAAATTGCAAAACCTAAATTAGCTTACTTTAAGCCCAGATCCCACTATCGTCGCACTTGGTACAATTTGTAACAATTTTTGTCGTCCTATATCGGCACACAATTCAAAACATTGCACAATTTATTTTTGGGTGGTCCCATTATCGTCGCATATTGTTACAATATTTTTCGGCTCATATCGGGCAAAACAAAATTGCGACAATAATTGGTTCAATTCGGTCACACTATTTTATTGGGCAAATTTATTCATATGCTTTTGTTTATTTTCTTGTTGGCAGACGCTGTTCTAGTTTTGGAATGGATTACTCTCAAAAACAGAAAACTGCTATGTCCGTATAGATAAATATATTATGGCGTTAAAAGGTTAAAAACGGAACAATTAAAATATGTAATAATAACATACACATACATAAATAAATTTTAGTGAAAACTTGCCGCACTTTCCTTTTTATTCTTTTTGTTTCGTAAACAAATGTTTTCTGAGCAGGGGTGGCTAAGTTTCTTTAGTTATAATTTCTTTTGTTCAATTTCAATTTCTTTTGTTCAACAGTAGAAATAAAGATAAATATGCTTTTCATTTATATGAATAATAGATACAAATTTTTATTTTTAGTAATATTAAGTTGAAAAAGTAAAACTTTATTTGTCCGATTGCGCTATTTCAAAATACCTTTTACCATGCCTGGGTATCGGCGCTGATTGTTGACTTTGATCGGTGCACAAGTGGCCGATGAAAATCAGTGCATAATTTACAATTTGATTGCTCGTCATTGTGCACAAGGGTGTTCACATTATCGGCGCATCAATCCAAATTTTGATTGCTTATACCCAGCACGATTTCGGCCCAGATTGTCGCATTTGCTAAAATAGTGTGGGTTCACATTATCGGTACATGAATTGCGATGAAAATCGGTACATTGCACCGATAGTGGGATCTTAGCTTTAGTCATAACTTCACGTTTACGTAGAAAAAAGTATCTACCCTAGCCTCTCCCTTTACTATTCTGTAACAAAGTCTTTGAAATTTAACACATTACTAATTCATTAAACATCTAAGCGTTATTTATTACATAAAGTAGCATAAATAAAATGATGAATATTTAAAAAGCTCTCAAATTAATTTTATTTTCTATTTAAAAAAAACGCAGTTTTTGTCCCTCGTATTTTAAGTCTCCTCCCCAGCACATTTTTCGTCCGTTTAAAAATGCCGCCAAAATAAGCTAACGCTGCAAATTTAAATAGCAGAGCATTTGCTTTGAAGTGAAGTTAACAATAAACATTGCGCGTGCCACTCGGACGTGTCAGTGATTGATGTATCTCCCCTGCAGTGATGCCAACCCAAAATCTGTCTTAGAGGTAGATTCGAAATAGTTTCAAACAAATCTTACTATGAAAAGAGGTAGATCTCCCATTTTTATTTTTAGGGTATTTTAAACACCACAGAAAAAGATTTTTTACCCTTAATTAATTTTTCTTTCCGGTAAGGAATATTTTATAAGGAACCTTAGACAACTTAAACTTAAACATATGTTTGGATTCGCATCAACTGCCTCAGGTCTAATATATTCATACTTAGTCGATAGATACCAATATGTTGAAACGCCTACCTCAGTTTCAACATCTTTGTCATTAACTCGAGGTGTTCCGCAAGGCTCCATCTTAGGTCCTCTCCTTTTTTCACTATACGTGAATGATCTTCAGGGCAAACTCGAATACTGCAGGATTAGATTGTATGCGGACGATGTTCAGCTTTATATTACCTGTTGCAATACTGCCGTTGATGAATGTGTGAGGACCTTAAATCAGGAGTTAGGTCGTGTCTACGAGTGGGCCACAGCTAATGGTCTAGCAATTAATCCTACTAAGTCCAAGTGCCTGATTATTAAAAAGAGGTTAACAAATTTTGATTGCAATCCGATTTTAACATCAAACAACCAGTCCATAGATATTGTACATTCTGCTAAGAATCTTGGTATATATTTTAACAGCACTCTCACTTGGTCTAATCACGTTAATTTTGCATGCGGTCGAACGTTTTCAATGTTAAGAAATCTCTGGCAAACTCAGTATTGTACTCCAATTAGAATAATCCTTGCCAAATCGTATTTAATACCGATTTTATTGTACGGCTGTGAACTTTTTGCCAGCTGCGATAGCGTAAGTAAAAGAAAACTTAACGTGGCCTTTAATAACATTATTCGGTACGTATATGGTCTCAGAAGATATGACCATATTTCCCCATACGTAACCTTGCTTTATGGCATTACTTTTGATGATTATGTAAGAGTGCGCACTTTACTGTTCATGCATAAAATTATATATACACATCATCCTGAACATCTCTTTGAACGTTTAAGCTTTTCAACGCTTGCTAGAGGTAAAAGACTTCTAGCGTTTGGTCATCGAACTCTGGTTTCTAAATACCACTTCTTTATTAATGCTGTCAGTCTCTGGAATGGAATCCCCTATAGAATTCAGACCATTAGTAACGCACGTCAATTTAGGAAAAATATTTTTTGTCATTTCTCACGTTAAATATATTTTTACATACATATATTGTTTTTTGATAGTCTGATAGTATAACACTGTAGGTTTTAGGTTTTAAATTTTTCAAGTTACATATTTGATTTTCTTTTTTTAATTATTATTTTAGCTGGTTTTTCTTTAATTTGGTTAACTTTCTGAAACTATATTATATTAGATTTTAAATTTCATTTTATATTTTTTTTATATTTTATATTTTAAAAGCGCAAACTTAAATCCAAGTTAATTTTCTGTTCCGATTTATTGTATTTACACATGCTCAGTTCCATACTGTAATATAAGACTTAAGTCTTGTGTATGGGACATCGAAAATAAATAAAATAAATAAATAAAATAAACTCTTAATACGGATCGTTAATATGTACTCAAAATTTTAATATAAAAAACGTCTAAAAAATTTAAGAACTCAGCGTTATTTAATTAATTTGAAATATTTTGTGAGGATAAATTTTAATATGTATGTAAAAGAAGCACATAAATATGTAGCATATATTTTTATCATTGTCATATTTAAAGAAAGAAATATTTTCATTCAATAAATTGTAATGCTCCTATGCAGGTATACGTTGCACAGCGCAAGCACTGATAATCCTTGCAGAGTATCAGATAGATTGATTTTACATACAGTTTTTACAACTTAACTTTCAACAATCGCACTACTATGTGGAAGAACGAGCAATCACAAACTGGACCAGTAAGGAAAAAATTTGTGCTAGAAGCAGGTTTTAAATAATGTAATATACGCAGTGTTTTTTACATGAGTTGTTAAAAATATATTTAAGTTAAACTTCTAGCTTGGAATAGTTAAAAAATGCAGGTTACTATAATTTACCATTATTTTTGAAAAACTAAAAAAAAGTGGTAGATTTTCCTCGGAAAGTGGTAGAGATGAGTCAGATACCCAAAAGAGGTAGATCTACTACAAAAGTGGTAGAGTTGGCACACCTGCTTGTTATTTACAGTTTAAGTTTGTTTGTAATATTTATTTACTTTAATTTCAGCTTAGTTTACCGCGTTAGTTTGGTTTTTCGTTGCGATACATATTTTTCTAATTGTGTTAGTTTTTAATGAAAATGGCTCTTCCCTGCCGTCTTTCCCCTGCTTCGCCAGATACCAGAGTTATTATTATGTATTACGATTCGAAAAAAAACCTTTCGAAACTAATTTCCGATTAGAAAGTAAAATGGTATTATATAATACGTTCGCATGTGATACAGAGTTGCATATGTTCAAAAACGGGTAAAAGCAAGTTATGCCCAGTTTTGTCTAGTTATAAAACTTGCTATTATTCTTATTTTAATGTCAAAGTTGTCAGTAGTTGTGCTTAAACGTCAAAGTTCAAAGCAAAAATATTTAAGAAAGTTCTAATTTTATATTTAAAGAGTTTATCTTTTCATTCAAATAGAAATAAAATAAATAAAAAACGCAGTAAAAAGAAAGAACAACATGATGTGCGTAGTATTCGTTTTCAACGCCGTTGCGATTGCAGCAAAAATGTATTTCTTCGTTTAGTTTTGAAGTTTTAATTTTACATTTAAAAAGTGTTTATTTCATTTAAATTAAATTTTTCCATTGTTTTTCATATTTACTTCAAAAAATACATATTTAATCCTTTGAAAGTTCTATTTAGTAATTTATGACATTTCCATATACTTTTTCAAAATAAAAATGCACTATTTATAAGATTTTTACTCCTTTCGACAACAAAAAAGCATTCGAATAAAATACGAACATTTTAACGTATTTGATATTTGCTTTCGTACTAGATAATTGGGTTTACGAAAGACTACTTTTTGTTTTCCGTAGGGAAAAAATATGTACTGTTCGAAAGAGAAATTTCCGAACGTTCGTAAATAAATTTTCGAAAATAGTACTAGATAATTCAATTTGTACGAATTCGTAAATTTTCCTATTCGAATCGAATTACATAATAACCCCCCAGGGTAGAGACTTTGCGTCTAGGGTAGATAAGGAAGTGAGATATTACTGCTTTCTTAGTACTTCAGGTATATTATTTTACGTTAAACCAACTCATATCCACTATATATGTAAGTTACACGTGCTTTAACGCTTTAAATATGAATTAATGTATAGAGTATGCATTTTGTATAGAGTATCTCCCCTTTATAGAGTATCACCCCGTATGGAGTATCTCCACTGGTCACTTAAAGTACTCGTAAAAGCAGATTAATTGACTGGCCATTCTTAAACATGCATACAAAATACCTCATTACATACTACTATATTTTATCACGCCGCCCTTCCTAATATCAGATAACCTCTTAACGTAGAATGACCCAGATACAGATTTATTAATGTTTTTTTGCGATTAACCCTGCTGTATATTGATAGCAACATATTGCAATGTATGTGCGGTTTCCACTATCCATACGGCTTGAGTAGAAAATGTGTATGAAAATAACTCAAAAGACAGAGTGATTTTCATATAAATTTTCTGCTCAAGTCAACTGTCTGTCTGGATTGTGGAAACCGCACATTAAAAGTTTTTTTTTCATAATCCAGAAGATTGGATTGAGTGGAAAATTTATCTATACGAAAAGCACTCAGTTTTTTGAGTGAATTTTATACAAAACTTTCTACTCAAGCTGGCTATATGGATTTGTGGAAACCGCACTTTACTGACATTAAAAAATGCAATATTGAATCATTTCAATCAACATGCAACATGTTGCTACGCAACATACATAATACATCCATATTATGACAAGCAGCGTATTTTTCTTCAAATATTTCATTATTCTCGCCATCAACTAGCCACACTTGGAAAATTAAAATCCAAAATTTATCATTTCAAACAAATATATTTGTAAAAAAATTTGCTGCTTGCAGCATGTTGCTTGCATTAGAGACTCATTTGAATTTTCATCATGTTTATCTTCATTCCTATTTGGAGCCAGCCAACTTGACCTATTAACAAGCAATTACGCAAGATATAAATAATGAAATGAGATGGCTGCGTTAATCATGACAAAAGACAAAAATTAAAAGTGTTTGGGTTGTTAATTTATGGAATTTTTAGTCGATTTGGTTGTCTGTAACGTGCAGTTTTTATTTTAACACATGAACTCTCAAATGCATTTTCAACAAGACGCCAAATGATTTATGAATATTTTTAATAGTTTTCATCATAATTTTAAGTTTTTTTTTCCAACTATATTTGGAAGGGGACACATTTATGTTAAGATACAAATCTCTTTAACAAAATACTTTTGCTTTCATTTTGGTGTCTTGAAGATGTTTTTTGTTTTTGTTTCAGTTTTTTTTTTTGGGAAAGCAAACATTTTTATTTTAAATCTTTTTAGTAGACTACACTATACATATTCTACAATAATTTTGTGCGTGTTTTTATTACATTCCGTTTAGATAAATATTTTTTCTTAACCAAAAATAAACCATATTTATGTGATGATTTTCATTATTTTTTATTTAAATAAAACAAACAAACAAAAAACATTAAAATATGAAAAGAAGATAAAAACAAAAAGAGAAAAACAGTGGCAGGTATCATTATAAAAATTAAGTGGTAATTTATACAAAATAAAACCGGAAAATAATAAATATTTCGCCATATGATCATCTATCGTTATGAAAAACACTAACAAACAATAATTATAATAACTACAAATGAATTAAAGTATAAATTTGCTTTACAATAACACATTTATATTATAAAATATACAACTTATATTATTGTAATGAATAGAGGCGAAGCGAAATCAAGACATTTTCACTTCATAATTAACAGAAAATAAAAATAAAAAATGATCTATTTCTAGCCATTGCAGCAAAAATGAAAAGATTGATATAATCTGCTGCTTCTTTGTTTTTAATAATTGCAAAATGTGAATTGTGAAAAGTTTCTTTTAGTTAATTCTAACATTTCCACAATAAACAGGGCCAAAGTTAAGAAACAAAGTTGTCAAGCAAATTGCCACATTTCTTTTTATTGACCCATAATTCGAAAATTTTATTTAAAAAATTTTTGTTGGGAAAACCATCGTGCTAGAAAAATTGTGATGAACAGTGGTGTCACTACCGAAAATTTGTGTAGCATTGAAATAAATTAAAAATATATCTCAAAACTCATTGTATTAGATCGACTGAACTAAACGGTTGTTTATAGCCATGTAGGGGCTAATAAATCAGTGGAAAATAATCTAATTTTTTTTTGCTTAAAATATGTTTAAAACAGCAAATCTATAAGTCACTATATATAAACCATCTTTTTTTGAGTTTGGTAAAATATGGCCAGCTATCAAGAGCAATGTGTCAGGGTCTTCAAAGAATACGAGGTTCCTTAATGCTCCAATCAACCCACGCCTTCGCACAGGAAGTATGGAATCCTAAAGTTCACTCCTAGAGTATAAATGGCCTCCAACAGTAACAATCTTCTCCAATCTTGAGTTATATATAGTTCTCCACCAGGATCTTTAACAAATTGTGAGGCTATGTTCTCAATCGTCAGATCAGTATCACGTGTTTAGCAAATCACATACAGATAGGCTGACTTCCAAAACGTCAGTTGCTTTATATTCGAACAATGTATAATGTTTCATATCGTAGCAGTACAAAGCATTGACAATGCATACCTTTTCAAAACGTCGTCGACAAGTATTAGAAACGCCCCAAAAGAGTAATCCGGGTATCGGTTTCAAAGTTGATGCAATGTTTAGCAACTTCGCATACATACACGATTTAAATACCGCAGCAGAACTGTATACAAACTTTGTATTGATACGATTTGGAAGTCAGCCTTATACATATCCATTAGGGTTTGACATTTTACCATTTCTCAAATATCAAAAAACAACATGCCCTAGCCAAAATGGCCATGAAAAAATATAAAAAACGCCATCTTACTTTTATGCTATTGTCAAAAATGTTCGCCCACCAAACGAGTTTAAATTTGCTCTATGTATTAAAACATATAAAACAAACCACAAAGTTTTCCTTTCCTTTTTATATTTTGATAAAATTTGATACGAATGATATCTCTGGCAAAACAAATATTGATGCAAAATCTAAGCTCATTGTTTTGCCTAGCTCGCCAAATATGGCGACTTTAGAATAGGAAAATTCATCAAAAATGTACTAAACTGACTTCACAAAAAAAAGCATGTATTTAAAACCACTTATCCTATATATTACATTAAGGTGTCATGTTAAAGGGCTCAAAATTGACCTTAACATGTAAATTTTTTTTAAGAAGTGTAAATATACCATTCTTCAAGAAGATCGTCCGCGGACATAAATAAAATTAAAGCATGTGTCATTTTAAGGGCCATTTTTGACCATTAATATGACACCTTAATGGAATATATAGGATAAGTAGCTTTAAATTTGTGAAGTAAGTTTTTAAGAGCATAAAGTGGGGCGTTTAAGCTAACAACATACAACATATGATTTTGATCAATAGCCCGCTGCAAAACCAACTATTTTTGACATTTATCGTCGTGTTGCCATACTATTATTGCTTAAACTATGCATAATACACGGTACAGTCATTTTTTGTTGTTAAGTTTAAACTAAATTTAAATTTCAGTTCAGTTCAACTAAACCAGCGTTTTATTTATTAGCCCTAAGTAAAAAGTAATTAGAGACGTTGCACAGTGCTTTGTTCCCATATAACGATTGAACAAAAATATGGTATATCGTCGACCAATGATATTCGGTACACTATTATAAATTAGAATAATGGAAGACAAAAACGAAGTTTACAAAAAATCGAAGCAATGCCTGTTAGAGCCCCTTAATACTAAAAATTTAATTAAGGATGCAATACATACTTCATGGAACCCGTTGCAGAAATAGTACTACATATTAATAATTTTGCGAATTTGTAGTTTAATCCCTGAAGCGGTAAACTATATGAGATGCTAATAGCTGACTATATTTTTTTCAGATCGGTCAAGCAATTAAGCATGATCTAGAATACCATTATTTTATAAATCTTAAACTAAAAATACATAAAAATTATTACCAGCAAACATATAGATTAATGGCCTGTTCCACAATATCGGAACAGTATGTTTGCGTTTGCATTCGAAGCTAAAGAAAACTGATTTGAATGTTGTGTTTTTCTTCCGACGGGGTTTGTTTGAATTTGGAACGATTTTCCGTCATTTGGTTGACAAACAGATTAATATTTTTAATATTCAATAGAACACTTAAGATGGCACATAGCCGAAACTGGTCTCTTTATCAACCAAATTTGACGTGGGGAGACGGAAAATCGTTCCAAATTAAAACTGATTTGGCTTCCTCTAGGCATACTTTTAATAATAAAACAGAACTCCTCCTACATCAACTTTAAATTGTTTGACAAGAATGGAGATTTTTGAAGTTTATTTCATACGTAAACATTTAAGCAAAGACTATAAATATATAAAGATATTGCACTGCCATACATTCAGCGTTACCATTGGTGCTACTAAAGTAGCAATTTGCCACTTTTTCGACTGCTTGGATACTATTTTGCTACTTGCACCCAAATGTGATATTTTTTGTAATTATTGCCGCTTTTTTGATACTTTTTATTAAATGAAGCGACACTTGAGATACTTTTGATTACGCAGTGAACTATGTTGTGTTCTTTTTTTCAAAATCAATCTTTTGAAATGCTTTACATTATTACACTGCTTTACAAGCAAAATGTATGAAGTTTCTAATGCATTTTTTAGGGTAATTAGGAATGCTTAACACGACATAAATAAAGAAAAAGTGTTAATGCAAATATTTTGAGAAAACACCAAGAATTATATTATTATGCCAGAAAATGAAAGCAAACGATGAAAAATGCTTCTTGAAGCTTGTAGGAGCGACAGAGAAGTTCCCTCTTTCCTTGTTCATTCAGTGTTAAAAAAAACATGAACGATGAACGATGAACGAAAAGAACGACCTAGCTCCTTTAATCTTTCGGATCGGTCGAAACGATTCCACAAAAGGAACGATTTTGCCCAACTCTTATGTAAACTGATCTTGGAAACAATTTGTTTTGCAGCAAATATATGATAATGGCACAATATTCCCGTTAATTGTTTTGCAGATTTCACGTAATCCATGTTATGTATTAATAAGTCCAATTTTTTACGTAGTGGTTTGAGCAATAGTTTTTGATAGAACTGCCAAAAAGTATTACTAAAATGTTAAACCTAATCAGATTGGCGGCAGCTTATGTTTGCTAACCTTTATTTGTAAAAATATAAGGATTTGGGTCCTTATAGGTCCCGTTGTGTTGTAAAAAAAATTAAATAACTTCTTCACATCTTTCTTTTTATTAAAGTTGCCCCTTTTTTTCTCAGAAATTCCCCTTTTGTGCCCCTTTTATTTGGAAATCCCCTTTTTGTGCTCCTTTTTGAAAAATTTTAACGGTAACGCTGCATACATTGTACTGCCACTACATAATTTGTGGATGGCAGTACGGCTACTGCCACTTTGATGAAAAATTTCTAAGAGAGCCTATTATTCTCAGAGAACTTACTACTCTCATAACTTAGCAAATTATTCATCCGTACACATTCCACACAGGGCTGCCAGATGATTTTGACAAAAAATCGGAATATTTTCGAAATAAAATCGGCATTATCGGCACTTCAATTTAAAAAAATCGGCAAAAAATCGGGAAATTCAAAATACCCATTTTAAATACAATAAACCATAGTTTTATTAACAAAAAATAACAATACAGAACAATTCAGCATTAACTAATGTTTATTACATATTTTATAACATAAAAATCAATGAAAATAAAATAGAAAAAGAAATTTCAATTGAATTGTTGACAAGAAAGCGGAACTGTTTGTCTGAGTTTGTCAAATAGTTCTGTAGAAAGTCTGAAGAATTTTCTGGGGAAATTCAAAAGGAATTTTCTATATATCTGCACAATGTCGGAAAAATTTCTGACAAAACATCAGAAAATATCTAACAAAATTTGGAGCTAAAATTTGAAATTTATCAGAAATGTCGTATAAAATTCTCAAATAGAATCAAAATGTTGTAAGACCTCTTTGACTCTTCTTCTGGCATACATTTTTCTGCTGCCAATGGCAGCTCATCAGAAAAAATATTTTCTTGTATTGTATAAGTTTAAAAATTCAAACATTTATGCGAAAACTCTGATGAGATAAATGAGAACTATTACAAAAACTAAAATTAGACAATGTGCAGAAGTGGCTGCTAAAACTCGTAAGACGTAGATCTGAGAATGTACAGACTGTTCTGTTAAATGTCTTAAACGAAATTAATCGGATAATATATCAGAAAATTTGCAGAAACATCGTGCCAGAAAGCTGCCGACTTACCTGCCAAATGTCTGAGGGAATTATATACAACTTGGTTGATTAAAGTCTCAGATTTTAGCTGGCGTTAGACATGTCAGAAAATATGATTACTCTAATTGTAAATAAACTAGGGATGTAACGAATACCGATACCGATAAATCGGCGATATTTCAGATTTTCCGATACATCGGTATCGGCGATATTTTACTGCCGATACGACGATACTTTTAAACATTTTTTCAGAGTTTTTTTTAACAAATAATTTATGTTTGTTCGATTTTACCATGAATTAAATACACTTCGTTATTTTTTAAATCTTATTAATACCAATTTTAAAAATTAATTATATTTTATGCTGTTATTTTGTAAAAAATATTATTTATTTTTTGTTAATTTTACCATGAATTCAAATTCAAGCCGTTGTTTTTTAAAAGAGATACTCCAAAGAAGTCATGAAAATGTAGAATTCGCGATCTGGAAGTATTGCAAATTTGGATAATTTCTAATTAGTTTTACATATCCTTGCCCTTGCAAGAAGTTCTGTTTTTCGATTACCAATCACCGAATTGGAAGCAATGCTAGGACAAATTTTTTTTTTCGGTATTCTATAATGATTTTTCCTTAAGGAAAAAGGATAAAAAAGCACCCATTTTCACAATTTTTTATGCAAATTTAAGTGAATAAATATAAACTTAGAAGTCTTTTAATAATTAAGCTATTAAGTTATTTAGATGAATATTAGTTGATAAATGTCCTTTAAAAAAATCGATTTTTTAAAAAGCATGGCGAGTATTTTTTAAATTATAAAGGAATTAAACAATTTTTCTTGCTTTTCTACTAATTATCTGCATATTTTTAATATAGATTTGTTGGAAGCAAAGAAAATGTAGCTCCTTAAAAATTACTTCCAATGTTTTATCAATTTTAAATATTCTCTCTTATAATGTAATTTTGTATAATAAAAAATTGCACTTGAGTTTTGTTAATCTAAACTTGAACTCAATTTCAATATTCGTATCGGTATCGGAATCGGTATCGGCGATATTTATTTTTAAATATCGGTATCGGATCGGCAAAACGGCGTATCGTTACATCCCTAAAATAAACCTAACCGTTTTTCATTTTAGTAAAAGGACTGACCATAGATTATACGCAGATAGTCAACTAAAACTTCAAAAACCTAAGTCTAAGAATGTGTTAGTAGAACATTTTGTTTTAGTGTTGGCTTAAAATAAAATATTCCCCACAGCTACAAAAACAAACTTAGTTATAAAAAAGTATTTAACAAAATTTATATTTTTTAAACACGAATTTTTAATTGTTATATACAATTAATTTTGCATTAATTAATGAAAATATGAATCTAGAATCATTTTTAATGCAATTGAGCTCAACATTCGCTGAACATTTTTTTGCATTTTTTCTATTTGGCACTAAAAAAGTTGTCCCAAATAGTATCAAAAATGCAATACTGTTGAATGAAAAATACGGTTGAAAAATTTGATAAATTTCAACACACAAATGTCAATAAAATTAAACAAATATTTTAAAATTACAGCAAGAAGAAACATAAAATTTGTTATGTGGCAAATAAAAAAATTTAATAATATAAAATAGTGTTTGTGTGTGCAAAAGAAATACATTTTAGTTTATTTTCAAGTGCAAAAATAACACTCTCTGATGAGTGTTGAGTTCCCTCTCTCAGTGTGTTGAATAACAAAATACCCATAGGTGTGAAGAGAGTTGTAAATTTTTTTTTTGACAGGAGCCCAGTTGACTATCTACATACGTATAATCTATGGGACTGACTAAGTAACAGCTGTCTCTTTTTTATTTATTCTATTCCAGTGCTTCCCAAAATTAATAAATTTTAATAAAACAAACAAAGTTACCCTACGTTGTGTTTATCAAAAAATCGGAATTTTTGGAGCAAAAATCGGCAAATCGGCACTTTGATAATTTTGAGGCAAAAAATCGGCAAATATGGCAAGCCTGATTCCACATCAAAAAAGATAAACGAAGTTCATTATTCCCAGCGGGAAATAGATGGAGTACGGATGCCTTCTAAAGGCCTATGTAATCCTTCTTTTTGATGTGCAAGGCCTCCTCGCATACATTCCATACTAATGTCTTCTAGAAGGCCTGACAAAATACCTTCTAAAAGGGCATTTTAAAATGTTTAACCAGACCTTTAATAAGGTCTGTAGTAAGAAGGTCTTCTGAGCTTTCCCGCTGAGTTATTATTGAAAACTCATTCAATTAAAATAAAATTAGTATCAAAAAACTAAAAGAAGTTTGGTTTTCACACAATTTATGTGCAAATAAGCTACGTAAAAGCCAATGTTACCGATTATCTAATTGAAGGGTAATAATACGCGTTTTATTGTTTTACAGTAGCAACTATATCGATTCGCACCGAAAGTAAATTACTCTATTGTCTATATATAAAGAATTGTAACGCTAAATAATTTTTTAAAGACACGTAAAATATTTTATATTCATTTATAGTTTATTTGACAAATTATAGAAATCTTGTCAAATAAACCGTTCTGTTTCTTTTCTTGCCCGAAGTTACACAAACTTAACAGGAAGCTCTTTTGAGTACAAAATTTATGTCTGTTCCCGTACGAGCACAAAGTTACACAAACTCACCCAAAAGCTTTTTAAATACAAATTTTGTATTGAAAAGAGCTTTCGGTTAAGTTTGTCCAACTTTGTGCACGTACGGGAACAGACTGTTTATATACATAGATATAAAAAAACTTTTGGTTAAGTTTGGGTATCTTTGCGCATCCCATATTTTAAGTCGATTAGAAATGCTTTCATCAAGGCCGATTGTAAAACACCAGACGGAGTAGCGCGGTTCGACGTTGTTAGAGAAATTTTCGAGCTGGAGTATGGAAAAGCAACAAAAATCCTGAAAACCTAGTAGAAAACATAGCTAATTTTGTCGGAGCAACGGCGATATGTAAACGAAATTAATAAATATTTAATAGCTATCACACATTAGTCTTCGTTGTATTACAATTTTATTTCATACATATATACATATGTACATACATATGTATGTACAGTAGTTTTGATTTAACTGCCTTTTGTTTAAGCGCACTTTTGACTTAACTGCACAAAACTATTCATTTCTGTCACTGTTGTCCAAAATTCCATACAAGTTCGTTTTTTAACTGCATTTCTATACCTGAATTTTTTAAATAACTGCCTTAAGTTTTTGGCATTTTTAAACTGTTTTCATACAAAAAATCAATCTTAGCTGCATTTTGATTTAGCTGCACAAAATACTTGTTTCTGTGATTATTCTTCCAAATCCATTTTTAAGTGCACTTTGTATACCTGTACATATAATATATTTTTTGCAATTTTAAATTTTTGTCATATAAAAAATCAAAGTTAGCTGCATACGCTGAATAATTATGTTTATCTGCACATTAAGGCAGATAAGTACATTTAATTTAACAGCATTTTTGACTTATCTGCACAAAAAATCGTAAAAAGTTGATTGTGCAGCTAAATCAAAATTACTGTACATATATATGCATATTGTAAGTACACAATTGAATTTTCTAAAAAAATGACTATAGTTCGGTGCGAATCGATATAGTTGTAATTATACAACAATAAAACACATATTCTTACCCTACAATTACGCAATCGGCAACATTTTTTTAGGTGGGTTATTTCGACTATTGTCTTACTTTTGTTTACTTTAAAAACAGATGCATAAAAAATATAATATGAAGCAAAAATAGTAAGGGAAAAATCTAAAAATAGTTGCAAAATTCTGTGTTGGATACTATGGTTTCAAAAAACATAGAGCATTGCAGATTATTTCGAAAAATAAACAGAACGCGCGACCCTTAGCACATGCAAAAGTGACATTTGCGATTTTAAACTCACAAGTGATTTTTGCCATTGTAATTCCAAAAGACTAATATCACCTACGCTAAAATTTTACATTTCTTCGTTAAAATTTTCATACAATTTACTTTTGTATTGCTTAGACTGTTTTCTGATGAAAAGATGTTTGTGATTTGTAAAGTTGAAAAGTTATTTGGCAAACGTTGTCGTAGTTGGTATATTAATTGTTTAATAAAATTTCGTCAAGTGTATCTAATTTCTTTTTCTGTTTCAGAATCTATTATGTCTTTTTTTGAATTCAGATATTGTTCAAACTTATAGTTAAAATACGGAGTTGGTATTAGAAAACCGTCTAAATTTGATTTTAAACGGCCAAAAATGTCGGACCTCAAAACGATTTGATTACAAAGATTTTTCAAAAGCAAGTGAAGTTCTGAAAACAATAGCATGGGGTCCACGTCGTTACTTTCGAACATTTTATTTACTTTTTGAACATCAGAAAGTAATGGCTTTACAACTTTCAAATAGAGTAAATATTTTTCAGTATACAAATTTTTCAAGACTTTAGCTTGATGGCAGGATTCCGAAATAGATGCAAGATGAAAGTGAGTTTTAAATTCCAACCATTGTATATTTTTTACACCATGATGTCGATCAAATCTGCCGCAGTGAATGTTTCCGCACTGCCAGATTATTATTATTATTATTATTTTTCAACTACTTTATATGGTTACGGCACATAAATTTATTCTGATAAACTGTTTTATTTATTTTGAAATAGAAATTAATTACACGAAATTGAAATTAAAGAAAAAGCTAAATGCATTGTTGAAAAAATCTGAAAAAAGCTAAGAGCTAAATGAAAAATTTCGAGCTAAACATTAAAAAATAAAGATAAATTTAGCTCCAAAAGAGCTAATATGGTCACACTGGTCTTAATGATGAAACAGAACTGGGGCTAGACGAGTTTTTCTATACAAATTGACATTAATCATACGCCGTAAAAAGCAGTCATGGGCAGGGTTGTCAGATCTTTTCTGACCTATTTCGCCAAATTGATTAGAAAATCGCCAAAAGTCGCCAAAATTCGTTTTATGTAGTTTTTCTTAACATGTATTTTGTAGTAAATTTGTTTTTATATAATTTTTTTTTTTATATAAGTTCTTAAAAAATAATCGCATTAAAATTTTGTAAAAATATCGCCAAAAGTAGGAATAAAATCGCCAAAAACTATTTCTTGCCAATTTTTCTCAACCAAATTCAAAATCCATTAATGGTTGTAATTAATATAAGAAAAATCACCAAAACCACTTTGTTTTAATATATTCCAGGCAAGTTTTGGTGGGATTTATTTTCGAAAAACAAAGTAATTTTCCTGAATTATAAAAATTTTCAAGTTAAATTTTTCTGAAAAATAGCCATAAATATCGCCAACAAATTTATTTATCGCCAGAAAAATCGCCATGTCGCCAAATCAAATATTTTGACGCCATGGTATAGAATCTATTTTATTTTGATAACGTTTTTTCTCATGCTCTCAATTTTAGCCACTCATTCTCTCAACAAGGTTGCCGTGTTTGAATAAAATTTCATATAATTTTTCATACGAAAAATAAAAATAAGAGAAAATAAACAATAATATGAGAGTATTTTGAAGCTACTGCCGTCGATTTAGTTTCGGCCCTGTTTATTTGGCAGCGTTTTTTGCCTGCAGTTGAAGACTTATGCATTAAACACATTCGCCACAGCAGGCTACCGACTACAACCTGTCAAAAATAGAATACATGTGTGTATATGAAAATGATTATTTTCACGACTGCACGGCTACATGACTGCAGGTTGTTGTCCATGCTACTTCTGTGGTGTAGTCAAATTAAACTAATTTCTATTTTTGTTGGCTACAAAACAAAAACAGTGTTGACAGTATAACAAAATATGTAAAGCAAATTAGTGATTAGAAATATTTTTTATTGAAAAATATAAAAGAAAATTACAAAATTTAAATGTTATAATATATATGCATCAAGTATTTTTAAATAAATAAACTATTTGTTTTGTTATATAGAATATTGACTTAAGTCAAAAATACCAACTTCATTGAAAATTAAAAAAATCACAGGGTAATAGCCCTTTTTAAACTAAAAATTTTACTATAATTTATTTCGGTGCTCTCTCCTGATTCCGGAGTTACGGGGTTCAAAACTTTAATATATTATTGATCATAAGTCCTACAATATAGAACGGATTTAAACGATATATACTACGTTTATACGCACTGGTTATATGCAAACAAAACTGTAAATTGTTGCCATATAATTGTTTTATTGCGACTTATTAACTTACGAAAACTATTCACGATTAACGCACTATTTGCAAATAAAATGATTGGTGCTGGCTGCACCGCTTTGTTAATAAAAATCAATAAATAGAAAAATATTTCGCGAAAAATATTGATAGAAGAAAATAATGAGAATTAAAACAAATAATTGTTTGTTCCTTTATACATTTCAACTATTTTTTTTTGTAAAATACAAACGTCTTCTATAAAAGTGCTACCAAGTTTTTGTATTTTGATATGCCATATAAACAGTGAATTAACTTATTTGCAAGGCATATTCATTACAGGTACCACCATAACTAAAACAAATACAACATCAAAAAACACATGTATTTTGTTGGTAGAAATACCCCAGAAATATGTCAAATCCATCAACTGTGAGTCGCACACATTCATAAGCTCTCTCAAATTTACTAACACATGCCCGTTGTTGATAGAAAACTCCCAGACATGTGTCAAAATCTATTGCCTGTGTGACGCACACATTCTCAAATTTACTAAAACAGCTGTTCTTGTAGTGGTACCTGTTCAATATACCTTGCTTATTTGCAGATATTTTTATTTGCGAATAGTCCGCGTATAAAATTTCAAAAGGCTTTAAAACACCTTTCTACTGGTATATACAATTTTTAAATCCATTAACACATTGCGAGCAAAATGGAATTTAAAACATTTTTTATATGACTTCTCACGTAAAAGCACCATTATCTTAAAAACTGGCCGATACAATCGTACTTAAATATGTATTTAGTTTAATAGAAAGCATTCCAAAATTTCATTTGATGTATACTTGAAAGCTATCATCGATGAAATTCATCAATTATGGCACTTTGAAAATAAATTTAACTCTTAAACTCATCTTTAAAGTACCATAGCTTAAGTATTTCATAGGTGACATCTTTCAACTATACACCAATAAAAGCATGGAAAGTTCTCTATAAAACTATACATATGTATAGTATATATGAACTATGCATATGTACCGTTGCCTGAAAAGTCAGATAAACAAATTTTTAAATTGCATTTCACTCGGAATGGGTTAATTGTTTTAAAAAATTTGTATACCAGTAGAAAGGTATTTTAGATAAAGTGATATCCATACGAACCGTGTAACTCCGGAGCCAAAAGAGACCAAAAAAAAAATTACACTAAAATTATAAGGTTAAAAAAAGCTACTGCCTCATAAGTTTTTTTTTTAATTTTCAACGATGTTGGTATAATTGACTTAAGTCAATATCCTATTTTATTAAACAGAAAAAAAAATAAAAAAATTTAAGTATGAAAAGTGCCATAACAATCAATAGGTTTTAAAGAAATAAATTGATTTGTTTTTACATTTTGCAAGATGTAAGAACATTTTGAATTAGGGGTTTTTTTATACAAGTAAAACTTTTGAAAGTGGCACCACTGAAATATGTACTGCAATAACAACATGTCAGCTGGTTACGATGTAGCTGCCGCGTTCAAAATAATTAAGTAGCTGACTACCCGACGACGATTGCTGCCAACAGCATTTGTAGTCGTGTAGCCGTGTAGCCTGCTGTGGCGAATGTGTTTATAGCATTATTCTTTTCATCATTTTCATTATTTTTTAAACAAAACATTTGATTTGAGTGAAGAAAAATAAAAATAAAACGAAAAGGAAAAGGAAACATTTTAATAAAATTAATGAGAAATTTGTTTTTTTTATTATGGGCCCATGATACAATAAAAACAGGTAGAACTGTCCCTACAACAATAAAAATAAGAGGCATTTTGTTAGTGTAAAATGTTTCCTGAATGTCAAAAACAGAAAATTTTTTCATATACTTTTTTCTCCGATAAAGCGAATTTGACATTCCTGAAATATAAACCCAAAACTGCAGCTGCGCTGACAGTTTTACCTTGTATTATTGTATCATGTATGGGCCTTTTTTTAGTTTGAGAGAGAGAGAGAGAGAGGTGCAGAGAAGCTGACGGGGTAAGAAAAGAAGCCACGAATTTAAATATGAGGGGTTTTTTGATATTTCTCTTTTTTATTTTCGTACTCTCAACATCAAGCATGTGTATAAACGTCAAAAAAGGCATGGAAAAAAGTCTGCAATGTGTATGTGAGCGACTTTTCGTAGGGAGTTCAAAAGAAATTTGTCAAAAAAAGCCAGACTAAAATTGCATAGTGTGAAAAGGCACTTATGTGTTGTTTGCACAATGCAAACAAGCACTGCTTGTCTAAAATTTATATGAAAAGCACTCAGTTTTTTGAGTGATTTCCATATAAATTTTAGACAAGCAGTGCTTGTTTGCATTGTGGAAACAGCACATTAGTGTTTTCATATAAAATCAGATTCCACTGTCTTACAGTAATGCGAACAGAATGGCTTTCAATCGCGTAGATTTTCTGTCGAGATTGTGGAACAGGCTATATATTATTTTTTCATATTTAGTTTACCGAGATCATGCGTAATCGTGAGAATTTTCATGCATCAATGCGTTTGATAAAAAAAAATTTTAAATACATACTACACACATGCATATTCAAAATAATGAATGAAAATTCAATGCTATTGATAAAGTCCCATCCATGTATGGCAATGATAAAAAGATTTTTACTTTAAACAAGATATTTGAAGCAAAAAAAGGTATTTATTGTGAAGAATTTTTTTAGGAGAAAATAATTCTTTGGATTAACATATATTTGTGGGAAAAAATGTGATAAAAATGTGTAAGTAAAGATTTCAAAAAAACTTACATATCCACCTAACAGACAGATGACTTTATTTAATGAATTTCTTTTTAATATTTTTCCCTTAGCCATTCGAAAATAGGTAAACGCCTCTTTAGGTGTTAATTTTAAAATGAATATTGTAATAAACTTTTCGAAGTAGGCTACTCAAGTTTTTCACAGTGGGATAGAATCAAAATACAGTAGTTTTCCGGTTTAACGAACATCGCTTTTAACGAACAGTTCAAGATCAATTCGCTCCATTGATTATCTTATATAACGAACAAAAATATTTTTTGTGCTCAGTTTAACGAACAAATAAGATTAATAATATTAGTTAAAAAACTTATTTTAAGAAATTTCTTATACAAATAACTAAAAACAAAGCGAGTAGAAAAAAGTACCGCTATCTTACAATAAAAAATACAATTCTAGTTGTTTATTTATCCATAAACTGGTTATTCTACATAAGTACTGCGTATAACGTACTTTTCAGTTTAACGAACGGGCTTGACAAAGTACTGGTTCGTTAAAACGGAAAACTACTGTATGTTGAAAATTAATCCGATCAGTATAACATGACAAATCATAGGAGTATTCCTATTTAACTTAAGAAGATGAGATTCCCATATAAGAGTGGAGCTATGAAGTCCCAAAGTAGAAAACTTCGGGAATGTAAAATTTTTCAACGCTTGGAATTTAGTTGTTTCTCGCCCGATTACAAAAATATGTTTGTGTTCTTATAGCCCTTATAAAGTTTTGATTTTAGCCCATATGCTCTAAAATCCAAAAGATTGGGTTCAAAATCAAATACCGCTTGCAGAAACTCGTATGTGTACATATACTAAATGTGAACACAAAATATCAGTTTGTGAAGTGTTTGTAATATACATTATTGAATTGTTCTCTTCTTTTATTTCGTTTGATTTTATGAGAAAACTAAAATTGCTATTCCCTTTTATGAAAAGCACACAACAATGCTGACCAACGGCATTGTTTATTGTTGTGTTAAACCTAATTTCAATTGTAACAATTGTGTCATGTCATGCGTGAAAGAAGAAACAAATTAAGCCAGGTATTTTTTATTTTGTTGCTTTTTTCATAATTACAATCACCTCTTGTTATGTTTTTCTTCTCATTCTAAAAAATATAATATGTATGTATGAATGCATGTATGTAATTTGTATTTTATTATGCAGAAAAACAACAAAAAAAGCTCAAGATGTATGTGTGTTTGTTTTTCAATTTTTTTAAAATGAATTTATGCATTGTTGTTTCAATGCAATAATGTAAATTTTGTTCGGAATTTCGCACACGTTTAGTGTATACATTTGTTTAAAAAAGAAATTTTATGGGCCTTGGATCAAATGTGAACTTTATGGGCAAAACCATAAAAAAATTAATTTTTGGGATTTCTTGAAACCTTTTTAGGAATTCTAAGACTCTCAGAAGCAAATCTAAGTTTTCTTTATTTGCTTGATATTTAGTGCATAAATTCCCATAAATATTTGTATGTAACTTAGGGCTGTCATACGTCCTGGTTTTCCAGGATTGTCCTGGTCCACTCTTAAATTGTCCTGCTTTTTTGATACAGGTCAATGCAGACAAAAATTTAATTTCTGCTGATTTTTAGCTGACTGCGCGACGCAAAGAAAGGTATTGTGTTTATCAGCCTATGTATGTATGTATGTATGCGTGTTCCTTTGCGGCACTATATAAACCGAACGCGTAGACCGATTTTGACGATTCTTACGTCAAACGATTCGTCTTAATCCGTGGAGTGTCACTAAACATATGACAGTAGTAAAAATTCAATATGGCGGCCAGCAGGCGCCATTTTGTTTATACGAAAAAATAAAAAGTCGTGAACTATATCAAAATGGGTATCAATCGACAGGTATTTGAAAATCATCTTTGGGTTTCTCTCAAGATTTTTAATTTTGAATGACCATTTAGGATCTGTGACGGTTTAAAGTTGTTTTCTTTTAATTTTTTACGCAGTCGGGTTTTTTGATTTTTTAAATTTATGTCTTGTGTTATGCTTTCTGTTATAACGCTATTTACATGAAGTAATTTTACCAGAATTTCGTCACCTTATTATTGGTTTGGCCCATAAACATTGGAAAAAGCATTAAATCAATAATAATCTGACGATTTGTTGCCTGGGGCCAAGGCTGTCAAATGATTTTGATCAAAAATCTGCACTTATCGTGGAAAAAATCGGCATTTTCGGCACTTCAATTCAAAAAATCGGCATAAATAAATCTAAGCATTTTTCGTGGTTTTATTAATTTTTATTAATAAGAAAACAAAAAAATGGCAATCGCCAGTAATTTCATGTGGTTTATAAACATAAATGCATAAGAAAAAAAATGATTTTACAAGCTTAAATATATACCATGGAATATAAATGATTTTCAGAATGAATAAATCGCTTTTAATATGAGTACCAAAACAATTGGTTTTATGAGTTTCACATAATCTGTAGAATGAAAAATTCCTTCTAAAGTTTAATTTTCTAAGGAACATCGAAATTTAGTTTAGTTACCCACGTACTGAAGAGTGTGCTAGGCTATTAACTCGGAAGTCGCAGGTTTGATTCCTACCATGACTCGGGTGTTTCTGCAGAAAAGCTCAAAAAAGCTTAATCAGTATGTGCGTTTGTTAAATTGACGTAGCTAAATATTTGTCCGATATTTGCAGACAAATGTGTGAGAACCATAATTTTTTTTAAATTCTGCTAAAACTGGAAAAGCCTTTGTGGAATCGCCTCGCTTTATTTTAGAAAATGTTTTCCAAAAATTATATACATTAATTTCACTCTCTTTGAATATTTCTTCAAATGCATGAACTTTCAATCTATAAAATTCTGAAATTTCTAATACATAATATCAAAAATAATGGTGATTTTTTTCTTCATTACGATATTTGGATTTATTAAACTTAGTGATTTACAGTTACCATCAAAATCAAAGTTTTCGTATGAAAGTGAGCATTTTTTATAAAAATTTACACAAAGTCTGGGGCTTACGTTTTTCAACTACTTGTTTAATTGTTGGACTTCAATTTGGTATGTATCAAAATAAAAATATCAAAATAAAAGTATCAAAATAAAAATTTGTTGCGGTTCGTTTTTATATGATTAGTTCTTGGAATATATAAGCTTTTGTTATACATTCGTTTGTGATATGTATTATAAATGTCCTGGTCGACGGATGCAGACTTCTGCCAGCCGTAATGTAACTGCAAAATCTCATTCGGAAATATCAATAATCAACGATTTTATAGCATTAGTAAAAAAATTAATATGCAAACCACCCCACATAATACAATTTTTTCGACTTGTTTTGCAAAGGCTTTCAAAAATTACTAAATTGTCAAAACTTGAATACATTGTTAAAAACTACACATAATTTTGTAAATTTTGATTCCACTTTTAAACGTGTAAAATTAATGGACTTAGAAAACGCATACTGAAATAGTTCGGCTTGGTTTTAAAATGAAATGTTCCTCTATTCGTATACTTAATAATACATATTAAGTTATTAAGTATACGTAATTTTTTAAAGAATATTTGAAAAATAAAGGGAAAATTGTGTTTTGTGCATGTGTATTAAAACTTTTTTTACACAGGAATTTACGTACTAAAAACCAAGCAAGCAAACAAAACTAAGAATTGCTTATACAGGCCATATTTAGCAAAACTGATACCATTTTGAAGATATTTATTCACAGATGTGCACAATCTATACTTCGTTAAAATCAGTTCAGTATTGAAAAGTTGAAAAAAAACGAACAAACAAAGCATCTATATATTTTTGTCCAATTGGTTTTGCAAAAAAAGTAGGCAAACGGAAACAAGCGCCAAAACAAACAAAAAAACGCCAACGAAACAACCGTAAAAAATAAAAAGGTCGCCAAATTTAAAAAAAATCGACAAAACGAAAAAATCGCCAAACGAAAAGTGCTAAAAAAGCATTTAAACGAAAAAAAACGTCGAAAACCGAAAAACAAACAAAAATCGCTAAAACGAAAAAAAGTCATGATTATGGTATTCAAACGGAACTTTACGCTATATACACAACTGGCACGAACGACGAGTTTTTCGTTGCGAATATTTGTTCACGTCTGAACACTGGCTGTTTTTTATCCCTGGCCAGAATCTAGGAGTGATGCCAAGCTAATTGTGGATGATCTGCAGCGTTGTCAACTTTTAAATTTCCAAAAAGCACTGAACCGCGTAATTTTTGGAAAAACGCACTAAATTAAAAATTTTTCATTTTATATAAAAATAATTTCATAAAGTAAAATACATAATTTTTGATGTATTAAAGGACATATCACACATGAACTGCGAAAGTGCCACAACTCAAATATAATGATTTTCCAGAGAACGAGGTTTAGTTTTTAATTTATTCACACCTTTATGGAAAAAAGAAATGTATTTTCTCCTCAAGAGTTTTGTATACATCCTGTATGATTTTTTTATGCAGTATGACGAATAATTTTGTACTATTAATCCAAAAACACATTTCTGGAGTTGTGTCACTTTTGGAGAGCATGCGCGATATAATGGAGTAATAACAGAAATAATAATACAAACAATATTGCTGTAATTTATAAAGATATAAAAGTCACCATATCCTTAAAACTAGAGCTAATTGGAAATTTTCATTGTAATTTCTGAATTGAACAGATGAAAATATACATATAAGGATCTGCTATGTTGATCTTTACTTTTAAATTAAATTAAATCTCAACATGAATTTTCTCGCTTCAGCAAGATTTTTATGTGAAGCATGTAAGGACATTCTGTTACGTACTTTAGACTTAAATAGATTCATCAAACTAAGAACGCCGCGCAACTTATGCGTTTGAATAAGGAAGTCATAAAAGTGGCAATATCACAAGATCGCAATATTTGCTAATGACATAAACGTGCTTATATTGACTGAATATTTATCTATATTTTACTTGGACGAAACCAAATACATAGAAATGTAAATAAAATTTTTTATTCTTCCACAGGGCTGCAAAAAAGTATGTTTAAAAAAGGATTGCATGCATTATCAAAGAATTTTACTCTTTTTGAATTTCGTGTTCAGTGCCACCGTCACAAATAAAAAGCATCAAAAATTAAACAAAAAAAACACCGAGCACTGACTTGAAAATTGATCGCGTCGAAAAGTTGAAAAAGCACTAAAAACGGTGCGAAAAGCACTGAGTTGACAACGCTGATGATCTGACCGCAAAGGAGCGCTGCAGTCATCAAGGTTTCTTTACAAACCTCTCTATAAAATTTTGTTGTATTATTATTTAATTCGGGATACAAATTGATTTAATATAGTTCGTTTTTGTGCCTTATCGGAGGCTTATTGGGTTTTTCTGGGCGAAACTCGTTCGCCATATTGAGTTTTAATAATTAAATCTGAAAAGTAAATTGGACTTACGCTATATCGTTGGCATTGTGCTTGAATTATTAAGTTTAAATTGAAAAAGCGCGATATTGTTCGCAATATTTTGGATTATTTATTCGATTATCTTTCATTTTTAAAATTAAATATATCTGGTAGAAATTTACTCAAATTGTGAAAGTCTAATTTGCTAAACAAATAAACTAAAGGAAAGTATATTGTTGCTTTTGCCTTTTTATACATTGAAGTCTTGTTTTGTTTCTTCCTTTATGGTAAGCTGCTCGAGCTTTTCTTGGAGTTCCAATTCAACGAGGGCGATGTCTGCAAGCTAGCCTCGTTGACATTTTTATATTCGTCGTAGGTAATAAAACACATTAATGTATACGAGTATGAAAATACACACAATAAGTACGTTGGTTTATTTATATTTCTTACGTCGTCGAACGATGACAAACTATTTGATCAGCGTTACCGTTGAAAATTTTCAAAAAGGGGCACAAAAAGGGGATTTTGAAAATAAAAGGGGCACAAAAAGAGGCTTTCTGAGAAAAAAGAGGCAACTTTAATAACAAGAAATATATGAAAAAAGTTATTTAATTTTTAAAAATAAAGGTTAGCAAACATAAACTGTCGCTCATCTGATTAGGTTTAACATTTTAGCATTACTTTTTGGCAGTTCTATCAAAAACTATTGCTCAAACTACTAATAAAATTGGACTTATTAATAAATAATATGCATTACGTGAAATCTGGGCAAAAAATTTAACGGAAATATTGTACCATTATCATATAATTGCTGCAAAACAAAATTTGTCCAAGAGCAGTGCCTAATCAGAATAGTTTACAGTATAACTACGCCGCGAATTGTTAGTTTTTAATACATTTTTGATCTTTCTAAGCCGATAAAACAATTTGAAATTTAAATGGGGGTCGGCGAAAATCTCTATCTGAAGCTGAAAGAGTTAAAATTAAATGTTATGCTAAAGAAGGTCTTAACCATGATCAAATTTGAAAAAAAAAGTTATTGAAATTCAAAATTGTGTGAGTAATTTTTGTAAAATAAAAAAAAAATTTTGTAAGATTTTATATTGCCAAAAAAAAAACAAACTATCGTATATTATTGTTCTTTTCAACATAAATTCTCACAAGAAATTTTCGTTTTTTATTACAAAAACTGGCAGTCAATGAGACTAACTATGGAAAGAACATGAAAGGAGACAACTCAGCAGCTGAAAGAAAGCAGCGAAAATAAAGAAAAAGTTGGTACTAAAGATACGTGGTTTGGCGGCTGTAGTATGCGTAATACACAACACTGTTTTACAAATTTTTATTTTAAGGTTAGTATGATATGCTAGGTACGAGAAAAATAAAATGAAATTTTTTTCATTTCGGCCATTGCCTATATAACGGTACGTTTGCGTTTTCGATGTATACTTCCCGTTAAAGCGCTATCCACATTCCAAGGCTGGTTTAATTAAAGTGCTATTGTTTGAAAGGATACAAAATTACGCGTCGAATAGTGGATAAGTGACTTTGATAGGATAATAAATGATTTAGTTATAGGGGATCAAATTTAATTTTTTTTAATATATATCGTTTTTCGACAAGTGTTGTCTATTCGGAAGCTGTTTTTGTACCAGAAATAAAAAAAACTCCTAGCTAAATACCTTTATTGAATTGTCTATTCGATTTTAAAAATTTTAAGCAATAATGGACCAAAATCGGATAAAAATTAAAAATGCTAGAAGAAAAAAACGAAAACACAAGCACTTCAATTTACTAGCAAATCTTTTATTTACTAGTTTTGTTTTATTTTGATTTTTACTACATAGTGCATTTTTTAGTAAATTTAAATGTTTGTGTTTTGTTTTTTTATTATAACATTTTCAGTTTTTATCCAATTTCGGTCCATTATAGCTTAATTTTTTTTATCGAATAGACTATTCAATAGAAGTTTACAACTATGGATTTTGCTATTATTTGTGCTACAGCGTCCGAAGAGACAGCAAGAAATTTTGTTAAATTTGACCACCAATAACTTCAGTAATTTTTTATCCGATCAAAGCCAATTATCCACTATTCGATGCGTCATTTTGAAGCTTTTCAAATAATATACAGATCATTTCAATCGAACCAGCTTTTGACTCTGGGAAGTATACATCGAAAAAACACAAATGTACCGTTATCTGGCAAGTGGCAAGAATTACAAAAAGTATCACATTTGGGTGCATTTTGTAAAAGTAGCAAAATAGTATCCAAGCAGTCGAAAAAGTGGCAAATTGCCACTTTAGTAGCACCAACGGTAACGCTGTATTTGATTTGTTTTGTTTTTAGTTCAAAAAATTTTCATTGTAGTGATATGGTTTTATTTTATTTTTAACAGTTTTGGCGATTTCTCATCAGTTTTAAGGCTTGTTTTCGATTTTGCAACTTTTCGCGAATTTTTACAATGTTCGCGATAAAAGCGAATTTGTGCAAGTGTTCTGATTCTTAAAAGTTTACGCGAATTTTAAACAATATTAGATTTTGTTGTTATGCCGCTGTTAGCAAGTTTTTGCGATTTTTCGTCATTTTCGCGTTTTTACCGAATTTTTAGCTATTTAGGGCTTTTCAGATTTTTAGGATTTTTTTTTAATTATGGCTTGTTTAAAATTTTGCAATTTTTCGCGAATTTCTGTTATATTCGCAAAAGATGTAATTTTTGCAAAGTTTTTGGCTTTCTTTATTTATTTATTTTTAGGTACTTAAAATTTTAGCAAGCTTTTGCGAGTTTCATTATGTTTTGTGCTTTCTCCCGACCTATTGACTTAGCTTACAGATTTAGCGAGTTTAATCAATTTTAGTTTAGTGTTTGTTTCCAACACTGCGATTTTATGCGAACTTTCAATATTTTCGCGATAAGTGTGACTTTTTGGTGTAAACATTTATGCAAGTGATTTTTGCCGCAGGTAATATGTGTATAACTTGGTATCCATTAGGGAATCCGGGAATTCCCGGGATTGCCGGTCCAAATCGCAAAATCGCTTATTTTCGTTTCCCACTATCCCGGGAATTTTACACGCGAATTCCCGGGACTAAAAATCTATTTATATACATAAAAAAGTACTATTTAATTCTTTAAAATCGATTTTTGAGTGCACCCTGTATACCTGTACCTTTATAATATTTCTTGGCAGCTTTAAATTATTTTCATATAAAAAATTAAAGTTAGCTGCACACACTTAATAATTGTGCTTACTTGCACATTAAGGGAGATAAGTATATTTACCTAACAGCATTTTTGATTTATCTGCACAAACAATTGTGAAAAGTTAACTATTTTGTTAAAAGTTTTGTATTGAAGAACGAAGAGAAAAAATGTTGTCTCTTTAATTAATTATTTATAGGAAGCAAATTTTTTTTAGTAAAAGCAACTGCTTTCTTTTCAATATGCACAAAAATGCACGGTAATTAAATATTCAGAAAATCTATGCACGTTTTTTGATGCATTTAATGACGAAGAAAATGGGGAAACATATGTTACTTCAGATAACGGTGATGCAAGATAGGACTTTCGAGCAAACTTTAAACGCTGCTAATTAATACATTAGTGGAGTTGATTATTTGATGCAAATGATCTTGCGAAAGTGCAAATGCAAAATATCGTAGATTTTTTATGAAGTCCAACATCAAAAGACATTAAATTTCATAAGAAACCTACAATATTTTGCATTTGCACTTTCGCAAGATCATTTGCATCAAACACTGAAATCCGCTATTGACTGTTTTAAGTCTATTTGCAACAAAGAATATAATTGCAAAAATTTCCTAAGGGCAGATAATATTCATTGTCTACCAAGAAGTAGAGGACTGAATTTAATATTCTAAGACTGCAACAATTATCCTAGATAACTTCTTAATCACTCTTTTGATCACTTTCGCCCTCTGACAACCACGTGTTAAAATCATTGATGAGTGACCAGAAATGAAACTATTTTGATTTCAGTTCATCTGTGATTTTACTAATGATTTGTAAGCTCTCTTTTTGCTCGGTCTAAAATAGTTTTTAATTACGACGTTTCCTTGAAATGTCGATAAAAATATTGTTTTTTTTACCTAATTTACTTTTTGTTTTTGTGATTTTTTAAGTTTTTTTGCTTTTTTAGAAACTGTTTTTTTTTGTGAAATGCTTTTAAAATAAAGCTTAGTTTAAAATAAAGAATGATTCAATTTTCTCATATAAACATCAATGGATTTCGGAAATTCAAATTGTTGGTTAATATTTTATTACATTGTTGAATGTCCGGGAATTCCCGGTATCCCGGGAGTTTATTTTTTATTTCCCGCTCTCCCGGGAAACAAAAAAGTCCGGGAATAAAAAGCCCTAGTATCCATAGACTACAAAATATCCATAGCAAGGCAGAGATTTTGGAGTAGAACTGTTAGTTCGTCATATTTAATTATGTTTCAAAAGACGAATTTACGCAACGAATTTTCGCCGACAAGTTCGTCGACCTATGCGAAGCTCGTCGTTCGTCCCAGTTGTGTTTATAACAATAGTCGCACTTTGATGTATTTTTTAATTTCAGTATAGGAAATGTTATTCATTATGTATCATTAATTAATAATTATACATATCGTCACCTTATTATTGGTTTAGTACATATCACGACCTTAGTATTGTTTTGGTCCACCGACCATTTAAAAAAATTTTTTTGTTAAGTATGGGGTATATATATTTTGAATGCCCTCTTTCAGAATCCAAAAGCTGTTTCGCGAAATTGTTCCTTTCTGTTTCTGAGATATCAAGCATTCATTGTGCTCGATATCATCATTTTTGATAAATTTTTTGTAAAAACAAATAATTTTTTTTAAATAAGAAAATAAAAATCAGAAATCAAATAAAATGCCAAGTTTCATCAATATTAACTTTTTATTCCATGTAAATATCTTTCCTAATAACATTTATACGGTTATTTTCAATAAACAGTAGGAAATTTCATATCAATAACAACTTACTCAATACACAGCAGTTAGTATACACATGGAGCAACAAAAGCTACTTTTTACAAATAAAATAAAAAAAGTGGCTACTGGAGCACATAACAAGATATTTTACTTTCAGTAAAAATATGTCAATTTCTAATCGGATTGATGAAAGTTCACAAAAATGTACATTTTTCTTCCAAACATATGCCGGAAGCAGTGGTGAGAATACAAAAAAATTCTATCGGATATATTTTTAGAAAACTTTATGTAAATCTTCTTTGTTGTTTTTCTCCATTCCGACTTTTTGGCATATGGGACAAAACAATACTAAGGTCGCGATATGTCAAAAGGTCATCATGGAGAAAACCGACAACGAAGATTTACATAAAGTTTTCTCAAAATATACCCGATAGATTTTTTTTGTATTTTCACCACTGCTTCCGGACAAATGTTTGGAAGAAAAATGTAAATTTTTGTGAACTTTCATAAATGCAGTTAGAAGTTAATACATTTTTACTAAAAGTAAAAATTTTACTGAAAGTAAAAAGTTTACTGAAAGTAAAAAATCTTGTTTTGTGCTGCATTAGCCACTTTTTAAAATTTTTTTTTAAAAAGCAGCTTTTTGTGCTGCATTTGTATACTAACTGCTGTCTTGAGTACCTTGTTGTTGAGATGAAATGTCCTACTGTTTATTGAAAATAAGCATATAAATGTTATTAGAAAAGATATTTATATGGAATAAAAAGTCAATATTGATGAAACTTGGTATTTTAATTGATTTCTCTTTTTTTATTTTGTTTGTTTAAAAATTTTTTTTCTACAAAAAAATGTATTAAAGTTGTTGATATCGAGTACAATGAATGATGGATGTCTCCGAAGCCAGAAACAATTTTGCAAAACAAGTTTCGGATTCTAAAAGAGAGTATTCAAAATATATATATCCCATACCTAACTAAATTTTTTAAAATATGGTCGGTGCGCCAAACCAAAATAAGCTGACGATATGTAGTTGCATTATACATATATGTATTGTGTGGCTGTTTTTTAAGAGATTTTTATGACTTTGGATAATTTTTCTGTGAACCTTAACGAAATTGTATACATCCAGAATACGGACGATTATGTCGTCTATTAGCCATACTAGTATGTATAAATATCTATAATTATATTCTCCTGCAACAACGTTTTTATAGAGAAAATAATAATGGTGCTTTTGACCATTAGCTTAGCTATAAATTTATAAAAATGTTTGTGGGAGATTCTAAAGTTTTGAATTTCTGCGGGGAGGGGAGGGAGGGGGCTGAAGCGATTCTTGGGTAAGATTAGCCCTCCCCAGAAGGGCCTATCTACGGAAATGTTTTAAGGCAAAAAATTTTCAAAAATTCAAAAATTTTGTCTATTTTCAAATTAAAAATTGTATATTCAAAAGAAATATTTTTAGAACTTTTTTAAACAAATTGAAATATTGTTATTTATTTAGCAAAGAAATAATTGTGGCAATCGGTTGTTATTTGAATCCGATATCTTGAATATACTGGACTGGAGATTTTGAAAGATGTTTAAATTTTCATATTTAAACGAGAATGTACACCCAAACATGATTTTTTTCGCTTTAAAAGGGCTATAAGGAAACAACAAATTTTTTTAATCGAGCGAGAAAAAATAAAGTTGCAAGCGCTGCAAAATTTTACATAGCCGAAGTGCCCTAGGTTGGGACTTCACATTCTGAGCAATGTGGGAATCTCATCTTCTCAGGTTAACTAGAAATACTGATCGGGTTGTACTGATCGGCTTATCCATTTAGAAATTGCTGATTTATTTTCACAATATTTTCATTCTGTCCCACTGTGAAATAAATGATTTTCACAAATCATAAAAATGTATAAGAAAAAAATTACTGCCATGTTTAAAAACTAAAATAACAACCAGTAAATAGAAATATGAATAAAATACTATGTATAGGTAGCCAAAGTAGTCTATCGATAGCATTTCTTTATTTCTTTATTTTCTTTTTTTCTACAATGTTTAATCAAAAACATTTACATCTTGTCCAAATAATGGCCAAAGGCTGCAGAGTGTATAAATTTATATAAACTAAAAAAAAATCGTGAACGATGCCGGTGACTTTCCAAAAAAAGTAGCATTCATAAATTTTAACAGCTTCAAAAAAAATGCATTCACCATTTAGCCACACCACTTCATATTACTCTTATATGTAAGTATATAACTTGATTTATGTGTCGATAGATCAAATCAGTTTAAAAAAAACAGAAGTATTGATACTCTGCTTTTACAGCAACTCGTAAATGATTTCATTGTCTTGATTTTGGATGCAATTTGGTGATGCATAAGTGTTTGAGCATGTTTTGATAACAGAGATCATTAAATATTTTGGGTAAATGTTCTCTACTAGTGTATTGCATGTACGTTATTTATTTTGAGCAGACTATTATGGTTGATTGGTCTTATACAAATATTTTTTGTTAGTATGTTAGTACGTATATATTTGTTGCCCAGCAAGTTTGATCTCTGATTTATTAACGATCGCTTGGTGAACAATAGAGAAAGAAAGAATTTATGTATTTACTTTCAACACTTTGTTGCAAGTAAATAAAATCTGTAAAATTATTTGTTTGTTTTAAAATGAAGCTTGAACAATACATAGAGTTCTTCAATACTTTCAAGAGTAATTTTTTTAATTTATCTTTGGACCCAAGTCGCGGATTAACCAAAGACTTTAGGAGAAAAGCTCAGACCAATTTTACATCAAAATGTCGGTTTTCAAATAAATACATATCTACTATATACATATTTCTTAATTTTAATGGAATTTGTGTCGACCCCAAAGTCCAAACTCAACAACTACCCTATTGCGTATCGCAAAAAACGTGTTTGCTTCAAAAATTTAATTCGAAATGTGGATTATTTTTTTAACCGACTTCAAAAAATTATTAAGTTTAACAATTCGTCATGTATTTCTTTATGTCTTTTTTCTTTGTTTAAAAGGATGTACTTCCAGATTGGTCCCGTTGAAAAGTGGGCAGGGTCACGCCCATACAAAGGAAATACACACTCCTTTTCAACTACTTCTACTCAACCGATTCTTATGAAACTTTGCACACACATTAAGCTTCTGTTTAAATATGTATTATATCATGACTAAAAAAGTGGGAAGTGCCACGCCCATACAAAGTAAATATTCTTTTACAACAACTTCTAATTAACCGATTCTTATGAAACTTCACACAATTAGTTCTTTGTGAAAGTACAACATGAGGATCAAAGTGTCTGCAGTGCCACACCTATTTTGTAGTCGGTTTTTTGCAAGAATCAGTTAAGTTCGATATAATCGATCTAATCATTTAAAACTAACCACAACTCTTGCGCAAATTATTTAAGTTTATCTAAAAGTTAGCTTCTGAACTTTTAATTTTCACTTTTAAAATTCCAATAAAAATTGCTGTTTTAATTTGATATAAAGAGTAAAATAACGTTTGGGTAATCACAATCACCGTTAGGGGAAATGAAAGAAAATAATCAACAACAACAAAAAATACCAAAACAATGCTTCAAGAGAAGAGTACAAAAGAGATAATGTTCAATGAGGAAAATTATTTTATAATTGAGATTGTGGGGATACAAGCGAGTCAATGTGAATACAAATAGTGTGTTGTTGTCGGCAAATGGTATTATAAATTATGATAAAATTAACCGTTAAGGTCATTCATTGTTTACATCACTGACCCACTAAAAAAATAAAGATTCAAGAAACCAAAAAATCCAACAACAATAATGGTAATCATACTACCTCCATACTTTAATGAATTAAATATGTATTCGTTATAAAAATAAAAAAAAAAAACAAATTATATAGGTACAATTTGTGTAATTTTACACGAAAACATGAAATTGTTATTTTCTACTACAAATAAAAGATAATTTTTCATTATCATTACAAACATATAAAACAAAAACCGGAGAAAACTTTTTTGTTTTCGATTCAGAAATAACTTTCTCCCAAAAATTAAATAATTACAATAACAAAAAATCCAGTGGTTTTTATGGGAAAATAATATTAAATAAGAAGTTACATATTTCAAAATTTGTTAAAAACAAAATATTTTAAAGACTAGAAAAAATTAGTTTTAAGTAATTCTTGCAACAAAACCGACTGCAATGCAGGCGTGAGAATGCCAACTTTTCTGACCATATTTTCACGAGAACTAATTGTGTGTGTAAAGTTTCAGAAGAATCAGTTTAGTAGAAGCAGTTAAAAAGTCTTTACTTTAAATGGGGGTGGCACTGCCCAATCTTCTAATCATAATGTTGTATTGCTCCGGGAACTTTATGTATAAGAATAAGGTAAATAGAAAAATAATATTTATACTTATATTCTGCCCACTTTTCTAACCATAATGTTGTAGTCACGATAACTGCAGATATGTCTGCAGTCTCATAACAATCGGTTTAGTAAAAGTTGATGAAAAAGAACAATTAATTTGCATGGGCGTGGCGCTGCGAACTTTTTTAGTCGGTTAATGGTATTGAGTACCAGTGTTGCCAGGAGCTGGAGAAGTAGAAAGAAGCTAAATCGGTGTTTTTAAAAGACTTATTGAAAATTCAATGTTTTCTATATTATTTAATAAGTAAAAATAACTAAACATGTTAATTGTTACACAATGCAAGAAGAAAAATGTCAAGGAGTACCACCAATTTTTTTAATGTGTTATGGACCCCTAACTACAAAAACAGTCGAAATTTTTTCTATGGATAATATTTCTTCTAAAATTTGGAATTTTTGAAGATGCTGCAAGGAATTGTACAATTTTATTATAAAAACCACTAAAAACTTTTAAAGAAAATTACCTTTAAGCCGTTTTTATATTATTTTTTATATACTACCCCGCTTCGGAATTATTCAGACCACAATGATGAAAAATATATTTTCTTTATGCAAAATGGGAAAAGTTTTATTTTTTTTTAAATTTATAAAAAATCAAATATGACAAAAACTTACTGTTGTCATTCACTCATCATAAATCTAGATATGTATATTACAAATAATATAATTTTTTTTTATTTTATTCCCTATAAAGTGAAATTACTTGGCAAGGGGTTGTACAATTTTATTACAAGAACCACTAGAAAACTTGAGACAAAATTACCTTAAAGCCGTTTGAATATTTTTTATATTTTTTATATTTTTGCATAAAAATATATTTTTCATCACCGAAACCATTGAGTATACAAACAAGTATTATACGGCTTAAAGGTAATTTTATTTTAACTTTTTAGTGTTTTTGTAACAAAATTTGCCTACCCGTATTTAAGTTATGATGAAATGGGTGAAGCAGCCTTTTGAAAAATCCCAAATATTAGAAAAAAAGACCGTATCAATAGAACTAAAAAATAATAATTCTTGCAAAAAAAACCGAGTACAAAATAGGCGTGGCACTCCATATTTTATCATCATGTACTTTTACGAGATCTAATTGTGTGTTCGAAGTCTTATAAGAATCTGATAAGTAGAAGTAGTTAAAATGAATATTTACTTTTCATGGGCGTGGCACTGCCCACTTTTCTAACCAGATTGTTGTATATTAACGATAACTAAACGTGTATGCAAAGTTTCATAAGAATCTGCTAAGTAGAAGTAGTTAAAATGCTTATTTAATTTTCATGGGCATGGCACTGCCCACATTTCTAAACATAATGTTGTATTGTAACGATAACTAAAGGTGTATGCAAAGTTTCATATGAATTGATTTAGTAGAAGTTGCTGAAAAAGAATATTTACTTTGTATGGGCGTGGCACAGCCCACTTTTTTGATCCTGATCAAGTATTTAAACAGAAGCTTAATGTGTTTGCAAAGTTTCATAAAAATCGGTTGAGTAGAAGTAGTTGAAAAAGAATGTGTATTTAATTTGTATGGGCGTGACCCCGCCCACTTTTCAACGGGACCAATCTGGAAGCACATCCTTTTGAATAGAGAAAAAAATCCGAAATCGGTTCATAAATGGCGGAGTTTTGAGGGAACATACATAAAAAAAGAAATACATGACGAATTGATAAACCTTTCTTCTTTTTTCAAATCGGTTAAAAATAATTTGATCGAAAGATTAAATTAAAAATGAACTTAAGCCAAACTAATTAAATAACTTTGGATAAAAACCATACAGTTCGACTAAAAATTCATAACTCAATTAATAAAACTCTAAAGGCACTTAGCTAAAACATGAATGTGTACTGTTCCAAAAACTTGGGCAAAATAAACATTCAAAATATCTCAGCATTGAGAATATCGAAGATATTCCACGCTGGTAAGACTGAAATGAAAAAGCTTAGAATAATTGAACATTCTAAGAAAATACAGTTAGTGAAGTTCCGAACATTTAGAAAAGGTTAATTAATACGTGCCACTCGCCACAAGATGGCGACAGTCTGTTAATTGAGCTTACTAAAATTAGTAGGATTTTCGCTACAGTGTTGTTGCCACTGTCAGTGGTAGTGTAGGTAAGGACTCTGACGAGTGGACTTGGTGGTCACGAAACAGCTGTCAGTTCAACCCTCCGTACATCCAAATTTTTATTTGAATGTTCAATATTCACATGCTTTGAACTTTCTTTCTTAAATAAAAAATAATTTGATCGAAAGATTTAATTAAAAATGAACTTAGCGAAACTAATTAAATAACTTTGGATAATAAAAAAAATTTGTAATGTGGAGAAAAAATTTAGGCTTTTTGAGGCTAAATGAGGCCACGAAGCTAAAACGCAAATTTCGATGCTAAAAGATAAAATAAAAGGCTAATTTTAGCCTCGAAAAGGCTAAACTGGCAGCGCTGAAGAGTACATAGGTACATATATCGCACTATGTAGAGGCTATTCACATATTACAACCCCTCGTAACGCTTTTTAAAAAATTTTAGTATAAATTATCTAATCCGTAAAAATCTGAAATAATTTTAAAACTTAAATTGTTTTGGTGTTTATCCTATAAGGAATAAATATATAAATAAAACAAACAAAAATTAATATTTTGAATAAAATTGAGAATAAATCTCTGCCATTATTTCCATAAAGTTTACCTTGTAAGAGGATTTGAAGCGGCACGTAGTGCTTCTATGAGAAATTTCGCAAAACAATGTTTAAATTAGGGATGCAATGATACGCCTTTTTGCCGATACTCAAAAAGAAAATTTGACGATACCGATTCCAATACCGATACGCATATTGAATAAAATATATTAAAATAAATTTTTTATCACAATTCTTTCATCAACAAAATTTTCATTTCATTTATCGATTAATTTTATGTAATAAATTTCATCTCTGTTATGTTTATTAATTTTATCAATTTATCTTTATACTTTATTCAATATTGTACTCACACAATTAAATTTACATTAAAGTCAAAAAGAGCTCTCAGCTCTCGCTGAGTTCAAAAAAACACTCACTTCCCGTTCCAACTATAAGGGACGCACCCAAAACAGTCTCGTTTTATTTTGGAGCTTTGAGTATGCCCTTGTTGCACAAAATATTATACTTATAAACTCAATAAATTTTACAAATTCTTTTAACATTTCAATTTCAATTAACATTTTTGCAAAAATTATTTTTATTTGATAAAAATATTTACACTACAGCTGATCAAAACATAAACATTGGCGCTTTACAAATGTTTTCAAGAATAAAATATATTAAAATAAATTTTTTATCACAATTCTTTCATCAACAAAATTTTAATTTCATTTATCGATTAATTTTATGTAATAAGTTTCATCTGTTACGTTTATTAATTTTATCAATTTATCTTTATACTTTATTCAATATTGTACTGACACAATTAAATTTACATTAAAGTCAAGAAGAGCCGACAATCTGTTGGAATAGCTCTCGCTGAGTTCAAAAAACCACTCACTTCCCGTTCAAAATACAAGGGACGCACCCAAAACCGTCTTGTTTTATTTTGGAGCTTTGAGTATGCCCTTGTTGCACAAAATATTATATTTATAAACTCAATAAATTCCACAAATTCTTTCAATTCAATTTCAATTAACATTTTTGCAAAATTTATTCTTATTTGATAAGAATATTTACACTAAATATATAAAAATATATACACTACTGCTGATCAAAACATAAACATTAGCGCACAAAAAGCGTTGCATGTAACTTGAATTTAGAAAGGCGTCTAAAGTATGGAACACACAAAACGTGCAACGCACGAAACGCGTGTTATGGACTTTTAGCTTTAGTTTAATTTGAATACGCGACAAAAGTAAGCATGGGCAACAACCTGTAGTCGTGTAGTCGTGTAGCCGTGAAAATAATCATTTTCGTATACACACATGTATTCTATTTTTGATGTTTTGTAGTCGCTATCCTGCTGTGGTGAATGTGTTTAATTCGTTATACTTGAATGTGAACAAAACTGCCAAAGGCTTGATTGGCTTGTACTTGTTATTTAGCGCTAGTGAATAAGACGGCTTGAAGTTTTACACTATAAACGTTATAAAATTCTCAAGAAAGCATTCTTTAAAATTCGGAATTCATTTGAAGAACATCTCTTTATAAAACCTTATTCATCTATATCACTCCTCCTTGTTTTACTTGAAAATGAGGGTGGAATGCCGCAAAATGCAAGAACAATCGACAAGTTCGTTCAGGAGATGTAGTTCTCCGAAATTACTCAAAAAATTTTTAATTTTCAACCGCTTTAAAATTGAAATTACCGGTAAGGAGAGTGCAAAAAAAATATGTCAAACTAACATTATCATTCCTTTATTTTGAATGACATGATTTATTTTATTTAATCCAAATAAGTTTAAGAAATATTGTATAACTTCAATTTATAAAACTCATACATACCTGCAATATATGTAACTTAAAAGAAACTACTACCGCCTACATCACTTATCATCTATAAAAATGTAAGTCTTCCAACAACAAAGATTTGTGTAAAATTAAAAAATTACTTTCCAGTCTTTTAAATAATAATTACCACATCATCCAGTTCTTTTTTTTAAATGCATATAAACAGTTATCAATTAAAAAATATTTTCAATGAATGTTGAAATAAATAAAACCTTGATCGTTAATTAGTAAACAATCTTGAACTTCCTAACAAACAGCAATGCCTTAAGATGTCTTTAATTGAAAATAAATCTTTAAATTACAGTTAAAAGATAAAATACTAAAATTCATTTCCGTTTTAATGGAATTTAGTTGAAGCTATAATTATTCTATTATTTCGTTGCAGGTACTAAAAATTTGAAATCTTTCAAAGTTTTATCTTTAAGAGGAAAAATGAATAAACATATAACAATAAACACAAATAAAAATAGCTGTAACCGTTAGCATGCATTTTGAAATCACATATAATCAAATAAAAACTTAAAGGTCTTTTAACCAAACACTCTAAGTTTTAAGGCTGCATTATTACGAGTGAGTGTAAATAAAAGTAATAAACCTCAAGACACAGTTATGAAAATATTCTTATTATCTTTTAGCTGCCATAGAGAGTAAAGACGCTTCAACTTGAAATTTTAACCCAAATAATTGTTTAGATGCTGCCGCCAAATAGCAATAAAAATAGTTGTTATAAACTTAAGTGCTATTAACACTTTTTGGCTTTAATATTTACCAATTTGAAAATATATTCTGTTATTTTTTTAATGGAAAATTGAAAAAAAAGAATAGCGTAAGTAAATGATTAAGAATTTATTGATGTTTGAAATTTACATCTTTTCCATAAACCTAGAAATATATTTTTAAAGTTTTTTCTTGATAAGGCTGAGGCAACTGAAATGGCGTTTTAAAAATAAATTCATGTTTCTGAACGTTACAAGCTGTTATAAAAGTTTATTTTCATTTAAAGAAGAGTAAGAATAATCATTT
This sequence comes from Panzeria rudis, assembly GCA_956483635.1. Taxonomy (NCBI): domain Eukaryota; kingdom Metazoa; phylum Arthropoda; class Insecta; order Diptera; family Tachinidae; genus Panzeria; species Panzeria rudis. The sequence continues at coordinate 91,344,669 of OY101449.1, read as the reverse complement.
AGAAAATTTAACAAAAAAATTTTAAAAGAGCTTAAGGAAGAGAAGATCTTCAGCTATTTGATGGGAATAGATTTTGAAAACGAAGCCATTTTCAAATGTGGTTTTTTAAATAATATTTCTTAATTAAGAAGAATTTTACCATAAATATTATGAAGATATTTCCTTAATTAAAAGAGTTTTAGCACAAAAATTATAAAAAATTTTATGAAAAGTGTATTTTCAAAGGTTTTTAGAGCTGCTTCGTTTTCGAAATCGATTTCCATATCATACTTGAAGCAGGCTTGTGATGCGAATTGGCAATTTGTACTATAACATACAATACATACAGAAAAATATTTTGTGTATGTGTCAGCGAATCTATCACTATAACTAAAACATATCTGAAAATAATTTCGTATGTACGAGAACTTTGTGTGAAATTCATAGAAACACGTTTAACTCCGCAGTATTAGATGTCGCCCATCTCCAAATTAAAAAAATCTGAATATAGCACGAATATTTGCATCGGTTCGTTCTTAGTCAGGCTCGACCGCGAATGATTGGCAGTTTCAAAGCACAAATTAAAGACTAGCAAAAATATCGAAGTTATGTCGAATATTTACATCAAAAGTGCATTACATTTACCAAAAACCTATAACTTTACTAAGAATTTATTTATTTTTGTTTATTTCATACATACACAGAAAAAAATATTACTTATATCCAAGGAATTTTTTCATAAATGCTATGAATCTAACATGATATTTTTCCAAATTATTTTCATTCCTGCTAGGAACTTTTACATAAAGTAATGCATAAATTCTTTAAAAATTATTTTTAAAAATTCAGTATTGAACTTGTATAGTATGCTGTACTACACTGAAAATAATCCATGCAACATTTTACGAAAAAAACTTTCGTAGTGACTTTTTTAATAGAATGTACGAAACTATCGTATATATTACGAAAAAACAATTAGGCAATAATTTTGTGAATTTACGAAAGTAACGAATACCTTTCGTAAACATTTTTCCTTGTTAAAAAATATATTTGAAATAAAAAAATTGATTAAAATAATTTTTTATAAATTGAGGTATTTTTCAGATGTAAGTAAATAAAACATTTTTTTAGCTCTTATAAAATAAGTAGAAAGTGGCTCAGTGGGTAGAGTACATGACTCGAAATATGAAGATTGCGAGTTCGTGTCCCGGTTGAGCCATACTTTTTTTTACTTTTATTTAGCAAAACAGCTGATCGCTAAAATGGATAGGGTTGTAAAATATGTGTTGTTTCGACTATCCAGCACATATATATTTTTGGTACTTGGTACAATGCATTTCTATAATTAAAAATTCGTAGCGAAATGTATTTATTAAATAGAACTTCGGACAAGCTTTTACACTTGTTTATTTTGTACATAACTTTTGAGTTTGTTTCAGCTTAAATGACATTCGAAAATACATCATTACTTGATTTTTGATGTTCGGTACCGCAAGTAACATGCATTAATAAGTACTCAAATATATATTAGCTTTACATCTCTAAAGCATTAATGTAAATAAACCAATTAGAGGAAAATTTTTGCCATGGGTGCCAAGAAAAGAAAACTTGGCGTTGTATGCTCTTCTGGAACGTACAAGTTGAGAAGAAACTTGCTTAGGATGTATGTACAATAATTATTTTCAGTTTTTATTGGACTTTTAATTCAACTTTTCTTCTTTTAAACGATTTTTTTAAATTGTATACATTTTGATTGCTTACTTTTCTTTGTTTATTTTATTGAATCATATGTTTTTTCTTCTACTGGATTTTACTGGCACAAATTTGTTCAGTAAAAATTTGCAGACTCTCAGTCAAACAACTGTTACTTTACTCTCTCAATTGATGCTCTCTTTTGCAAATTTATGTGTAAACGAACGCATTTCAGTAAAATCCAGTACAAATTTGTACAAATTTTTGCAAATTTTGGGGTAAACGAACACACTTAATTTCTTTTTCCAGTTTTTACCCAGCAAACATAAAATACATTGTTTGAAACAAAGTGTTTTAAAATAAATTTTTATCTTATTTTTGTATAAATTAGTATAATATCGAATTAGTTTATAATAGCCTCGCCATCTGGTAATTGTTCTCATTATATATCGTAAAATTAAATGCAAGCGGACGTAACTACTTTTATTTTTTTACAGCAGAAGCAAAAAAATATTTGAATCCTATTAGAATTTTGTAAATGAAATAAAACAAAACAAAAAACTGCAAATTCAAAGCACCCTTAACACCGTTGTTTATAATCTCAGGCAATACATGCGTTTGTATATTATTTACGTCGTTTAGCATTAAAAAATATATGAACTTGCAGTTACGTCCGTTTAGATTTCTCTAATAAAGTCGGCGTTTTTGATGGCAGGAATCTAAAATTTTGCGTGAACGTCCATTTGCATATAAGGTGACGATGTGTATCTCTTTATTGAAACTATATTTATTTACTGAAACTATATTTAGAATGCTACGAAATGGATTTTTCTGATATTTTAATTCGTCCTAGAAGTGATTTGAAAGAAGTGAAAGTGTAGTTCTTTAAAAAGTACTTATACTTTTTTAGTTCCACATTTGAAAAATGTAAAAAAAAACTTATAAATAAATATATCATTTCCAGAAAAATTCACCTTTTGTCGCATTCGTCGTCAAACACTTAAGCTGGTTTTTTCACTAAAAAACTTAATTTTTTTACTTCTTTATATTTATGCGTAGAACATAATTAGCTCTAAATTAAGTAAAAGAAAAGGGAAACAACACTTGAGTTTTTCTTTGATAAAAAAACAACCTTTAGTGCTTGGCGACGGACGCGACAAAAGTGAAGTTTATCTGGAATTTCCCATATGTATACGTCCCCAATTTGAGAAACCATATGCTCTTCTTCTTCAGAAAGGTATATTTTATATATGAAACCCACATGTTTGTTGGGTACATGGTGCTTAAATATATGTGTGGGTTTTTAGCAATTTAAATTGCTTATAACTCCCAAGATATTCAGCGGATTTTTGTAAGTCTTGAGTAGTCCAGTTCTATGATTTAACGGTATCCAACGGTAAGCTTTCAGTGAAAATCTGCAGCATATTTTGCGCGTAAAAAATTAACAAAAATTTTACTTATATATTAATATTAAATTTACAAATGTAAACATTTTATTTATTTTCTTTTGTTTGCTTTTGTTAACCCTTTTATGCCGACTTCTTGTTAAATGCAAACCCCCATATTCATAAAATTTAAAATGAGTTTGAAATACATCTTATTTCAAAATTTTCATAGAAAGTTTTCTTTAAATGCATTTTATTTTCTATGAATATGGGGAAATATTTTAATTTCAACATTTTCCCTCTACCATCTTCAACAGCAAAAATCTACATATTTTAACAGCATCGCAAATATACATACATATGATTATATATTAGCATTATTTTGGTCAGCCATTATATGGTAACAAACACACGGCATTATTTATAATGAAAAATTGGCATGAAGTTAGCATGAGCGACGAAATTGAACTTGGTCTTAATGAGTTCCTCCATACAATTTTGAACTAAAAATCGGCGCATAATGTAGTTTTAAATAAAGATTACATTCTAGCGTCATTTTTACTGTAAAATTGTATGACAAAACTCGTTTAAACCATTTTCAATTTTGCCACTTATGCTAACATCATGCAACATCATTATACATAATGCTGATAGAAATTAAATTTAAATTGTGTATTAAGTATTGGCAATTTTGGGTAATTGTATAAAATATAATCGCGCGGATTATGTATGTAGAAGTTCAAGTTGTGACTACGGCAATTTGTCCTAGAATAAAGAAAAGCGTGGCAAGTTTTCTTTATTTTAGGACAATTTGTCGAAGTCACAAATTCGACTTCAACATACATAATCCGGGTGAGTGTCTTTCTACAATTTGTATTTTCGTGCTGTTTGATTTATTTGGCCAAGTATATATGTATCTAATTTGAGTATATGAAGAATTATTCAAGCTAATCAGGCCTAACGTATTTAATGTTAATTAAACAAATTTATTACATTTTGTACCCAACGTTTCGTCAATTGTTTATAGAATTCTTCAAGGGCTTTCATCTATTTAAATTTCAAAAACATTACCTGCCTGGCTCACGATGTCGACAAGTCCAGTTGGTGCTCATATTTATATTGAGAACAATAATAAAAAAATTAAATTTGTTTTTGTTTTCAATATAGATATGAGAACGGACTCGACTTGTCGACATCGTGAGCCAGGCAGTACATTATTACAAAGTTAATCAGATTTTACACAATTTTACTTACAATATAATGGTTTTAAGTTACATAAATATTACAATAAATAATTGCATTTTAATATTAATTTATTAAAATTATCAAACCACTAAGATATTTTAAGCAAATTGTATTTTCTTTCGTTGGTATATTAAGATGTGTATACTATGGTGTACTGGGTGTGGTGAAAGGGTTAATCAATATTTTTCATTTTCTTCTTTATATAGTTTTTGACAATTCAGTAGAAAATACAAAAACAAAACGTCTGTTGTTTTTGTTGTTGTAGATGTGAGCGTACTTGCATTAATATACTTTGGCTAATACTAAGCCTAAAAGGTTGAAGTTATTCCTTAAAAACCGGGAAATTTTCAAGGAACCGTTTTACAAAAATATAAATATATATAAAAATAAACTAAAATTCTTTTAAATATCATTTTTTAACTCATTTTAGAATACGCACTAAAGGTGCTATAAGTATTCCAAAAGCCCATAATTTCACTAAAGAAATCGAAATTTTGAAAGATATCGAAGCGTTGAAAATTCGACGAAATTTTTTTGTTTAATAATAATTAAAATATGCAAGAAAAATATCTTAAGTCCACCAGAAACACATAATTCCGTTAAAAATCTTAGTTTCAAAACAGAAACATCGAAAATTCTCGAAAATTCGATACTTTACAGGTTGTCGAAAATGCACCAAAAGTGCGTTAATTCCACCAGAAATCCACAATTTTAATTAAAAAATCAAAAATAAAAATTTTCAGAAAGATCGATATTTAACATATTTTCGAATAGGCATCAAGCAAGAGGCCGAATTTACATTATAAATTATTTCATGAAATTTGTGACATGAAACTTTCTTTGTTTGCTAAAAGAATGCACAGGGAAACAAATTGTGTGGGAAAAGTTTTAGGAAATAAAATTTTAGAAGACTTTTGTAAATTGTCTTTAATCCATTTGCTTTTCCGCGCTTGCAATGAGCAAATACAAAAAAATTCAGGAAGAAAATTTCATGAAATATTTCATCGTGTAAATTTGGTATTACAAACCAAAAACCCCATAGTGGCACTAAAGAGATGAAAAACATGAAATTACTCCAAAAAAATTCTCCGAAAATTCGATACCTCCGAAAAGAAATTAAAACAGAAGATCAAAATTCATATGTATTATATATATCCTTACTTCCTGAGAAAAGTTGCTGAAATCTACCGAATACGTATATGTACATAATTTCACTAAGGGGCACTCCTGATGAAGCCACCACTCATCTAAAACAAAAAGGGTAATCAAAATCGGTACAACCGTTTTGTTGGCATACATAATGATATAGCAGCACTCGATTGACATCGATGGTAGGTTTTTAAGTTTACTATTTCTGTGTACTCTTAGTTAATAGTATCGATCTAGTCACTTTTCAAACCAAGAAACAAACAACAAGGCAAATTCAAAACTTTTCTGCTATTCGTGAGCAACAAAGCAACAGCCATATATATACACTTTTCTTCTTCGTCGAAGTTAAACCCTTAGTAATGCAAATTCTATAAAAATCCTTATTGTTTCATAATACAAGAACTTAACTCTAAAACTTACCCCCACTTTGATGTGCCTGCTGTTGTTGTCTTTGTTGTTGTTTAACCTTTAGTTCCTTTTTCTTACGTTCGGCTTCTGTCCAAGAACAATGGATGGTTCCATCCCGGTGTAAATTTAAATTATCCATAGCATCAGGTATTTCTAAATCATTGAACACGTGGCGTTTACCAGCAGCTGCAATGCGGCGATATACAGAAATTGATTGATAAATTAAGGACCAAGCTTGCTCCTCAGACAATGGGGCCTTAAAAGATTCCAAAATATTCTTGACACTAACACAATCCTTTGGATTGTTGCAAGCACAAATGGATTGAGGTATTGCTGCCGACTGTGTGGTGTTGGTTTCATTAAAATCGCCAGTTTTAGAAATTAGTTCCTCATTTGCACTGTCTGGTGAAGTGGATAGAAAGCCATCTTCTACATCAGAGTAGTGCTGCTGATGACATTTGCCATTAATTATTGGTTTGGCTTTGGTAAAATTTACTTCAGTTTGTTGCACTTTCTCATCATTATCAATTTTGTTATTGCCGCTTGTACAATCATCAGCACTTGCATCACTACATGCCGTGTTTGCCGAAGAGAGATGCTTGGGTAAGTTTGTTGCACAAGCTCCTCCACCCTCATCGATTCCTAATTCATCGGCCATTTTTTGTTTTACAGCCGACATATGATCGCTAGATGAATCTTGGATTTCTGTAGTCATTTTTCAAATGTTTAAAGAACTACTCAGCTTTTAAATAGATCAGCTACATATACATAATTATTGGCAGCACTTCACAAGGGAGAGAAATCTTCCTGTCCAAATTTCTTTCATGCAGATTTTTAATTTAAGAAAACAAATGGAATTTTACACTAAATTTCTTTTTATTTTGTCACAAAATTTTATAACTTTGAATAATTTAATACAACACAAAACATAAATTGTTTACACGAAGTTTTATCGCCTAAATCTGCAATAGAAAGAAACACGCAATTAATTGATTTATTAATTTAATTTATAATTTTTTATTAAATATTTTTTTAGTCGCCATATTAACATTTTGACCACAGAATATTGACCAGAATCCTCACTTCTGAGTTAAGCGAATTCGTCGTATCAGCTGATGAATAAATTTCAGAAGGGAGAAAAAAGATATGCTTTTTACATGTACAAAAAGCAATGGCTATACATAGCATTTGTGAACATATGATTATGAAAAGTTATAAAATAAAATTTTGCAAAAGTGAATTATTTTACAAGTATTTTTAATAAAATTTAAATAATTGTGCAATATGTTTGTAATTTGAGAGTTTTTAATTGTTCAAGTAAAGGCCAGTGGTGTTCCTCTACTAGTGATTGTAAATTGCCATCTAAATAATGTGAAAAAGTAAAAATATTTGCAAAAACAATTCCATGAGTTTTCATCGCCACAAAATAAATTTAATTTAAACTTATTTTTTTATGCTTAATATACTTTAAATACAATAAATATTAATGTGTATAATACCAATTTAGAAATTGAATAACAAGGAGCAAGAGGAATTAGAAGAACTTAAAAATAAAATATTTAGCGGAGAATTTGAGAGTCCTTCACAAGAATATGAAAGGGCTAAAAAAGAACATGAAAAGCTATACCGACCGCAAATAATTATTGATGTTAATTTGGAGAATATACAGCGAAAGGAAAGGGAACAAGAACGCTGCAGGGATAAACTGAATTCAATATTGGCGTTGGAAAAACGTGCAAATGCAAAGGAAATCTATCATAGAAATGAGGAAATTACAGAGGTTGTTAGTGTCAACGTTAATAGTGCACCCGCAAGACCACTTTCTAAAGCCGGCTCAGTTGATTCGTCGTCTAATGAGGCTGCCTCAAGGCATGAGACCATGTCTAATGCAAGCAGTAGATATAGTCGTCAAGATTCCGAGTCTCGTGATTTCACAAGTGCTCCCGATATAGAATCCATGTCACCTGCAACACCGCCTATGATGCCTACAGTTGGCATAAGTCTGAATCTGGGCGCCAATGCAAAGAAAAAGAAAATCGAGACAACCGCTGGGGTGTTTAGTAATGATGATGACAACGATGACCTTTCAAATCCAAAAAAACGCAAATTAGTACCTTTAGGTAAGTGGCGGATAGTTTTTAAAAATAATTTTGTATTTTATCTCTTCATATTTTGCAGACTATGAAGACAATCAAGCGAAACAAAGTTCACATTCGTCTAGTGGGCACACAAATGACCGACACGATTGAGGTGGTGGTGGTGGTAGCGGCAGTAATAGCTTATGTACCGGTTCTAAGTCATCAGTAGCTGGTGGCGGCGCTGGAAAGGGGGGAAATGCAACAACAAACAAAAAATATGGTAAGAATGATACTACTGCTGCAGCTGCTGGTAATACAGATGCAGCAAATAGCAAAAAGGATGATAGTAGTGTTACAAAGGAACACGATGAAAAACGACGCCACATAAAAAGCATTATTGACAGGATACCCACCCAAAAGGAGGATCTCTTCAGCTACAAACTGGATCGGAATGAAATTTACACCAATCTTATGGAACGGAAAATTCGCCCTTGGGTAAATAAGAAGATCCTTGAATATATTGGAGAACCCGAGCCAACATTGGTGGATTTTATATGTTCTAAAGTCTTAGCTGGCAGTTCGCCTCAAAGTATTCTAGACGATGTTCAAATGGTAAGAGTTGAAATGAAACTTCTTTACTTTGGTAAAAACTAAATCAAGAAATTACTATAAACGTTTACTTTTCTAAGGTACTTGATGAAGAGGCTGAAGTTTTTGTTGTGAAAATGTGGAGACTACTTATCTACTCAGCTAAGTGGATGCTAAAAAGATTGGTTTAGGTAAATAATTTTTAAAATTTTATGCAATCCCATTTATTTTGTGTGTTTAACAAAATTACATATTTGCAAATAATAATTTATAGTAACATATAATGAAACAAAAGAAAAACATACATATTATTACAATATAACGTACAGTCAAATAGTCACTTGATCCATCTGTCAGTCTATCAGAACCAACAACCGATCGACCGACCGATAGATGTTAAATTGAAACAGGCATGTTTAAAATTATTTCTATCTGCTGTATATGTATATTGCAGCAGCTGCATAGCAAAATAAATAATTAATCAAAAACATTTTACTTGAATAAATCTCTAAAGGTTTTCACTATTTAAATGAACAACTGCGAAATATTTGTTTTTTACCATCTTAAACATTAGACGGACGGTAAGATTAATTAAGTGCTGTCAAAAGATAAAACAAAAGCTTTTCTTTTTAATTTAGACTTATCAACCTACTGTTTTTTTATTAATTTCTAATAATTATCTTAACAAATTGCTGGTACACAAATATTTTATATATCAACCTACTGTTTTTTTATTAATTTCTAATAATTATCTTAACAAATTGCTGGTACACAAATATTTTATATAAATGTATATATTTACTAAACATAATGATTCAAGAGAAAGAAAAACATGCGAAGATTGAGAAAGTAAAATAAAGATAAAGCAGAAAAAAATTAAAAATATATTTAGTATTTAATTTACATACGCAACCAAATATGGTTAAATGGTTAAAAAAACATGTTACAAATTGTTACAAAAAGAACTGCACTACACACATTGTACACATTGATACACAAAATTTTTTCCTTGAAGTTAGGCTCCTTCATTTGTGCGTTGAAAAGCTTCAAAACAAAATATATCCTTATTCTAATGAAAAGGTTCAGAATTTCTTCATGAGTTATCTTATCACAGCAAAGATAAGGCTTTTCATTAAATAAGGCTTCATAAATAATTTTTAGAATTCCATTCCGGTGACAGTTTTCATTAAAGAGGGGATGGAATTGGGTCTCTAAGGCTTTAAAATAATCCACAAAGCCTGGGGGGGGTTTAACTAAATGGCACTTCTCAAATTGTTTCGCCGAGGTAAAGATGTAGTCATCTGAAACCATTTCGTCATCATCAAAAGTCGGGAGGGGTGAGTTGCATGCATGCGTTTGCTGTAGTTTGCGGTAGAAATAGCCACATATATAGACAAAAGCATTTTTTTCCAGGAATAGCCTTTGTTCACTATCGTTTCCTATTTCCAAATCGTCCGCGACTTCTGCTATGGGGCAAGGGTTGGGAAGAGAATGAAAACTATCCCATTGCGAACTGTCCCTATCGAAACTATATGCCAGTTCTACTATTGAGAAGTCTAAAATTTTCTCTTCCGGCGATATATTCTCACAATTTCCATTCACTACTACGTTTACATGATGCAAACCCCAACGTTTCTGGAAAGAGCTCGAAAAATTCCGCGGTGTGATGCGCACACAATTGCCAGATCCTTTCCGGATTTGTCCGAAGAAATGCTCCAAGTGATCCTGGTTTAGCCTCCTTGTTTTTAGTCCTGTAAAACCTTCTTGTCTAAGGTAAGCCCAAAGGCTTTTTAGCGACGATATATTTAGTTGCCATCCTGAAATAAACCTAAAATTATTTGTTAAATTGCTTCCCTTCTGATCGATGACCTGCAAAGTGGAAAGCTTTTTCGACGCCTGCCTAAGAATCTCTAGCTGTTCTGCGGAACAAGTGAAAGCAGAAAATCCGACGCGACTATTGAAAAGGTCAAACAGGTTATTGAAAAATTCGAAGTACTCAGCAGTATTTAAATATGTTGCAGATCTAGCTGAATCCAGTTTTCCCGAAGCATGCAAAGTCCTCATGCCTACAGCTACAGTACGACTCAACACCTGTGCAGCTAAGTTAACCCGCATACGCTGGAAATTATTTGGGTTGATATGGTCCAAACTTAGCTTAGGTGCACACCGTACTGAATTCGAATCAACCTTGTAGAAATGTACAACATCCTCCCAAGTCACAGTCATGCCATTAAAATACACCTTGTGGTCCTTGGCCAATAAACAATTCCTAGCACTTTTAAGAAGGTGGGGAGAATCGTGCATAAAGTAAACTTTCTTGTCATTTACTTCAAAGTATGGACGCTGCTGACTAACTCCAATGATCTTACTGAAGCCAACAAAATTCGCTCCCTGGTCGCAAACAAACTGGCAAGGTTTCAGCCCTATTTCTTGTAACTTCGAAACGGCTTCATACACATATTTCTTCATGATATGGCCCTTACAACACCCTTGAACAAAGAAATAAGATACTGCTTGCGACCAACTATTTCCACCGATGCCACTTGCCATAATCACCATAGCACTGCTCGCTATGTTCCGTGATCTATTTTCGTCTCCGTAATCCTGCAATCCTATTATTTTGTCCTTAAACCTATCATAATCTAAAAAACTTTTCAACGACATTTCGTCACAGGACACACTAACGTATTTTTCCTCCTCACTGAAATCACGTGCGCGTATCTTCAAAGCCTGGAAAGATCCATTAAAATTACCGGGACTCTTTGGCCAATCCTTTACAAAGCGTTGTAAAGTTCTCACATCTGGCCAATCTAATATTTTAATTAAATAGCGATAAACTAGAGGAGAAAGGAAATGCACAGCTAATGAAATTAATTTCAAACCGTTATCATACCGACGTTGTCTTCCTTCGCGCAAATGATTCGTTAAACTATTATCTATGCAAACGCCTAATGACTTTGATATTTTGGAAGACATGTCATTTTTTTTCTCCAATTCAAGCTCTAATATTTTTATTCTATCCTTACATTTACCTAATTGACTTCCCAGCCTTACATTATCCTTCCTCAACTTGGTGCAAACACGCCTTTGTGCTAAATATTGAGTTCTGTAATAATCTAGCGCAGCCTGGAGTGATTTATGTTTGGAAAAAGAACTTTCCTTTTCTTCCAAATGACTTTCACTCCCTACTATACCTATTTCAGCTACGCTAGTTGGCTGGTCTCCTATGGAAGGGCTATCTATTTCAGCATCTATTTCTATTCCTTGAACTTGAACTGGAGAAACAATATTATCTACCGAAATTTGCTCACAATTAAAAATTTCTTTTGGTACAAAACTTTCGTTTTTTGGTACTGCGAACTTTGAAGTCCTGTTCCCAAAAATGTGTTCCTCCGAAAAGTGCCGACTGCATGCATATATGCGTTTAACCGATGACTTCACGCCTAAAATGTGAAGCCATTCGGAACGTCTAGAATGAAGAGAAAACCAAAAACAAAATAATTGAATTTGTAGATTTATTCATTCCAAAAATGTAAGATTTAAAAAAATGGACGATGTTTGCGCTGATAATTAGCTTTCCATTAATGAAATAATTTTCAAAATCCGTACCAAATAAAAACAACCGGTTCGAAACCGGATAAAAAAATTGACAATGTTTGACGCTGATAACGTAGCTTTCATTAATGAAAGAATTTTAAAATTCCATTAATGAAAGAATTTTAAAATTCCATTAATGAAAGAATTTTAAAATTCCATTAATGAAATAATTTTCAAAATCCGTACCAAATAAAAACAACCGGTTCGAAACCGGATAAAAAAATTACAATGTTTGACGCTGATAATGTAGCTTTCCATTAATGAAAGAATTTTAAAATTCCATTAATGAAAGAATTTTAAAATTCCATTAATGAAAGAATTTTCAAAATCCGTACCAAATAAAAAAAACCAAATATAAAAAAATTATTTTTATTTATATTATATTTGTTATGAATAAAACTTACAAAAATTCAAAATTCAAAAAAGTGCGAAAAGTCAGAAATATTTACCCAAATACCAAATCATAAAATGTAATATAGTAACCAATACAGAAATCCGCTATTTATTTCTAATCTTTTAAGTAAAGCAAAATGTAGCTATGTATAATTAATTCAAAAGTATAAAAAAATGCATTAAAGATTGCTAATTTACAAAAACTAAAAAATAATAACTAAAATTTAATTTAATTTTCATTATAAAAACTTATTTAATTTTTTTAGTTGGAGTTTTTCATGAAAAATAACATAAAACGTTTCAAAAAGTATTTTTTGTTCGGTTTTGAACCAAGTTCTTGTAAAAGATTAAGTAAAAAGAACACATTTGAGTCCTAATTGACCCGAACACTTGTTTTTCCCGCGACTTATTCGTCCGTGTTATTGTACATTGGACAAGAACAGCATTGTTCTTTCCAATGTACAAAATTTCGCACAAGCAATTTTTTCTTTAACAAGAACATGACCCAAAAAACTAATTTTTTATTAAGGACCTTAAAAAAACTACGTCAAAGCGCACACATTTGGATTCCAATTGAACTGAATCCTTTATATTACACAAACTTGTTAACCAACATACTTGTGCATTTGTTGTTTTATCTAATCTACAAATTTATCACATCAAATTCACTTTATGTTGGTGCGTACAAATTACTTAAGAATTTGTAAACAACACAAAAAAACATATCACTTGGAATCCACTTGGTGGCACTTGAGCACTTGATTATTCCTCTGCTTATTAGCATGTGTCATTGTACATTGATGAGGAGCACCGGTGTCCATTCCAATGTACAAGATTCTACACTTAAAGTAAATGCACTTCATTTATATACATTACACAAAACCATAAGCTTTTTTTATGAACAATTTTCGAACAAAGTGAACATATTTGGATTCCAATTGATCTGACTACTTCATTTTACCGCGACATGTTGAACAACGTATGTATGTACATATTTGTACATTGGACAAGAACATCATTGTTATGTCCAACGTACAAAAGTTTACACTGTACTGACAATCATGCACATTACGTACGAAGTAATCACACAAAGATCAATTGGAATGTTGTTCCCGCGACATATTAACCTACGTTTGTGTTTGTACATTGGACAAGAACATAATTTTCCCATCCAATGTACAAAATATCTAAAAATCACTACACACAATGTATTCACACAAATTACTTACCTTGGTTCTTTCGGGAACAAATGTAGTTTCTCCCCTTCAGGACATCCCAAAATGCATCTGTTGCTCCTGGAAAAAGAAGAATATATTAGTAAAATCCAATAAATAACGAAAAATTAAAAATACTTACATTTTCACTTTACCTGTTTGTCTGCTGCTCCAAGAAAATTGCTTATTTCTAACGTTAGCAATTTTCTTTTTGTTATTTTCTCATTGTTGGCAATTAGTGGACAAAATGAACTATCAATTTTTGTCCACAAATTACCAACTTTGGGCAGGATTTTGGCGCAATAACACTTTTTCTCCACTTTGCGCCAAATCCTGCCAAGAAATTTTATTTTTTGTAAATATTAAATTTTATAAACGTCAAAACCGTATACTTGGTGCGATAGAGAGAAATATAGAAAAATTCTCCAATGTTGCCATCTCTATCGCAACATTTATACGGGCGAATTCTCTTCAATTCGCCCGTGTCGCGTCTAGTTATTAGTCTATGATTTTGACGTTTAAGGAAGTCAGGTTGCCGTTAGTTATTTGAAAAGCTTGAGAAAAAGTTCATCGCAAGAGAATTCGCCGTGGACAAAGCGAATTAATATCAAGTGGCCTTATCATTAAAATAACACATACAAAGTAGGTGTAGGACTATTTTTATTTGTGCTTTGACAGTTCGGGTTAAAGTTTTTCTCTTTTCTTATATAGAGTTTGACTGATTGGGTGTAATCAGCTGATGATCTTCTGTGATGATAAGGCTACCTGGTACTGAATTCGCCTTGGCCGTGGACAATTTACATTTGGGCTGTCAAAAAAGTTGATACATTAACACTGCTGACAGGCCAAATGTGTAAACATTTACGTAAACAGCTGGGCTCTGGCGGCCACCTAGTATGAATTCGCCTTGGTAACGATTTTTTATTTAAAAATTTATTGAAAGTCTAGATTTCATGTAAAATTCATATACATAATAAAAAATTTATTATTAAGTTATTATTAAATTATATTTTATATCAAAATTTCAATTTCAATTTATTTTCCATAGTAATAAAAATAGCCATATGGCCAATAAAAATATATTACAGGTAAATTATATTATTCTATGAGATAATAATAGAAGTATGCCTGCATACTAATAAAACAATTAAAACTAAAAAATATGATATAATTCAAGACATAAATATATCTAAACATATCCCAAAAAAACCAACATATACCAATATCTTAGCATCATTTACTACTCCCACACAAATAGGTATGTATATTGCATGGAAACGAAGGAAATGAAGAATGAAGACCCAAATAATCAGTGTGAGAAATTTAGCTAGGTAAGTTGAGAAGTGCATAATGATTTCGCTTAAAGACTGCCGAAGACATAGCATAAGAACGCAAGTTTTTAGGCAAGGAATTCTAAAGCCGCGCAGCACGTACCAGAAATGATTGCTCATATAGAGTGTTATAAATACGCGATATAAAAATTTGAGGATTTCTAATGGATCTATTAAACGTTATCATCTGCACAATGCCCATAGGTCTTTGTGCCTTTATAATATTAAAGAGATAGATTAATAAGCGAAACTTTAAATAATTCTTAAAAAGACAAATTTAGAAATCTGTTTACATGGTTTGACACATGTGCCCTCAGCCTCAGTCCATAAACAAATCTTATAATTCGATGCACAATGTACTTAATCTTCTTTCTATTACTCAAATTGCAGCCTGAGTAAACCTCAATACAATACTTAACTTGAGACATAAGCAGCGCATGGGCAACAGACAAAAAAAATAGATAAAAATGTTTATCAAAAATTTTTAAACTAAAAATTCTTTCGTACCTATAGCTCAGTCTAACCAGACACGTCAACTTTGACAGCTGAAAACTGCCCAAATCAGGTTCTTATGCCGGCTAGTTGAGAAAGAGACATCAATTACGTAATCTACTTTTGCTGCGCAACTTTTGAAATTATGTGGGAAGAGGTGAGAAGATTGGTAAGGGGTACACTGTCTCATGTCCACGCAACTCTCCTTTGTTTTGCTCTTCGTTATATTAATCAACAACAAATTTGATGTAAAAAAACTGCAGAACTAGAATTTTATTATATGGAAACGAATGCATATAAGAGTGAGTCTATACCTGATAAATTTTTATCATGATAAATGTCAAATCGTTATCAAGATAAAATTTATCAGGTATAGACTGCATATATTAGTGTTAATGCAATGTCTTGACAATTTTGTCAGAGCTCAAGCTCAGACAAATTTGTCTTGATAAAAAACGTAAGCAAACTGTTCTACGTTTCAATTTATTTTCAAAAACTAAAATTTTTACAAAAAAATATACGTATAAAGCAAAATATGAATGCTTTAATTAAATAAAATCAGTTTAATAAAAACGGAAGTGAAATAGTGCATGAATAGTGACAAACTACCTTCACGACGCCAAACAAATTGTGATTTATCATAACAAAAAAACAACAACGTATTCTCATGTATACTAACAATAACAAAAAATTGATATCTGTTCTGCCGACAAGCGTCTT
Source organism: Panzeria rudis (assembly GCA_956483635.1). Classification (NCBI taxonomy): domain Eukaryota; kingdom Metazoa; phylum Arthropoda; class Insecta; order Diptera; family Tachinidae; genus Panzeria; species Panzeria rudis. Next base: position 91,328,398 of record OY101449.1, on the reverse strand, counting down.
GTTAGTTGTCATGATAAAAATATATCAGGTATAGACGTAGGGTAATGAAATAACATCCACAGCCAGAGCTGTCAGATTTTTTCTAACCTATTTCGCCAAATTGATTTATAAAATCGTTAAAAATCGCCAAAATCTGTTTTATGTAGTTTTTCTTAACATATATTTTGTAGTAAAGTTATTTTTATACAATATTTTTTTTTAATATAGTTTTTTAAAAAATAGTCGCATAAAAATTTTGTAAAAAATAGCTAATGGTAGGAATAAATTCGCCAAAAAGTATTTCTTGTCAATTTTTCTCAACAAAACTCAAAATCCATTAATGACTGTAATTAATACAGTATTTATCGCTTATATGCCCGTCGGTTATTTGCATATAACGTTTATATGTATCCCAACATGAGCAATTTTCTAATGGTTTTAAAAAATCCATACATATTTTTGTATTTGCATTTCGCTTATATGCATTTCTCGCTTTTATGCACCGTATAGAAATGCAAATCTTTTCAGAATGTATCAAAAAAATACTCATATATGCGCGGTACATGTTAAGTATATTTTTAAAAAATTAAAATTTGTGCACTAATTTTTCAACAGCAAGCATAAGGTTCTTTCTCCATTTAATAAGAAGTACGAGTAAAGTAACAAACTAAAATTCATTTTGAAAATTGTCAGGCAATATTCCGTTTGGTAGTATGCATTTGATGCGTCGTACGGAGTTCTTATTTGCGGTCTACACCTAACACAAAATGACTGACTTTAACATTAACTTCAAGTTAATGTTAAGTGTGTACTGTTCAAGTTAATGCCTTTTTTCAAGTTATAACATAATTGTTAGTGCATTTGTAAATGAAATTCAGGCTGCCATAAGAAGTATGTGTAAAAAAAAGAAACTTAAATTCAGGTTGGTAAATTTCTTAAAGAAATTTCCGTTTACCAGTACGCAGTTCCAAAAGAAAAGTACACGGAATTTTGGCATTTATTGTCTATTACAGGCATGTTATAACAATAAGTGGAGAATTTTTCCCGTCAACTGAAACAAAAATTAATGTTCAGACAATTGTTTGGTCACGGAATTTTTAACATTTCTAGTTTTTCGTACATTGTAATTAATTTTTAGTGTTTTTGTGTGTTGTAAATTAAAAAAATATATAAATTTGTGTGTATGCAAACAAAATTCTGTATAAAATTCTACACGATTATTTTTCCGTGTAGAAATAAATGCAAAACTCCAAACCTGAATTTCAGTGAGAACTGCATACTACGCTTTAGGTGGAGACGTAAGAACTGTGTGTAAAAAAAAACTTTCGGAAATTCACGTTAGTAAATTTCTTAAAGAAATTTCCGTTTTCTAGTACGGAGTTCCGAACGAAAAGTACACGGAAATTTTGACCGTTATTGTCTACTACAGGGATATGATTGTGATTGTGAGTTGTAAATTAAAATATAAAAGAATTTATGTGTATGCAAACATTATTCTCTACAGAAAGCTATACGATTATTTTTCCGTGTACAAATAAGAGTAAATTTCCAAATGTGAATTCCCGTAAGAAGTCCGAAGTGAAAAATCACCAAAAATGTTTGTCTAATACAGGGAGGTCATATCTATTAGTATTCGTCTCCACGTAGCAATTTTTATTGCTGCAATTGTCAAGCGTCATTTGAAAATATACACTAATATACTAGGCTTTGAAAACTAAATTTGGGATTTTGTTTACTCATTGTATTTTTTTATACATGCACCATTGAAGCATATAAGTGAGTTTTTATTTATAAGGACTGCCGATGCATATAAGGGAGTTTTTATAAATGCATTTATCGCTTATAAGCACAAGTCGTGCAAAATTTTAAATGCATATAACCGATTAATACTGTATAAGAATAAGCATCAAAATCACTTTGATTTAATATCTTCCAGACAAGTTTTAGTGGGATTTGTTTTCGAAAATAGTCTTCAGCAAAGTAATTTTCCTGAATTATAAAAATTTTTAAGTTAACATTTTCTGAAAAATAGCCATAAAAATCGCCAACAAATTTATTTATCGCCAGAAAAATCGCCATGTCGCCAAATCAAAAATGTTGACGCCAAAAAAAGTTAAAAATCGCCACGTTTGGCGAGAAATCGCCATATCTGACACCCCTGTCCACAACTGACCGAAGAGAGATGCCATTTATTATTATAATGCAGCGCCGCTTTGATACGTGGCCGCTGCAAACGAACGTAATAAATTTTGCAATACAAATGTGATAAAGTAAACAAATAAAGGAATAAGCTTAAAATAATACTAAGTGTCATGGTAGAATAATATACAAGGTAGCCCTTTCCAACATCATATGTTCACGTGTGGACCGCAGAAACATTTATTTGAAAATAAATTGCGACATAATTGTTCAAACTTACACACCGACCACACGAGCAATTGCATATGTCTTAATACAAGCAATAACGCCGGCAGAACCGCGCCGTCAATTGCCAATGTTCTTTCTTGTATTTATTGGTAGCGAGCACGTACAAATTTTAAAACATTAAATTGACAATTTTGCTGAAGAAGGTTGTGCGTTGTTTACACTGTATTCTTTTATGTATGTAATTTATAATTACATTAATAATAATTTTTTACATTTTCCAGCGATGTTCTCTTCAAAATTAGCTTTATTGTTAATTTTTTCACCTTTCACAAAAAAAAAACTCAAATGGCAATTGAATTTGACAGCTTGTGTTAAAAGATTACTGCTCAGCAATGTATTTTAACATTTGTTGCTGAATATGTATTTGAACACATATTTATACGGTCCACACGCAAATATCTTATGTCGGCAATCGAATTGGACGGTTGCTACGGCAATAATTGTCAACCTTATTGCTCGTGTGGTCGGAGTGTTATGTTCAATAACACCCCGGCCAAATGTTGAACATAAGCTGTCAAATTTGATCGGCATTTGTTGTTTGCGTGAATTAAACAAAAGAAACTTGTAGCTGTGGTAAAAATACAAAGTTTTTTAAATAAAATAAAGCAAATCAAAATAAAATAGTTTTAAACGAAATTAAATAAATTAAAATAAAGACAAAAAACATCGATCCATTGACAGTGAATTTTTTAAATTTATGTCCAATACCACAATACGTGTTCTATAGCTCAGAACATAAGCCTATACATGTACATATTTGTGTTGTTATTCTGCCGACGTTATTTCTTATGTTCGGAAATAAATATTGGGCGTGGAGACGTGCAGTAAGATTGTAATAACGCGGTGTGAGCTGTGTATGAGTGTATTAGTGTAATCATACAGACAACAAGAAGTACAGAGAAACTTAACAGCTGCATAGAAATACACTAACACTGGCAAAGGAAGTCTCAAGGTCAAACTCCTGCAGTAAGGTCGTAAGTTTGTTGGTTGGTGCTGTGTTGCCGTGTTTTTGAATTGAGTGAGTATTTCGGCGTTGTCGTTTTTGATTTTTGCCGGGAACTTCTGGGATTTTGTGTCCAGTTTTTCGGTATTCAGAGGCGGTTCGTCTCGGTTTTTTAACCCGGGGTTTTTTGAAAAAAAAAAACGGTTTTTCGGTTTTACCGAATTTGTTGCTGAGCTTGGTGCGACGGTTTATTGACAGCGTTTGTCTTTGACTGTTGGTTATTTTGCTGTTTAACTGCGGTAATTCCAACTATTTTGTACGGGTATATTATTTTTTGCTGGTGGATATATAATACTATTATTTATGTCGCGGGGAAGCGGAAGGGCGATATGCCTGGTGGGAGTGAGTCAGAGGTGTCTGATGCGAAGTTTATCGGTTTGAGCGATTTGTCGGGTGTGGAGGAAGGTACGAGGGTGAAAAAGAAGCGGATGATGAGAAGAATGTTTCGGTAGAAGGTGAAATGTTTCATTACTAGATGTTTACACATCTCCCCTGTGATCGGACTCACATTATTTTTTTTATTTGCTTTCTTCATGGTACGAACTGTCAAATGTTGTGTATATGTGAAATAACTACGTTGTACAGACAATACCACACGTATGTTTGCTACTTCTGATATACAAACACACACATACCATACCCTCTCTATTAATGTTTGACATTTTCTATCCCAATATGTACATTTGTGTTAGTTATGCGGCTACCTGTTATAATATTCTACTATGCTAAGTGCCCTATCGCACGAGCAAAGTTTGATGGAGTATGTTGGTGAGAAGGGACAGAAGAATGGGGGTGAGTACATACTTTGATGTTTTCGCAAAGATGCTTTGTTCTTCGTTCGTCGTCTATACATAGTCGTATAAACAACAACAAAACAACAGAAATTTGCAAAGAGTCTTTTCACACTATGCCTTTTTTGACAATTTTCTTTTAAGCTCCTACGAAAAGTCACGCACATTTACATTACGGACTTTTTCTCCATGTTTTTTTACTATTATACACATGGTTAATGCTGAGTGCGAAAATGATAGAGATATATAAAAAACGCTCAAATTTCAATTCGTGCCTTTTTTCTTACCCTGCTATCTTCTCACCAGCTGTCTCTCACTAACTAAAAAAGCATGCGTTTAAAGCCAGGCGAGAAAGGCATAATCTAAATTGCGTGAAAGTAAACTTTGAGTGTGCAGAAGTGAAAGAAAGTTTAAAGGAAAATTAAAAACTTTGTCAAAGTAAACTTTGGTAGTGCGAAAGGGTACTTAAGGTGGATTTAGACTATCTGTGTTTTACATCTGACTTGTCGGTTTTGAGACCCACATGTAACTTTGCGTGTCTGTCAAAATTGTCCATTTACAGACGATTTTTAATTTTTGCTTTCACACGTACATGTATAATCGCATCTGACATAACCTCTAAGTGACGCCAACACATTTTTGTTAACTCAAAACAGCTGATGTCAGATGAAAATAGAACGCGCTCTAATTGAAAATTTTGTCGCCTGAGTTTAGTTATGTAAATTTCAGGTGGCAATGTTTCAAAAGGTTCACACGACATGTATAGCTTTTGCAGTGGGAAATTTGACAAGTCAGATGTAAAACACAGATAGTATAAAGCGGCATGGCAACTTATCAAACAGAGATTTTTTTGACTGTATTAGTGCAAAATACCTCACACGTTTGCCATGGCCGTTTTGGGCGGTCGTCAGGGTTGTGTCAGTTGGATGGCGGTCGGCCCCTTTATAAACCCCGGTCCCTAAAGTATCCATCCGCCCATCAATTTATCGAGCCTTAGAGCTGAGCGTAATGTGGCGCAAAATATAGCCCGGTTTCCGATCAAAATTTTTTCTAAATTTCCATTTTAAATTTAAAAAGTTATAATATTTCGGTTTCATATAAAAATTATAATATCTCGGCTAAATTTCATATTCAATTTATATCTTACCTTTACCCGTGTTGCCAGTTTTGTTTAGTTTTGTACAGTGTACAATCAGAAAACAAAACCATTATGTTTCCAGTTTTTACAATTTAAAATTTTGTAACAGCTTCGCTGTGTCCAACTCAGAAGAGTATACAAAATTTGTTTTCTGTCGTTCTAATAATTTTTACCAAAACAAAAGTGATTTCAGGCGGTAAAATTTCAAAATTACAAATTTTTCGTGTAAGTAATTAATGAAAGTTCATTTTTAATAAATTCAAATCAAGAAATTCTTTTATATAAGTCTGTCTACCAAAAGTGCTGCCAACTTTGAAAAATAAAACAAATCCTGCGGTGATTGTCGTGATCCCCGAGAATTGCGGGCAAGTGTGAAATGAAAAATACGACAATATCTTATAGCATTTGTGGATTTTCTCTCAGCTTTACAAAATTCTCTTTGGTTATTTATCTTTTGATTTTGGAAAACCACTCCTGACGTGGTTTGTATTTAATGTTACTGGAGGCCCATAAATTGAGCTTTTCCTTTAGTGAAGTCAAGAGTTGTTTTTCATTTGATAAATTCAAATTCGATTTTAATTTATTTTTGGCAGGCCTGTAAAGCGAATACATTCTTACGATTCAATTCAGATAACTTTTAATTACTAACCCTATGTTAAGATAGATATTATTTCGGTTCAAAATTACAAAAAAAATGTGAAGTATATACCAGTTTAAGATCAATAGTAATCAGTTTTAAGAATAGGTGTTTCCGTTGTATTGAAAGTTCGAACTTAGGGACTTTTTCCAGCTCACATGTGCATAAGCAACTAAAATTTTTGTGAATAATAACTTTTTTGGTCATATTTGAATTTAATGGAATGTTTTATTATTTCTATGGGTAACTAAAGGGTGATCAAACCGGTGAGTATCGAGTGAGCACGATTTTAGGGGTGAATCCGATCAATAGCTAACGCGATCACCAAGGTAACGTGTATATTTCTTTTTCACGCGCGGGAGGGTAGCAGGTAGTTATTTCCATCTTAACTACCACCACTATATCCTCTGAATCGTTCTGGCATTTCAGCCCACTTTTCTTTTCATTGTCGGTAGCACTGGCACAACTAAACAGTGCCCATAGCCTGGCCATTCTTGCAACGAACTCCCACCCATGCCCGACGAGCCATAGCCGCATACAAATCACAAAGTTGGCAGTGTAGCAAGATATGCCAGTGACAACTCTTCTTAGTTGGATCGGAACAAATTAATGTATACAATATGACTGCAACTGTTATGCCGAATGTAAAACCATTTACATATTGAGCTTTTTGGTCTGAAGCTAACAGCGGTCGCAGTTGTAATGACATTGCCAGCGCTTTAATTAAAATATTAAAAGAACTGGTGATATAATATCCTATCATTAAAACGTTAATACTATGGAGCGATTCCTGTGTTCCACAGAACAAAAATAGGATTAACACAACAGCTATTGAAATGTTCATTAAAAATAACATAAACATGATCATACACAAATTTTCAGAACCTGGACATTCATTAATCCAAGAAGTGGACTGCGTCCATGGTGTTATTGATAGGCATTTAAAAAAATTAAGATTAATAGCCCACGACATCTTAAAATTTTGCTTGAAAATATGCTTACAAAAAAAAAAACTAAAAACTTTGGAAATGCTTCCAAATGATTTCCATGCATTCTCTGTGGTGGCCAATAAATTGGACTTTAGAACTGTCCCATTTTCAAAAATTAAAGAGATGGTATATAAGAAATCTGATGAATTTCACATTCGTCAAGGAATTGCTTAAAAATTCCACAAAATGTATTTGGGCAAAAGCTATATATTGAAAGAAGTTACTATATCAAATGATATGGCAACGCCATGACTGAGTAAATCGTGTTTTTTATGGCGGCTGATAAATTTTTCTTTTTTACTATACTTGAGCTGTGCTAAATATTTTAAATAATTTGCTAAATTGTTCACAAATTATTACGAACAAATATATATAAAAACTTTGTGGAATTAATAAATTCAGTGCACTTTGCAGGTGTTAAATTTCTCCTTGATACACGTGTCTGTCTTGCTTATCACTAATATGGCGCCTAAAATCTATAAGTGTGGTATTTGCAATGATTCTGTTGGGAAACAAGGCAGTATCCAATGCAAAATATGTGCGCTGTGGAACCATACGTCTTGTACGCAGGTACCTGATAATGAAATTGCAGCACTTAAGGAAAATAAATCACTCTCCTTCGTGTGTGCCAATTGTTTGGAGAATGCTGCTCGAAACAAAACCCTAGCTGATGAGGTTCGTGACCTAACCATAAAATTTGATTCTCTTATGACGAAGAGCACCGAGGACTCAACCTCCTTGAAAGCTGCGTTTACTATTGCTGTTGCTGAAATAAAATCACAAATGACATCGAGTATGAATGTAATGAAAGCTGATTTATTGGCATGTAACAAAAAAATAAATGATGTTCAGTCGACTATCTCCTCTAAGATATCCGACCTGGAGGTGCAGAATCATATACTACATAGAAGGCTGAATAGAGGAAACATTGTCATCCGTGGCTTGCCTAAGGGCTTGAAAGATTTGGTTGCTGTGATTCTAGCTTTGGGATCATTTTATAATATACCTATAGCACGAAATGACATCAATCATGTGTGTTATATTAACAATAAGAATCTTATTCTGGTGAAGTTCAATGACGTCTTCCTCCGTGATAAAATTATGAACCAGTACTTTAGAACTCGATCTTTGAGGAAATGTGATGTTATTGGTGATGATGGCGATGTGCATGATGTTGCTGGTGATCGTAGTATAAAGAGGATCGAAAATGTTGCTGATGGGAGTGATTTTGCTGGCGATGGTGGTGTTAAGAGGATCGTAAATCGTGTTTTCTTAAACGACCATTTTTCACCTTTTGCCAGTAAACTAAATAGTGCTTGCAGAGATCTTTTACGTGATAAGGTGATCAAGAAATATAAAATGTTTAATGCTGATAAACTGATGGCTAAAATTACCTTGCTGAACGGCAATGAGACGGAAGTCTATGATCTGGCTGGATGTACGACTCTAAGAAATGATAGTGCAGTGATTGATTGATCTTATGTCGTAATTATTTTTATGTATTTACATAGCTGTGACTGGATACAACATTTTTTATTTTTTTGAAATTTGTTACTTCCCTTATCTAAGGTTTGAATTTTTTTCTTGTTATATCCAGAATTATCTATCGCTATCTGAAATGGTTTATTTTTCTGATTTTTGAATATATATATATTTTTTTTTTGTAAATGTACATACATTTCCTCATATATTTCTTAGTATTCGTATTGAGTATATTTTTTTTCCATTGGTTGTTATTCTTTTGGTATATCGTGGTTTTCATTTGTAGAGGGTGTGTCTAGCATATGGAGGGTTTTGGGTTTGAGCATAAAACTTAGTAGAGAACTATGAAACACTACTGTGTATATTTTTGGGACCTATGAATGATGTAGGCTGGATCCTTTCCTACATTTCTTAGAGTTCTAAAGCTATACATGTTTTTTGTACTTTTTTCATTGGGTTTTTTTGTTTCAAGCTTGAAAGTTTTTGTGTATGTTGGATGCGCCTTTTGTGAATGAGGGTAACGCTATCCAGATTTTCATATATGGGTATGTTCTGTTTCGTGTGGGATTGGAGTGTGTGGGATTGTCGGGGTATTGTTGTTGTAAATATTAATTTACAACAGTAATGTTTTGATAGTTCCGCACATTTTGGTTCAGCATGATGTACAGAACATGGCCGTTAATTTTGTTGTTTGATTTTTCTATTTACCTATTTCTAGCTAATTTATTAGTTTTCTTATAAGCCAGTACTCACTTTTGATTATATACTTTTTCTGAAAATTTATTAGCTGTCAAGTAATCTTGATATACATACATACATATAAACATTAACATTTCTGTTGGGATGTTGATTTTCTTTGTTCGATCATATTTCATTTGGTTCCCCACCGTGTTTTTTTATTTTTTATGTCGTTGAATGACAATCTTGGTCCGGTAGTTAGTGACGGCTCATATCTTAGATCTGAACTTAGAGCATATAATGGACAGTTTAATGTCGGTCATTTAAACTGCAATAGTATAAAGCCTTCATCTAGGTCGTCTAAATTTGATGAACTTAAGAACATTATTAATGGCTCTTCTTTTAGTGCTGTGGGAATTTCCGAAACTTGGTTAGCTAGTAATGTTTCAAATCGTTCTGTTGAAATACCAGGGTATAAGTTTTGCAGGAATGATCGTGTTGGGACAAGAGGCGGTGGTGTAGGGATTTATATTTCCAGTAAATTAAAATTTAAAATTGTTTATAAAACCTCTATACTCAATAAGTGTGAGTCGCTTTTTATGGAGTTGTATTTTGGTAGCCATAAAGTCTTATTTGGGGTAGTTTATTTACCTCCACCTGCTGATTTTAGTAAATTTGAGGAACTTCATTACGAAATCAATTTGAATTATTCTAATATAATTGCTGTGGGTGATTGTAATTGCAACCTCTTTAATACTGCCAAGTCTAATCTGGTACACTCGTTCTGCTCTAGGGCAAATTTATGCGTCTGCCATTCGTCTAAGCCTACTCACTTTGATATACAACATGTTTCGACTTCACTGATTGACTATATGTTAGTGAGTGATCGTTTATTGTTCAGTATGTGTGGGCAGATTCAATGTCCGGCTATTTGGCATCATGCTTTGATCTTTGCATCGTTTAGACTAATACTGGAAAGCACATCAACTTTGGTGGAGTATCGTGACTTAAGAAATATAGATTGGTATGGTTTTTTATGTTGCTTGAATAACTTTAATCTTTCACTTATTTTTGATGAAACAGATGTTGATAAGAAGTTTTTATTATTTAATTCTCTTATTCAAAGCCTATATTCGTATGTACCTTTAAGGCGTGTCTTCCACTCAACAAGTGATGATGTTTGGATGAAGACCAGAGAAGTCGTGTTGGCAAAATCTCTTCGTGATCTGGCTTTTTCCGCATATCGGTCTGATCCGACACAATATAAATGGGGTGTTTTTGGTCAGTTTAGGAATAAAGCCAAGTCTGTTATTAGGAAGGAAAGAAGGAAGTATTACGCCAAGTTGTTTTGTGGGCTAGATTCGTCCGGAATTTGGAAAGTTTTGAGAAGGGGTGGGTGTTGTAGCTCTATTGATACTGGAATTGAAGGTGACATCGATGTTATTAACGAATTCTTCGCCCGTGGATTAGGTTCTACTCAAGCTCCTGATGTGAATTTTGATACATTTCATGATATGAGTGGGTCGTTTTCTTTCCGTTGCGTTAGTGATCTTGAAGTGTTGGAAGCCTTTAATAAGGTGAAATCCAAATCTTCTGGCGTTGACAATATCTCTATATAATTTTTAAAGCTTGCTTACCCATATATCTCTGACATACTTCTGCATTTAATTAATACTATTTTAACTACGTCTATTTTTCCTGAGGTATGGAAGACGGCTAGAGTTGTGCCTATTCCTAAATCTGGTAGCGTAAACGGCCCTGATGATTTAAGACCAATTTCGATTCTACCTGCCTTGTCTAAGGTTGTGGAGCATATTATTAAGGACAAAATGCTTTTATTTACTAGGAATAAAATTGTTGATTCCCAATATGCTTTTCGTCGTGGATACAATACTACTTCCCTTCTTGTAAATTTAACCGATACTGTTAGAACCTATTTTAATTCTAGGAAATTATGTGTTCTCACTTCCCTTGACTTATCTAAAGCTTTCAATTCCATATGTTATTCCACAATGATTACTAAGCTCAAGAAATGTTTAACTTCTCTAAGTCAGCCTGCAAACTTATTTTGTCTTATCTACTTGGCAGAAAACAATTTGTGGATTTGACTGGTAGAGTTTCTCGTACAGTTTCTCTTACATCTGGTGTTCCTCAGGGGTCTGTTTTAGGTCCTCTTTTGTTTCTATTATATGTTAATGATCTCCCCGAATGTGTTGACTCTAGTATTTGTAAGACTTTCTTAATTGCCGATGACATCATGCTTTTGTTTAGTACTGATCGTGACTTTCCAGATGTGTTAGAATCTAATATAAATTATTGCCTTGAAAGAATTGCTGTTTGGTCTGAGGTAAACTCGCTATCTATAAATCCTTCTAAATCTAAGGCCATCTGCTTTAGTATGTCGGAGGATGTGTTTTCTGACTTTGGTTTACAAATTCGCAATTCTCCAATTGAGTTTGTCAGTCAACATAAATGTTTAGGAGTTTTAATTGACAGTCGCTTATCTTTTGAGGCACATTTTCAATCTGTCCATCGTAAAGTCTCGAGTACTTTGCATAGGATTTATTCAACCAACATATATTTACCCCCTAGGGTTAAGTATAGATTAGCCCATTCGCTGATGATGCCTCAGGTTTTATACGGGCTTAAGGTGGTTTCAGGCGCTACTGCGACGAATTTTAAAGTTTTAGAACGTATTGTGAACACAGTTGTGAGATTTGTTTTAAACATACGGAGGAGGGAGCATATTTCTGAGCATGTAAAAAATATTTTGGGATGTTATTTCAATGAGTTTATGAGACTCAGAAATTTAGTTTTCTTTTATCGTATCATCAAAAGTGGCATTCCTGTACCTTTGTGTGATAAATTCTCTTTTTCACGTTCCTTTAGGAATAAACAGATATTAATACCCAAAATAAATTGTTCTTTGTTTGAAAGATCATTTGTGGTAAGGGTTGCTCGCTATTGGAATGGTCTGCCGCTTGAGTTACGTGTTTTTTCCCACTCTAATAATGCTTTCCGGCTCAAACTGATAGAATTTTTTTCGAATAACTAGTTGGTTGATATGGTTTTAGCTGTCATTGATGAATTCCGGATAGTTTTTTTTTTGGTTTATATATCAATTTTAAAGTTTTTATATGCATTCGGCTGGGGAGCCATTAAATGAATTGTAATTGAACTTATTCGATTAGTTGTTTAAGTAGTTAGTATGAAATTTTTACGCAATGTATTTGTGTTATTTAATATAACTAGTTTTAGTTACTTGCTTAGTCTTACTGAAACTATGTAATACGTATTTTTGGCCTTGATGGCTTTGTATTACAATATGGATAATAAAAATAAAATAAAATAAAAAAAGAAAAAGGATATAAAAGATTTACTTATATTCCTTCCGAATGCAGATAAAGTTTATTTTCAAAATTTACTTAAAATTTAAGTAAATGTTGTTAGTTTCCAATGAAATTTATTTGCTGGAGTTTAAGCAATTGTCTATATGCAACATTTTTTTGGTGCTTTACCAACTCATCAGTAGACTGCAAACACAATTTTGAACAGTTACAAACCCTTATACAAAATCCAGGAAATAATTATTTGCTGGATTTTGTATAAGTTTCAAAGCCTACTATGCTTATTTTTTGAAAATCATTGATATATTTGTAAGCTCTCAAATGGTTTTTAAAAGTTTGTACATAAGATAAAGGGTTTGTAACTGTTCAAAATTGTGTTTGAAGTCTACTGATGAGTTGGTAAAGCACCAACGAAATGCTGCATATAGACAATTGCTTAAACTGCAGCAAATAAATTTCATTTAAAATAAAATTATGACAATATGTCAATTAATGAAATTCTTAAAAGTTGTTAGTTTCCTTTTTTAATTTTGCAATACTTATTTTTTATGTTGTTTCATTTGGAACAAGTCTGATTTATGTACATACGTATGTTTTACAAAAAGTACAAATAAGAAAACATAACAGTAGGACTGTCTATTTTTGTGATTTTTGCTAAAATAAAAAATAAAAAAGCAATAATTTTCCTAATTTTATTTTTTAATATATTGTATTTTAATTATTATTTAAAATGTATTAAAATTGATGTATTTAAATTATAAAACATAGCAGTGGAAGTGTTGACTTTGTGTGTTTTTGTTTAATAAATTAATAAATAAAAACGTAACGATTGTTTTATTTAAAAAAAGCAGCTCAGGTTATAAGATATGCATTCATGTTGATACAGACACCACATTTTCTCTCCAAATATCATCAACTATTCATTTTATTCACAATTTTGCATCAATAGACAAAATTTTTCTATTTAATATTCAACTAAACACTAAAGAAAGAGTAAAATTTTAGTTTTATATGGATGTGGAGCACAAAAAGTCAATTTCAAAAACAAAATTTGATATGGAGCACAAAACAGTAATTTTGATACAGACACCACATTTTCTCTCCAAATATCATCAACTATTCATTTTATTCACAATTTTGCATCAATAGACAAAATTTTTCTATTTAATATTCAACTAAACACTAAAGAAAGAGTAAAATTTTAATTTTATATGGATGTGGAGCACAAAAAGTCAATTTCAAAAACAAAATTTGATATGGAGCACAAAACAGTAATTTTAATTTTCGTAGAAGCTTGATATATCATGATTAATCATATGCCACATACAAACCCTTTCTTATTGGTGGAAAATATGTGCAGCAATTCATTAGTAACATAAAAAAAATATTTTTCGTATATATTTTGACAAAAACTAATGTAAACCTTCATGAACGTTTTTCTCGTTACAGACTTTTTGGCATATGCGCTAAACCAATTCTGAGGTGACGAATTGTACTCTTTTTTGACAAAAAACAAAACGCTACATAATGTTTGTTACTTGCATTAAAAAATCGTTATGTGTTGTGTATATTATACACAAACACTAAAAAAATAGATATCGTTTCTGCTTGTGTATACAGTACACAAAATAACGTCCGGTTTATTTTCGAACACTGTTTGAAAGTAATATACAATTTGTTTTGGCGTTTAATAATTTACAAGTCTTTTACAATTTGATGAATGTGAATACTAAGCATTTCTTTCATGTGCATTTTTGAATCGAAAATTGTACACATTTTAATTTAGTAGATACTAAACAACTAATAAACTACATTTATATTTATTATTAAATTTTTTATAAATTTTTTTATATTTTTATAAAATTACATAATTCAACTAGCGCTTTTTATACGATCTTTAGAAACTAAATGGCGAAAAGATGGTTTTAATAGGTTTAAAAAAATATACTTTTGAAAAAAAGGTTTTACGTGAATACAAAAGATAGCTCATGAAATGGGGAATTAAAAGCGGGTGTGCTGCAAAGCGCGCGTTTTAAAATCATCTTATTTCGAGGAAGTAGTTCAGCTAGAGTTGGGAAAAATCATTCCTTTTAAGGATTCTTTCCGACCTTTCCGATCCAAACGATTAAAGGAACTAGGCCGTTCCTTTCGTTCATCGTTCTTGCTTTTTACTTTGAACAAGAAACGAGAGAGCTTCTCAGTCGGTCCCAAACACGTCAACGAAAAAGTCCGCACCGTTCCAATTAGGCAATCGTTTCACGGAATTAGGTCGCTTCGGAACAACAAAACTTTTAAGTTCAACTAAAAAGCAGATTTATGACAGCTTTTTAATTGATTTATATGTTCTAGTCGTATGAGAAATTTTATACGAGTTTAACTTGGAATCAAAGTATATTAATACAAGTACGCTCACTTCGTCTGATTAACATCAGCTGATTTCTACTACATTGTCAAATTATTTTTAGTTCCTTTTTCCAGTTTATACCCACCAAACATAAAATACATTATTTAAAACAATTTGTTTTTAAAAATATATTTTTATTTTATTTGACTATAAATTCGGATAATATCCATTTAATTTATAATAGCCCCGCCATATATGGTAATGTTTCTCTTTATGTACTGTCAAATTCAATGTAAACGGACGTAACTACACTTTTATTTTTTACAGGAGAAGCAAAAAACTAAAACTTTAAGCTTAAGACCCCACACACTTGCAACAAAATGGTGCAATTTTTCATATTGTACAATAATCTTGCCAATGTGTATTTCATATTAGAAGGTGGCACAATATATTGGCCAAAATGAAAAGGCTTTTGATTTTTGTTGCAGAATCAAGAAAACTGTGTAGTGTTGTTAACATTCTTAAGTTTCGTTTTCCACTGTCAGAAAAATTGTGCAATATTTTGTTTAAAATTATTGTGCCATTTATTGTATAGTATAGGTAAAAATAAAAATAATATGTTCAATAATTTAGTCAATAATATTGTATAAAGGATGGGACGCTTTATAAGAATTTTATAAATGGTGGATTTTTTTACAAACGTAAGAATTTGTAGCAAAACTTTTCGTACATCTTTCACAAATTTGAAGCCTAGTACGGTTTTATGTACATATACTGCCGTTAGCCTTTAAAAAAATGTGTGGATGGTGTTGAACTTTGAGAGAAGTGAAAGTGTAGCTACTACTTATACTTTTTAAGTTCACATTTAAAAAAATGTTTAAAAAAATTTATATATTCGTTCCCAACTTGAGAAAAAATTTGCTCTTCTTCTTCAGAAAGGTACAGAAGTATATTCGCAACTATTCTCAAGTCATCCTCGCACGTTTCAGAGTTTGATTTTAAATTAAATATGAAACCCGCATGTTTGTTAGGTATATGGTGCGTATATGTGTGAGTATTTTTTAGCAATTTAAATTGCTTATAACTCCCATAATATTGAACGGATATTTTTATTTCTTGCGTAGTCCAATTCTGTCAATTAACATTACACATGTTTTACGAGTAAAAATTGTCCAAAAATATAATTATAAAATTTACAAATGTAAACATTTTATTTATTTTCTTTTGTTTGCTTTTGTTAACCCTTTTGTAATGATTTCTTGTTAAATACAAATATATTAATTTCAGCATTTGCCCTTTACCATTCTTCAACATCAAGAAAATTACTTTAACAGCATCGCAAATATACATATTATATACTAGCACTATTTTAGTCAACCATTTATCTTCTATGGTCACAAAGTTTCTTAACTTGAGGTCTACACGTAACATAATATGTAAGATGAGCTTGTCAAACTCAATCGCAGAGAGAATTATGTTACGTGTATACTTCAAATTAGTGTTATCTCAATGTTATAGGAATTTTTAAGAATTCTTATAACAACAATCTTATGAGATGAACTGTCAAAAAACACATGTATGTACATGAAAATAAAATAGTTTGTATGTTTGTGTTTATTAAAATAAATGAAAAGCGATGTTTTTGATAAAATTTCTGTGTTAAATAAATGAATAAATGTGTTTAATTGATTTATAAATTAAAATTTGTGTGAAAAATTAAAAATGAAATAACTAATTATGCAAAAGTAGTGCATGTTAACTCGATGAGCATTTGCATAAAATGAAATCTTATAGGAAAAGGAAAATTACGCCTTCCCCAAGTATAAGATTACGAGAAAAATCGACATTTTGTTTTTATTATTCTGCCGACGTTTTCTCTCATGTTATATCAAAGTTAATGTCTCGTGAAGACGCTGTGTAAAGAAACATAGAAATTACATTTAAATTGTATGCTTCTCTTCTTAAGAAACCCTCAAGTACTTATTGGTACTTTTTGGTAATTATATAATATATAATGTGTTTCAACATTTTGTATTTTTATTGGAATATTAAGATGTGTATACTATGGTGCACAGGGGTAATAAAAGGGTTAATCAATATTTTTTATTTTCTGATTTATATAGTTTTTGACAATTCAGTAGAAAATACAAAAATAAAATGCCTGTTGTTTTTGTTGTTATAGATGTGAGCGTACTTGTTTAATATACTTTGCTTGGAATGAACTAACGGAACACTGTTGTTCGTTTTTGAAAATTTTTAAATATTGTGATACCTTGCATTGAACATCATATATATGTACAGTGACTCAATAAAAAAGTTGGACAGACCATAAACTTTATATATACATAGGTACATTTTGTAAAAAATTTCGTTGCTAAACATTTGAAATATGTATGAAAAATATCTCAAATGCGTTTTAAACAAAATTTTTTCACAAAAATTTCAAAACGAAAAAAAAGTTTGTATCTGGCCCTGATTGGGGGTCTACATTAGCCATGAAGTTGATATGAACATCATGTCCAACATGGCATATGGATAGTGTAGACCGCTCATGTCCATGTTTCGTCCATGCTCTGACATCGATGCCTGAACATATGGCTGAGAATCAATGTTCGCCATGAGATTCGCCGTCAACAACCATTTTCAATAGAAAGAAAAGAGACAGAACAAAATTGGTAAATATTCCATCTCTGTTGCACTACCAAAAAACATATTGATATGGCAGAACATGGACATTGTACGTATTCACCACAACAAAGAAGTTGATGAATTTTTTACAGTTGCTCTGCCGGCGTCGTGTTCCTGTCATGTTCACGTCGATGGCTCGTGAAGACGCAGGGTTAATAACGTTTTCCTTTTACATAGTGTCCACACCTGATGAATTTATATCATGATGAATGTCAAATTGATATCATGATGAAAGTTCATCAGATATAGACTCAATTTATTAATGTTACATCTGCGTTATGATATAATCATCAGAGCTCAAGCTCAGATGAATATATTATGATATGAAACGTCATTTTATTTATTGTTTTTACTTTATCGTTTATTTTCTTTATTAGAATTAGTGCAAATTATAAGAAATAAATAGTTTTTAATTAAAAAACATAAGTTTTGCGATAATTATTAAATAAATCTTATAATAAAAATAACTAATATTTTTTTGGTGGTTATTGTTATCCATATAAAGGTCTAAAGTTTCGATCTTAGCTGTACGACGAAGAAGAAAATATGATTCATCATGATATAAATTCACCAACGTCTACCCCTATGTATTGATATGAATGAAAAATTTAAAATTTCTCTGCCGACGTTTTATTAGGTGTTAGATGAAAATTCATCAAGTGTAGACACTAAGTTAAGAACAAAATTTTTTTACTTAAAAAACAGCCACAACTTAAAGCTTTAATAGTATAGACAACTAACTAGATCCGTCAATATACAACAACATTACGAAGATTGTATGAAAGAGAAAGCAAATCTTATTTTCTAACGTGGTTTCTAATTGACTATCTCATTCATACAATCTTAGTAAAAACAAAAACATGCATGTGAAACTGCATAGCACATGAGAACAAAATTTTTTAGCTGTCAAAATTGAGTATTCTGTGTTTAATAGTTTATTAAAGAATACAAACTAACCCCCATATGCAAAAAAAAAAATAAAGTGTCTTTGAAATGTATGTTAAAACAAAATTTTCATAGAAAACCCGGTTTTAACATGCATTTCAAACACACTTTATTTTTTTGCATATGGGGGTAAATGTTTAGTCCGCTTCGTAACGTAAAGGTGAATCCATTACCAGGTGGCAGCAAAACGGCAGTATTTTAATCAAGAAATGTCCAAAAAAAAATTGTCGGTGTGTTTTTCTTACTTTGTGTGAGTGTTTTTTCTTACTTTGTGTGTATGTTTTCTTACTTTTCTTCTTTATATTTTTGCTTTTCTTCTTTGTTTTTTGACATTTCTTGGCGATTTACAGAAACAAAAATTCACGTTGTTGTTGTATTGTTGTAATTGTTGCCCTATTGCTGCCACCTGGTATGAATTCACCTTGCAATGAATTGAAAGCAGACAAAAAATTTCATAAAAAATAAGTCGGGCAAGTACTTATCAGGTAATCGTTTATTTTATAAACTCCACCTTTACTCAGAGCATTGATTCCACTGTATTAGTTTTTGACCATTCTTCCTTTAAAGCATTGTCAAGGTTCTTCCTGTTGCAAATGGTGCGATTGTTATGCTTATTTTCTAAATGTCACCATAAATGCTCCTTGACGTTAATGTTTGCAGATCAAGTAGGCGATATTTATATAGGAACCACAAGTGGAAATTATGAATCACAACTAAATTGATAGTTGAGACGTAGTTGTCAAATTCTTGTTATGGAATACAACTTCATCAAAGCAGTTGCCTCAGTTCCTTACCAGTTGCGTTTTGGTTTTTATTTCGACTATTGTGTTACTTTTAAAATGGTACTTTTAGGCGCCAATCTATCCCATTTGTCAACCCATATCCATAAAATATAAAATCTCAAGAAAAAATAGTGAGGCCAAAACTAAAAATATTTAAAATATTTTGTGATGGCTACTATGGTTTCAAAAAACAGTGAGTATAGATAAGAACCTTTTTTCGAAGACAACTAAAATTAGCTGTGAATCATAATACAAAAAAATGGGTGATTCACAACTCAACCTAGTTGAGTTGTGAATCATAATAGGGGCCTATAGGTTCATCGTTCGGTTTGTTGCAGAAGTTGAATGAATCTTTTACTACAGCTTTTTCAAAAATGTTTACCAAATTTTCTTTTGGAATGATTAAATATTTGCCGTGGTCCATAATACCACCAATTACAACAGGTTTGCTTAGTGTGGCGGCAGCCATGCAACTTTAAACGAGAGCAGAACCACCGCCATGCTTTATAGTTGGCCGTAGATGTTAATATTTTAGCTCATCATTGGCCATTTTCCAGGCACTACTTTACCAATTTACTCTCATCAATAAATACCATTGAAACCGAAATGAGAAGTCTCCGTTTTTATAGCTTTTTCCGAAATTGAATATTCTTGTTGCATTTGGGTTATTTACAGGAAGACTATTTCGTGCAACTTTCCCATGAAATCCATGCTTCCCCGGATTTCTTTTACATATTGATTACAGCAGTGCATATTTAGTTATTTTTTAAAGACTGTTGTCAACTTTGGAGCACTTATTATCGGACAATTTGTTTAACAGTCCAGCCCTCATCTTATGAAGGAAACAGTTAAGAAGGTCCTTTGTTGGCTTATTTTTAAGAGTTTCACAATGTAATTTTTATCTGTTTTAAGTTTATTGTAAAATGTTACGAGATTTACAAAAAATTCTAGTTCCTTTCTTATTGTATTCTTTAATTACGAGTACCTTTCAAAAGTTAAAGTTGTGGCTGCTTTTTATGTAAAAACAAATTTTCCTTAAAAGGAAAACATTGGGTCTGATTGTGTAAGGCGTTGTCGTAAACGACTAAGTCGTTTTTTGTAGTAGATTAAAGAGCACGGGTGGTATGTTGCTTTAATCTATTACAGAAAACATAAGCGTTTACGAAACTCGCTTACACAATCAGGCCCATTATTAAATAATATGTATGTATAGTCCGACTTCTTTATTAAGCCACTGTATGTAAGTATTTAGAGCTTTCACTTTACTGGGGGTCTACACTAGCCATGAACTTGGTATTAGCATCATGTCAGACATCGCAAATGGCTAATGTAGACGGCTCATGTCCATGTCCATGCTCTGACATCGATGCCCGAACATAAGGCTGAGCATCAATGTTCGCCATGAGATTCACCGTCAACAAACATTTTCAATAGAAAGAAAAGAGACAACAAAATTGGTAAATATTCCATTTCTATTGAACTACCACAAAATACCTTGATAAGGCAGAACATGGGCATCGTACGTTTTCACCACAACAAAGAAGTTGATGAATTTATTACAGTTGCTCTGCCGGCGTCATGCTGATGTCATGCTTAAGTCGATGACTCGTGAAGACGTGGTCTTATTATTAACATATTTATAATGTTACTATCAATAACAATATATAATTACGATGTCTAATTTTAGTATATTTTACCAAACACTCACATTTTAATATTTGCTTTGATCTTTTTCTCATGCATTTTTTGACACCACAATTCCCAAAAAAAGTTGCTTTGTTGTATCAATTCGCCAATAAGTATACCTTATAGATCTACCTTGGTTCCTATGTACTTGAATGTAGAGATAGGCGCGTGTCGTATTTTTTTCGTGACACGAACACGCACGGCTTAACACAAAGCATTCGCGACAGAAAATCTGATTTCGTTCGTATTCGGGTCGTGTCGTGTTGACCAAAATTGACACGAAAAAACACACAACGATTTTAGGATTAAAATATATATGAATGCAGAAGCTTGCCAAACAGGGGGCTAATTCGCGCAGCCGTGATCGAAATTACATTCGAATCGGAATTAATTTCGATCGTGTGAAATTTTCTAATGATGTTACTCGATACGATACGGATCGAGTTTTTGTTTCTGTGTTGTAAAACGCGTAAATAAATGTGTTCTTCAACACTGAAAATGTATAAGGGATTTTAACAGGTGGAGTCATTAGCACAGCTGACTAGCCTGATTAAACGGCAAACTTAGTGGATGTTTACGATAGGCTCATAATATTAGAAGTATGTGCAAACTATCAAACACCTTATACAGAGTGCGTCCTGTATGATGCTTAACATTTACTTAAAGAGTTGTCTGCGCTGATAGTTCCGCCCATATTTCAAAGTTTGTTTACAACTGTTAAGGTAGTTTTTACGACAAATTTGTTATTGTTGTAGAAATGCCTGTACCTGTTAAATGTGCCCTGCATAATAATAAAGAAAATATGTAAACAAAAATCATATGCATGTATGTGAGCTAAAACATAAAAAGTAGATTTTACACAAAATGTGAAAATTGTTCCTTTCTACTAGTTTTTTTGAGCTAAAATCATATTTTATATAAAAAAAGACAACGTTATGACAAATGTAGAGCAAACATATTTAATAATAATTAATTATAACCACAACTTTTCCTTTTTTATTCTTGAAAAATATCATTTCGATTGCCTTTTTGCTTGCGAGTAAAAACTCGCAAGGTTGCGTTCGAGTGCTCGCTCGCTATCGAATGTCGTCATTAGAAATTTCGATGCACTTTATTAGATATCGGATAAGAGAATCCCAAAAGTGCAAAAACTCGCACATTCGAGTAAGAATTCGCTCGTAAGCGAATGCGAGAATTAGCCCCCAGGTATTAGATATATGCAGCTCCAATTTTTGATTACTCTTAAGTCGCACAAGATTATTGAGTGAAAATCTTGATAAGTTACTGTTTCTCAACAAAGATATGTAAATAAAAAAACAAATGGAACATGAAACGTTAAAATAAAAGAAAAATATGTCTTTGAATATAAAAAAAATGTTTTTTGTTGTTTGTTTTTGGATTTGATTGCGTGCGTGCTGTGTCGAGTCGTGTTTTGAACATTTTTGCCATTCGTGTTTCGTACGTAATGGACATGCCAGTATTCGTGTTTGGGTCATGTCGTGTTGGAAAATTTCGACACACGCCCATCTCTACTACTTGACAACTTTAATTTAGTTTTAAGTCTAATAAGCTCCGATAAATGAAATGAGAAACTATATAGAATTTAATTGTCTTATCCAAAAAGCAAATTCCTTGTAATCAAATAATTTTAAAATGGTTCTAAAGCCATACGGTATCATATAACGAGTAGTTTTAAATTTCTGTGAAGACAATATTGAGAGCATTATGGCTTCAAATATTTTGCACTTGGTTAACAGCGAGGAATAAACTAAAATCTGGCCACCTACGTTTATTGTAATTTTTTACAACTGTAATACATTTTCTTAATGAAAATTGAAATTAGGGCCATGCTGAAAATTAACGGCCTGTTCCACGATATGGTATCGTTTGCTGGATTTCTAGACGAAAAACAACTAGTCAGAAAATTATTTTTGTTTTCAATAATAGTTTTATTAATTTTTTCAATTATCATTTTTTAATTGTTAGGAAAAAAAATATTTTCAACAATACCACTTATAATTTTGTTCTGCAAATATACAGAAAACTTATTTTTTATTTTAATCGCCATTGTCGTAGCACACAGAGTAATATGAAAAAATCGCCAATACAGAAATTTTAAATAATTGTTTTCTGTATGCCGAAAATGACCCAACGTCTATACCTGATACATTTTTATCATGACAAATGTCAAATTCCATATGTGAAAAACAACTAGCATAAAAAAAATTATTTTTCAATATAAAGTTTGACTTTTGTATTTGGAACGATTTTCCGTCATCCCACGTCAAATCTGGTTTGTAAACAGACCGGTTTCGGCTATGTGCCATCTTCAGTGTTCTATTGAATACTTTGTCATGATAAAAATATATCAGGTATAGACGTAGGCTTAAAGATTATTGTTGAACACGTGCATTACACATTTTAACCAGATTTCATGTTCTGAACAACATATGTATGTAAATCACCCGGGCACTGTTTCAATATACCATATCCACAGCAACAAGGCAAATTTAACTTGGTTTTATTTTTTGCAAATATATACTACATTCATACGCACGTGTTATTTGCAAATAAAAACGTAGTGATACCAAGTACTATTTTTTTATTGTAACTTAAGGCCGAGACACATAGAATCCGTCATACGTTATACGTCGCCTTTTTCAACTGACAGCTAAGTTAAAATACATGTTTTCTTATGAACTTGATCACATACAGTACTTCTCCGTCAACGCAAAGTACAAAGTTGGCCAACTTTTAACTTTTAACGTACGTTGAGTACTTTGACAACAATTGTTTGATTTGTTCTTTGTTCTGGGTTTGTTTTTCGCTCAAAAATAAAATAATTTAAATTAAAATTTATTCGATTGTATAAAGTTTTGGTGCTTTGTTATAAAAAATAAAAAAATAAAGAAATTAAGAATTAAGAAATAAGAATTAAAATAAAGAATTAAAGAAATTAATATTAATAAATAAATAACAGCTGATTTTCTCTCCGTTAACAAAGTACTCATTGTGCCAACATTATCCGTCATTCCGTTAACGTCAGTTGAAAAAGGCAACGGATGACGTATGACGGATTCTATGTGCCCCGGCCTTTACTAACTCACGAAAACAATTACTGATTAACGCGCTATTTGCAAATAAAAAGCTTGGGTTGCCACCTTTACATATGTTTGTTAATAAAAATTAATAAATAGATAAATATATTCACAAATAGATGAACAATCAATGATTTAAAAAGTTATAATAAAAAACAATACTTGGTATCAATGGGTTTTTATTTGCAAATAACACGCGCGTATAAATGTAGTAATAGTTTTTTTTTTTTTTTTTTTTTTGGCAATGCTGATAATTATTAACACTTCTTTACAGAGAGTAATAGAAACAAAACAAGTCAACATTATTTTAATAACGGTTTATTAGATCACGTGCCTACAAATTACTCTGTTTTACCAACATGAAAAAAACGTGATGAAAAAAGACAAACGAACAGGAATAGAAACAAACAAATTAAAACATTAAAATATATTTAAAAGACAACACTTACACGTCATAAAACAATCATGGCAAATGTTATTTATTGGGTGCAGCACAGTGGTGCATTCATTATATAAGGATAGTTTTTAGTATTTAGTTTAAATCCTACACAAAATTCAAAAGCACGGGCATTAAGTATCAGTAGTTTTTTAGAATAACTTTGCTCTAAGAAAAATAAACTGGTTTTGAATGTTGTATAGAACTTGTTTGAAAAAACATACATATTTTCTCATAGTTTCATTTGAACACACACAAAAAATGAATGAAAAATGGAACAGGTATGAGAATAAAGAAAAGAAAAATAGTATTTTTTTCGTTTCGTATTTCCAAACAATTAATATAAAGGGTACTTGAAAGGATACAAAATTGAGTTTTGTTATTAAGGCGTTTATGTATCGAATGCGTTATTGAAAAAAGCACTTGTTTGTTTTTATGTATAAAACACACTTGTTTTGATATTACATATGTATATGCATGTATGTGTATTATAAAAAAAGTTTGACTATTTTATCATTACATATTTTGGTTAAAATGGTTAAAATCAATTTTTTGTATATTATAAATTTTTTTATTATATATATTTTTTTTGTTCTTAACATGACGTTGTTGCATTTTTCAATTTAATATGTGTGTATATTTTCTGCACTTTACTAAGCCGTTAAAAATTCTGTTATATTTTATGTAATTTCCACACTGCACTTTAATTATTTCATAAGATCATGTGCATTTCTTTTAATTTCTTATAACTTTTTCCATATTTAATTTACCTAATTTCACCAACCGTAACAAAATGTTAAATGTAGGTATATATTATTTTTCTACAGCACTAAGTACATGTGTACATATAATATTTCTTTTTTCCACTTTGTTGCAAAAAAAAAACAAACTTTATCTGCTTATTCATAAAATTTAGCAGAATATGTATAAATTGTATACGTTTTTTGGTGCTTTTTCTTTCAATATTTTTATAACAACCGCTCTTATATGTTTTTCATTTACTTGCAAAACACTAACTGATTTTAAATAAACATACTTTGCAGCCATCGGAAACAACTTTTTGTTCGTTAAGTGCATGAGTTAAAAGAAAAAACTTATCGAAACTCTCTCGATTTTCTTTATTTGCTCTCGCCACAAACTAACAGTTGTCTTTTAACAAATGTAAACAATGTTAACCTCACACTTGCTGTTAGTCGAATATTAAATATGCCGGTTTTGTGAGTGCAAGTGTGAGTTTGTGAGAAAAATTAACACAGGGCAACACTCCAAAAATTTCCAGAGTTCTGTTCATAGGTTTTGATTAAATTAAAAGTGCTGGTTACGATAGCATCATTAGTTTTTTCCCTGTAAAGGGCACTTAGATGACTGAAATACATTACGTTGATAGAAATTGCATATTAAATAGAAATGAATAAACCAGAAAATTTTCCACTCCAACACTCCGGAAAAGTGATGCAAATTATCGCAAAATTTCTCACTTAACTATCTGCTCATCTGATATCGGAAATTTCTTCTTCCAACCAGGGATGGCAAAGTTGGTACAATTGTACCATTTTTGGTACAATTCGGATTTTAAAAGTACAATGGTACACCAATGACTTATTTAGTACAATTAATAATTTTTTTCTTTTTTTTTTAAGAAAAACTACTTATTGCAGTTCTTTTATTGTGATAAAATATTGAAAACAAAATTTGGCTTAAAAGTGGTCAAATAAGGTTAGCTCACAAAACGTCTCTTTACTTTCAAGCTCTTACTGAGCATATTAGTCTAGAAAAAATAAAATTTTATAAATTTATTTGCATTGAGTAAAGGTAAATTTCTCGGAACTTTATTGAAACTATGTATGACGTTCTACCTTCTAATAGATAGTTTGTGAGCTATTTTAGATTAGAAATTGCAATAGCTAAATCCGACTTAAGCACAGTTTCCATTTTGTCACAGATATATGTACAGAAAAGTGATGTATTTTCTGTATTTAAAAAATTTTTCTGTACTTAAAAATTTTTCTGGTTTCAAAAATCTGTTGGTACAATTATGCCCAAAAAAGTACAATTTTAGAGAAGAATTTGTACAATTTTAAAATCTCATTTGCCATCCCTGTTTCCAACCCTCGAGACGTGGGTGCATATCTGTACATGTTTTATAGTAAATTTTTAGCTTGGTCTTTCAATGTTATTTATGTTTAAATTCCTTTTAATTACAAAATTCTGTTTTAAACTAAACATTTAAATCAACATTAATTACCAGTCTTGTACACATAAATTCGATTTAGTTTTGTAAATTATCATATGATTTTGCCTGCTTGTTCTTCTTGTGCAAACAAAAAATTTGCGGCCGCTGACAATTTAGTTTTTGTTGGCGTGAAATTTGGGTTTTCTTTGTCTATATTTCCCTTTCTATCATTTCGTAAGCTGCTTTTATTCCTGAATGAAACACATATTTACATGTTCATATATACATACTTAAGTATAAAATCATACCATAAAAGTTTGCCTTACACAGCGTCTTGCCGAGCAAATTATTTGTTATAACAATTGTTAGCACAAGAATTTGTCACGTCTGGACCGCTGTTGTTACTGTTTTGTCATTGTTATGAGATCGTTGTTAAAACAATTGTTATAACGACGATGTCTTAACAACAATCATTGTTTTCAATACGAAAAAAATAGACAGCAAACAAAAGAAATTTGCTATCTCTGCTGCACCACCTTAAAATAATATGACTAGGCCTAACAAAAACATTGTACGCACTCTCCACAACAAAGACCTTAACAAATTTTTGTTAACAGCTCTGCCAAAGTTTTGTTCATTGTTATAACAAAAAATTTGCTCGTCAAGGAGTAGTGTTAAGTAGAACAAAAAATGAGAAAATGGGAATGAAGAGTAATAAATTATTGGCAACACTGGAAAAGTGCAGTTTAGGGGCTATGTCGTTCTCTTATTTATATTGAAAATAATAATAAAACATTTATTTTCAAAATAAATATATATGTAAGAGAACTACATCGACTTGTCGACATCGTGGGACAGGCCCTTAATATTAACTTAAAAGTCGTTTAAGTGGTGATAAGCAAAATACACGTGAGCACTGACGACGGAAGTGTAGCGGCTTCCGAAAGTGGCGCTACTTTGTTCTGCTGTGTACGTTGAAAAATTAAGTTGATGGTAATTTTTCCATTGTTCCTTGGAATATTAATCATGCCCAATTCTTTATGAATTAAACTTTACGAATCTTAGCCTAATACTCAATGTATTCACAAGCAAATACGTTAGAAATAATAATATTAATGAATCTTATTGATTCTTTTCTTTGACAAAGTTTTTTCTATTTTCCTTTAAACTTTCTTTCACTTCTGCACACGCAAAGTTTACTTTGCAAATTTTGTGTTTTGTTGTTGTTTATACGATATTTAGTGCCAGGCCACACGGGCGTTTTTAAAACGCGCGTTTCTACTTTTTTGTATAAAGTTTGAAAGTTTAAAAATTTAAAACTTTCAAATTTAATATAAAAAAGTAGAAACGCTTAAACCCCGCCCATGTGGCCTGTCACGTGTAGACGAGGAACGCAGAACAAAGCAACTTTGCTAGAACATCAAAGTCTGTACTTACCCCCATTCTTTTTTCCCTTCTCTCCTACATACTCAAGACTTTGCAAAGCAAACTTTCCTAGTGCGAAAGGCAGTTGGTATTTTTTTCAGAACACAGGCCGTGGCTTGCTGATCTTCCCCATTTTTGTCAACAGATTTTGCTATTTTTGCTTACTGTTATTATTAGCGCTGTTAACTTGTCAATGTTGCTTTTTTAAAATATCGAATCAATATTTTGAGGGGAAAAGTTTCACCTAGATTTTCGAAAAAAAAATTTATGTGACCAACATGCAAGCAAGCCCTTTCAAACAAAAAAAGAACTTTAGAGATCGGTTCAAAAATGACAGAGTTATGCGTGTACAAACATAAAAAAAATAAAAGAGAAGCATACACACGAATTGACAACCTCCTTTTTTTAAGTCGGTTAAAAATAATTTTGCTGCATAAAACCAATGAAACAATTTCATTAGATTTATTTCATTAAAGCCTAGTACTCACTCAAGATATATTAATACAGGTAGTGGTAAAAACACAGCTGTTTATCTATTTTCATTATTGAAAGTGTCAAAAGTTGTTTGTTTGTTAAAACCTCTTGAAGTGATGAAAGAAGTGCAAAGAAAAAACTAAAAAAGTAATTTGAAAAAAAAATCAAGACTTGGGCAGAGTTGAGAGTAAGGTGCAGAATAAATGTTTTCCTTGTTATGATGTTAATTTCTGTAAACAATTGTTCCACATCACAATCGCTATTATTTACTGAGGCCTATTTCTTTCTATTCATTACTAAATAGCAGTAGTGGAAGTGACAAATTTTTCACTATTAGTTTGGTGAAACTGAAAGTTTAGTGCAATTTGTGGAATTTGTTTTGTGTTCTCGGAAAATTTTCTTTTGTTCAGACTTTCGCTTGTTTGACACTTTTGGCAACGAAACAACAATAAAAACCCATGTTGTTTTTGTCATGTGTTATTTGTTTTAGTATTACCACTACCTGTATTAATGGATCTTGTACTCACTGATGCCAGAAATTCTGATTTCTTACGATATGACATACTGTGTCGTCATATCACAAGTTTTTTACGATATGACAATACTGAGATATCCATACATGGTGTATGCATAGCTGCCAGAAATGACGATTTTTTACGATATGGCAAAAAACGATATGACATACTGTGTTGTCATATCGTAAGTTTCTTACGATATGACAACACTGAGAAAGCCATACACTGTGAATGGCTTCCTCAGTGTTGTCATATCGTAAAAAACTTACGATATGACAACACAGTATGACATATCGTTTTTTGCCATATCGTAAAAAATCGTCATTTTTGGCAGCTATGGGTGTAGGGCTATCTAAGCGTTGTCATATCGTAAAAAACTTACGATATGACAACACAGTAAATCATATCGTAAAAAATCTGCATTTATGGTATCAGCGGTGCTGGTACTCTGCTCAAATTTGTGCAAAATGTGGAGCAATATTATTGATTAATTCGTTCGAAAGAATTTACATGTACCCAATGTTAACTAGCACTTAAACTATGCTACAAAATCTTATGTTTGCAAAAAAATCTCCATGTGTGTGTTATAAATTCCATACGAAAAAAGACCACCCATTTGTTCAATTCACAACCTGTTGTAGGTGATGTAGTTCGTATAAATGTTGTTGGTAATTTCCACACAAACACGTTTATAAACAAATGTTTATAATGAAATTACCAATAATATTTATACGATCTACAACACATACTACATGTTGTGAATTGGCCAATTATTTCGCATAAAAACTTAAAATGTTACAGTTACATTTCATATGTTTTCCTCAAAGAAAAACAGAATACTATTTATGCAAATTTTTTCATGAACAATTCATGCCAATTTTTTATATGTATTTTGACAGCATTTCACGTGAAATGTTGAAGAGAGTACCAAGCTTAATCCACTGACAATTTCGCGAATCCAATGAGAATTTCACGAATATTGTAAAATAATTTCATTGGTTGAAACAATTTTATTAGATTTTTTCATTAATACAATGACAATTTCACAAATCCAATGAAAACTTCACGAATATTGTGGAAGAATATCGTTGGTTGAATTTTAAGGAAAGTTTCCGTGAATATGTCAAGCAATGAAATTCTTTCACAATATTACTGAAATTTTCATTGGATTTGTGAAATTATCATTGGATTACTGAAAAAAATCGAATGAAATTGTTTCAATGGATTTATGAAGCAAAATTCTTTTAGTGTAGGTCTTAGTAAGCAAGTAATCACAGAAAAATCTTAAAACGGAAACTTTTTATCGAGGAAGACTAGGATGCCCCATTATTTGTATGGGACACTTCCAGTACAGCTAGAGGGTTGAAATTTAGTATAAAGGTAGGTCTTGATGAGTACACAGAAAAAAATCTCGTAGGTAATAATGAATGAAATGGTTCGTAATTTATCAAATAAAAAAATTTTTCAATCAGCAGGGTTTTTATTCAAATCTACTTAAAAATTCTTCAAATTGAATGTCTTTTAGTTAAATAAACATAAAATTTTAGTAGAAAGTTAATTTTAGATTTACATGTTGGTTTGAATAAAATTTCTTAAAATATACGCATAAATTTATTCAAATTAACACATATATGTATAGTTAAACGGGTAGTAAGTTTTCGTAATCGACTTTAGTAGAAACAAAAGAAACATTTATTCAAATAAACAACCTTCGAGGATGTCAAATTGAATAATTTGAGTGTTGAGTTGACAATATTTTGTCAAGTTTACTGCTTCAGATGAAGAAGAACAAGAGTTTTTTTTGTATTGTTTATGCACATACATACATACATATTTATATGTGTATATGTATGTACATATATTTTAATACTAATTGATGGCATGTTGAAATGAAGAAAATTCTTAAAAATTAATAATCTTTTTTAGTCGAATTGAGAAAAATTCTTCAGTGTGAATAAATTTATTCATATTGGAGAAAGAAACGTAGTTCAAACTCCGTTAAAATAAACAGAACTATATTTGTGTAATTGAATAAAATTCTGTTTTGAAGTCATTTCTTCAAATGTACTAAAGTAATGTACATGGATTTGAAGAAAGTTATTCATTGTGATGAACATACGCTGATCAAAAACAGTTATTTTCTCTATAATGATTGTTGTTAATATCATTTGATATTGTGTGGTTTAAGAATTAAGTGCGTCTTAAAAATAATAGAAATAAATAAGAATAAGAATAAATATAAAAAAATAAAGTAGTATTTAAATAATTATAGATAAGTATATGTATATGTAATTATGAAGTTTTAACATAAAAGGAAGATTGGTTTTGGACTACTATAAGAACAATTTAAAATTAAATGAAGGAATGCGGATAGTTATTGTTGAGCTTGTAACAAATTATATGTTACAAAATGATATTCGTATGGCTATGCCCCTATTGTGATTCACAACTCAACTAAGTTGAGTCGTCAATGCTACGACCCAACTCAACCATTTTTTTGTATTATGATTCACAACTAATTTTAGTTGTCTTCAAAAAAATGTTCGAAAAAAGGTGCTTATCTATACTCTCTGTTATTTTAAACCGTAGTACCCATCACTAAATACTTTAAATATTTTTATTTTTGGCCTTATTATATTTTCTTGAGATTTTATATTTTACGGATATGGCAACAATATGTGTTGACAAATGGGATAAATTGGCGCCTAAAAGTACCATTTTAAAAGGAATTAAAAGTAACACAATAGTCGAAATAAAAACCAACACACAACTGATAAAAAACTGAGACACTGCTTTGATGAAGTTGTATTCCATAATAAGAATTTGACAACTACGACTCAACTATCAATTTAGTTGTGAATCATAATAGGGGCCTATGAATTTGGTTGAAAACATAGCAGAATATATAGTACAAGTTTTCCAAACCGAATTTTTGGTAAATACATACATATATATATATATATATATATATATATATATATATATATATATATATATATATATATATATATATATATATATATATATGTATATATATATATATATATATATATATATATATATATATATATATATATATGTATATATATATATATATATATATATATATATATATATATATATATATATATATATATATATATATATATATATATATATATATATATATATATATATATATATATATATATATATATATATATATATATATATATATATATATATATATATATATATATATATATATATATATATATATATATATATATATATATATATATATATATATATATATATATATATTTATATATATATATATATATGAATTTGTGTTCTTGTAGAAAAGTGAATAGATTAATATACATATTTACGGGGATATTACTAATTGAGGCAACCTGGTAAGAAGCCACAAGGAAAATTTTACGATAAATATTTTAACCTGGTACGAGAACTAAATAAATGGTGCTCTTCAAAAAAGATCATATTCAAATAAATCTTCCTCTAGTGATAAAAAAAAGATCCTTAAATCTAAGTAAGAACATTATAAATATATTTTGAATAGTAGATTTTTATATAAAAATTTTTCATAAGATCTTCCAGAAGTAGATATCGATGATAGCATTGAAGCAATATTAAATGACAACTGTTCTTGGGCTGAACTTGGAAAGCATTAGGTTGCATTTAAAACTATAGGCCAATGAAGTGGTGAAGGCTAAATGTACATCTGATATAATTAACAAATGGGTGCAGTACAAAAAGCCATTAGGATTTAAACTGGTGCGATATAAAATTAGTTTGCTTGTTTTAATAAATTTTTTAAATATACTTATGTAAGTATTTACAATTTTGTAGTTCGATATGGACTTTAAGCATTTATACCCAAATGCTGATAGTTTTCATAATGGTTTTGAACCGTTCGCCACAAAAAATAATTCGGAGTTTCATGATCGTGTCAAAGACCAAGCAAGCAAACTCTTATTGCAAAGCATTGACAAAATGAATAATATAACAGAAAGTAAGATTTGGTATACATTTTCTAATTTATTAACAACAACTAATGAAATAATTTTATATATTTTGAGATGGTCGGTGCCTTGGAATCTTTTACCTGCTACATAGCATTTTAGTGCCTTCTTCAAAAATTATCAATGTAGTAAATGGAAAAAAATATGCACGAGATACTCTATACGAGACTCACAAAAGAGTTTCATTATTGATGGAACCAACTATATTGGTATCGGGTTCAATTTTAGAGCCCCAAGAAATAATAGTGTATTTTGAGGGGATAAAATATAGAATGCATTCTGCAGTTAATGCTACCGATACATGTTTTAAAATATTTTTTACATTTAATTTAGAATATCCAAAGGAGTCGATATTAGTTTGGTCATTCGTTCAAAAATATTTTTATAAAATCGAAACAAGTTCTGATTATAGTAGTCCACTAATAAACTCTCTAATATCTAACTTAACCCCTTGTGGACCAAGGCATGACATCGTTGAAAAAGTTTAATTTTTTTTATGAAATATTGAAACTAAATTCTTTAGAAAGCTATTTAGAGAATTTAAAATTTTTGGAGGACCTGCTAGGCCCCTAGATGGACCTGGTACTTTTAAGTACCGTCGGGTCAGCGTGAGTCAAAAGTAAAAATAAAGTCCCAATGATTTTTTAAAAGTTTTATTTATATTTTCAATACTTTAGTGAGTAGTTAGGTTATAAACTTATTCCATTATTATAGTAGTCCACTAATAAACTCTCTAATATCTAACTTAAAATAGTATGTTGCGAATTCCAAAATGTTAAATTACACTTTGATTGAAAAAATTTATAAATTCAGTTGACTTTTACTCATTATTGGCCATACATATAAGCAATATCACATATTTTGCATACAAAATTAAAAACAATTTATTAAAAAGATAAATTTTCAAAGGTGATTATCAGGCTAAGATTCGTAAATTTATATTCAGAACAAGGAACAAGGGAACAATCAAATTGATGTTGAGTTTTTCCTTGTTCCTTTGAATATTAATCATGTATGTTGAGTCCTAAGTATAAAGTAACGATCCTTAGCCTAATAATAATTTTGGAATGTAATAATTAGTTTATACATTTTGTATCAGAATTATAATCGGTCATATTCTACAAGTCGAGTCGATTTGAAATCGTGAGATTCCCAATAGTGGTCCTGCTTACTTTCTTAAAATCATAAAACAAATTACAAAAGATTGAAAAAATTAGCTATTAGTGGCATTACTTTTCAAAAATCGCACGATTTCAAACCGACCAGATTTACAGAACAGGGCCATATATTTTTATTTATAAGCATGAATGAATGTACAATTTTTAGTTTGTATTAATTTTCTTATAATAAATATAGCGTTAAGATCTTCCACCTTTAGGTTTTTAGTTTTATTTCATGATGTTTTTTATGAAAATTTTAAATTGTCTTAGTATTATTTAATACAAATTTGTACCCTTTAGTATCAAAATAATTAAATGTATTAAATTGTATGTATTAATTGTATATTAAATAGTATACATATACATATGTATATTAGTTTAAGCAATTTTTAATAATTTATAGTTCAATTAAATACATTTAATTATTTTGATACTAAAGGGTACAAATTTGTATTAAATAATACATACGACAATTTAAAATTTTTCCTACGGGGGTTTTGAAACGCTTTGGAAATTAACGATATATTATCGAACTGAATAAAATAGTGTTGTTGAAATGAAGAAACATTCTTATATATGAAAGTTATTATTCGTTATTTTGAAAATTTTTTTTATTTTATTTTACGAAATTTTCGTCAAATTAACACCATGAAAAATAACGATTGAATTTATTTAAATAGACTAATTTTCTTCAAATTGACAATTTTACTAAAATTTAGAATTTTACTAAAAAATTTATGTTGAATAAACGAAAAAATTTGTTAGTTGTATAATGACCTACTTTTCTTCAAATCTACATGCCATTTTGCGCTATTTACTAGGGATGTAACGATACGCCGTTTTGCCGATCCGATACCGATTCCGATACTTAAAAATAAATATCGCCGATACCGATTCCGATACCGATACGAATATTGAAATTGAGTTCAAGTTTAGATTAACAAAACTCAAGGTGGGCAATTTTTTTATTATACAAAATTACAGTGTAAGAGATTATTAATACAGGGTGTTTTTTTTAGAGGTATAGAACTTCGAATTGAAATAAAACACAAGAAAATCGTTTTAATGTCCATCAATTTGGCTTTATTGGAAGGATAATTTTATGCCATTAATGTTTAAATATGATTTCGGGCATGTGGCCGCCGCGGCTGGTTCGAATAAAGCCAATTCTACAGGTCCAATTTTCAACCACTTTTTCGAGCATATGGGGCCGTATGTTGGCAATAACGCCACGAATGTTGGCTTTCAAGTCCCCTAACGTTTCTGGTTTGTTGGCGTAGACGAGCGACTTCACATATCCCCAAAAGAAAATAATCCAATGGTGTCAAATCACACGATCTTGGTGGCCAATTGACAGGTCCATTCCGCGAAATTATGCGCTCATCGAATGTTTCCTTCAATAAATCGATTGTGACGTGCGCTGTGTGGCATGTAGCGCCGTCTCGCGGCTTTAATTCTTGCACAAGCTGGATCTTGTAAGGTCGCAAGCCAAGATCTTTGCGCAAAATCTTCCATAAAGTTGATGGACAAAGCTCCAATTGCTGTGCACGGTGGCGAATCGACTCATTCGGGTCCTCTTCAACACTTTGCTCTACAGCGGCAATTGTTTCTTCGGTGCGCACTGTTCGACGTCTCTGCAGATGCGTATTATCACATAGAGTAAACGTAGTGCGAAAACGATCCATGGTTAACCGAATTAATTGCTCTGATGGACGATTATGTCGACCATAAAATGGACGGAGCTTGCGGTAAGCTTCGTGAACTGAACCATTATTTTCGAAATAAATTTGCACGATTTGCAAGCGTTGTTCTTTTGTCAACCTGTTCATGATGAAATGGCAAACCAAACTAAATATTAATCACTTGACAGCTGACAAAATGGCCGCCAGTTAAAAAAGTGATGCCAACTTAAAGTTCTATACCTCAATAAAAAACACCCAATATTTAAAATTTATATTAATCCAGTATATAAAATTGGAAGTCATTTTTAAGGAACTACATTTTTATTGCTTCCAAAGAATCTATATTAAAAATATGCAGATAGTTAGCAGAAAAGCAAGTACAAATTTGTAATTCCTTTATAATTTTAAAAAATCGATTTTTAAAGGACATTTATCAACTATTATTCTTCTAAATAACTTAATAGCTTAATTATTAAAAGTCTTCTAAAAATTTATATTTATTCACTTAAATTTACATGAAAACAGTTTTGTGTTTAAATTCGCATTAAAAGAAATAAGTTCTGAAAATGGGTAATTTTTCATCATTTTTTGAGGAATCATTATAGAACACCGAAAAAGATATTTGTCCTAACATCGCTTCAAATTCGGTATTGGTAATCGAAAAAGCGAGCTTCTTGCAATGACAAGCAAATGTGAAACTAATTAGAAATTATCCAAATTTAAAATATTTCCGGATCGCGAATTCTACATTTTCATGACTTCTTTGGAGTATCTTTTTTTGCTGGGAATAAGATTTAAAAAACAACGAATTGAATTTGAGTTCATGGTAAAATTAACAATAAATAAATTATTGTTTTTGCAAAATAACAGCGTAAAATATTATTAATTTTTAAAATTGATATTAATAAGATTTAAAAAATAACGAAATGAATTTAGTTCTTGGTAGAATTAACAAAAAATAAATAATTTGTCAAAAAAAAAACTGAAAATATTTTTAAAAGTATCGTCGTATCGATAGTAAAATATCGCCGACACCGATGTATCGGAAAATCTGAAGTATCGCCGATATATCGGTATCGGTATCGGTATTCGTTACATCCCTACTATTTACCTCCCACTTATGGTTCAGTGTATATAATAAGGAAATCCTGATAAGGGGAATTTTCTATCTAGGGCACTATAGTGCCCCATAATTGTTGTAGGATTCACAAAAACATAAATGTTATAATAAGGCCAAGTAAATATCTAAAAATTTCGACTGATACCTAAATGAGGACCAAGTATTGATAGGGTTAAAGTACCATTTCTATGAACCTGCTAGCTTGACAATATTTTTGCCTTTCTAATATGGGAAATAATTATGAGGAAATTAGATGTCATTTTACCTCTCAAGAGCTTGGCCATCTTTTTGATCTCAGTACTTTTAACGGTGGAAATATTTGAATAGCAACTTGACTTTAACTTCACATTTATGTTTTTGTATGAATATTCTCATTTCTCTGAATCACTCAATCGAATGTTGTCATCAAATTCTTTTATTATTTTGCACACATTTTGCCGGAATCAAAAAAATTTATAGCACCAACACAAAAAATTAAAAACGAAAGCGAAACCAATAAATTAGAAAACTCCTTATAATCATAAATTGTTGCAATTTGTTAATATTTCATATTAAATTTCTTTCTTTAATATTTTTCTATTATACATACTTATGTATTTCTATTCATTAAAAAAAAATAATAATCAAGAAGTAGCAAAATATACACACATAAATTATTAGTAAAATTTAAAAAATCCAATAAACAAACAAACAAAGATGCATAAAAGTTCAAATACATTATTGTAAAAGGTGAAGAAAAAGATCACGATCATGTTATAAGCATTACTTCTTTTAGTTTTCTCAAACCCGCAAAGCGAACGAGCATCTCTGAATATTTAATCACAGCTCATTAACAGATAAATTGCCATTTATGTTGTTTGAGTCTATCTTTGGCTGACTCTTAAAAAAATATTCTAAAAACCACTGACAAACAAATTATAACGGCGATTTCCCATTTAGCCTCAAAAGCTGCAGACAAAAATCTCATATTTCAGACTTGACATTTTCCATAAAAGCCCTCTAGATGAAAACTTTAGCAAAGTTTTCATTTTTATTTTGGTTTTTCGTTATTTTTGATTTGTTTGGAAATCGTATTTATCATTGTTTTAACTTTATTTTTGTATTTAAAGATTTGTTAAGAAGATAAAAAGTTTTCGTTTTTATCGAAAAAGTGTGTGTCTGTATGAAATGCATGTGAAAAGTGAAACTGGTTAATAAAAAAAAATAAAATAAAAAAAAACGAGCAAAAATTATTTAAATCTTGGCTTAAACTCCTCATACCAATTTAAACAAGATGTTTTGGGACAGCAACAAAAGTTATTAAAACAAACCAAACCATTGCCAGCACCAGCCACCTCGTGGCAAATGAAATGAAAAGTTTTTCTTGGTTTTTTATTTTAACCCAGCAAAAAATTTTAGCTAATTAAAAATCTGGGGACTAATATATCGCAAGATAGCCTAGGCCTTGTAAATATCGCAACACCGCAGAGCGGGGTCATTTTATTTGCCCTATAGAACCTGGCTCTAATCTCTATGCTATCTGCAATGGATGCAGAGTAGTCACCTTCTAAAGTGGAAAACCTCTCACACCTACCCAGAAGATTTCAGAGCTATAAATAAGTCTGTCCTAATTACTTCTCAAAACCCTGGAAGGTATGACCGAATCTCAGCATGCCACACTAACGTTGCAAGCAGATTGACTGTAGTGGACGATGCTGCTGCTGAAGATGACAAATTGCCCAATGTATTTACATATAGTGAACATAGTGCAAGCGAGAAATGTTGACGTCGAACTTTGCTACAAACGCATATGTATTCTACTGCACTGCTATTTGTCTTCATCTTTAGCAACATCAACAGCAGCCACTGTGCTTGCTACCTTAAGGTAAATTAGTTGAGATTGTACCTCACACACTTTTGGGTTTTGTTGAGAAATCGATGGACTACGCTTCTTTTGCCTAATGAGTTCCATGCTGGTTCTTGTAATTTCCGAAATATTCTTCATCAGGGTATGTCCAATGCAGCTGTATGTCTTTAGAAGATACAAGTTGCTGCAGCATATCTGCAGCTTTTTGTAACTAATCTCTCTGCTCACGTTCCACGTCTTATAAAAGTATATATTTAACGTTGTTATTTCATTGCGGTGGCAGTATCATATAAGCACCTGAAAACTTTTTCACAGGATCTGCAGTCTTCGCTAAGCATCACCAGCAGGTGAAGTACCGTAAGTGGTCTCAATGTAAACTCCCAGAAAGGGAATTTTGCACTCTTCACAAAATTTCCGCTTCCAACCCTAAATAAAGTAGAGCTTAGGTTGTCTAACAGAACAGACTATCTAGGTATATACCTGTGTTCCAAGAAGTCATGACACCGAAACGTCTGTTCAGAGGCGTACAATGCCGCTTTGGCCATAAGAAAAACTTGCAGTATAAACCTTAGGTACTCAAAGTGGATCTTTAACAGGATATAAAGCCAATACTTCATGTGGTATTACAATAGATAAGAGAGCTCCATACGCCACTCCATCAAACGCACTGCTAACAATGATGCATTAGCTCCCAGCTCTGTGATCATATTTGAGACAACTTGCCAAAATTTTGGGACTCCTAACATGCATACCGAAAACCATCGATTACTGCTCGCACATACCTCTGCCCGATACAAATTTGCTGTAAATATAACGCACACGTCGTCTACTATACCTTGCCATCGGGATCTATACGGACTGATCCAAGTCGGAACTTGGAGTGGAAGAAGGTGCCCTGATATTCCGTTACCAATAGAGGGCATGGTTACCTGAACAATGCAATGCAAAACAGGCTTTAATATGAGCAATGAAATGGGCAGCGGGCTGGACGAGGTACTACCTTGTAAGCGATAATGATATTCAAATGTGTACGGTTAGTAGTAAAGCTGCTGCTGCTATCGGCTGTTTACACTACATCTAGATTTGTGTATGAATGCCGGGTATCTCTAAACGAGATGGCGAGGCATTCAAATCCAGAGATAGTTTGGGTTCCAGGGCATATTAATGAATCCGATAATATTGTTGCGGACGAACTAGTCAAATCTAGTGCTCGAATGCTCATTCGGAATACACACCAAATAGATGGCATCACGTTGAAATGCTGTAAAAGTTGACATAATAAGTAGGAGGAAGAGACTGCCCTGCTCTCTTTGAGAAAGAGGTGGTTTACATAGGCAAGACTTGGCAGGATTATCGAAGTTGGCAGAAATATCAAAAGGACAATCTGGTCTTCCGGATAGTTTAGCACTAAACGAAACGGTGAGGTGTAGAAGAGATCCTTAATTTCCTGTACATTTCCTTTTCAGGTAACACAAAGGGACCACCTTGCACTCAAATAGGCTGGTTTATTGATGGATAACTGGCAACCAAACCTAAACTAGCCACCTTTGCACTCATCTAGAATCTGCAGTCAGAAGAAAATGCCCCTCTTCTTGATAAGATATTGTACAGGAGTGGCTTATCTAAATGGTCTGGAGAGCATGTTTTCTAGTTATGCTCACGAGGAAGCACGAAAAGACTAATTTCCGTTTCAAAATTCTTAACAAAACCGTGATCGATAGGATTAAAGGTGATAGTAGTTTGGTGTAGTTTTTGATCCTCCATTGGATATATACACCAATAGTTCGCCTGAGTCTCTTGTATGCCGTCGTCATTTAGTAGCGTGCTTTGGAGAAACTAACGTATCTAATAAATATGCTAGGGAAGTGCAAGATGTACGTAATATGTAAATAGTAATTTTCGTACCACACGCATGTATTTATATCTTGAACTTACTTCTAATCCTAATACCACTTAACGGGGAAGCATTTTTCGCATACTGCAAATCACTAAACCTATATATTCTGAGTGGAGGTTTGGCAACACCTGATTAGCTTTAGACTACGAACGTCTCTTCACCGAGTAGTAGAAGTTGTGTGAGCGTTTACACTGCTGGCTCGAATGTGTACGTATACCTGAGTTTCAGGTCCCATCATATTGAAACAGCTCCAAAAACTAGTTTTAGTATATAATGCTGTATGCTAATAGAACTCAAAACTGAAGAGATAGCAACATCATACGAAGGTATCAAAACCAAAGTTCAAAGTCAAGTTTAATATCTAAATATTATAATTATATATATTCAAAGTTATTTAATTAGTTTGGCTTAAGTTCATTTTCAATATAATCTTTCGATTAAATCATTTTTATTTTAGAAAGAAATTCCAAATTCCTTAAATATCTAAAGAAACATTTTTGGTTGTACGGAAGGTTAAACTTACATGAGATGTAGAAGACAGCAACAACCAACGAGCTGAAAATCTTATTTACTTTAATCAATTAACAGATGAGTCTCCATCTTGTGTATTTTTTCTCAACTATTGTTTGAACAAAGGTTCGGAACTTCACTCTGTTTCTTACATGTTCAACTTTACGCTTTTTAACGTTACATTCAGGAAGAATTAGACATGATCAATATTGCAAGGATCAAGGAAAATTAACATCAATTTTTAACCTCGAATCTCAAGGCTTTGCGACACTGTTCATTGCTACAAACATTTGTATGTGTGCTTAAAGCTTAGTAATCTATTCAAATTTGTGAAAAATGTTGAGCAACATTGATTATTTCGTACGAAAAATTTTGAAATCTAAAGCTAAGTACTCTGTTAAAATTTGCGAAAAATGTTGATCAACGTTAGTTTTTTCATACGAAAAATATGACAAGTAACCAATTATAATAGCCCTTGAAAGTATGCTGCAATTGTGTACGTTAAAAAAACCCAATGTGTTTGTTGTAAATGCCACACGAAAAAAGTTGTGCTTATATTATTTCGCATGAAAACTCATAATGATGTAGATACATTTCATATGTTTTTCACAAAATAAACAGAGTACTACTTCTGTAAAAAGTTTTCATGAGAAATTCATGTCAATTTTTTTATATGAACTTTTGACAGTAGTTCGCACGAAATGATGAACACAGTACCGTGCTTAACTATGTAATATTAACTAGCCCTTGAAACTATGCTACAATTTCTTACGTTTGTAAAAAACCCCATGAGTTTGTTATAAATTCCATGCAAAACA
Source organism: Panzeria rudis (assembly GCA_956483635.1). Taxonomy (NCBI): domain Eukaryota; kingdom Metazoa; phylum Arthropoda; class Insecta; order Diptera; family Tachinidae; genus Panzeria; species Panzeria rudis. Next base: position 91,286,303 of record OY101449.1, on the reverse strand, counting down.
AATGTCACTAATATTATATCGCACGAAAACTTAAAATGAAGCCATGTTTTTCGCAAGACAGTACTACTACCTCTGCAATATTTTTTCATGAACAATTCATGCCATTTTTATACGAAATTTTGACAGTATTTCGCGCGAGTACCATGCTCAAAGCTTGTACTCTGTTAAAATTTGCGAAAAATCTTGAACAACATTGGTTTTTTCAAACGAAAAATGTGACAAGTAACCAATCATAACTAGCCCTTGAAAGTATGCTGCAATTGTGTATATTAAAAAAAACAAATATGTTTGTTGTAAATTCCACGCGAAAAAAGTGGGGCTCATATTGTTTCGCATGAAGACTCAAAATTTTCCTGTCAAATTTTTAATAGGACTTCGCACGAAATAATGAACAGAGTACTATGCTTAAAATACAATTTTTAAATATCGAGACTTGCTAACTATAGTTTAAGCAATTTTTGATTCGTTAGAAACATTTTTCTAATAAGAGCGGATCGAAGTTTTGTAGCTAGTGGCGGGCATGTTGTTATCTGTTTCCAATATATTCTTTTTTATTCAGCTTGTGATGCCAAATCACCATGGCAAGTAACCCGATTCCACTAATTTCGCTGCAGACACGGCTCTCCCCCGTTTACCAGCAAAAACTTTGCTTACTGGTAGCCAAAAAAGTATATGAAGTATAAATAAATTAGGATTTAAATAAGGGGTACCCCTTAGAAATGTATTTACATTGTCACAGCAATTAACTAGTTATTATTTGGCTTACTTGAAGCTTAAAAATAAGTAGTCAAGTAAACAAATTAAAATTAAAAAAAATTTTACACACATTATATTTTATTTATTTTATTATATTTTTTTATTTTTTACCCATCTGGGATACGAAAATGTGCTCGTTCAAATTGGAAGACAAGAATTTTACCCACTCAGCTGTTGTTGACTTATATGTTTAAAGTAGGGATGTAACGAATACCGATACCGATATATCGGCGATACTTCAGATTTTCCGATATATCGGTATCGGCGATATTTTACTGTCGATACGACGATACTTTTAAAAATTTTTTCAGAGTTTTTTTCTGTCAAATTATTTATTTTTTGTTAATTTTACCATGAACTAAACTCTTTTCGTTATTTTTTAAATCTTATTAATATCAATTTTAAAAATTAATAATATTTTATACTATTATTTTGTAAAAAAATTATTTATCTTTTGTTAATTTTACAATGAATTCAAATTCAATTCGTTGTTTTTTAAATCTTATTCCAGCAAAAAAAGACACTCCAAAGAAGTCATGAAAATGTAGAATTCGCGATCCGGAAGTATTGCAAATTTGGATAATTTCTAATTAGTTTTACATATCCTTGCCATTGCAAGAAGTTCTGTTTTTCGACTACCAATCACCGAATTGGAAGCGATGCTCGGACAAATTCCTTTTTCGGTGTTCTATAATGATTTTTCCTCAAGAAAAAGGGATAAAAAATTACCCATTTTCACAATTTTTTTTTATGCGAGTATGGCGAGTATTTTTTAAAATTATAAAGGAATTTAAATTTTTTTCTTGCTTTTCTACTAATTACACTATGCGAAAAATAAAGACTTTTGGAAAAACACAAGAACTGGACAGTACAGGTTCGATTGTCCGACAATGGGGTAGTAAAACCCTTTACTCAGTTTGGCGAATTTGGTGACAAATTTTTTTTATGGACCTCCAAAGTTTCTGAAAATCAGTGGTGCCTCAAAAACCGGTGTCATCAGTATTTGGCCAACAGCTAATTCAAACTTTATAATACCACTTAACTATATATGGCAATAATGTAGCTAAGAGTCTGTTTAACAGATTTTTTTTAGCATTTCATGCAAAAAAAATTTTTCGTGAAATTTTTGTTGACAAAATTAAGGAAAAAATTATTTTTTCACTTTTTTCAGAATAACTTACAGGGACTTGTAATTTTTAACTTTTTGGCAAACTTATAGTTACGGTAGAACTGAACAACTTTTGTGAACATATCAATACAATCTGCACGTATCTAGGCACTCTAATAGCTCACACAGACCATTTTTTACCTTAAAATTGTAGTTTTTCACTATTTTTTTATGCTAAAAAAATGTTTTTTTTTAATAGTATATTCAAGTGCATACTTCTCTGTTGTGTTTCACTAACATTTTGTGCCCAGAAAAATAGTATGTTCCTGTACTTTTTTTGGAAAAAAATTAAAAAAAATTATTTTATTCACTTTTTTCAGTATAACTTATAGGGACTTACCATTATTTGGCAAAACAACAGCAAACAATGAAACATAGTAAATACTAAAATCAGCAACATAAGAAGTTGAACAATAACAAAGAAAGCAAAAAATGCAATAAAAATATAGCCTACCTCGTAAAAAACGAAAACTTTTAAGGTAGAAATTAGTTTTTCTGGGCTGTTTAGGGTGCCCAGATACATTCAGATTGTATTGACATGTTCACAAAAGTTGTTCAGCTTTACCGTATCTACAACTTTGCCAAATATTGTTAATAAAATATTACGAGTCCCTGTAAGTTATTCTGGAAAAAGTGAAAAAAAAAATGTTTCCCTTAATTTAAAAAAAAAGTGCACGAAAAAGTTATTTTTTGGCATAAAATGGTAATAAAATCTGTTTAGCGAACTCTTAGCTACATTATTGCAATATATAGTTAAGCGGTATCACCAAGTTTGAATTTTCTGTTGGCCAAAAATTGATGACACTTTTTTTGAAGGCCCGCTGGTTTTCCAAAACTTTGGAGGTCCATAAAACGAAATTGGTCCCCAAATTCGCCAAGCTAAGTATAGGGGTTTTCTACCCCGTGGTAGTACAATCGAATCTATTCTGTCAAGTCCGTGTGTTTTTTGGACTGTTGCACTGTGTTATCTTCATATTTTTAATATAGATTTTTTGGAAGCAAAGAAAATGTAGCTCCTTAAAAAATACTTCAAATTTTTTATACTGGGTTAATATCACTTTTAAACATTAATAATCTCTTACACTGTAATTTTGTATAATAAAAAAATTGCACTTGAGTTTTGTTAATCTAAACTTGAACTCAATTTCAATATTCGTATCGGTATCGGAATCGGTATTGGCGATATTTATTTTTAAGTATCGGTATCGGATCGGCAAAACGGCGTATCGTTACATCCCTAGTTTAAAGCATGGTACTCTGTTTATCATTTCGTGCGAAGTGCTGTCAAACGTCCTTATGAAAAATTTAAGCACGAATTTCTCACGAAAAATTGTTGCAGAAGGAAATAAATTAAAAATGTTTATTTCAAAAGTTATTACATATTCAAAATGTCATTATTTCGCAAAATTTACAGAATATGTTGAGCTTAGTTTTTAATTATCTCTAAAACTGTTTTATGTATAAGGATGTTTTGTATGCCATTTTGAAGAGGATATATGGGGCAACAAAAAATACATAGAACAAAAATTTGTTTTCGTCTGAATTTTTTTATATAATACCTCTAAACGACCTTAATAAATCGTGAAAATTTGAAGGAGGTGTTTTTTTCTTTTTTGAGATATGATTTTTTTCTTTCGCAACCTTCAACAATATAGTATAAAAAATAATTTAAATTTGTAATTTTGAGCAATATGCATTAAATTTAATTTAATTTTAGGTTTTTGAAGGGGAAAAAGTAATAACATTGACAAATTTGGACATTTGTTTTTTCGGTGAAATTTTATGTGGGAAATTTTGTGTTAAAAAGGTACATATTTTGTCATATCTCAAAAAAGAAAAAAAACCTTCTTAAAAATTTCAGGATTTTTAAAGGATTTTTTAAGGACGTTTAGAGATATTATATAAAAAAATTCAGCCAAAAAAATATAGGTTTTTGATTTAATCAGTTTTGAAATTTCAAAACTTTGCAGATAATAATTTTTCCAAAAAAATTTATGCCCTATACATTTTTTGTAGCTCCAAATATTCTGCTTAAAATGACATACAAACCAATCTTGTATATAAAATATTTTTCGATATATTTAAAAACTAAACTCAACACTTTCGGTAAATTTGGCGAAATAATAATATTTTGGATGTGTCATAACTTCTGAAACAAACATTTTTAATTTTTTCCCTTTGACATAAGTTCGTTATGGGCTGCTTAAAAAAACATCAGAACAAATTTCATTAAAATCGAAAGGTTCGTGTCTAACTATTATTTGATTTGACATGGAATTACCCATATGTATTTAATAAAAATAAGAAAAACCTACCCCCGTGTTGACTAGCAATAAATACTTTAGCAATAAGACAAAAAAGCCTTCAAAATAACGCAGCAATATTGGCGTTTTCTTTTCTACAAAAATAAGGCAAATAATCATTTTTTAATAAAAATTTGCAAAATGTATAATCATTTTTCAAAGAAGTGAATTTGTTTGAAATTATTGTACCACCTCTTATGAAGGTAAATTTTTGCTTTAAAAAAATGCTGAATTCCGATTCATTTAATAAAAAATAAAAAAGTGTTACATTTTTTTCTAGAAAAGAAAACGCCATTATTCGTCAGATCTGCCAAAAAAGTCATGCGTATTCAAATAATATGATAGTGTGGCTTAAGTGAATATGTGTGACAGATTTGTTGACAAGTTTGTCCGATTTGCAAATTTTTTGAAAAATTTCATAAACTATATTATCTATTCGATCAGAGTTGCACTTTTTGGTGTAGTTGCTAAAAAACAGCAATATCTGCTTTATTAATTAGACACATGCTTAATATAGCTGTTCTATAAATGTATATTATTGTAAATTAGTTGAGAATATATGTAAAATAGCACAAATATTTCGAAACATTTGCTTTTTCATATTTTTGTGTGATATTAAGCACCAACGACACACCTTGTTTCATTCACAAGAAAATATGGCAGAATTCTATCCGATTTTCTGTTAATGAATCATTCCGTCTTGGTCTTAAACAAGTGCGATATATTTACATGTAAAAATAACCAAAGTGGCAACGCTGCATACATACATTCATGTAAGTTCAATATAGTCACCTAAAAGTGTTCTCTAATTTCCTTAAGTATTTGACAGGCTTTTCGTTGTTTTTTGACATTACCTTAAGCTAGCTTATGTATATTATAGTTGGGCTTTAAGCGACAAAAATTAGTTTTCATATACAAACACATGTGAATTAAAAAGTGGTTGTCTACTTATTTTATTAATACATATCAACAAATTGTAACTACTTTCAGATAATGAGCAAAATACGTACTAATTTTATTAAGATTTCTTTTGAACTGTATTGAACGATACGCTGCATCTTAAGAACAATTGGTCAGAGAATAACGTCAGCAAATGGTGCAATTCGCGTTCGGCATGAACCATTCTTCTTTATTGGAAATGCTATACATACATACATATGAATGTATATTATTGTAGTGATTTTATATATTTCAGTTATTCCGAGTTTTGCTTGTTTTTGACAATTTAAGCACCTTTTTTCCGAGTTTTGTGGTACTTGAAGGACAATTTTTAATGTGGTGGTAGGTAGTTTTTATTTCCAAATGCTACCTATATTTTTTTAAGTCCTTATCGCATTTTTTTTCATATAATAGCACAAAAAAAGTCAACCAAAAATTATTTTGCTTGGTTCCTAATTGCTGTGGCGTTTGCGATGCCACTTTATATGAATGTTTGCGCCTTTTTGCTGTTCAGTTGCGGTCAGTTAGCGCCGATCATTTTAAATATTTGCATGTTGCATACATAAATCCAACGTTCAATCAACTAAATACCAACATGAGTGTACACTCCACATACTCTTTCCATTTGTATTTAAAAACAAAACGTTAAATAAAATAGTTTTAAAAACTATTGTTGTCGCTCCCGCTGTGGCCGTTGTTGTTGTAGTTACAAGTCATGAACATCGTTTAAAACATGATGGTTACGTACGAATATTATTTGACTGAAAACAAAATGCAATGATGTGGCATATATGAAGTGGAATTTGGATTTGTTAGGAGATGATCATATACATACATAAGTGTAAATGTAAGTATGTATCTATGCATAGATCTTTAAATCGTTTTGATATTCTAATGTTTCAAATATTTGAACAACTTTTCCTAATTGTTTTTTTTATGTGTAAACATCTATACGCTAGGGGGTAAAAATCATTTTCACAATACAATCACAAATTTTGAGTAAGATTGTAATAACGCGGTGTGAGCTGTGTATGAGTGTATTAGGGTAATCATACGGACAACAAGAAGTACAGAGAAACTTAACAGCATAGGGTACATAGAGGCCAAACAGAAACTTCAAAAACCTAAGTGTGCTGTCAAAAACCTAAGTCTAAGGATGTATTAGTAGAACATTTTGTATTAGTATTGGCTTAAAATAAAAATTTCGCCATAGCACTAAAACCGCACTTGGTTGTAACAAAAAGTATTCTAAACTATTTATATTTTTTATACATGAATTTTTAGAAGTTTATGCAATTATTGTTGTATTAATTAATGAAAATATGAATTTAGAATGCTTTTTAATACATTCGAGCTTAAAAAATATTGATTTGCTAAACATTTTTTTGCAATTTTTCTATTTCGTACCAAAAATTTTTATCCCAAATAGGAACAAAAATACAACACTGTTCAATGAAAAATAGGGTTGAAAACTTTGATAAGTTTCAACACACAAATGTCAACAAAATTAAAAAATATTTTAAAATTACAGCAAGAAGAAATATAAAATTTATATTAAAACAAATAAAAAATTAAATAAAACTAAAAACTGTTTGTGCGTGGAAAAAAGTTACAATTTAGTGCATTTTCAAGTGGAAAAACGATAGTCTCTCAAGTGCAATTGCCAAGCTTCATATAAAAAATACACACTAAAAAATAATGTAATTTTCAATATAGAATTTGGGAATTGCCGGCAATAAATATTGCTACGTAGAGACGTAGGATTAGCCTAATAATAAAATATCATACAAGATATACATAAATAAAAACGCGTAAAAGATTGAAATGACTCACGCATTGTCTGTTAATCAATCGATGTGGAAAAGAGTACCTAATAAAAAAATCATCCTTTGCGTAAGGCACAATCTCTTTTATGTACCTCTAATAAAGTGATTTCTAAACTTTTCACTAGTCACGCAATACTTCCTAGAGCGAAAAGGACTCAATGTTGAGCAAGTGGGCCTTGTAGACTTTAAACCATTCCTGCTGGATAGCAACAAACTTATACTATGTAACTTTGTAATGCAGTTTTATTTCAGTGCAGATTTTTCACAGATCCGATATTGTTCACCAGTTTGCAGTTTTGTCTCTGAACTTAGTTGTGTATACTCGTGGTGAAGTACACCGCAATAAGACGAAATAAATATTTCGATTCCTGGTCGGTCAAATTAGGGGTTCGCTGCGGAATGAGAGATAATAAGCTGTAAATTCGTATACGCCTTCATTTTGGTGTTCTAAAAGTTGTATCAAAAGTTTCATAAAATCTCCTGTCTGCGCCGTATGTTATTCAAGATCAAAGGTCATAAAAATCAGTATCATAAAAATTGTAGAGCGTAAAATTTGCGACAGATTTCGTATTAAAAATTTTTTCATATGCCCAACCGTTGGCACGAGATTTTATGCGACTTTTGAGCAGCAATGCCATTTCTTACGATATGACAAAAACCAATATGACATACTGTGTTGTCATATCGTAAGTTTTTTACGTCATGACAACACTAAGATAGCCATACACGGTGTTGTCATATCGCAGTGTTGTCATATCGTAAAAAACTTACGATATGAGAACACAGTATGTCATATCATTTTTTGTCATATCGTAAAAAATTGCTAAAAATGGCATCGCTGCTTGTGAGACAATTTTTATAATACCAAAGTGAAGGGGTATACGAGTTTACAGCTTATTATCTCTCATTCCGTAACTTTAAACAAGAGATTCATGGTTGACCTTGCATTACAGCAGGGCACGGATTTGCACACACATGTGCGGCACGTGCCAAAAATAAGCACAAAAAAATGTCGCACACGAACACGAATAAGTGCCATTTTTTTGTGTGCTTACTTTTGGCACGTGTACGTGTGCCTATCAAACTGGCACACGTACATGTGCGTGTGCTTAAAGATAGAAATTATGTGGCACTTGCACGTGTGCATGTGTCAAATTTAGCCACATATTTTTACGCTTTTTAACCGACTTCAAAAAAGGAGAAGGTTAGCAATTCGTGAGTATTTATAACCGACTTCAAAAAAGAAGGAGTTTATGAATTCGTGTGTATGTTTTTTACTTTTTTATGTTTGTACACGCATAACTTTTTCATTTTTGAGCCGATTTTCAAAATTCTTTTGTTGTTTGATTGGTCTCATAAATTTTTTTTTCGATAATTGGGGGGACAAATTTTCCCCCAAAATATTGATTATCGCATAACTCCTCCGTTTATGCACCCATATTCAGAATTCTTTTATTGTTTTAAAGGCCTTGCTTGCAGGTTGGTCCCACAAATTTTTTTCGAAAATCGTGGAGGAAATTCCACCCCCTCCCCCACCCCCTCAAAAAAAAATATTGCTTATCGCATAACTCCTCCATTTATGGGCCAATTTTCAAAATTCTTTTTTTTGTTCGAAAGGCTTTGCCTACAGTTTGGTCCCATACATTTTTTTCCCAAAATCGGGTGACAAACTTGCCTCCCAAATATTGATTATCGCATAACTCATTCATTTATGCACCGATTTTCAAAATTATTTTTTTTGTTTGAAGGCCATTCCAGGCAGTTTGGTCCAATACATTTTTTCCAAAAAGTAGGGGCAAACTTGCCCCGCCCCCCCAAAAATTGATTATCGCATAACTCTGTCATTTATACCCCGATTTTCAAATTCTTTTTTTAAGGCTTTGCTTGCAGTTTGGCCCCATAATTTTGTTTCGAACATCAGAGGGGGAAATTTGCTCCCCCCTTGCATAACTGACATTTGTCAACCGATTTTCTAAATTCCTATTTTTTGTTTGAAAGCCTTTGCTTTTAGTTTAGTCCCATAAGTTTTTCTTCACAATCAGGGAGAGAATTTGCCCCCTCCCCAAATATGGATTATCGCATAACTCCTTCATTTATGCACTGATTTTCCAAAAAATTTTTTGTTTGAAAGACTGCTTGCAGTTTGGTCCCATAATTTTGTTTCGTTATTGGGGGGGAATTTGCTTCCCCCTTGCATAACTGTAATTTGTGAACCGATTTTCAAAACTCTTTTTTTGTTTCAAAGCCTTTACTTTTAGTTTGGTCCAATAAGCTTTTCCCCAAAATCAGAAGGCAAATTTGCCTCTCCCCCCCAAAATATTGATTATCGCATAAGTCTGTCATTTATGCAACGATTTTCAAAATGCTTTTGTTTTTTGATTTTGGGGTAAAACTTTTTGGACCAAACTTAAAGCAAAGGTTTTCAAACAAAAAAGAATTTTAAAAATCGGTTGACAAATGACAGTGTTATGCAAGGGGGGAGCAAATTTTCCCCTCCAATTATAGAAACAAAATTATCGGACCAAACTGCAAGCAAAGGCTTTCAAACAAAAAAACAAGTTTGCCCCACGATTTTGGGGAAAAAATATATGGGACCAAACTGCAACCAAAGGCTTAAAAACAAAAAAAAATAATTTTGTAATTCGGTGCATAAATGAAAGAGTTATGCAGTAATCAATATTTGATGGGGGGAGAGCAAATTTGCCCCCCCGATTTTAGGAAAAAATTTATGGGTCCAAGATGCAAGCAAAGCCTTGCAAACAAAATTTTTTTTTTAAATCGTTGCATAAATAAAAGAGCTATGCGATGATCAAAATTTTGGAGGAGGGGAGGCAAAATTGCTCCATGATTTTGGAAAATATATATATGGGACCTAACTGCCTGCAAAGGCTTTAAAACAAAAAAATTCGGTGCAGAAATGAAGGAGTTATGCGATAATCAATTTGGTTGGGAGGAAAACTTCCCCTTCGATTTTGAGTAACATTTATGGGACCGAACTGCAAGCAAAGCTTTTCAAACAAAAAGAATTCTGAAAATCGCTGAATAAATGAAAAAGTTACGCGATGATCAATATTTGTTGAGGGGGCGCACATTTGCCCCCTGATTTTGCGAAAAATTTATGAGACCAAACTGCAAGCAAAGCCTTTCAAACAAAAAAAGAATTTTGAAAATAGGTTGGCAAATGACAGAGTTATACAAGGAGGGACCAAATTTCCCCCACCGATTTTTTAAACAAAATTATGGGACCAAACTGTAAGTAAAGCCTCTCAAACAAAATAAAACATTTTTAAATCGGTGCATAGTTTAAGGAGTTATGCGACAAATTTCCCCCTCCGATTTCCGAAAAAAAATTATGGGACCAAACTGCAAGCAAGGCATTAAAAAAAAGAATTTTGAGAATCGGTGCAGAAATGAAGGAGCAATGCGTGTACAAACATGAAGAAGTAAAAAATATATAAAAATACACACGAGTTGATAACATCCTCCATTTTTGAAGTCGGTGACAAAGATAATAATGATGGCGAAAAAGTAACCAAAACTAAAAAAATCCATAAGTACACATTGAAAAAAAAACTGAAACTAGCCAAAACGGTAGCATAGATTTTTTGTGGTTTTTTGTCATGAGTGTGCGGCACAGGTGCCTAAATTTGTATACATGCACACGTGCAAGTGCCAGTTTGATTCGCACATGCACACGTGCCCAAAATAAGCACACACAAAATTTGGCACTCGCACACGAGTAAGTGCCATTTTTTTTCTGTGTCTACTTTTGGCACGTGTACGTGTGCCTATCAAATTGGCACACGTACATGTGCGTGTGCCTTTAGATAGAATGTGCCAAATTTAAACACTGTGCTGCACACTCGTGTGCAAATCCGTACTCTGCATTACAGTGAGTATGGTTGAGCGCTGCGGACTCTCTTCCCTCTACCTCAGAAACGGTTGGGCGCATGAAAAAATGTTAAATACAAGATTTGTCACAAATTTTATGCTCTACATTTTTTATAATAAATCTTAACATCATTGGAGCTATAGAAACCGAGATAATCGCGCAAAACTTATTTTTGTGACCTTTGACCTTGAATAATAGGCTTTTCACATTCAACAACATTAAACATCTACCATCATTGCTTGTATTTCCGCCTGAAATAACGTAGGCCGTTTGTCATGGGCACAGAGATTTTCACTTTGGGTCCACAGACAACACCATCTTAACATCATTGGAGCTATAGAAACCGAGATAATCGCGAAAAACTTATTTTTGTGACCTTTGACCTTGAACAATAGGCTTTTCACACTCAACAACATCAAACATCTACCATCATTGCTTGTATTTCCGCCTGAAATACCGTAGGCCGATTGTCATGGGCATAGAGATTTTCACTTTGGGTCCACAGACAACGCCATCTTCCGTTTTGGATCCATCCGTATGCCAACGTAATCTTCTGGAATCCACAATAGGACCTTATGTTTTCTCCGTGTAAGCCTGCAAGTTTACAAATTAAAATTTTTAGTACAAATCAACGACTTTAAACATTTTTTTTTATTACAAATATCTAACCTTGAGATTAAAGACATTATTGGTCTTATTGTTAAAATTTTTATTAATCTTTTCCTTAAACAAAATTTATTTACATGATTCAATCTCTTTGGTTTTGGCGATTTTTTAATTTTCTTAATAATTTTGCCGCTATATGAAAAACAGATTAAATTCTTTTCTTTTAAGAATTCCTAAAATCCATTTCATTAATGTATTTTAAACTTTTACTTTTATTTGCTTTTTGTGTACGAACCAGCAGTCCAGCTCACAGCGAATATAAGTTGCCTTTATAACGCTTTAAAACGCTCATAAATTCTTAAGTTTGTCATTCTTTTAAACTCTTTGTTTTGAAAAAAAAAAACCATCAAATACTTTGAATATTATAATTGATAGAGTTTTTTTTACAAAGCTGTGTTTAAAATCAACGCAATCAGTTGAAATAAAATGATTGCATTTTAATAATGATCTAGCGAATTTCTTATATAAAATACACTTAAAAATAAATTGATAAAAATTAAGTTAAACATTTTTGTTATTCCTTGCACTGCTTAAGATAATAAAACTACTTTTTAGATAATCATAATTTTTACGCTTTAAAAGCGTTTACTTTTAAAATTAGGTTACGCAAGGATGATGGTCAGTCAGAACTACATATGGCGGAAGCATTAAAATAGATACGATATGGATACGATATGGAAACATCACAAAGTTTATATAAATATCAATTAAATGACTAATACATTAAGTAACTCATCGAAGACTGCACGTATTATAGAAAGAGCACAATTGTATGTTTTGCTTCGGCCGGCATTGAGAACTTTCCATGGATATAACCAAGAGTGGCTTCGCTGAGTAAAGATTAGCCCGCGTGCGGCCTCTGGGCTTGTCAAGTAAAATTCGAGCACAGACTTTCTATTAACATATAATAGAATAGTATAAGGATCTGGTCCAAAGACCGACACTGCAAAATCTGGTGGATCTTTGGTGCCATAGATCTCTAATTTAAATCAAACTCGGTACGGCTGGCCTTATGAAAGCCAGCACAGAGATTGGAGAAGCCTGGCTAATATCATCCTAGCATAGAAACTCAGAATAAAAAACATGTCTTCTACTATTACATAAGACAATACACTCAGAGAGAATGTGTGCCGTTGTCTCATCTTCTTCGAAGCATAAACGACACAAGAAAGAATGAAAGAACATGGTTACTTTTCCACAGAGGATAGTTCAGTCCGAAATAACCGGAGAGAAAACCAGTAACCAGCCGTAAATCAGTCCTGTTGAAGTTCAGGATGCCACTGTATGAAAATGGCTGCATCAATGATTTGGATTGTCTTAAAACCGAAGAAGCCAGCCACACTTTCTTTGCGGTCGAAACGTCATACCCCTGATTAGAGACGTAACAGTCGACCAGTTTACGCTACAAAGAGGAGAAGCAGAGATCCTCCTGGCCAATTCATCCGCTTCCTCGTTACACGGATAACCGCTATGGTGAGGTATCCCGTAAATATAAACCTTGCCCCGTATCGATAGCTTCTGTAGAGAGTCAATGCACTCTAAAAAAAGCTTGGCACTGAGTTCCCATTAAAGGAGGGACTTAAGAGCTGCCTGACTAAAGATATCTGTATGCGTGCCGTTAATGCCCCTATTTAAATTAATATGAACACATTTGGTAATCGCCTGTATTTCCGCCAGAAATACCGTGGGCTATTTGCCCATGGGCACAGAAATTTTCACGTTGGGTACTTATACTCCAGCGCCAACTCCATCCTCCGTTTTGGATCCATCCGTATACCAGCATAAATTTCTGGAATCCACAGTGTGACTGTTTTCTTTCCACGTGGCCCAAAGCGGAATTGTGACATTGAATTTCCCGTCAAACCTCAGTTCACAGTTTATCCTATCACTAGGCATTCCTAGCAGCCCTCTGCAGGGTATTGTACTTAGAATCGATGAGTGCACGTTGCTAATGCAACGGACAGAGCTCTCAATACCCATCCTATAAGCAACCATTGCCGCAGAGGATCTTATAAAGATTTGTATGGGTGTTAATGCAATCAAAGCCACAATGGCCAAGGTTGGACTTGACCTCATTGCACCTGTAGTAAGAAGACACGACAAACTCTCAACCTTGCAGAGTTTGGTTGTCGCCGCAACCTGTCGAGTCTTCTGCACCCATACAATCGCACCGTACGTAATGATTGGCCTAACAATCATTGTATAGATCCACATGACCATTTTTTTGACTCATGCCCCAGGTGCACCCAACACAACTTTTCACCGCACAGATCGCCCTAGTGGATTTCTGTGTTACGCATTCAACATTTTGGTTCCAAGTCAACTTGCTATCAAGAGTAAACCACAAGTATTTAACGTCGGCCGAATAAGGTATATTGTATCCATGCAAAGAGATTGTCCTTAGACCCAGTTTTCTCCTAAGAGAGAAAGGCACCAGAATAGTCTTGTCAGAGTTGACGGCATCTTCGACACCATGTCATAACAGTGCTCAAAGTATCGTTCATGACGTCTGAGAGAACGTTCCTGAATTTGCCACTTGCCATCACAACCAGGTCTTCGGCGTAGCATATGTCTTCATTTCCTTGATCAATAAAAATGAGGAGAAGCTCATCAATCACCACTGACCAAAGGAGTGGTGATAAAACACCAACTTCGGGACACCATTTGAATCCATTAACAGTAACCATGTCGTTACCCATAGAAGCGGTTTTGTCCCTGCTCTCGAGCTTTTAACATAATAACAGAAATAAATCGTTGTGCCAAAGATCAGCTAGACAGAAAATCTATGCTCGGCGAAGCTGATACTCGGAGCTCATCTAGGAAGAAGATCTTTACTATTAGACATACCCTGAGGATATAATTTCAAAGCACGACTGAACTGCGGTAGGATGAAAATTTTTACCCAGCGAAACCGCTATTCCACACATCCATAGGAAAAACTTGTGTTCTCGGTCCAAAGCCAATTATGACATATAAATTAATCAAAGACAATTTTTAATATACAAAGAAGATAAGGCTATTTATTGTTCTTGGCAGATCGATTATATATAAAAGATTTGCTTAATTTGACATAATGAAGAATGACGCAAACAGATGGCCGATTGTTCATTATGCCTTCTGGTTGTTTCTTCACAACATTTACACATTTTTGTGGATCTTTATTGACTATGAATAAGAACCCAAAAGATTGGGCGATTGTACATTTAGGTGTGTTGGATTGTTCCCTGGGATTTTATTTGCGTAGCTGTTCGCGATGGTTGATAAAACTGCTCTGTATTTTCGGCCGGTCCGCAATGTCTTTCGTTGCCTTAATATATCCATGGAAAAAGTGGCAGTTATCTAGAATTCTTGTGCAGTTATCTGGAATCCTCGTGCAGTTATCTAGAATCCTCGTACTCTAGCGTGCTTGGAAATTTAAATGCGATATAATCAACTTTTCTCAAAAAACGATAATTTTAGGCTACAATAAAAATTGGCTCGACTCAACATTCAAACGATTTTCCCAGAAATGCCATCCAAAATACTGTCATAGACTAATATGAATAATGAGCCATGCCCTTAAAATATTCCTTAGAATATTTTCTCCTTTTCTCTATACAGACATTAATTTAGAAATGCTGAAATGTACAAAAAGAGGTTTTCTTATGCTTTGTAGATTATGAAAAGGCCTTTGATACGGCGCAGGATGATAAATGGATGGAAATTCTTACATCTATCGATATAGACCACAAAGAAATCCAATGCATTGAGAGCCTATATTGAAATCAAACAGCACAAATTGAGGTCCAAGGGGACCTGACATAGAGTAGCGCTATATCCAGAGGTGGCAGGCAAGGGTATATACTGTCCTCATTATTATTTAACATCTATTCTGAAAGAATATTTCAAGAATCTATCAGCAACGTTCGAAAAGATACATATCTATGTCCTTTTATCATAATAGATATTAAGTAGTTAATATAAAATCTGTTGTGTTGGTGTACTAGAAAGCTAAAAAATAAACCGTGATAACACTTTTTGAAAATTGGAGAATTTGAAAACGGATTGGATCAAAATGTGGATTGTAAGAAGACGAACCAAAAGGACTCACATGTATACTTAAATGGTATATTCCTCAATAATATAAGATATGCTGATGACAGTACCATATTGGCCGATAGTATGTTCGTAGTTCAATATCTGACGAGCAAACTCGCAACATACAGTGATGCATACGTTCTAAAAATTAACATAACTAAATATATGATAATTAGTAAAAAATAGCCAGAACAATACCTCTCTAAAAATACAAAACGTATACATCGACAGAGTAAAGATTTTTTAAATATCTCGGATTTACAATCAACGATCAGGGAGACTGTAGACTAGAGTCTACAAATGGCCGCAGATTGGGATGACTAGAATTATGATCTTGTAATAGTTGGACTCGACAAACATAGAAAAAGGAGACAACTTGTATGAAAGATGGTAATAGAGAAGTATTTTTCTTGCGAACTGTACGTGGTAGATGTTGAGACTGTAGTGTTTGAATGTCCAGTATAGTGTAGTAGTGTTGGATTGAAATACATAGGAAGTAGATAACATGGGATACCCTAGTGGTCTTCTTTCATTAATATATCTTTGCGAGTCCTAAGGCCATGTGTGTAATTGCTTTCGCAGGGATCGCACTATATGAATTCAGGACTAATCCAGGGCTACCGCAAGGCTCAGGTTTTTCTTTACTCCCCTGCAAAGATCGGGACTACTTCATACACGCGTGTATAGAATACTCCACAAGGGACCAGGATTAGTTACAAAGTGAAGTGGCCAAAATGTATGTAATACACGTGGTTCATTTAACATTGTGATGTCCTAGGCCTGGAGCATGTAGTCCATCTTTGCATTACATCGGACTAGCCAAAAAACTGCCCCTAACTAACTACTCCATGAAGCACCGACATGAGGTTAGTTATGAAACCACTCTATGTCACTACTTGATGGAGCACTCAAGTGTTCGTATTTCAACTATTGCATATACATACTACAGTACTTTTCGTTTATAGTCACTACCATTTATTGCTTCCATTACCAAATTTCTTAGAAAATATTCAAGTTATAGTCCAATTAGCGATATAAGCACATTTGGCATATATGCCATCTATCATCGGTTCGCAAAGACAGAAATTCATACATACGATTTGCGTTATAGTCACAATTGAAAAATTTACAAAATTTTTTAATTATTGAAGCCACAAATCATTTAAAAAATTACTATGAGAGCATTGAATTGTTTACTATTTCAGTCACTAACTCTGCCCTAGAAGAAAATATTACTTTTAGTCTTTTGTACCAGGGATGAAATTCCTTGTTACTAACTTTTGTATGCGAATTTGGTTATATGCCTCCGAATGGCGTATATGTAGATTAGGCTTATAGTCACATTAGCGATATAGTCCACAACTTGCGTGCAACTAAAGGTTGTAACTATAAGCGAAAAGTACTGCATTTGCAATCGTCAAAACGTGAACACTTCTCGCTTAACTGCAACTTCTCGTTTGCAAATGATGTGCCCATGACTGCATTAAATAGGACTATGTTGTAACTAGTCAATTTTAAGTAGTCCAACAATTTTTGCAGGGTCACATTTCTGGCTTTTCTTCTGTCAAACTTTCTATCTTATCTGATCTTTTAACGATGACAGCAGCATTTGGCATTCATAATTATTCATAAGAGCCAATGTTGTATGCTTACGCCAAGATGTTCTATCTGTAATTATGAGTGGTATAAATATTAAGGAGTCAGAAGGTATTGTTGTTCTTGACATGAAAATCTAGTGTAATGTTTGATGGGCTGATGACATGCTTTAAGTCTCAAAAGAATCACTCAAAAGCTTAGATTTTTTGAGACGGTGCAAGAGATGCTTCACATATTCTGATCTTCTTACTATTTACATGTATTACCTTTATCTGATTGCAAATGGACCACAAGACTCACTCTACTTCAAAGTCTATTTTGAAGTTACTCTACCGAGTAGAGGAGAGGGAAATCTATTGACCCATTGGAGTCACTGTTTTATCGTTACTGCTATATAATATGTTGCAATATATTCCCGAAACATACACGATTTTCATTAAGACCCCATCTATTTGCGGTGGATTACACATATAATGGCGCTTGGCATTACAGAGAAAATTAGGTTTTTGTCCGTACAGTTCAGATACGGAGGGAACTACCAGCAGAATTCTTCCCTGATACGTTCGATGTTGAAAACTTCGAATCAAATGTCCACAAACATTTCTGCATCTATCCTTCGTCCTAGTTCCGGAGCAATGTATTGCATTACTAGAAGTCATCCACGACTTCCACTTTGCTCCGATGTATCGCAAGATCCCGTTCCCCAGCCCATAATGTAGAAAATAGTTTCCCATCTTGTATTCGTTAGTAAGAATAATATTTATTAGTTTCGATAGTAATAAATTCTTTTTTAATCCAAATTGGTTCGTAGTTTCTGTGCATATTTCGATAGATGAACCTCTAGTCAATCAAAACATGTAAAGAGTCGATTTGAAAAAAATGAGGTAGGGCGTTTCTGTATTACGGTAACGATACGAATAATGTTCATTGAACGTGTGAATAGCTTAACCCAGTAGCTAATTATGTATTTTAATGTAATTATTTCGAAATAATTTGATTTTAAACTAAATTGATTATGTGGGCTAAGGTTCATTATAGAGAGAATTAGACATGATCAATATTTCCAAGGAACAAAGGAAAAATCAACATCAACTTAGTCTTCCACGTACACAACAGAACATAACAACGCTGTTTTCGGAAGCCTCTACACTTTCATCATCAGTGCTTATGTCCATCTTGCTTATCACCAAATGTGAGATGGCTCTGTTGAATGTGATTGCAATTCTTATACATACATATATGCAAACTCTTCGTGAAAATTGTGTACGTTAAAGTCTAAATTGATATTGATTTTTCCTTTGTTTCTTGGAAATATTGATTATGTCTAATTCTCTCTATAATGAACCTTAGCCCACATAATCAATTTAGTTTAAAATCAAATTATTTCGAAATAATTACATTAAAATACATAATTAGCTACTGGGTTAAGCTATTCACACGTTCAATGAACATTATTCGTATCGTTACCGTAATACAGAAACGCCCTACCTCATTTTTTTTTTCAAATCGACTCTTTACATGTTTTGATTGAATAGAGGTTCATCTATCGAAATATGCACAGAAACTCGATTTGAAAAAAATAATGAGTTAGGGCATTCCTATATTCAGGTACCGCTATGAGCAATGGTCATTGAACATGTGAAAAGCGAATTATTAGTGTAGCTATTTATTAGTGTTGTCAATTATTCGTTCAAATAAAATTTCATAAGTTTTTTCTTGTTCGAGCAGCCGAATAATTTAAAACATTTAATCGAATATTCGAACGACTAACGAATAAAAATTTTCATTCGAATAAAGATTTTAAACCACGATTTTTATTATATTCTATCACTACCCTGCGGTAAATGTTGTGCCAATTGTCTTGAACGTACTTGTCCTTTGACTGGTGAAAGTGGGAATGGTTCAAAATGTTCCTGAGTTGTGACCGGTGAAAAGATATATCATAAAAATATAAATTTTTTTTAGCAAAATGCCCTCACTGTACAAGCTGACTGTTTTCCAAATCAAAAATATTTGTTTAAAGTACAGTAATTTAACTGGTATTAAAGAAACCAACACAGGACAAGTAGCTTAAGATTGGGTCTAAAACCTATCACCGGCCCCTTTCATAGAAAGTTCCGGAACTCGAAACGGTTGCTAGTCCTTGGGAAACAGTCACGTGACTTCTCTTGTGACAGGTTCTCTTCCTTCCAGGGTGTTTCGACTTTTTAAAGGCGTTAACAGAAGATATTCCATCTTCAGCCAAACTCCTTCCTACATATTATTTCTTCGATTGAATTAAGATAACTTTTCTTTACGTATTTTGAATTCGGGTCCATATTATTTTTGACAGATATGTTTGGATCTTCACTGAAACTTTCAATTTGCATATTGTGTACTTTACGAAAATGGTGCAAGAGTGGAGAAGTTGTTATTCGTGACAGTTGTAAGCCTTAGAACACTTTTTGAAAACAATTTGGTTTTTCTAATTGTCTTCCTCAAAATACTCTCAAACTAAGATCATGCTCTAATTTAAAACGAAATTTTTAACGTAGTTATGTAATATCTCAACAACATCTTACACGAGTATTTAATATTTGGTTTCATTTGCTTACTTAATACATTCTATTGTTAACAACTTAAATAAATTAAGTACGCACACGAAGTGTTCCGTGATTCGCCCCTTTTTTCATTTTAGAAGTTTTTTCGTTGTGATTTTTTGTTTAATTTTAGTTTTTTTATTTTTTAAGTATTTTTCATTGTTATTGGCGATATTTTTGGTTTTGGCGCTTTTTTAATTTTCCTGATTTTTTCTTTTTTTCTGGCGATATTTTTGGTTTTGGCGCTTTTTTCATTTTCCTGATTTTTTCTTTTTTTTCTGGCGATTTTTTGGTTTTGGCGTTTTTTAAACGTTTTTTTCACTTTTGACGATGTTTTTAGTTTTAGCGATTTATTTTAGTTGTGGCGATATTTTTCAGTTTTGGCGCTTTTTTCGGTTTTGGGTTTTTTTCGGGTTTTGGTGATTTTTTTAGTTTTAGCGATTTTTTTTGTTATGACACTTTTTTTCGTTCTGGCGATTTTTTTAGTTTTTTGGCGATTTTCAGCTTTTGCAATTTTTTTAGTTTTGACGTTTTTTTTGGCTTTGGCGTTTTTTTTGTTTTAACGTTTCTTTTCGCTTTTTTACGATGTTTTTAGTTTTTGCGATTTATTTTAATTTTGGCGCTTTTTCCAGTTTTGGCGCTTTTAGTTTTAGCGATTTTTTTCTGTTGTAGTGCTTTTTTTCGTTTCGACGACTTTTTTCGGTTTTTGGCAGTGTTTTTGGCGATCTTTTTAGCTCTGTGCTTTTTTTGTGTTTTTTTCCTTTAAGTGCTTTTTTCATTTTGGCGATTTTTCTTCGTTTTGACATTTTTTTTAATTTTGGAATTTTTTAGTATTATCGTTTTTGAAAATTTCAAGACCTTACCTCTTACGGTTTCCAAGATACAGCATATTGTCTAAATTACATAGTAAAATTACATATACTGATAGAACACCCTTTAATTTTTATTGTTTTAAATATGAGTGTTAATTGGTGTAGTCTATTCTACAGACTACATCAACTAACACTTACTTTGAAAATTTAAAGTATATATAGACACTTTAAATTTTCAAGTGTCTATATTACATTAGTATTTCAACATTTTTCGTTGCTCGCTTTATAACACCCTTTAATTTTTAGCTGTTATATATTTGTCGTTGCAAAAGTTTTACATATTCTGTGAAAATTGCAGGTCCGTAACTCTTATGGTTCCCGAGAAAAGAGCTTGTGACAGACAGACAGAGAGACAGACAGATGGAAAGCGTAGCAACAATAGGGTCCTTTACACTTTTGGTGTAAAAGTAATTAATTTAAAGCCCTATTTCGCACTCGTAGATGTAAACTAATTTTTACTAAAAGTAGTTTAAAATAGTTGTTCGAATATTCGGCAAAAACTGTTCGAATAAATTTTTATTCTAAATCGGAAAATTTTGTTCGTTCGAGCAAAAATGAAAAAAAATTGTTCGAATATTCGAACAATTTTTATTTCGAACTCTTTTGCTTTTTCATAAAAATTGATTATGTAGGCTAAGGTTCGTTACACTCAGAGTGAATTAGACGGCATCAATATTTCCAAGGAACAAAAGAAAAATCAACAACAATTTAGTTTTCAACGTGCACAGCAGTACATAACGCTGTTTTGCAAGCCGCTACACTTTCATCATCAATACTCATGTGCATTTCGCTTCTTTTTTGCTTCAAATTTATTTTATTCTTCTGAATATTATTGGTATACTCTTGCATTGGTATAATTTGCTTTCGGTGTACTTTTCAAAGGGTTAAATAGTGTATTGTGTTTTCATTATTTTATTTTAACTTTAACTATTTATTTATATATAAACTTTAATTATACAGTATTTTATGTATACACATAATCACGTACATATGCATATCTGTAAAACGTAATGAAAATCTGTTGAGATTTTAATTTTTACGATTATTATATATTCACTTATAAACTAAATGTATGCACGAGAATGAGCTTCTTATTCAGCGATCCATGACAACTTTTTTATATTTCTTATTCTGAACAAAAACACAAAAATAAATACACATAAAAATGTAAGTAAATTTACACATACTTTAACAATAAAAAAAATGGTAGATGTACTACTTCCCACTTGACCAAGACTTTCGTTAATAATATCGATTTCGAATATATCTCGAACATTTAATTTGTAAAACTTTCGAGAGTGACACTCAAAACTGGATCGAAAAAAGTTTGCCTGTCGCTCAGTTTTGTTTCAAAAAACATTCGATTTCGAAGGTTCGCTCACGAATGAATAGCAAATCTTTAGCAATATCCAAAGTGATCAAATATCAATTTTTGAATTTATTTATTTTAATGTAAATGGAATATGGTACACAATTTTGTTTTCACATTACATATTTATTTTATTTCTTTAATTTACGCTGCAGTCAGGCAGCGTCGAACACGGTATCTCCAGGCTCACAGACTAGCTAGCGTACATCCACTAGGCTATCGTTGCCAATTTTTGTTCTATTCAATTATTGCACACATGTGACCTTCTCCGAGAAAAGGGACCTAGTGTGTGAAAATGAAGTTTTGAGAAAAACACATTTAAAGTTTTCTACACCCTTTTCTCGGAGAAGATCACACATGTGTGTAAATTACACATTCGATAAAATATCTAAAATAGTTCGATATTACGAACATTCGCCTTTTTAATTTTCGGGGATTTCGCGAATGGTTATTATTGCGACATTATTGGGAGAAGTTCGCATTACCGATCTTTGAATTTCATCATAAATTCACCTTTTATAAATTTTCGATAGTTTTGCGAATGTGTATTATCGCGATATTTTCGAGAGGAGTTGGCTTTAGCGATCATTGGTTTTTCTTTAGATTCGTGAGCAAATATAGAACAATTTTGTTTCAAAATTTCTTCGCTTTAGTGAGCATTCGCTTACGTCAAGTCTCAGGTCAAGTGGGTTAGGCAGAGTTATTGCAGGAATTCACACAGAGAGAAAAAGTTATGTTCTATCTTATTTGTTTGATCATAATATTTGTCATAAATAAAAAACACACATAAAAGAACTTTATCGAGGCCGTCCCAGCTTCCGGGCAATTATCTGCTGCAATTTCTTTACAGCAGCTAAATCGTGTGAACGTAAGGCAGATTTGTTCGTGGTTCAAAAGTAATTTTTAAGATTGTTAAAGTTGGCTGATTGATCGATTTCATTGAGATCAAAGCAATAGAATTGCCTTTAAGGCTGTTTCAGCATGAGCCAAATCCGATAAAAGTTGTTCGCGACTAGAGTTGTGTCGTTCCCGAATGACCTAGTTCCATTGAACGATTCCCTAATTGGAACGGTGCGGAACGATTCCCTAAAAGGAATGGTGCGGAATTTTTTAAAGGTTAATTTTTTATCGTTCCTCGTCCCGTAATTGCAAACCGTCTTGAGGAATAATTAATTTTTTTTGACAAACGTCAAAGACAAGCGTTCAACACCGTAATTCAATTATTGAACCTAAGCCAAATAATAATAACTTCCGACTTATACACATTTTCAGTTCAAATAATAATTACGTACAAATATTTTTAGTTATCTCAATTCATCTAGTCGTTAAAAGGATTCAAATCCCAGCAAAAACTTTGCTTACTTGTACGCAAAAAAGTATATTCGGATTTAAATCGTAACTACTTACAATTTGACTCGATAACTACTTATTTTTGTTTGAGAAGTCCAAAAAATAAGGGGTATCCCTTACAAATGTATTTACATTCCCACAGCCTTTAACTAGTTATTATTTCGCTTACTTGAAGCTAAAAAATAAGTGGTAAATAAACAAATTAAAATTAAGACAAAATGTTACACATATTACATTTTATTTATATTTATTCGTTATTTTTTATTTTTTTGACCCATCTGGGATACGAACCTGTGCTCGTTCAGATTTGAAGACAAGAACTTTAACCCCTCAGCTATTGTTGACTTATAAGTTTAACCGACAAAAATTAGTTTTCATATACAAACACATGTTGACTTAAAAAGTGGTTGTCTACTTATTTTATTAATACATATCGCCAAATTGGAACGACTTTCAGATAATGAGAAAAATACGTACTAATTTTATTGAAAACTGGGTAGTAGATCTAATTTGAATCATAGTAATAAGATAAATAAGTAACACTCATTACTTTGTAGCCAATTAATAAAGTACTATCGATTTCAAAAATCACAAACGTTTTTGCTGGGAAGTCAAGACTTTGAAATGAGAGTGGTTAAATTTTGACAAAATAGAGCTTAATAGTTCGTAAATTTTCTAAATGTATCAAGAATGAATTAGGATGTTTTATACTCATATTATGTCAACTGTGGTTTTGAGCTTTTTCTGTTCGATTCGCAGTCGTATCCCATTAACAACTTTGTATTTTTAATTAGAGTGACTGACTGCAAAGTATTACATGGGGTCGATCAATAACCTTTTTTTCAATACGATTATTGTAAGTTAACAGAGTTTCATATCAGAATTTAAGTAGAAGAAAACAAAAATTGCATTTTTTAACAATAATTGTTTGTTGCTGCATGCAGCATGAGTATGGGCGTAAAACGGAAATGTTACAATGCAGGGCACTGTATTTAACAATGTCACAGTATTTTTTACAAACATGCATTCATTCATATGTATGTATTTGTATGTTATTATCAATCGTTTGTATAAATATAAAAAAATTATACAAATTAACACTTTTTATGGTCTTGTGTTGGTTAAGCTAAACCCACAAGAAACCGTGTGAATAGCAGGCAGGCAGGCAGACCCTTTTGATATTGGTTATTATGCTCTAATATTTTCTAATTTATTTCTGTAACTTTTCAATTATAGAATTGTATTGATTGGAAATTATATAAGATATGGACATGATACTTGTTTTTTTCCTTTTTGTAAAAATACACATCTATTGTGATACCAATTTTTCATTGATTACACAGTGGTACAGCAAAAAAAAAACAAGTAGCTAGCTAACAAATTAGTTAATTAAATGTCAATTCAAATTTAAAAAATCTCTATTTGAGACATAGGGCGTGGCTCGTTCAGTTGGAAAAATATATTAAAGTAGTATGGCCAACGGTCGACACAATCGTCCGTATTTTAGATATAAATATTTCATGAAGGTTCACAGAAAAATTATTCAACGTCACACAGTGGCGCCCGTAGAGCAAACGAGGTTGCAAAAATCAAAATTTTCATGTGCGCCTGCGAAATTTTAAATGAATCCATCTTATAGTAAACTTTTCAACGATCTCAAATATGCTACTCTTAACAATATCAGATTTTTAGTTTAGAAGACATAACTGTTCAAAGTTAACCAATTTTCGGATTTAAAAAAACACACAATTTTTAGGTAGTTTGATCCGATTTCAGGTGTAATATCACGAAAACTAGGCAACGAATAGTATTTTTTTTTGTTTTTAGTGATTGATGTGCTTATTAAATGTATAACAATAAAAAAAATTGTGCTGTTTGCTTTGTGTTTCTCTAGGTAAATCAGTATTTAAAAACTATCCATTTTTTCACTATTCTTCAACTTTGACGGAAAATAAAAAAAATTTACCTTTTTTTACCTCCGCCATATTTTCAAAATATGTTCTTTAACTAGTCTTTTACATAACTCAAAAGGTTTTATCTGCCTTTACGTGCCTATTTGGCTTCTACAGGTAAAAAACGTTAAAAAGACATTGTTGCAGAAATTGTATGGCGGGCATCCCTTACATGCCTTGACTGACAGTTACTTTGATGTAATAGTTTGAAAATTGCATTTTGAGTCAGTTGTCTACCTGAGAGCCTCTGGCGAAAAATTTGGTCCTAATATTCCGTTACAGACACAAGATGCACAAAAAACTACTCATTGAAATAAGCAGGTACGCACCTCACTTAAAAATTATTTTTGGCGTACATATGGTGAAGAACAATACTGACTTATGGTACAGGTAGGCACAAATCTCATTTGGCTACGTGCATAATATCAAAACTGTATAATTCAGCCCAAATGCATATGTATGCATGTAACAGGTACATTTGTAGACATGGTAGCATAGGCCTATATATTGCAAAACAAGCTTAATGCCTGCATTAGTCTACGACTGAAAGTTGGCGAAACAAGTATTGAAAACATGGCGTTGAACAATTTAAAATTATTTGAACTGTTTAGAAAGTCAATTACACCAACGTGTTTCGCGGAAGCTGCTTTAGAAGAACTCGATAGCTTATACGGAAATATTGAGAGAAGCAAAAGTATAAAAAATAATCTTTGTATGATACATGCCAAAATTAAGACAAAATGGGTGAAATGCAATCGAACCATTAACATCTTCAACTCCAAATACGAGGACTGGCTTAATGAAGACACCATCCTGGATATATTGGCAGTAGATAAACCCTCCACATCAACCAGAGGAGAAAAAGGAAGGCCAAAAAAAAGTATGGAGGAGTGTTCAATTTTCACAAGAAAGAGGAAACTTGCCGATGCCACCAATGACTTGACCACGAAGGATTTATCGGATGCGCTGTCTATTAAATACATAAAGGATAGTGAACGAGTTAGGTCGCAGATTACAAAATCTGTTGCTGATGCAAGCCCACTGCGACTAAAAAGGATTAAGGAAAGCATTCCCACTCCCACAAACGCACATATTAAAAAGTATAGTTCCGAAGAAGCCTTGGCTCTGTTTTTGGACTTAGAACTTTCCAAAGAGAAATATGAGATACTACGGGCATCTTTAATGCGACACGGGGCTGACCTTTTCCCCGGATACAAGCATATTACGCAAGCCAAAATAAATTCACGACCATTGCGTACGGAGTTTACGGAAGTCTCTGCGAAAGCCAATCTGCAGGATCTTATGGACCATACAGCAAAACGGTTGTTGGAAAGTCTTCCTGAAAATGAGGTGGAAATTCTTCCTCAGAAACTAACATTGATCAGCAAATGGGGCTGCGATGGATCATCCGGACAAAGCGTTTATAAGCAAAGGATATCTTCCGATGACACTACAATATCTGACGGAAATATGTTTATGGCATCTGTTGTTCCATTGCGGCTAAAATCTGATGTTTCCCTACACTGGAAAAATCATCGACCGTCATCAGTGCATTATTGCCGACCAATAATGTTTCAGTTTGCAAAGGAATCGGCAGAACTCATAAGGACCACGGTGAAGGACATTGAAGAACAAATAAGCAAGATTAAGCATACAAAATTGCAAATTGGAGAAGGAAAATATATTGAATGTAGTTACGAGTTCCACCTGACCATGGTTGACGGAAAAGTCGTAAACGAACTGACAGGAACAACCTCAACATTGACATGCCCGATTTGCAAAAAGAGTCAGAAGAACTTCGGTAATTTAAACGATTCTACAAACGAGGAGAATTACGAATATGGAATGTCACCATTGCACGCAAGGATAAGGTGTATGGAGTTCTTGCTAAAACTGGCGTATACCCTACCACAACAAGATGAAAACATCGATGAAAATACATCAATTAAGGATAAGGAAAAGATCAGAAAGAAGCAAATACAGAATGCTTTTTGGAAACAACTTGGACTAAAAGTAGACTGCCCCAAGTGTGGATACGGTAACTCAAACGATGGAAACACTTCAAGGAGATTTTTTGCAAATGATGAGGCAGTAAGTAGAATCACTGGAATTGACAATGAAATCGTCAAAAGATTGGGAACGATCTTGAATGTTTTAAACTGCCAAGAAAGTGTTAATTCTACAAAATTTGGAGAATATGCATCGGAAACTGCATCTCTTTTAGCAAAAATTTATCCACAGAAGAAGTTGACCCCGACCGTCCATAAAATATTGGCGCATGGCAAAGATATAATTGAGTACCAGTCTTTGCCAATTGGAGAGCTTTCTGAAGAAGCGCAGGAGTCTCTTAACAAATTTTACAAAAAATATAGATTGCAGAACACGTTCAAAGCATCAAGGGTGAGGCAAAATGAGGACCTCTTCAACATGTTAGCAGCATCTTCCGATCCACTTATTTCTTCCCTGCGGCATGTGAAGTCACGAAAAGAACTACAATGGAATTATACTTTAGAAATGATTAGTCTTTTAGATATACCTTCTGTTACGAATTGTGATGAATATTTTACAGAAAATTCAAAAAATTAATTGAAAAAAAATTTGTTTAATTTGTTGGCTAATAACTTTAAAACAGAAAAAGCTTTCAAAAGAACTAAGAAATATAAGATTGGTAAAAATAATTTGATTTTGTTACCATAAAATAGATGAGTTAGAAAAAAATTAGAGTTTAGAAATGATTTGTATTTTAGACATACTTTGTCTTACCAAGAAAATGAATATTTTACAGAAAATTGAAAAAATCATTTAAAAAAAAAATCTTTTGTTGTAATTTTTTAGGTAATATCTTAAAACATGAAAAGCTTACAAAAGAACTACAAAAAAATATAAAATTCTTAAAAAAAATTTTTTTGTTACCAAAACTTGGATTTTTTCACAAATTTTAACTTTGAAAACCCATAAGTAAGCACCTATAAGGTGTAGCGTCCACTCCAACCGCTCATTTTATAGGTTGAACAATTATCTATGACATGCAATTTAAATTATTCGATTATCTTGTTCGGTTCAAAAGATATGATTTTTGCAACGAAAAAAGTCAAATGGCGCCACTGTGCGTCATAAGAATCTCTTTGAAAACAGCCACACAATGTGTAATACAACTATGTATAATTAGTTAATGCTACATAATAACTTTAATACACAAAAATTAAATAAATTCATTAATGTGCGATTTTGACTCGTACACAAAGACTTCCGTTCGAATACCATATTCATAATTTCTTTTTTCGTTTTGGCAATTTTTGTTTGTTTTGGGGACTTTCTTTCATTTTGAGTTTTGTTGATTTACCTTTTTTTCGTTTTAACGAATTTTTTTGCGATTTATTTAGTTTTTGGCGATTTTTGTCGTTAGGCGATTTTTTAATTTTAGTCATTTTTTAGTATTAGCGTTTTTTCATTTTGGCGCTTTTTTCGTTTAAGCGCTTTTATCGTTTTAAAAATTTTTTAGCTTTGGCTTTTTTTAATTTGGCGACATTTTTATGCTTCTTTTTTGTTTAGCTGCTTCTTCGTTTTGTCAATTTCTTTCTTTGGTTTGTAGATTTTTTTAATTTTGGCTTTTTTGCTTATGGTGGCTTTTTCGTTTCGGTTTTTTCGTTTCTGCAATTTTTTAATGTTGCGTTTTTTTTTGTTTACGGCGTTTTTTTTTTGTTTTAGTGCTTTGTTTTGTTTGAGAGATTTTTTTAATGGTGTCTACTTTTTTAGTTCAGGTGTTTTTTTTTCTTTGAGGTGCTCTTTTGTTTTGGAAATATTTTTAGTTTTTGGCGTTTTTTTAAGCTTTTTTTGTCTTAGCGCTTTTTTTCATTCTGGCGAATTTTTTAATGCTGTCTACTTTCTTAGTTCTGCTGTTTTTTCGTTTATGTGGTTTTTGGTTTTAGTGATCTTTTTAGTTTTGGCGATTTCTTTAGTTTCTTGCGATATTTTTGTTTTGGCGATTTTATTTCGTTTTGGAGATTTTTTAATTTTTGCGATTTTTTTAGTTTTGGCTTTTTTTATTTTGGTGTTGTTTTTGTTTTTGCACTTTTTCATTCCGGCGATTTAGTTTAGGTGTTTTTTTCGTCAAAGTGCTTTTTGTTTTGGCCATCTTTTTAATTTTTTGCGAATTTTTAGTTTTTGCGTTTATTTTCTCTTCCGATCTATTTTAGTTTACGCTTTATTTTAGTTTTGGTGTTTTTTTGCGTTCTAGCGATTTTTTGCGATTTACTTTTCGGCTTGTTCGTTTCATTACTTCAAGGGATATCCTTTAATTATTAATTTTGTTTGTGTCTATTGTTTAATTATTGCCGTACATAATCCTACGTCTTCACGAGCCATCGACTTGAACATGACATGAACATGACGCCGGCAGATCAACTGTAAAAAATTCATCAACTTCTTTGTTGTGGTACGATGTCCATGTTCTGCCTTATCAATGTGTTTTTTGCTAGGGCTATAGAGATGGAATATTTACCAATTTGGTTCTGTCTCTTTTCTTTCTATTGAAAATGGTTGTTGACGGCGAATCTCATGGCGAACATTGATGCTCAGACATATGTTCGGGCATCGGTGTCAGAGCATGGAGGAAACATGGACATGAGCGGTCTACATTAGCCATATGCGATGTTCGACATGATGTTCATACCAACTTCATGGCTAATATAGACCCCCAGTAAGATGCACCTTAATTTCGAAATCACATTACCTAATAGAATACCCTTAAATGTATATTTGTTTAGCATTCGTTACTGTTACCTTTAATATACTGCACTAATTGTGAAAATTTCAAGAGCATGCCCCTTACGGTCTGTTGAAATTGTCTTGGTGTATGTATTCTGTATAATACACTAACTCTGAATATGTCAATTGTCTATATATTGCATTTCGATTTTAACACGTTTCGTTGCACGCTTTAGAATACCTTTTAATTATTAACTTTCATGAACTTTTTGTAGTTGTTGTTGTAGCGGCCAAATTTCCACATATTCTGTGATAATTTCGGGTTTGTACCTTTTACGGTTCTCTAGACAGAAGCCCGTGACAGATAATCAGACGGGAACAACGTAGGGCAAACAATAGGGGGCTTTTTCAACTTTGGTGTACGGAGCCCTAAAAAGAGCGGTCAAATATAAAAGCAAAACACCTTCCAGTGAGTTAAATCAATTTATTGAGCCCCTTTCTCTTGTGGCCTATGTCATTCCTAAAATTCTCCCACATCAAACATAGAAACAAACGTCTTATTTTTATTGCTTTCTTTGCAAAACCATTTGGACTACAACACATACATACATGTTGTTTTTGTTGTTTTTTGTTTCTTTTATTCGACTTACATGCATGAGAAATACGTGAGTATGTATTAGTAGTAACGTAACTTGAAATGCTTATAGCTCCCAAAATACTGAACCGATTTTAACAAAATATGAATTGTAAACACCTGTGAAGAAACATGTTTAAAATGGTATAAGTTTTAACAAAATCGCCTGTATAATGTGAGCATAAGCTCCTTCACAAGGAATCGGTTTGCCTATTGATTATATATATTATGTCGGTGTGGTGCTGTCCATTCTTTTGTGGACAGCAGCGATTTGTGGAGTTGGCATTCTCTTCTTTCTTGTTTCATTTTACGATTTTAGAATGACCTAATTTTGAAAGAATTAAGGGCGTGAAATCATTAATAGATCTGTTTTTATAAATTAAAGTTTTTCGAATGCACTGTTCCCATTTTGCATATATATATAAAATGTATCCTGATTCTTGGACCATTAAATCGATATTTTGCCAAATTCCTACATTAAATTTTAATTTTAAAACTCTAAAATTTCGTTCCTTTCGATATATATTTTATCAAAGACGAATAGTCGAAAATTCGAAACTAATTTCGAAACTTCAAACATATATCAAAAGTTAGTATTATTGAATTTTCGCGTTAATTTTATCATAAAGAAGCTGCAATAAATAAAGGAACAAATTTTAATTTTACACCAGCGAACTCCTATTGAAATATTTTAACTTCCTTTGGCAGTATTCAAAAAAGATTTTTTTTGAGTTTGGATGAAATGAAAAACCTCTGCCAGATTTTGTTAAAGTATACCTAAAGTATACCTCTTGTTGTACTCTTTTAGACTATCAAACGTTCTTTGCATATTGTATCACAGTGTTATTTTGTGCCGTAAAGTCAAATAGAAACTGGCATTTACCAATTTCATAATGCTAAGCAAATCAAAAGTTTTTACATATAATCGACAAATAAACGTGATCCAATTTGCCGGACAATGAATGGAAGTCAATAATAAATGAGATGAAAAAAAAAAATAAATTGGAAACTAATCTAGGTTTATGTTGGTCATGATGATCGTACTCGTACTTGTTTATAATGATGTTTTTTATTTACCATGTTGTTTATTGTCTTTTGTTGTCAGTTGTTATGTCAATTCTAATTCACTTCTTTCAACGTCAGTCAACAGCAGCCACTCATTCAGTCAGTCTTAATCATAATTGGGATTATTTTTCATTATGGTCTTAAGGGTATTACAGTGGCCTACACGTTTGGAGTCACATTTCCTCAATGTAATTGATTTATTTCTGCTCTTTATTTCTTCTTTTTCTCACAATAATGCAAATTTTTTATAGGGCTTTATTCATTATAATAGAAATTTGCTTATAACATTTGTTTATTGCTTTGCTTTACTTTAATATTAATTCTTAAATTAATTCATAATACGTTTGATTACACTTCATTAAAGTCTGTGAGGGGAAATACAAAAGTTAATTGAATAAAATAAACGAAACAAAATAATGGTGGAGTTTACGGAACGTTCGGTAACTGTTTACTCGTATTGTAAAATTTATTTTAATAATTTTTGACAGCAAAATGTATGGGAAAGTTTACCGATTTAAGCTGTGTTCTCACTATGTGTATTTGTCTTATGGAATGTCACTTTTTTATACACATGTGATTTCATTTGTATGTCAAAATTTGCGGTTTACATAAGGTTTATAATTTTTGTGTTCACCTGTTGGTATGTTACGTACATTTGTCATAACCTATAAAGCAAAACAATCATAAAACAGCCGAGTGGTTATACATATTTTATTGTTATATATACTTCTTTTATTTAATTTTACACTTGTTTTATTTAATTTAATACTTTATTAATTTAAAAATTATTTTATCTCATTTTCCCGTTCGCAAACAATTGCTTTATTAAAAACCAGCTGATGTCAGATACTTTGTCACTTCAAAATAGAACTCGTTCTAAATCATGTGTACTGTACACAGAGAAATAACACAGGCTATTGTTTGAAGGGCTTCAGACTATATGTCCAAATTTACCATGTGAAAATGTGACATTCCATATGGCAAATACACATAGTGAGAACACACCTTTAGCGAGCAAACAGTTACCGCATGTTGCGTGAGCTCCACCAATGAGATTTAAAACTCTTATCTAAGGAAAATGGTAATGGTTTTGAAATTAATAGTTCAGTTCGGAACATTTCTAAATGTTCCGAAAAATTGGTATTTGCTATGTGAAAAGTTATTAATTAGGCGAAAATTTTAAAGAAACGTGTTTACATACCTTTTTGCAGTGACGCACCTATAAGGGGATTTGCGCATAGTTAAAGTGACTCGGCCTAAGAAATCTAGGAAGGCTTATAGGCTTTTTACATCTACCCACATCTTAGATGAATGCGTGGAAAATGACGAAAAGGAAAAAAAACATGTTTACATTTGCAACATCTTTCATCTTCCATCTGTCATTATGTTTATTTTCACGTGTTTGATGAAAAGTCATATTGTGCTTAATAAATTAATACTTTGTTTATTAAGAAAAACAACAAATTAATTGTTTGCGATTTAACATAACAAAAACAATAATTAATGCAATGTTTTTAGTTAATAAAATCTCGTGTTAAATAAATATTTATTCCATGTACCACTAATTTTGAATTATGTGTCTATAGATTTACATACATACATATGAAAATGGCTCACACCAGGGATGGGAAATTATATTTTCATTTCAGTATCAAAAAAAATTTTTAGACTATTTTTTCAACCCGAAGAGTAACAATATCTTTGCTTTTTTTAGAATACTTGTTGAAAAGAGCAAATATACCATACATTTGATTCGGCTCAAATTATGTATGTGGTCAGACATAATTTCGACCAAACGTATTTTAATGCACTTTGATGCAATACACAGGTTTCATATTACGATAGCTATGATCCATTTAAAAAGTTCTGAGCACCGTAAAACCGAAACAAAGCGTTAGATAAAAAATTACATATATGTTAGTATTACTAGGAATTATGAATTCATATACGGGTGTCCCATTAATCAACGTCAAGCCGAAAGCAGATGATAGGGCAAGTAGTGACTGCTCCGAAAAATTTAGAAAAAAATCTATGTCACTTATTTCAAAAAGTGTTGCCGTTTTAAGAAGAAATCACCCTGTGATGATCTTTCTATTGCTGTGACCACAAATCTTCACTTTTCTTGTTTTTTCTCCTATATTATTGTGAGATATCGTTCTGTAAATGACAATTAAAAATGCATACTACAGTGGCCTGATTTTTAAAGAAAATCTTACGTTTTTCCAAATGATGTCCTTAAAATTATTTATACTCCCAACTTTCACCGGCCGTGTTGAAAAAAATGTACTAGGTACTTTGGGCAAGTGGCATCAAAAGTTGGCTCGCTTAGCACAAATTCCAAAAAAGGGTAATACTTGGCCGATTTGTTTTTCAAACTGCGCAAAAAATATTTTCTTGCAACAAATCTATCTACTATTTTTAAGAAAAAAAAAATGTATGTGTCGTTATTCGAACGTTTTTGCAATTTAAACAAAATAATAGATAGATTTGTTGGAAAAAAAATATTTTTTTGCAGTTTGAAAAACAAATCGGCCAACTATTATACCATTTTGGAATTCGTGCTGTATAAAAAATTTGTAGGAAATTGTATTCTCTATAGCTTTTATAAAAAACTCAAATTTTTGCGGCCATTGACTTCTGATATTTTGTAATCCGTACACGAGATTACGTGAGACTTTGGAAACTTATTATTCAAGGCAAAGATAAAATTATCTGATATGTGATGGAAATCGATCGATATCAAATCACGCCGATATATAAAAACATTTCGAGGCTCAGACCATTTTATTCGAACTTAAATTCGGTTTTACTATATCGTGTGATATACAGAACACCTATTTGGCTATTATTAGATTTGGAAAATCACGCGATTTTAAATCAATCAATTTTCATCACATACCATTATATAAAAAATTTCCGTTTCTTATCTCAAGTTCAAGAACTTAAGCGAAGATCTTGCTATATAATTGCGCAATAATTTAACATTTCTTAATTACTAGCGCAGAGCAATAACGGCCTTATTTCTTTGTAAGGCTGAGGTCGCACGAGCATTTTAAGAGCGCACGTTTCTGAATTTTTGAGCTTAATTTATGGTTCTTGGGCATTACATGCTATTATAAAGTATTATATCTGTTATTGTAGATAAGAATGAGAGAGGCGAATGTAGTCCTCAAAACTAGCTTATAAGGCTTATAAATCTCAAAGTGCATTTTGAAAATGCAAGTGTTACCTCAGTCATAGTTAATATAAAAGATCATATGGGGTTTTTACAGATAGATATATCGCGGGCGCCGACTAAAATCGGTACACTGCACCGATAGTAGGATCTAAGCTTTAGCAATTTCTTACCTTATTTGAGCGCGCTATATTGAATTTGAGACTTTCAGTAATGTTCAATTAAAAAATTAGAATGGAATAAGCTAATGAATTTATATGCAGCAGTGATATTATTTGGAGAGTAGTCAAGTGAGTCAGTGGAATAACATGGTATTTTTCAGCTGTCATGCCATAACGTTAATGGAAATAATGAACGTGGAAATTTTTTCACATAAAAAAGAAAAATTGAACATGGGAATTATTTCCATTTCGAAAAGAATATAATCGGTCTTGTCACAGAGTTCAGTTCCGTTCGGAAACGGAATTCAACCTATCCCATTTTTGTACCAGCTGGTGTCTAAAAAAGAAAACTAAAATAGGCAAATTTGTCAGGTGTGTCCAGACTGTTGGCGGCGCTACTATGATTGAATTCCGTTTCCGAACGGAATAGAACTCTGTGACATGGCCGAATATCCGGTGTACTCGTTTCGCAGACTAAAATGTTTTTTCCTAGCCCGCCTTCGGCCGGTCTTAAGAATTTTCTCGTCTGAGTATGTCGAATAGTGGCTTCGCTGAGTAAAGTTTTTTTGCTATGTAACGTAGAAATAACGTCGATGGTCATTATTTCCATGGACGTTATTGTATGCCACCACTTTTTAATAGTATAAAAAAGTACGATCGTATCAACTTTTCCATCACTGGCTCACACACATGTTTACTCACAAGTTTTTTCAATTTGTTTTGAATGGTGCTTTAAAATCAAATCTATAAGAGCTGTTTTACACTATCGCACAAGTCGTTCGACATCTGTAGAAAATGTATTCCTGATAAAATGAGTTTGTTGAAACAACACACATTATATCAGGGTTGTATTTTGTGCATAAGTCGATTTATTTTGTGCATAAGTCGAAC
The DNA here is from genome assembly GCA_956483635.1 of Panzeria rudis. Classification (NCBI taxonomy): domain Eukaryota; kingdom Metazoa; phylum Arthropoda; class Insecta; order Diptera; family Tachinidae; genus Panzeria; species Panzeria rudis. Next base: position 91,250,325 of record OY101449.1, on the reverse strand, counting down.
AGCTTGTGGAGTAATCTAAAACAGCTTAAGTTGTGGCGAGCTCTGAATCAGAGATGGCATATGAGATTTTGAAATTGTACCAACTGTTGTCTAAAATTGCACTTTTTTCGACCTAATTGTACCAAAACAGATTTTTGAAATCTGAAACATGTATTAAGTGTAGCAAATATATCTATACATACATAAGTATATGGGCATTCCCACAGGCCACGTTTTGATCACGTGCGACATTAAGCTTGTATTTCAGAACCATGTGCATACATAGTTGTATTTTTTATTAACTTTTACTTACACAAATATATATCATGCCCGAGGTAGTCAACTTTGACACCCTGTAGCTGACCGTGTGTTTTAACAGGGTGGTCCATGTTTCGTTCTTCTTAAAGCTTAGGTTCTGTTTCATTTTTTTTCTATCAGGCTCAGATTTTTTATGGGGATGACTACTATGACACCCGAAATATGGCGGCAACACTAATATATTTCATCATAATTCGAGAACGTTTTGTTCGATTGAGGTAAATAAATCAGTAAAATACAGAGTTGTGGAAAATACGTATTTGAAATAAATAAATTCAAAACACAAATGGTTTTTTATTTTTCTAATTCAAATTAAAAATACAAAATAGTTTTTAAACAAGTATTTGAAATAAAAAATACAAAATACTTATGTTTAAAATACCTATTTTCAAAATACATTTTCTTTTATAATTCTAATTTTCATTTAAAATATTTCTTCAATTCAATACAATATACGTTGTGATCTCTAATAAATTTTAGAGTTTGTTTTAAATTTTGTAAATTCTCGCGAATTTTAGCAATGTTTGCGATAGAAGCGGTTTTTTTTTCAATTATTCAAAGTCTTTACAGCTTTAGCTATTTGTAGTCAATATTAGATTTTGATATCATGCCGCTGTTAGCAAGATTTCGCGAATTTATGCCATTTTCTCGTTTTTTGGCGAACTTTTGGCATTCCTTACAGTTTTAGCAACTTTCTATCAATATTACGGCTTTTTTTTTAAATTTTTCACAAATTTTCGCCATTTCCGCGACAGAAATTATTTTTCCAAGGTTTTTTGGCTATATTAAAATTTTAGGAATTTTAAGTCAATATTGCACTTTAAAATCTTTCTAATTTTAGCAAGATTTAGGGAATTTCCTTCATTTTCTCGATTTTGTCCAGGTTTTCGGTATTTCTTACAGTTTTTGCGAGCTTTATTCAGTTGCAGAGCATCTTTCTAATTTTGCAATTTTTTTTTTGCAAATTTTCGTCATTTCCGCAATAGGCGTGATTTTTTACATTCCCCTTTATCGTGTTTGGCGATTTTCGCCTTCGACTACGACATTTTTGTAATAGATTAAAGACAGCACGCTACATTTTTCTTTAATTTAATACAAAAATGTCGTAGTCGAAGGCGAAAATCGCCAAACACTATAACTGCCATTAATTTTTTTAGAGCGACTTTCAATCAATTTCTGTGCATGACATCGATTTGCGGAATTTTATAGTACGTTTCCATTATGATCAAATTACGTAGATTTTGGAAATTACTTCGAAGTGTTTCCATTTAGCTTGTGAGTGATTTGGTGTTCGAGTTTTTGTAGACTAATGATGCATTTACTTTATAAGGTGTACGCAGCAACTGTAATTGATTTTTTTTTCATATATAGTTTGACATTTAAAATTAATGAAATGTTCTTTAATGTGATTTTTTCGAAATTGTCAATCACAATTGATGGATGACCCAGGGATAGAGTTTGTAATTTTAAAAGCAACGCAGGGTTGCATAGGGTATTTTCGACATCATTTTGAGCAAATTAAGTCATTTGAGATAATTTCCCAATATGTAAAATCATGTCGCAAATTATCTCATTTTGGCAAATGTAATAGTTTGGCCGAAATTACGTATATGGAAACGCACTATTAGTCATTTTTGCGAAATAATCAAAAAACTGTGCAAGATTCAAAATTGGTTGCGCTTAAGAGAACAAAATTTTACATTTTTATCATTCATCAGAAAGCTAGGTATATTAGGAAATAACATTAGATTAAAAATTTTAAAAACCTCCGAAGGAAATGGATGATAACTTCAAAACGGCTGGACGGATTTCCTTCAAACATATTATGTATGATGGAAGACTTTAGTTAGATCAAGTCACCTTTCAAATGAAATAAACTAAACTAAAATCGATCCAGCCACTTGAGAGCTACGTCGTCACAGACACACAGATTCACGAGGATACAGCAAAAAAAAAAAGAGAGATGACAACTTGTAAACCCCTAAACCGATTTTCTTAAAATATAGCCAGCGTTGTCAACTCAGTGCTTTTCGCACCGTTTTTAGTGCTTTTTCAACTCTTCGACGCGAAAAATTTTGGAGTTAGTGCTCGGTGCTTTTTTAATCTAATTTTTGGTGCTTTTAATTTGTGACGGTGGCACTAAACCCAAAATTCAAAAATTTATTTCTTTATCTAAAAATTTTGTTTCAAGTGTAAAATTCTTTGTTAATGCAAATATTTTTTTAGCAAATATTTTTTTATCATGTTTTAGCAGTCATGCAGAAAAATGAAAAAAGTGGATTCAAGCAATTAGTGGTGCTTCATATTTTACATTTTAAAAGCGTTAAAGCCCATAAAAACGAATTTTTGTACGTATTTCGTTTGCTTTGCACTTCAGATTTCAAAAACTATCAGTTTTCAACGAAACATATACATTAAAAGAGAAAATTGTATATACAAAACTTCAATGCATTTGGTGCGTGAACTTTTTGCACAATCGCGAAAAATTAGATCGCTGTTTTACTTATTTTCAATCCCCAACACGATTTTGGAACTAGAGGATGTCGCAAAAAAATAGTCATCGCCCTAATATACATACATATGTATATTCTACACTTACGTGTGCATCACGTGGCGTAAGAACTATTCCGATACTTTTTATGGTTTCTTTTTATAGCCGTCTAAACTTGAGCATCTCTGCCCTTTTTGAGAAATGTTCGTCATATTCAAGATTGAATAATTTTAGAGCGCGTCATCGGATATTAATAAATTTGGTGTCATTCGAAAGGTTCCAGTCTCCTCTTAATAAGTACTGATTAAAAAGGACATAGCTTCCCGCTACAAGATCATCTTAAATGCCTAAAGGTATTTGTAATTTTCTTTATATTTTACAGAGCACAACTGAAAGGTCTTTATTGTACAAAGTCTTTAATTAGGGATGAAAATAGATTCAAAAGGTACAGTATTTTCTTTATGATAACCCCATAATTTCTATGAACAACATGTAGCAATAACTTTGATGATCACATATAATAAATTAATATCGGATATGATATATTAAGCTATAAATGACATTAAATTAGATATTTTAAGAACCCACGTAGAAAATAGATGATAACTTCAAAACGGCTGGACCAATTTTCTTTAAACATAGGTTAGAGGATTTTTGATCAAATCACCCTTCAAACAAAATTGACTTAATTAAAAATCGATCTAGCCGTTTGGGAGGTACGGTGTCAAAGACACAGATTCAACAGGATACATGTAGAAAAGATGTGATATCTTCTAAACGCTGGACCGATGTTCTTCAAACTATCGATGAATTTACTTTTTAAACAGAAAAACCAAAATCAAAATCGGTCAGCCGTTTGGTCTGTACGTGGAGTCGTACAGACACACAGATTCACATACCCACACTACAAACTTACCCCTTTTTTTGGTCGAGGGCTAAAAATAGAAAACTACAAAAAGTCTGAACAATTTTTGGTTTAGTGGATTTAATTTTTTTTAATTAATTCGTTTTAAGTCTGCTCGATTTACAGAATAGGCAAGTATATAACAATTTTTTTATATAAAACTAAGAAACAAAAATTAGTGCTTTTTTCGAAGAATTACGCGTTTTTTTTTACTTTTTTCAGTGCTTTTTGAAATCTAAAAGTTGACAACGCTGAATACAGCTAAGAAAATTCTCAATCAAGCCACCTTTAAAATAAAAAAATTGGTCCAGCCGTTTAGGCTCTGCGATGGTGCAGACAGACACGCACAATCTGTTTATCTCTGACACAGATAAGCAGACACATACTACAACTTTTTCGAAAATTCAGAAAAAACCGGGCCAACTGGGTTTTTTGTGAGAAAATTATAACACAAAAGTCTTGATTTCTTAAAAAAAGAGTTAACGATTCATTCAAATACTATCCACATAAGAACATAACTTTGAAAATAAGGCCAAGTTCCTATCCAAAAATTTCGGCCGCTAAAAGTACTGCGACCAAAATGAGGATCAGGTTTTTGATAGGTACTATACCGTCTAATTTCTAAGCAACCTCTTAGCTTCGCAACATTTTCCCCAACAATTCTTCCCAATATTAGAGAGGTAAAAAAATATTACCAAGCTAGAAGGTTACCTAAAAATGAGATGGTATTGTACCTATCAAGATATTCTTCCTCATTTTGATCTCAGTACTTTTAACGACCGAAATTTTTGGATAGGAAATTGGCCTTATTTTCATTAATGTTTTTGTGCGGATTTGACTTCTTTTTTTGTTAAAACACTATAATTTCCATCGCTATAATTTCCCATAATTTCATAATTGCCCATTATAGTGCCCCTAATAATGCGGCACGCCTTCCCGTTACGCAATCAGCACAGTTTTATTTTTTTTACTGAAAAGAACTTTCCAGGAGGATTTACAATCCAAATACGAAGAAATTTGGTCCACACATATAACGGGAACCCTAGTGCGCAGACTTACATTTTTCCTGTTTATTTCTTGACATTCATGCAACAAGCATTTCTTATCTACGATGGATGTCAAACTCCATATAAAATATGAAGTTTGACATACATTCTATATCACAAGGCCAATTGAATTTACCACCTTATAAAATTAGTTCACCTTAATTGCGTGTTTCAGTAAATATTCTTGAACAAAAATACTTAGGGAAATTAACAGTAAAAGTTCGTAAAGTTTTAATATAGTAAAAACTAATGAAATATGCGAATCGAAAAGTATACGAATGGGCCGGTTTTTTAATTAAAAAAACCCGGACTATTCGACATTCGAAAAAACATTTTCAAAAAACCGACAAGCGAATTGCGGAAAAAACCGGTTGAAAAGCCGAGTCGATCACCCTAGCGTGTATGTGTGTTGTATGAAAACTGCAATTTTTATAAATTACTAGCTGGGCCGGTGTGCTTCGCCACACCCATCCTAATGAAATAAATTAAGGAAATGTGCATTGAAAAAAGGAAACAGTTCTTACTTCGTGTATCTTCTACACAAAATAGTAACCAATGAAAACACTGAAACAAAAAATATCTCTATAATGCTATTCCATCCATATTTAGCGTCATCTCTAAAGCGCCCTATCCATTATACAATATTACTGAATATGTTATTGTACATACATATATATTATTGTAGTTTACACTATGCAAGTCTTTTTGATCAGCTTCTTATTCAGCTGTGAGAAAAACAGACAAATGTGTATTCATTTCTCTGTCTTTCTCACAGCTGAATAAGAAGCTGATCAATAAGACTTGCATCGTCTAAACGTCGACATACTTTGCAATAAATTGTACTATACTTTCAAACAAAGTACTGCCCAATTTTTACGACAGTGAAAAAGTAAACATAATACTGAGCAATGTGTGCAATAATAATCAAAAGCAGAGACCGAACCGTTATAAGAAATATGCAAAAAAGTTGAGACATAACTGTTAAAATATGAGAAATACTTTTATCGTCTTGAAATAACTGTTATTTTTAACAAATATGTATTTGTGTCTGTTTATAATTGTTATAATTAACAAAATTTTTTTTCTGTTGCTCATAACTTTTATTTTCAATTTGTATTTTTTTACGTTGCTTGATAACAGTTATTATTGGAAAATAATTTTTTCCGTTGCTCATAACTGTTATTTTCAACGTTTATTTATTTACGTTGCCTAATAATAGTTATTATTGGAAAAAAGTTTACGTTGCTGGTGAATTTTGTTTGCAACATTTATTTCATTTTGTCATCCTTACAATTTTAGCGAATTTTAATCAATTAAAAATTGTTTCGCGAATTTCGCCATTTCGCGATAGAAGTGATTTTTGGCCAGTTGCTGAGTGTTTTATTACAGTTTCCCAATTTCTAATCAATGCCCGAATTTTGTTATCTTGCCGATTTTAGCAATCATTTGCAAATTTTCGTCATTTTCGCAATTCGCTCAGAATTTTTTGCATTCCTCACATTTTCAGCGGTTTTTAATAAATTTTGAGAATGTTTAAAATTTAAAAATTTTCGCGAACTTTCGCAAAGGAAGTGATTTTTGCCAGTAGCTGGCTTTTAAGCCTTTTATAGATTTTTAATCCATATTAAACTTTGCTATCTTTCCACTTTTACCGAGCTTTTGCAAATTTTCGTAATTTTCGCGATTTTTTCCTGCTTTTTTTTATTTTTTAAATTTTTAGTGGTTTTTAATCAAATTTTGGGATTGTTTCCAATTCTGCAATTTTTTTTGTTGCAAATTTTAGCGATATACATAACTAATTTTTTTAGCTTTTATCATTTTCTCGACGTTGATTAAGTTTACGTGTTAATGCGCAGAGACGCAGAACTTTGCCGCTCGCCATTGTTATTAAATAACACAAAAAATAAATGTTAAAAATAAAATTCATGAGCAACGTAAAAAATTGTTTTAAAATAATAACTATTATTAGGTTTTTGGTCATATGTATATACAAATTAATATGTAAACAGCGAAACCCAAAATTCAACTCAAACAAGTTACTGATATTAAAATTATAATATATTAGATGAAATTTATTTGCTAGTGTTTAATATGAATTTCATTGGTGCTTTACCAAAATGTCAGTAGAATTCAAACACACTTTTGAACAGTGTGGGTAGCTCTTAGAATAGATTGAAAATTCCTACAAAATATTGGTGGTATAGGAGAGAGCGGGTACCGCTGATAAAAAGTAATTATTAGTTTTTCTATATCTACAGAACTACAATAGTGAAGCTCTCTAAATCTAATGCAGATAGCTCTTAGAACAAAGAAATAATTCCAACAGAATATTGGCGGAATAGGATAGGGAGACGGGTACACCCCACAAAAAATAATCATTCATTTTCCTATATCTGCAGAAGTATAATAGTAAGGCTTTTTAAATTTAAAAACCAGCGATTTCCAGCAATATATTGAAGGTATAGTAGGGGGTAAACAGATATCCTCCATACAAAGCAATTATTTATTTTCCTATATCTGAAGAACCACCAAAGCGAGACTCTCTACATTTTTTGTAGTTTAAACTGAGAACAAATGGCGCTTTTTAACAAAATCCTAGTGATATAGGCGAGAGGGAGGCTTACAAATCCAATACAAAGTAATTTGAAATTATCCCAGCTTTGTCCGGTGTACTTCGATACCGCATTGTTGTGAAGATATAGGAAAATTAATACATAATTATTTTTCGAATAAAAAATATTCATTCCATATATCAATGTGTAGAAATAAATTCAGTTAAGCGCGACTTTTTGCCTTTTGACGATTTTCGTTAATTTTAGGGGCTTTTTTAATGTTTTCGTTTAAAGGTTTTTTCGGACGAAATTTGTGGTTTTTTTTGTGATTTTAACTTTTTTTCGGACACTAAATATACAAATTCCTAAAAAGTAGCAAAAACCTGTCCGCTTGATTTTTGTTCTTATGATGATGCTTTTGATATTTGGTGTCTATCTTATGCTGACTTTAGACGACATGTATTTTACATCTGACTTGTCAAATTTCCCACTGCAAAAGTTGTACATGCCGTGTGAAACATATGAAACATTGTCAGATGACATTTACAGAAGCAAAGTCATATGAAAATTTTTCAATTAGAGCGTGTTCTGTTTTCATCTGACAAGGCATATGACATCAGCTGTATTGAATTAACAAAAGTGTGGTTTGGCTGAAAAAACATTAAAAAGCATAGTGGGCTTTATATATTTATGAAAATTGTGAAAAACTCTGCTGTTGTGAACACTTAGAGGTTATGTCAGATATAATTGCACATGTCATGTGAACGCAAAAATTATAAACCATCTGTAAATTGACAATTTTGACAAACATACGAAGTTACATATGTCTCACATACCTGACAAGCGATATATAAAAAAACATGTCGTCTAAAGTCAGCATTAGTTAGATCCGAAGATAAAAGGTTACCGAATTTACACGTTTTACCCCTTTTTTCCCTTAGATTCCCTGCATCCGTGCAATGAAAAAGAAACATACATACAAAATTTTTTTCTTTTCAAAATATTCATTCAAAGTACATAAGAAATAGCTGTGCAGGAAAAAAGTACCAAAAAGAGCTCTTAATTTTGCGCTTTATATATCCAAACATCAAAAAATTACCAAGTGCATTTGAGGGGCTCTGAAGGAGAGAAAAAACTTTTTCAATTTCATTTCTATTTTTGTTATATTAGGAGATAAACGGTTTAACAAAATAGTACCAAAATTTTATTTTTACACTTTTCCAGACCCTAAATGTATAAATGTCAAAAAAGTACCAAAAACCTGTCCGCTTATTTTTCTGTCTTATTACGATGCTTTTGAAATTTTATGTCTATCTTACTTAGATTCAGAGATATAAGATTACCGATTTCACCCGTGTGTACCCCTTTTAATCCCCTCAGAATTTAAGTTTTCAAAAATCTCTTCTGAGTGCATATATACAAATATATTCATTCAGTATGTATAGCAATGTGAATAGAAAATAGTTGTATGGAAAAAAGTACCAAAAAGAGCTACCAATTTTACCCGTTATATACTCGAATTTCAAAAAAGTACCAAAATGTGTTTGGGGGCTTCGTAGGGAGAGAAAAAAAATTTTTTTTTCGGTTATATGTATTTATTTATATTATCTTCAATAAAATTGAAATAACAATAAGTAATCAAATCTTAATACTAAAATTTTAATTTTTAAGTCCAGCCAGTGCCAGACAAAAATATTTGTTTCAGCGGTTGATTGTTTGGTTATTTACGTCTCTCGTGTTCGGCTGAGAGCAAGAGTGTCCCTCCTTCTCAGCCGAGTGTGGCCTCTAAAGTTAATGATGTTTCGGGCTAGGGGATTTGGGTGCAACTCAAGTCTTTTTATGTAGCTTGTCACGTGTTTAGAAAACACTGTCTTAACCGGCGGCACATCTAGGTCTTTATGAATTCGCTTGTTTCTGACATACCATGGGGCTGCTGTAATCGTACGGAGTATTTTATTTTGTTGCCTTTGAATTTTTTCTACATTTGATGCCGAGGCAGTGCCCCATAACTGGATTCCGTAGGACCATATTGGTTTTAGAATGGAGTTGTATAGAAGAAGTTTACAATCTAGGCTTAGAGTAGAGTTCCTTCCAATGAGCCAATTCATTTGAGCTGCTTTTAGTTTCATTTGGGTCACCTTTGCATTTATGTGTGACTTCCATGTTAGACGACGATCAAGATGAACACCGAGATATTTTACTTCAGTGTGTTGAGGTATAGTTTGGTTATTTATTTGTATAGGTGGACAGGTTTCTTTGCACAATGTAAAAGTAATGTGTAGACATTTTTGTTCGTTAATTTTTATCCGCCATTGTTTAAGCCATTGTTCCAACTGGGGTATATAATCTAGCAAATTGCGGGTGGCTTCTTGATGGCTTTTGTGAACACTTAGAAAAGCTGTATCATCAGCGAATGTTGATATGTGTATGTTACTGCTTACCGGCAAGTCAGAGGCATATATCAGATATAATACAGGACCGAGGATGCTGCCTTGAGGAACTCCGGCTTCAATGGGTTGCGGACGGCTTTGAAAATTACCTTCTTTAACAACAAATTTTCGCTCAGTTAAGTAGCTTTCTAAAAGTTTAAGGATGTTTTCGGGTAGGTTTTGCTTTAGTTTCTGTATTAAACCTGCGTGCCATACTTTATCAAATGCCTGAGAAACATCGATGAAGAGCGCAGAACAATATTTCTTTTCTTCGAAGGTTTTTCTAACCACGTTCACGAGTCTATGTGTTTGTTCAATCGTACTATGTTGTCTCCTAAAACCGAATTGGTGGTCTCGAATGCATCCAGTACGATTCAGTATGGGTGTTAGCTTACTCATAAGTAGCTTTTCAAATAGTTTTGACATGTTAGACAACAGGCTTATAGGCCTATAGGACTCCACCTTCGTATGATCTTTGCCTGGTTTAGGTATCATGGTAATCAGCGAAACCTTCCATTCTGCGGGATAACATTTGAGGCGCAAAATACTGTTAAAAATAAATAGAATTATCCGTTTTGCAGTATAGGGTAGCTCTAAGAGCATTTTATTGCTTATTTTATCAGCGCCTGGGGCTTTTTTCGAGTTTAAGCCGGCAATATAGTGTTCAATCTCACGAATGTTGAACCTCAAAGTAACATCTGGTATAGCGAGGACTGGTGGCAGCTCAACTATAGTATCAGACGTATTTGGAGTAAATACTTTCTGCAAGTGGTTTACAAACAGAGTACCTTTTTCAGCGTCAGTTCTTGCCCAGTCTCCATTCGAAGCTCGCAATGGAGGCTTATAGTTATATCACTAGTCTTTTGAGGCCTCGGGCTGCTCTCCATAGCGAATAGTCTGTTTGAGGTGTTGCGTCGAGCCCATTTAGAAAGTTTTGAAGAGAAGCGGTTTTTTGATATTCTAGTAGAGTTTTCAGCTGTTTAGTACAGTCCTTCAGCTAGATTTTAGCTGAGGTGATCTGTAGCGTTGCCATTCTCTACGAACTCTTCTTTTTTCGGATAAAAGCCGTTCTACATCTGCTGAAAAAATTTTATTATATCTCACCTGACGATTTGTAGTAGTAGCATTTAGAGCAGCTTGCTTAAGGTTTGCCTCAAACATTCTAATAGAGTCATCTATGTCAGCAGGCGTTTTTAATGGAATATTTTCTGGCAATGAGCACTCAAATATTTTTTGTATTTCAACCAATTTATACGTGTGGTTTTCATCGTTAAATCACAAGTGGGTGAATACGTTGTATGTGAATATATAGTGACAATAGTTGGTGAGTGATCTGAAGACAAATCTAAAGATGCTTCAACTTGGATCATTTCGCTGGGCACACCCTTTACTACTCCAAAATCAATAACATCAGATATTTTTCGGCGATCTGTTGGCCAGTAAGTTGGCTGCCCACTTGATATAACATTTAACCGCATTTTTGAAATTGTGTCAAACAAAACGCGACCCTTTGGCGTGATGAGGCGAGATCCCCAGAACGTGTGCTTAGCGTTGTAATCACCGGCGGCCAAAAAGCGTGGGCCTAGTGAATTAAAAAATGTACTATACTGATTTTCTGTAATAGAGTACCTGGGAGGAGAGTAAATTGATGAAATCACCAGGTTTTGATGAAAAGCTTCAATGCAGATGTTAGTTGCTTGAAGATAGTCTTCACAATGATCACTCATTAAGTAATGTTTTAATCGTGATTTTATTAGTATACCCGAGCCACCACAAGCTCTACCTTGGGGGTCCTTAGTGTCGTAGAGAGTATATCCGTTGATTTAAAAAAAAGAAGTCCAAGATCGAAAAACCTCGCTCCATTGGCAAAAATGGCCAAAGATGGTAAATCCGATGCGGCGCTATCTGAAAACCGGTGTTCACTTCTACAAAACGACGAAGACGAAATCACCATTGTCAGGTCAAGCAAGCGGCCCCCAATATACTTAAGAGAGAAAAACTCAAATGAGCTAATTAAAAGGCTAGTACAATTAATCGGTGAAGAGGCGTTTTACGTGATCCCGATAAAACGTGGTGCGATTAATGAAACAAAAATTCAAGTAAATGAAGAAAATCATTACCGCTCAGTAGTTTCGGAGTTTGAAACACAAAATAAAAATTTTTACACATACCAATTGAAAAGTGCAAAAGGCCTCCAGGTAGTGATAAAAGGCATCGATTCATACGTGGATCCAGAAGAGGTAAAAGCGGGTCTAATAAATAATAATTTTAAAGTAAAAAATGTTACTAACATTAAAAATAGAGAGCGAGTTCCCCAACCACTATTTCGTGTGGAAATGGAACCAGGTGATATGAAATTAAAAAGGAATGAAGTACACCCCATTTACAGCTTAAGATATTTTGCTGCACCGACGAGTTACCGTAGAGGAACCACACAAGCGAGCAGGGCCCATTCAATGTCTAAATTGCCAAGAATATGGCCACACCAAAACATATTGCAAGTTGCGCACCGTTTGTGTCGTCTGTGGTGAACTACACAGCACTGCCAATTGTGATAAGCAAAAAGATGATTCCAAAATGAAAAAGTGTAGCAATTGCCATCAAAATCACACTGCAAACTACAGGGGCTGCCCTGTCTATGTACATGTTAAGCAGTCTTTGTCTAACAGACGTAATCACACCTATGCTCAACCTAATTTCGACAATACAAATTATCCCCAGTTGCGCCAACCAGCTACCAGCCGGCCTTCATACGCCAACATTTTTAAGGCCAACCAGCCCATACCGCAAAACATACCAAATAGCCAGTTCTCGTACGCTAATGCTTTGAAGTCTAACCAGCCCCCAGCTCAAAAACGGCCTCTTGCCAACGAAAACAGTGGTTTCAATTTTGATCGACTTGAGGCTTCAATAGAAAATTTAATACAAACCGTAAATTTTTTTACAACCAACATGACCTGCATGATGCAGGAAGTGTTGAAAATGCAGTCTACATTATTGCAGGCTGCATTAAACAAACCATGAACTTAAAAATCTGTTTCTGGAACGCAAACGGCATCCGCCAACATAAAAACGAACTAGAATACTTCATGATGGATAAACAAATTGATGAGAATAATCGTCTATTTATCCTTAAGATGAAATTGACAACAATGTTTAACTGTGAATAAAATTTTGCAATACATATTTTTTAATTTTTGCTAAAAAAATCATCATATTCCCAAGATTTTTTGTCAATGAACGTTTTTGTTACCCAATTTAATCACATGCATAAACACAAATATTAGTGCGTTTTGAATAATCCAGAAGTCCGACAGACCTAGAAAATTTTTATTATTATTTTTTATTTATTTAATAGATTCATTTACTAATATAATAACAAAATTTGTTTAAATTTAAATAATGATCTATAACTGGAATAACATATAGTTGTGAGCCAGATTGGCAAATTTAAAGCTGTTAAAAATAAAAATTCAAAAAGATAAAATGTAAAAAGGAACTAAGCAAATTCATTTAATATCAATTTTCTGTATTTGAGGCAAGATTCCAGGTAATTGACAAGGGAACCAAAATTAAAGGCATCCCCATTCAGAATATTTAGAACGTCGAGTAGGTTTAGTTGATGTTTGTTGAAAAATGTACTTCTAAACCCACTATAAATGGGGCATGTACCAATAAAGTGTAGAGTATTTTCCGTTGCGTCTAGATTACAGAGAGTGCAGATTCCATCTGATGTACTTCTAAAAGATCTAGCATTTATATCCAAAAGTCCTCCTCTTGCTCTTATCAATAGACTTATCGCACGAGACGAGAGCTCCGTAGTAGTGATTTGTAGTAAAGAGTAATTTAATTGTGAGTATAAGTCATGAAACTGAGAGTTTCTAGCGTCGGCAATAAAGGTTTGATTTTCATAAATTTTAACAAGTGGTAAAATTGATTTGCAATGTTTGCTTATGCTGACTTTAGACGACATGTATTTTACATCTGACTTGTCAAATTTCCCACTGCAAAAGTGATAAATGCCGTGTGAAACATATGAAACATTGTCAGATGACATTTACAGAAGCAAAGTCAGATGAAAAATTTTCAATTAGAGCGTGTTCTATTTTCATCTGACAAGGCATCTGACATCAGCTGTATTAAATTATCAAAAGTGTGGTTTGGCTGAAAAAACATTAAAAAGCAAGAGCGCTTTATATATTTACGAAAATTGTGCAAAAACTCAGCTGTTGTGAACACTCAGAAGTTATGTCAGATGTAATTGCACATGTACGTGTGAAAGCAAATATCATAAACCGTCTGTGAATTGACAATTTTGACAAACATGCGAAGTTACATATGTCTCACACACCCAACAAGCCATATATAAAAAACATGTCGTCTAAAGTCAGCATTAGTGGTACAGAATTATTATCTGGTACAAAATTAATTTTAGCACACAAGTACGTCCAATCCTCAGCCCAAAAAGTTTGTTTACCGATTATCATTTCTGCAAGCTTTCGAGGTAATCTGTTACAAGGCATGTTAAGAACTTTGTTGATGTAATCAAAATGCAATTTCAACGTATCTAGGTATAATAAAGAGTTTAAACCCGTTTCTAAAAAGAGCATATAGTTTGGAGTGTTGCTAGGTAAAAGTAACAATTTTTTAATAAAGAATCTAAATAGTTTTTCAACTATTTCGTATTTCATGTAACCCCATATTTGAGCTCCGTAAAACATGATTGACCGAGATACAGCACTGAAGATATTAAGTTTATTTTTATTAGATATTTTGGGATGGTTTATATATTTTGACCACGATGAAGATATTGCCATTTTTGATGTAGTTAGTTTATTTTACAAATGTTTTCTAAAGGATAAATTGTAACACAAGTCCATACCGAGATATTTATATGAATTTACGATTTCAATTTCATTTTCTCCAAATGTCCACTTTAAGTTGTTTGATATTCTAGTGCCACTGCGAAAAACTAATACTTTGGATTTAGTAAGGTTGACTTTTAACTGCCATAAGTTACTATACACAAGAAGGGAATCAATCATCGTTTGGAGACCACTGGGTGAATCAGATAGTATGACAATGTCGTCTGCGTAAAGAAGAACTTTTACTGTGATGTCAACAATTATCCCGCCAGTAAGAACGTCGGCTAAGTCGTTCAAGTATAATGCAAACAGAATTGGGCTTAATATGCAACCCTGTTTGACACCAAGGTTCACATTAAAAGAATTGGAGAGTGAGTTTCCGAACAATATTTGACTGGAGGTGTTATCATACGATTGTTGCAGTATTCGTATTATTTTTGATGACAATCACATATTTGCAAGCTTATAAAACAATGAATTCCTGGGAATCGAATCAAATGCACAAGTAAAATCAACAAAAAAGGCATAAGTGTTTTTACTATTTAGTTTATTTAAATGAACAATATTTGTTAGACTGAAGACATTATCCACGGTTGAATATTGTTTTCTAATTCATTTAAAATATTATGTTCGACAATCCAGTACGATATACGATTCATTATAATTAGGGATGTAACCGATACTGATTCCGATACCGATATATCGGCGATACTTCAGATTTTCCGATACATCGGAATCGGCGATATTTTATTGTCGATATGACGATACTTTTAAATTTTTTTTCAGAGTTTTTTTTAACAAATTATTTATATTTTGTTAATTTTAAAATTTATTTCGTATTTTTTAAATCTTATTAGTATCAATTTTAAAAATTAATAATATTTTGCGCTGTTATTTTTTTGTAAAAATAATTTATTTTTTGTTAATTTTGCCATGAATTCAAATTCAATTCGTTGTTTTTTAAATCTTATTCCCAGCAACAAAAAAAAAAGACACAACACTTATTGTAATCGCTATAAAATGAAACTATAAAAATGGGTAGGTTTTCAAGCAAATTGTTGCAAAAAAATACGCAAAATTTAAAAAAATCGGAATAAAATAAAAAAAATTCATTTTTCTTTTGACGGTATTTACATGAAATATAAGTCAAAAATTTTTTTTAAATATGCATGGAAAGCTTAAGTCGTCCTCTATTCGACACTGTCTAAAATTTGAAAATCGGTGCAAAAACCACGCAGTGAAAATTGTTTTTGTCCGCGAAGTCCCAAAAAATCGTTTTTTTTTTTACCACTAACTACCGATTTTGAGGGTGTATTGCAATTTTTAAAATGGCAAAATGATCTACTGAACTAAACCTACACGCTTCACTAAGTCGTTTTTCACGAGTAAAAAAAACATGGAATTTTTTAACAGCGTGTAATTAAGCTATTTAGAAGAATATTAGTTTATAAATGTCATTTAAAAAATCGAATTTTTAAAAAGCATGGCGAGTATTTTTTAAAATTATAAAGGAATTACAAATTTTTACTTGCTATTCTACTAATTATCTGCATATTTTTAATATGAATTCTTTGGAAGCAATGAAAATGTAGTTCCTTAAAAATTACTTCTAATTTCTTATACTGGGTTAATATTAATTTTAAATATTAATACTTTCCTACACTGTAATTTTGTATAATAAAAAATTGCCCTTCTTGAGTTTTGTTAATCTAAACTTGAACTCAATTTCAAAATTCGTATCGGTATCGGAATCGGTATCGGTGATATTTATTTTTAAATATCGGTATCGGTATCGGATCGGCAAAACGGCGTATCGTTACATCCCTAATTATAATGCTATTAAAAATTTTGCATAGAGTATCTATTAGAGACAATACGCGATAATTAGAAGGAATGTTTGGATCACCTTTTTTCAGTAGTGAAATAAGGATTGCAGTTTTAAAACTAGCTGGTATATTTTCTTTAAGAAATATAACATTTAAAACATAAAGTACCTCAATAATAAAGTTTACTGGCGCATATTTGAAAAATTCGTAGCTGATACCATCCTGTCCAGGGGATTTATTGTCCTTTAAATTTTTTAGAACAGAGATATGTTCACACAATTCAAACGGAGAATCAAGAAATGCATCAATCTTGTAAGGCATGCACCAATGAAATGTAGTTATTGGATTTGAACTTTGTAAAATACTGCTAAAGTGTTGCAGAAAATCATCAGCACTTAAATCACCACGTATGGAATATGGACGAGACTTCAAATCATTAGCAAATTTCCACCACTCTTTGCTGCAACGTATATTATTCAATTTATTAAGGTTAGAATTGTAGTGTTGCAGTTTACTTTTTTGGCACACATTCCAGTATTTGCTCTTTGCAGATGAATATTTTTTTCTGTACTTTTTAAGATTTTTAAGCATTTTTCTACGAGAACGGGTACAGTTCCAATTGAACCATTTTTGCTTGGGTTCGAAGCTAAAATTTGATTTTGTTTTTACGGTAGCATCAAGAATTTTGTTCTTAATTGAGAGAACCATGTTATCAACTGAATTATTTTGATCGAAATATGGAGTACCTGCTAGCTGAATAAGTTTTTCAATATATCTTTCAGCATTATTTTTATTCCAATGTATTTTATGTGGACGTAAATCAGTTCTCAGTGTATTATTGTTGATATTAGGAAAGTTAAGCTTAAAGTCTATAGGCATATGGTCTGAATAGGGCTTACAATCAATTTTAAAATTCTCAAAAAACAACAAAAAGCTATCGGAGCAAATACAGTAGTCAATTAACGAATTACCTCTACTTCCATAAAAGCTTAGATCACCTTCAACATCACCATCCATTCTGCCATTCACGACAATACCACCTATGCTTTCTATTAAATCCATTAATCTTCCTCCTTGACTATTTGTTACTTTATCCTTAGAACATCTGATTTTGTTAACGTGTGGTAGATTATTTAATAGATTAGTATCCAATATATATTGTCCTTCTCCGATGCGAGCATTTAAGTCACCAACAATGCAAACATTTTTAGGGCAAAGATCATTTAAGAAATTTTCAAACGACTCAAAATCAACATTTCAGTTTGTGCAGTTAAGATATCGTGGTATAAAGTAAAAAGGATCATTATTTAGTCTAGCAGTTAATACGACATTACCATTCGAAAGATTCAAGAATTTTAGATTAAATAATTTTCTTAATTCTTTTTTGTACCCATACACACACCCACCACTAGCACGACCAGCATTGTGAATTTTCTTGGCTTCGATCCAGTGCAAATTGTAATTTTGTAAATAATTAGAGAACCACATTTGTTTATCTGGCAACACATGAGTTTCGAATAGAAAAAATATATCAAATTTATTAATATAGGTTATAAAATTTCCAAAATTAACACTTTTAGCAAGATAAGCGACATTATAAGACAGGACACGACATAAATTGTGTTGCTATTGTTCCTTTGCATATACATTGTTATTCGCATTTGAAATAATCGGCATCCTCATTAGAATAGGCGACAAATTTTCCCGGCATCCAAGAGTATTTTTTGTTGTTGATAAAAGTACAAAATTCACCAAGTCTCACCTTTATGTTTAAATTTAGATTTGAAATTTTTTGTTTAATTGTCTTAAATTATAACGAGTATTTTGATCTTCCTTTGTATAATCCTTTTGTACAGGGTGGCCCAAAATTAACGAAGGGGTTTGAATAGTCTATATCTCCATTATTTTTACATTTCTTTGATTTATTTTTTCAGATTGTTGTAAAGAAGATTTGGGAAATTAAAACTGGGAAGGTTTACTACTGACAAACGAACATACATCGAGGGAAACAATGGCGCTGTTACCGGACATTTTCGTGGTTTTCCATGACTTTTCACGATTTTCGAAGCCATCGTTCGAATTTTTCCTCGACTATTATTATTTCTAGTTGGGTCATGGTCTGTGGCTTATTACGTATGCACGATCTTTAAAATAACCCAAAGAAAACGTTTCGAGAGCGGTTTACTACGGCTAATAAAATCACTGCTTCTTGAAATAATGCGTTCGCTGAAAACGCTCCGTAAGAACGTCATTGTGTGTCTCTTTCTCTATGATCGTTGTTCAATAGTAAATCTTTCCAGTTTCAATTTCCCATATCTTCTTTACAAAAGTCTGAAAAAATAAATGAAAAACATGTTAAGATTATGGATTTATAGACTATTCAAACACCTTCGTTAATTTTGGGCCACCCGGTATAAAGATCGTACCTCCCTTTAATTTGTCTTTGGCAGCTAGAATATTATTGGCTTGCAAATACGTTTCCAATGTAAACATAAAAGTACCTTTAGATGGTAATACACAAACTGTTACTACATTTGCATTTACGTTTAGATTATTTGTGCATAAATTAATAAATTCTAATTTAGCTGCTGTTGAGTTAGCACTAGCCATTCCACTAACAACAATGTTTGTTAAACGGGATCTGCGATCAATTTGTTCCATACGTGAAGAAAGCATTTTAACTTCATTTCTAAGAACGACATTTTTCTCTCTTAGCTCATCTATTTCTTTTTTTTATCGAAAGAACATCTTCTTTTTTAGCAACATCCTTCAGCTTGTCATCAAGCAAGTTACAAAGTTTGTTCCATGAAAAAGCTTCAGCGGCAGCAGAATTTTGACTATTGCTCATATTTTGTTGAATTTGTTTACTTTGAATATTTTCTGTATTTTGTATAAAAGCCCCGGGTAAAAAAATTATATATAATTATATATAATTATATATAATTATATATATATAATATATAGTTTTATATAATTATATGCAATTCTATATAATTATATAGAACCAAATTTTATAGAACCAAAAAAAAATATTTTTTAATACGCATTTATCTTTTAAAATGCATTTATTTAGTCAGAAATTTACGTATGTATATAGAAAATGTATTTACTAACTAAAATAATTTAATAGTTCTTTTTGGCTGGACAGCGATATAGATGTCTTATTTAAATAATACATTTCTTATATTAAACTCCTAATTATATTGCTTTTATTGCAACATATATTACTCGTATACTTTTTTAGGTTTACGGAACCTTTTTTAGGCAGTTGTGACTGATTTGGTGATTTTGGTGTACGCTGTCACTTATTCTTCGTTTGTTTGACTTCAAAGACTCAGCATTATCCAGAAATCTTTAATATTTATGTAAGATAAAGTAGCTCACTTTCTTTTTTATTATATGATTCGATTCAAAAATTAAATTAGTTTCGGAAAATAATTAAGATTTGTTAAGTAAATTTTGAAATATTCATAATGTTGACTGAAATCAGCAGACATCTGACAATTTTATTTATTGATTTTTTATTATTTATAAGAAAAAGACAGTTAGTGAACTTCCGAACATTTAGTAAAGCTAATTAATAGGTGCGACTCTCCACAAAATGGCGACAGTCTGTTAATTGAGCTTACTAAAATGAGTAGGATTTTCGTTACGGTGTTGTTGCCACTGTCAGTGGTGGTGTAGGTAAAGGACTCTGACGAGTAGACTTGGTGGTCACGAAACAGCTGTCAGTTCAACCCTCCGTACATCCAAATTTTTCTTTGAATGTTCAATGCTTTAGAATTTCTTTCTTAAATAAAAAATAATTTGATCGAAAGATTAAATTAAAAATGAACTTAAGCCAAACTAATTAAATAACTTTGGATTTAAACCATACAGTTCGACTAAAAATTCATAACTCAATTATTATGTATATTATTATGTATATATCAATCATTATGTATATTTTTATATAGTTATATAAAATTATATATAATAATGTATAATTATACAAAACCATTATATATAATTATGTATAATTATATATGAATTATATATAAATTCTATAAAATTATATATGAGTCATATATAATGTATATAAATTTTTTTACCCGGGGTATTTTTTTTTTAGTTATTTCTACAGAAATTTTCAAGACCAGTCGGTTTTCTAGATTGTGAAAACCACTGAATAAATTTTGTGCCAATAGCGTTTTCTCGAAAACCTAAACTAATACATTTTTGTTAGCAATAGATAAAGTTTTTGTTTGCTGTTGTTGTGTAAACGTAAACACCAACTGCATTGACAACAAAAACTGTCACACTTTTGAATTTCATCCATTAATAAAAATGTTTACGAAATTTTCAAATGTAAAATAATCATACGCGTTGCGCCCCTCCACCTAACTGCAATCATTGAATGGATTGGATTGCATGAATTTGTGCGTTTCCGTTCTTTTGATACTTTTGTTTTTAACCAAAAAGAATATTATGAAAAGTTCAATTCTGTTTGTTGTACAAATTCTTCGTTTGTTCGTAGTGCAATCGCTATCGGCGGTCGCAAAAAAAAACTATTAATTACATGATTTAGTATTTTTTTATTTAGTATTTTGTGTATTTTTAGTATTTGTTATACATTTTGTATTTTCTTGTTTATTTTTGGGTGCGGCTTTTATTAATTATCCGTATTTTCACAATTAAATTAACAAGTGGTGCAGGCTGCATTTAATTTCGGCTGTTGCGTGGGTGGAAATTTTCAATTTAGTTCTTTGCTTTTCAAGCGTTTTTTAATGAATCAACCTTTTTTGTTTTCACCTTTAATGTTTCGTCAAGAGATCAAAAGTGTACGGCCAGCATATTGACAATAAGAGCGTGTGTCAATCGGTAGAAAAGTATTTTGGTAAAAAAATATTTACCTGTGGGGAAAAAATTTCATGTTTCTGCTGTGCCAAATTATATCTTTTTTGACAATATAAATTTTTGACGTTTGTAAAAACATTCATGTTACAGCTGTGTGAAATGATATCTTTTTTGACAATATAAAATTTGCGGCGGCGAAACAAAAAAAAAATATTCTACTACAAGCCGCCGGCTACCAACAAGTTTTTAAAAGAACATTTTTATTCATATAAGACAAAATTCTCTGCTGTAGCGAGACATTTTATAATATGATGTACAATTTTTCGCAAATTAAAATAAACAATGCATTTTTCACAGTCTAACTACATTTAAGAGCCGCAAAAATCGATGTATTGGGCGGCGGCTCTAATATCCAAAAACGACGGACAAGAAATATATTCAATAAAATCACATTATTGGAAAAAACATAAGTTTCAATAACATTTGTCATTAACTTAATAAAATATTTATCAAAAAAGCGCATTTAAAATATCACACAGTAAAAAGTATTTAATAAAATAGTTTATTAAAAAATTGCAAATATTTAATAAACGCAGCCGTTAAATCAAATGCATAATTCGATGTATATATTTCTTTCCCATGGCGGTTATTTCTTTTCTTTTCATACATAAGTACTAAAAGCAAGTTTTATCTCATTAAAAATAACAGGGATATGGCTGAGTTGTAAAAAGCATGCTTTACGTCCGAAAAGCCCGGGCTTGTATTTTTTTTAAATTTATATATATTTATATATTTATATATAATTTATATATAAATTTATATATATGAAATAAATTTTTAATCAAAACTCCCCCAAGTTTTAATAAAAAACTTACTCAAATTTGAAATAAAGTTAATTGAAAAATTCCAAGTTATTGATAAAATGTTTTATTCATTCAAATATTTCGTTTATTAATTAAAAAATTTATAATTTTTTTTTACAATATTTGTTATCAAAATAACGAAATTCTTTATCACAGGAAATTAAAAAAAAAAATTAGTTGAATACCGGGATTTTTGTTATAAAAAAACTAAACTTATTTTTTTTTGTGTACTTTAAAGTATTTTCTTATACAATATTAAAGGCAAAATATATTTTACATTATGTTTTGACTGTGATTGGATTTTGTTTGCTTGTTGAAGCTGTGGAGGACTAGAAGACCATTGTAACTGTAGTAGTGTTGTCATTCGAATAAAAAATTATTCGAATATTCGAATAATTTTTTCCTTTTTTTGTTGGAATGAACAAAATTTTTCAAAATTATTCGAATAGTTTTTGTCGAATATTCGAATAATTTTTTTAAAAATTAACAAAAAATTGTTTCACATTTACGAATATAAAATAGCGTTTAAGTTTAATTACTTCTTAAGTTGTCAACAATAGGATGGATGTGCTAAGTAAACAAATTTCGTCAAATTAACAATATGGTAATCCTATCAGTACTTTAGAAGTTCTATACTTATTGCCACTTTTAATTTACACCACTGTGCGCCGTTAAAGATTTCGTTTTAAATTACAGCATGAGCTTAGTTTGGAAGTATTTTGAGGAAGTCAATTAAAAAATAAAATTATTTTCACTTGCCTCAAGTATACAATATACAAATTGATAGTTTCAATGAAGATCCAAACATATTTGACAAGAATAATATGGGCCAAATGACAAAATAAATAAAGAAAATAATATGGGCCAAATGACAAAATAAATAAAGAAAATAATATGTATATAGGAAGGAGTATGAGTGAAGACGTTAACGCCTTTAAAAAATCGAAACTAGTGATAGAATATATCAAAAAAAGGTTTTAGCGTGGTTATTCGAATAAAAATTTTTGTTCGTCATTCGTCGGCTATTCGAACAAGAGTTCGGCTATTCGAACAAGAATACAATTATGAAATTTTATTCGTACGGTTATAAAATCCGAATAATTGACAACACTAAACTTTAGTAAATAATAGTGATGTCAATTATTCGGGTTTTATAATCGTTCGAATAAAATTTCAAAAATTTTTTTTTTGTTCGAACAGTCGAATAATTAAACATTTTTATTTAAATGTTCTAACGATTAACGAATAAAAATTTTCATTCGAATAACCACTTTAAACCCACGATTTTCAATATACTCTATCACTACCCTGCTTAAATGTGGTACCAATTGTGAACTGTAGCAATTATTTCTTGTAAATTTAATAACAGATTATTTTTTTGTAAATTTAAGATGACTTCAAATCACAATTGCGTCATGTTGATTTTACATTCTTTTTTTTCTGTGTGTGAATAAGCTAAGAGGCTTTGTTAGTAACTTTTCAAAAATATGGTTAAAGTCTAGTAATGATTTAGTATTAGCACCAATAAAATGCAGGCGTATAGACATGCTTAGCCCGGAACAAATGAAAACTTTTTTATAACATATTTTTAGTGTGGATGTGTAAAAATTGTATAAGTTTTCAGAGTAAAAGGCATTGTTTTAAGAAACATTATTGTTTTTTAAAAAATTTCAATTAATTTTTCAATTAATATAATATATTTTTAATTGAAAAAGGTCGAAACATATTTTTAATTAAAATTGTGTTTAAACACACATTAACCAGACATTTCGTGATTAGTTGAAGAGTATTTAATTTTTTTTTATCGGAACAACGGTTTTTGTAATTGAATCTTGTTTTAACTTTTCTCTGTATGGGATTATAATAAAATCATGCAAAAGCCTTTTCAACAACTTGTACTTTCTTCTTTTGTTTTGCGATTTCTTACTTACAATTTCTTCTTTATCTTTTTCATGTTCAGCGATTTTTTTGTTACCCTAAAAAAATGCATTAGAAAATTTAAATATTCCTACAAAAAATATATCTTTCAATCGGTGATCTCAGTCTTCCGACACAATCCGGAGACAACAATATTTAATATACGTGATTTTTTTGGGAATGGCTAAAATTTATGTTTTTTTAAATTTATAATCGCACTATTTCCCAAAATTAATATTTTAATTATTCAGTAGAATATTAATTGTTTTAAAAATACATTGACATTGATTACTAAGGGGTATTAGCTAGTTCCTATGCGCATTCCACTGGGGCTAAATGCAGATCATCAGGGAACCTTTACCCAAAAATTATATTATGACCCACCTTAATGTATATACAAAATAAATATTTTTTTCAACTAGTGCTCGTTGGAACATTTTTTAGCTGATTTCATCCCGATTTTCGAAAATCGAATTATTATCAAACGTTTTTAAGTCATGGGAATCTATTCCAAGGCGGATTCATACAGGTGATGTTATAAGCACAACTGTTCTACTTTTTTCCAAATTAGAGGCTCGTATGTCAAAATTTGTATATGTTGAGATAGGGGCTCAGATGACAGTTGTTGTTGCAATTTTGTGATTGTTTAAGAATCACCAGCACCTGCATAAATCCACCTTGATCGGAGCGAAATTGCCAACATTCTAGAGACATTGACCTCACTTAGATTTTGTGATATAACGAACCGATTCGAATCGGTAGATTTTGAGAATAATCGAAACTAGTTTTCGAAAAAAAAGTAATATTCAAATAAATTTTATACTACTTAACCGATTGTATCCAAACTCAAAAACAATGTTAACTGCTGCAAATTTGATTAAAATCGATTGGTCCTTTCGAGATATCGTTGAGGAAAAATTGCGTAAAAGTACTTTATTTTAATAAGCCCAAAAGTTCTTTTCAAATCGATTTTTAGTATTCATTTACTTTTTTCAACTTGAAAAACGTCGTCGAATGATTTAATCTAAATTTGCTCTAAATCGGTTGCGTGGTTCGAGGGATAACGTTATCGAAAAGTTTATAAATAAGTTTTTTTAATAACTCCAAAAATGGATTCTCCAGCGCTTTAAGCTTGAAATTAGCATGGCCTGCAAAGTCAACCGTATTCCATATTTGTTTAAATACTATCTATAGTCCTGTTTTTAATAAAAAACAAATATTGTGTACTGAAAATTTCATGTTATCGATAGCCACAACAATTGTCACTGTGATCGATGAGAGCGAAACAAACTTCACTGTTATCGATAAAGACAAAATATTTGCATGTAAGACGGGGCTCCCAGGGCAATTTTTGATGCGCAACTTTTAATTCAGCTCTGAGAAAGACAGAGAAAAGCAGTGTTGCTTACCCTGTCAACAAAAATTGTCCAGTGTGAATCCCGTCTAAAATTGTGGTGTTATCGGTAAATGAATACACATTTCTCTGTTTTTTTCACAGCTGAATAAGAAGCTGATCAATAAGACTTGCATAGTGTAAATTGGGACTAGGAGAAAATTTATGTTAAGAGCATTTTCTCTATTTCATTCTGTTTTAGCATTTAAAACTTGTTTTTTAACATTAAGAAGATTTTTCTCCTTGAGAATGATACATAATTAGCGGATCTCACATTTAAAAAACTTCTCAGCAGAAATTAAAACAGATTCTTTGCAAAAAATTCAACTTTTTTATTGGTGGTCTTTTCTAATGTTTTTTGTCAACTTTTTTTTAATTTCTTTTAAAACGTAAGAAGTCAGATTTTTCCCATGGAAATTTCTCAAGTATAAAGTATAAATATTTTTTGGTTTACTTGGCACAAAGAAACAAAAGTTGTTTAGTTTTTTGTGCCCTCCAACGTGATACGAGTACGTACTTGAATCTCATTATATATACTTGCAGTCGTATGGAACACACTCACATATTTCTAGAAAAGTTTTTACTTTAATGCAAAATAAACGCAAAAAAAGATTTATGGGCTCTTGCAGCAAAAAAGCAACTTGTTGCAACATAAAAAGAAACTTGAATAAAACCAACAAACGGCCACATTACAGAATATATATGTACATATGTACATACATATGTACATACATATGTACGTAGAAGAAAAGGAAAGCAAACAGAGAAAAAAATTATTGCAAAATAGTATGCCTTTTTGGATGGTGCTCCAGGACATACATAAAAATCTTTAGAAATGTATGAGCACTAGTAGTAACTCATACGAGTAGAGTCTGCTATTACGAGTGCTTAGAGTGGAGGCACCAGCACCACATAATAATTCAGATGGAGTAAAAACAAAAATTAAATATATAGTATTTTTCTTTGTATTTTTACTTTTTTGGATTTTATAAAAAAAAACCACGTTAAAATGTGGGTCAAACTTTATTTAAACACAATAAATAAAACAATTTTATTTAAAATGTTTGTTGCTGGAAAATCTAAGCAAATAAACAAAATCGATAACAATTTTCGTTTCAGTTAGTACCAGTATGAATAGTGTTTCCCACACCTTAGAGGCTAGCAAAATTTAATTCGACCATGTCAAGTTGAATTACGAATACACGTTATTACAATAACAAACAACAACTAAGGAACACTTCCAGTTGCAATCAATAGTCAACATTAGCCAAACGCTTGTTAGTTCAAAATGATTTTTTTTAACTTAAACCTTAAGGCCATGTCAGATAAAACTTTTGCTTCGCGTTGCGTTACAGATTCGCTTTGACATCTAAGATGAAATGTACTTACTTATACGAAAAATGCTACATAAAGGCCGGGACACATAGAATCCGTCGTACGTTATACGTCGCCTTTTTCAACTGACAACTAATTTGAAGTACATGTTTTCTTATGAGCTTAGTCACATTCGGTACGTTTCCGTCAACGCAAAGTACTAAAGTTGGCCAACTTTTAACTTTTAACGTACGTCGAGTACTTTGACAGCTATCAGTTGGTTTTTTGCTTTGTTTCGATTTAGTTTTTTCTGCTG
This sequence comes from Panzeria rudis, assembly GCA_956483635.1. NCBI lineage: Eukaryota > Metazoa > Arthropoda > Insecta > Diptera > Tachinidae > Panzeria > Panzeria rudis. Next base: position 91,223,276 of record OY101449.1, on the reverse strand, counting down.
TTTGGCACCAAAAATTAAATAAAAAATAAAAACAAATAAAATAAATAAATAAAATCAAATAAAATTTATCTGCAGAAACATGCGAAGAAAAAACAGTTGTTTTAATATCCGTCAACAAAGTACTCATTGTGTCAACCTCCTCCGTCGTTACGTTAATGTCAGTTGAAAAAGGCGACGTATAACGTACAACGGATTCTATGTGCCCCGGCCTTAAAGCACTTTTAACGCAGCGTGAAGCGAAAAGTTCGGCAACTCTCATCTTTTTGCTTGCTTTGACAATCAGCTGGAATAATTTTCTTTTATTATATTGCCAAACGAAACATATCGTGCGTTTGAATCTGTTTTAATAAGAGGTAAATATGTATGTGCCATTTATTTATTTATAATAAATCGTAAAATAACATAATTGACTTTTATTTTTATAACAAAAAAATAAATAAATAGCAAAATTATCAACTACTTTTTTTGGTAAACGAGCAATGCGCGAGTGTTGTCAAAGTTTTCATTGTGTCATACACCTTTTGCTTTACACTTTTCTATCAAAGTTAGAAACGTCACGCAAAGCGACAAAGTTGTATCTGACACGGCCTTAAAAGTAACTTAAAGTAACTCACAAATTTGGCACTAATTTTTAAATGTATCATACGATGACAAGAGGACTTAAAGAAAATACCATCCTTATTTCCAAATATCTCATAGGCACCTACAAAAATAAGACTTCCTAAAAGTTATGATCCGAAATCCATTGCAACATTTTCTACAGATCACGGAATCTTAAATTATACATATATCCAGCTAGTAATATATGCTTTACGGCTCTTTTTACAATGTACGATTAAAAGTTAACGTGGACTCTAACAGCAAGTTCGGCATACAAAACTTGCCGTCAACGTCATGTTAACTTTTAATCATACAATGTGAAAAGGACCGCTAGTTGGGTTTTGATTTTAATTTGCCTGTTCGGGATCACGCAAGAGCTTCTACACATTATTTTAGTCTTATTTCTGCATTTCGTTAGTGCTTATAACAACTCACCAGTAAAGCTTCAACCATTATGTTTAAAAAGTTTTCAGCCTTGCATGCTTATATAACATTAAATTAAAAAATTTTAAAACCCCAGAAGAAAATGATGATAACTTCAAAACGGCTGAAACGATTTTTTTTTCAAATATAGGTTCGAAGATTTTAGATCAAGTCACCTTTCAAACATAAGAAACTAAATTAAAATCGATCTAGCCGTTTTGGAGTTATGATGCCGCAGACACACAGATTCAAGAGTACAGTTAGGAAAAAAGTTTATAACTTCTAAGCAGCTGGACCAAGCTAAGAACAGTTTCGATCAAGTCAACTTTCAAAAAACCTTTCAAACAGAAATAAAAATCGGTCCAGCCGTTTTGGCTCTATAAGGGAACAGACAAATATATCTAGGTACGCAGAGCCACAGATACACACTAAAAACTTATAACACCCCTCTCTTTTGGTCTCGTATTAATAAAAACTCTCAAAGAAGAAATGAGAATTACAAAAATATAAACATAGCACACAAACAATTTTGATTTAAGCAGACATACATATACAGGGTGTCCCATAAATCAACGTCAAGCCGAAAGCGGATGATAGGGTAAGTAGTGACTGCTCCGAAAAAAGTAAGAAAAAAATCTGTCACTTATTTTAAAAGGTGTTGCCATTAAAAAAATCACCCTGTGATGATTTTCTTATATTTTTTCACCTATATTATTGTGAGATATCCTTCTGTAAATGAAAGTTAAAAATTCATACTGCAGTGGACTGATTTTTAAAGAAAATCTTACGTTGTGCCAAACGATGGACTTAAAATTATTACTACTCCCAACTTTAACGGGCCGTGTTGAAAAAAATGTACTAGGTATGCACTTAGTACACTGCACAACAAAATCAATTTTTTTCAAATAACAATATTCTAATAGCTGATTCTGGTAAAGGCCGCCAAAAAATATATATATACCTAAATAGGCGTTTTGAAAGTTTACATCTGGGATTTATTTTAGGCGGAGTTCAATTTTGCCCCATTTAGCACATATGTAGTTATATTGAATCGGCATAGTATATCTTCAGTACTTTTATGTAAAACACCACAGTTAATAATTTTGTATGGAGTATTGGTCTTTTTGGCCCCTAAATATTTAAGGGGCAAACAACTCCCCTTCAGAGGCGATATAGCGGGCTTGATTGTTCCACAAAAATGTCCCCCGTGGTGTTTTAAATAAAAACGTTGAACACTTCCTACACGTTAAACGTAAGACCTACAAGATATTATATGCCAAGTCAGTATAACTATGTGCAAAAGTGGGGATATTTAACTTCCACTTAAAAGCGCCGATACACGTATGTTTTTTTGGTGGCCTCTACCAGAACCAGTTGTTAGAACATTTTTATTTAAAAAATATGATTTTGTTGTGTAGTGCTAATATTCGCAGTTTTTGCAAAAATTATGTGATTTCAATTTATTATGAATGAAATCACTATTTATCCATCGATTTTAATTTAAAAAAGCTTCTCCTGTCTGTTCTGTAAACCGAGTCGATTTAAAAATGCTCGATTTGAAAAAATTATATCCGCTAATAGCAAAACGTTTTCAAACTTTTTTGAAGTTTTCCATTGTTTAGAGCTTTAAATATCATAAATAAAACTAATTTACTATATATGATTTAAAATACATCGATGGGGCGGGGCCATTATTTATTTTTGGAAAACGAGAAATTTACTCGGATTCGGTTTACAGAACAGCGCCGTATATTATTTGTAGTATATCGGGTCAGAAAATGCAAAAAGCCCTATCTAACATTTTAAAAGTTTTACAGGAGAGGCATAAAACTTGTTTAAATGAAAACTATATTGACAATTAGTGCAAAATCTTACAATACAAGTAAACAAGCGTTATTTAATTTTTATTCAAGTAACATATTTTTTGTCACTTCAAGAATTTCTATTTTTTACGTCGATTAATTTGATTTGAAGTCATGTTAACAATTTTTAACATTGTTAACATGAATAAGTTATTACTAAAAACAGATTTGGAATTTTCTTCAACCCAGTATTAGGTCTGTTCATTTACATTCCTACCAGAAACTATCATTTTTAAGATATGAAAAAGTAAATGAGAGCTTTACTAGCAAAAATTTGCAAGTAACACAATAAACAGTTTTACACCCAAAAAATTTTACATTAGCTGTTAGTAATTTGTATGAAAAGTTAGACATATCGTAAAAAATATATGAACATTTTATCATTTTCAGGTACATGAACACAGCTTAGGATAAAAAAGTGTTACCTTTTAACTGTCCGTAAATAAAGCTTTATGTGTAAAGTATTTAAATAGCAGAAATAAAAATACAACTGCTTATACATAAGGATTTTTTAGTAAAACATCTGTACACAGTAGAAATAAAGTTAATTTCAATGTAATTGTGGAATTTTTTGTATTAATTTAATTGAATTTGTTTTTTGCAGGAACTTGCCAGGTTTTTTTTTTCTTATATTTGACTCACATAATATTTCTAGTGTAACCTTTATGATTTAGCCTTAAGGTGGAAAATTTTCTACCACCCAATTCAAGCGTTTTAAACTCTTTTAACGGCCACTGCTGCAGTCAAATTAAAGAACAATATCTAATCTTACCGTATTTAATATTTTTGACTTCTTAAAAAGTATTAATTTCTCAAAATTAGAAAAAGTTAACTTTTTCATGAATTTTTCAAACATTTATTTTGTAAACAAAAGATATAAACAGCTGTTTGGATAATTCCAGCTAGTAAAAATTTTAAAGTGCGCCAAGATACCGTCGAAAAAATAGTGCCAATTTTGGGAATAAGAAACCGGGGAAAAATGGGGGAAATTTATGGGTATTTTCACATTATGTTACTTCGATTTAAGGAACTAAATTCGTTGCTGGATTTTTCCCAGGAGCATAGTAGTTCCGACCGCATATTCATCTATGGAACATGAAAATAAACACTTTAATGGACAAAATGCGCCACTCGTGCCAAAAATCTGCAGAGCCGTTTCCGAGAAAAGTGGGTTTTTCCAAAATGGCCAAAAAAATCGTTGCTGGATTTTTCCCAGAAACAGAGTAGTTCCGACAGCCCATTTGCAAAAGGAACATGAAAATAGACACTTTGATGGACAAAATGCGCCATTCGTGCCAAAAATCTGCAGAGCCGTTCCCGAGAAAAGTGGGTTTTTCCAAAATGGCCAAAAAATCGTTGCTGGATTTTTCCCAGGAGCATAGTAGTTCCGACAGCCCATTTGCAAAAGGGACATTAAAGTAGACACTTTGTTGGACAAAATGCGCCATTCGTGCCAAAAATCTGCAGAGCCGTTCCCGAGAAAAGTGGGTTTTTCCAAAATGGCCAAAAAATCGTTGCTGGATTTTTCCCAGGAGCATAGTAGTTCCGACAGCCCATTTGCAAAAGGGACATTAAAGTAGACACTTTGATGGACAAAATGCGCCATTCGTGCCAAAAATCTGCAGAGCCGTTCCCGAGAAAAGTGGGTTTTTCCAAAATGGCCAAAAAAATCGTTGCTGGATTTTTCCCAGGAGCAGAGTAGTTCCGACAGCCCATTTGCAAAAGGAACTTGAAAATAGACACTTTGATGGACAAAAGGCGCCATTCGTGCCAAAAATCTGCAGGGCCATTCCCGAGAAGTGGGTTTTTCCAAAATGGCCAAAAAAATCGTTGCTGGATTTTTCCCAGGAGCAGAGTAGTTCCGACAGCCCATTTGCAAAGGTACATGAAAATAGCCACTTTAATGGACAAAATGCGCCATTCGTGCCAAAAATCTGCAGAGCCGTTCCCGAGAAAAGTGGGTTTTTCCAAAATGGCAAAAAAAATCGTTCCTGGATTTTTCCCGGGAGCAGAGTAGTTCCGACAGCCCATTTGCAAAAGGAACTTGAAAATAGACACTTTGATGGACAAAATGCGCCATTCGTGCCAAAAATCTGCAGAGCCGTTCCCGAGAAAAGTGGGTTTTTCCAAAATGGCCAAAAAAATCGTTGCTGGATTTTTCCCAGGAGCAAAGTAGTTCCGACAGCCCATTTGCAAAAGGAACATGAAAATAGACACTTTAATGGACAAAATGCGCCATTCGTGCCAATAATCTGCTGAGCCGTTCCCGAGAAAACTGGCTTTTTCCAAAATGGCCAAAAAATCGTTGCTGGATTTTTCCCAGGAGCAAAGTAGTTCCGACAGCCCATTTGCAAAAGGAACATGAAAATAGACACTTTGATGGACAAAATGCGCCATTCGTGCCAAAAATCTGCAGAGCCGTTCCCGAGAAAAGTGGGTTTTTCCAAAATGGCCAAAAAAATCGTTGCTGGATTTTTCCCAGGAGCAGAATAGTTCCGACAGCCCATTTGTAAAAGGAACATGAAAATAGACACTTTAATGGACAAAATGCGCCATTCGTGCCAAAAATCTGCAGAGCCGTTCCCGAGAAAAGTGGATTTTTCCAAAATGGCCAAAAAAAATCGTTGCTGGATTTTTCCCAGGAGCAGAGTAGTTCCGACAGCCCATTTGTAAAAGGAACATGAAAATAGACACTTTAATGGACAAAATGCGCCATTCGTGCCAAAAATCTGCAGAGCCGTTCCCGAGAAAAGTGGATTTTTCCAAAATGGCCAAAAAAATCGTTGCTGGATTTTTCCTAGGAGCAAAGTAGTTCCGACAGCCCATTAGCAAAAGGAACATGAAAATAGACATTTTGATGGACAAAATGCGCCATTCGTGCCAAAAATCTGCAGAGCCGTTCCCGAGAAAAGTGGATTTTTCCAAAATGGCCAAAAAATCGTTGCTGAATTTTTCCTAGGAGCAAAGTAGTTCCGACAGCCCATTTGCAAAAGGAACATGAAAATAGACACTTTGATGGACAAAATGCGCCATTCGTGCCAAAAATCTGCAGAGCCGTTCCCGAGAAAAGTGGGTTTTTCCAAAATGGCCAAAAAAATCGTTGCTGGATTTTTCCCAGGAGCAGAGTAGTTCCGACAGCCCATTTGTAAAAGGAACATGAAAATAGACACTTTAATGGACAAAAATCCAGCAACGATTTTTTTGGCCATTTTGGAAAAACCCACTTTTCTCGGGAACGGCTCTGCAGATTTTTGGCACGAATGGCGCATTTTGTCCATTAAAGTGTCTATTTTCATGTTCCTTTTACAAATGGGCTGTCGGAACTACTCTGCTCCTGGGAAAAATCCAGCAACGATTTTTTTGGCCATTTTGGGAAACCCACTTTTCTCGGGAACGGCTCTGCAGATTTTTGGCACGAATGGCGCATTTTGTCCATCAAAGTGTATATTTTCATGTTCCTTTTGCAAATAAGCTGTCGGAACTACTTTGCTCCTGGGAAAAATCCAGCAACGATTTTTTTGGCCATTTTGGAAAAACCCACTTTTCTCGGGAACGGCCTTGCAGATTTTTGGCACGAATGGCGCATTTTGTCCATTAAAGTGTCTATTTTCATGTTCCTTTCGCAAATGGGCTGTCGGAACTACTCTGCTCCTGGGAAAAATCCAGCAACGATTTTTTTGGCCATTTTGGAAAAACCCACTTTTCTCGGGAACGGCTCTGCAGATTTTTGGCACGAATGGCGCATTTTGTCCATCAAAGTGTCTATTTTCATGTTCCTTTTACAAATGGGCTGTCGGAACTACTATGCTCCTGGGAAAAATCCAGCAACGATTTTTTTGGCCATTTTGGAAAAAGCCACTTTTCTCGGGAACGGCTCTGCAGATTTTTGGCACGAGTGGATAATTTTGTCCATTAAAGTGTCTATTTTCATGTTCCTTTTACAAATGGGCGGTCGAAACTACTCTGCTCCTGGGAAAAATCCAGCAACGATTTTTTTGGCCATTTTGGAAAAATCCACTTTTCTCGGGAACGGCTCTGCAGATTTTTGGCACGAATGGCGCATTTTGTCCATTAAAGTGTCTATTTTCATGTTCCTTTTGCAAATGGGCTGTCGGAACTACTCTGGTCCTGGGAAAAAATCCAGCAACGATTTTTTGGCCATTTTGGAAAAACCCACTTTTCTCGGGAACGGCTTTGCAGATTTTTGGGGCACGAATGGATAATTTTGGCCATTAAAGTGTCTATTTTCATGTTCCTTTTACAAATGGGCTGTCGGAACTACTCTGCTCCTGGGAAAAATCCAGCAACGATTTTTTTGGCCATTTTGGAAAAATCCACTTTTCTCGGGAACGGCTCTGCTGATTTTTGACACGAATGGCGCATTTTGTCCATTAAAGTGTCTATTTTCATGTTCTTTTTACAAATGGGCTGTCGGAACTATTCTGCTCCTGGGAAAAATCCAGCAACGATTTTTTGGCCATTTTGGAAAAACCCCACTTTTCTCGGGAACGGCTCTGCAGATTTTTGGCACGAATGGCGCATTTTGTCCATTAAAGTGTCTATTTTCATGTTCCTTTTACAAATGGGCTGTCGGAACTACTCTGCTCCAGGAAAAATCCAGCAACGATTTTTTGGCCATTTTGGAAAAACCCACTTTTCTCAGGAACGGCTCTGCAGATTTTTGGCACGAATGGCGCATTTTGTCCATTATAGTGTCTATTTTCATGTTCCTTTTACAAATGGGCTGTAGGAACTACTCTGCTCCTGGGAAAAATCCAGCAACGATTTTTTTTGACCATTTTGGAAAAACCCACTTTTCTCGGGAACGGGTCTGCAGATTTTTGGCACGAATGGCGCATTTTGTCCATTAAAGTGTCTATTTTCATTTTCCTTTCACAAATGGGCTGTCGGAACTTTTCTGCTCCTGGTAAAAATCCAGCAACGATTTTAGTTCCTTAAATCGAAGTCACATAATGTGAAAATACCCATAAATTTCCCCCACTTTTTCCCGGTTTCTTATTCCCAAAATCGACGCTATTTTTTCGACGCTATCTTGGCACACGTAAAATTTTACTAGCAAAAACATGCAACAAATTTTTATTCTCTCAACTTTTATGCTCTTTTTTCACTCTCTCGTTGCTAGTTTTTCGAGTACGTGAACCAGGGTGACCGTTGAAAATTTTTAAAAAGTGGCACAAAAAGGGGATTTTGAGGAAAAAAGTTGCACCAAAAAGGGGATTCTTTAAAAAAAAGGGGCAACTTTTTTTAAAAGGGAATAATTGAACCAAATTCTAATATTTAATGAATTTCTAGGGCATATAATGCTTTTGAAATAAAACGAATCAATTTTGATGTTTTTTCGTTCAAAAAACTTACTGCTTTTTATATAAATTTTAGACAAACAATGCAAACAAGCCTTGTTTGTATAAAATTTATGTGAAAGGCACTCACATTTTTTTTAGCAATTGCCATAAAAAAATTTTTACTCAAGTCGCTTGTTTGCATATGGAAACAGCACATTAGTATAGTATATCGAAAAGCAGTTTCGCTGAGTAAAGATTTTTGCATAGCCGGCCTTCGGTCGGCGAAGCCGCTGAGTATACTGAGAGGAGAAAATCGTTAAGACCGGCCGAAGGCCGCTTTGCAATATACCAAGAAGAAAAAATACTTAAGCCCGGCAGAAGGCCAGCTACGCAAAGAATATTTTGTAGTAAAATAAAATTTCTTAACAATTTTAATTAATTTCCAAATATTTCTTTGAATCGACGATGTCAATTGGATATATTTTAAGCATTGTTGACGCTATTTGCAAATTGTTCTTGATGTTATTTCACTTTTTAAAATGCAATAACGTCAATTGATCTTTTATTACTTGTCACCGATTGCAGAAGTAAAAGGTGAATAGTCAAAAACATGTACATATATTTGAATTTGTTTTCATTTTTAAAAGTGTGGACATTATGACACATTTCAAAGTGTCATAATGGTCATAATAATAATGTCATAAAGTCCATCGACTTATTAAAAGTGTCACAATGCCATTTTTAGCAGTGACATACTGTCTTTGGACATTATATCACTGGATATTGTGACATGGCACCAAAATCTGCATGAAAATAATTTTAAAAATATTTAAAGCTGCGTGATTTTCATAAAAATTTTTAACAAGACGTTCTTGTTCGTGTTAGTGAATCAGGGTGTTATTTTTAATAATTTTAATACAATAATGAATATATATATATAGATCTAATTTCTTAAACTATTTCAAAATAGTTTTTGTCATAAGACTTTACATGATAGACTCAAAAACAAATTTTTGTCTTGAGATTTTTTTTTATAAAAACAGTTTCGTGCCATAAAAAGCTTATATTAAAACAAGAAGCAGCATTTCATAAAAAGGGGCAAAAAGGGGCATAATATTACAAAAGGTGGCAGATTTAGGCCATTTTAAAAAAGGGGCACTAAAAGTGGCAAGGCAGTTGAAAAAGTGGCAAATTGCCACTTTAGTCGCAAAACGGTCACGCTGACGTGAACAGTTTCCAGTAAAAACTAGTAACAATTAGTAACAACTTTCAGTTATTGAACAGACCTAGTAAATGAAACGAAGTACTTAAGTAGATAATAATCAATGATGTCATAATGACGTTCTAAGCGAGCATTTTAGTACTTATATTGTAATGTACGTGTAATCTAATATGCCATTTAGTAGTAATAACTTCGATTATTTGGCATTGCGTATGTGAGCATTTCATTGTATTTCATAGAATTTATCCCTTATATGTTCAAAGTAAAAAATGGTGGCATGCTTTTGTGCTATATTTCAACGGTAAGTACGCTTACAGTTCCACTTATTATGTAAACGCACAGTAGCGACAGGTACTAACATCATAGATTACTTTGTAATAGGCTTTTTACATCTACCCACATCTTTCATCAATTCGCAAAGATGTTATGATCTTCCCATAAGAATTTTACAGGGCTAAATATGTACATCTTTCTTCATCTTTTAAAGATGTTTCTATCTCATTTTGTTTCATATTACATCTTTCGATAATTTTAGTGTCATAACTTGCAAAATGACATTAGATTTTAACAAAATTAAAAACATGTGTGTGAGCCAGTGATGGAAAAGTTGATACGATCGTACTTTTTTATATATTTGGTATTAAGAAGTGGTGGCATGCAATGACGTCCATCACGCAAAGAAAAAACATGGTTGATAGAATCGCAATTGCAAACTATCATTAATGTTCAGGTTTATAAATATAGAGGTATTGGAAACATAGTATGTTCATTACTACCAATCACAATAATTTTCTTCTTTAACATATAGCGTTATTTTTGTGACAATAATTACCAAATGGTCCTAACAGTTAAATAATACAAAACAAATTTTTTTATGCATTATTAATTTAATAATACATATGTAGCATTTATTAAAAAAAAATTTAATAACAGATGTACATAGATATTACAATTAGGGTGGCGTTTTAATGTGAACAGTAGAGATTTAGTCATCCTTAATCTTTGTTTTCTGTTATAATTAACTGATAATTAACTGATTTTATTGCCCAGCTTAAGCGGCCAACGTTGATGGTTTAATCTGTAAAAAATAAGTATGTCAACACAGACATTCAATTGTACTTTTTTCAATATATATATTAATAATATGATATAAATTCTGTTATTATGTTGTAAACCCGTCTATACTTTTATTTCACAGCACATAACAATTATTTCTTAAGTTTTTCTATTGTTTCTTTTTTATTTTATATTCTTCTTTTTCTTTTATTTTCAGCAATTTGCAGTCAGCTGATCAGAGATGCCATATTTTATTATTTAGTATGGCAATTTTGAGAGGTTTAAGCTTCCAGTTAAAAACGGCAAACAGAATCAGCACTCAATTAAATTTATTATCAGATTAATTGATTATAGTTTCAAACTAAGATTAAATTTTCACATTAGTAGTCAAAGATACAATTTAATATTAGCATTTTTGTAGATATTAAGTTATGATATAACTTGTAATTGGATTGTAATATTTAATAAATAAAAAATAAATTGAAAACACACATACATACATTTTAAGTTACAAGAAAAAAAAATCAAGTTAAAGACACTTTTTCTTTGGGTTTAAATAGAATAATTGTACATAGATACATCAAAATGTATGTATGTTTTGATACTGTGACACAACACTACACTCTTATACATATTTTTTGCATTTGTCCACATCAACAAACTTAAACACAACACTACATTTAAGTTAACCTTTAATGCAGATACATATGCAATATATATTACCAAAATACTGCATTAATGCACTGTTCAATTATATTTTCTTAATTATTTTAAAACTTTTATTGATTTAATATATTTACACCATCCGTCAACTTCAATAACCGAACACTGAATGACGCTCGCGAGAGAAACTTGCTTAGGAAGATTGTTACATTGTCACTTTAAAAATACTTTTTGTATTATGAGCGAATTCCTAGTTGTTGGAAACATATTATTAAATAACGTATTGTTGGAACCATTATACTAAACATATAATGACCATATAAATAATAGCATCAAACATTCAAATATATAAAGCAGCAATTAAACGTTTCATTGAAAATAAAATTATTGTACCAGCCTTGTGAAAAAGGTAGAAAAAAAATTTACTGTTATAACCATTTTCCAATCATGTTTTTTCTCTGCGTGATGGATATAATGACCATGGACGTAATTTCCACGTTGCATAGCAACAAATCTTTACGCAGCGAAGCCACTATTCGACATACTCAGACGAAAAAATCCTTAAGACCGGCAAAAGGCGGGCTAGGAAAAAACATTTTAGTCTGCGAAACCAGTACACTGGATATTATTATATTCTTTTCGAAATGCAAATAGTGCCCATGTACATTTTTCCTTTTTGATGTGAAAATATGTCCACGGACATTTTTTCATGAACGTTATTGCATGCCACCTAAAAAATACCGTGTTATTTCACTGATTCACTTGACTACTCTCCAAATAATATCACTGCCTTATATAAATTCAGTACCTTTTTCCATATTTTCTATTTTTTTAATACAAATCCATCCAAATCCATAAATCCATCTGTAAAAACCCCGTATGATCTTTTATATCAACTAAGACTGAGGCAACACTTGCGTTTTCAAAACGCACTTTGAGATTTATAAGCCTTATAAGCTGGTTCTGAGGACTACATTCGCCTCTCTCATTCTTATCTACAATAACTGATATAATACTTTATAATAGCATGCAATAGCCAAAAACCATAAATTAAGCTCAAAAATTCAGAAACGTGCGTTTTTAAAATGCCGGTGTGACCTCAGCCTTACAAAGAAATAAGGCCGTAACTGCTCTGCACTGGTAATAAGGCCATTTTAAATTATTGCGCAATTACTTGAGAACTAAGTCCGTTCGGCTTTAACAGTTATGACTTTATTGCGCTGGCGAAAATCGGTACGTCTTTGAACTTGAGATAAGAAACTGAAATTTTTTATATATTGGTATGTGATGGAAATTGGTCGATTTAAAATCGCGTGATTTTACAAATCTAATAATAGCCAAATATGTGTTCTGTATATCACACGATACAGTAAAACCGAATTTGAGTGCGAATAAAATGGTCTGAGCTTCGAAATGTTTTTAAAAATCGGCGTAATTTGAAATCGATCGATTTCCATCACATATCAGACAATTTTATCTTGGCCTTGTATAATAACAGCCTTATTTATAAAAATATTATATGTTTATTAAGAGCTTATTTGACAATATTCTATACAATAGTTGTCAAATAACGCTTCAATAAACATAATATATTTTTTATAAATAAGGCTGTAAGTTTCCAAAGTATCACGTAATCTCGTGTACGATTACAAAATATCAGAAGTCAATATCCGCAAAAATCTGTGTTTTTTTATAAAAGCTATAGAGAATACAATTTCCTACAAATTTTTTATGCAGTTATACTATTTTGTAGGATCAACCGTTTTTGAGATAAATGGCAGAATAGAAAGGGCTACACCGCATTTGCATACACCTAGGATCACCCCCAACCCGCCGGATAAAAATTAAAAGAATATATATGTACATATATGAGTTCATAATTCCTAGTAATACTAACATATACATATGTCGTTTTTTATCTAACGATTTGTTTCGGTGTTACGGTGTTCAAAACTTTTTAAATTTATGATAGCTATCGTAATATGAAACCTGTGGTCATACATAATTTGAGCCGAATGAAATGTATGGTATATGTATTTGCTCTTTTCAACAAAAATTCTAGAAAACAAAAATTTTGTTACTCTTCATGTCGAAAAAGTAGTCTAAAGATTTTATTTGATACCGAAATGAAAATATAGTTTCCCATCCCTGGTGTGAGCCATTTTCATATGTATGTATGGATGTATGTATGTATGTATGTATGCATGTATGTATGTATGTATGTATGTATGTATGTATGTATGTATGTATGTATGTATGTATGTATGTATGTATATATGTAAATTTATAGACACATAATTTAAAATTAGTGGTACATAAAATAAATATTTATTTAACATGAGATTTTATTAGCTAAAAACATTGCATTAATTATTGTTTTTGTTATGTTAAATTGCAAACATTTAATTTGTTGTTTTTCTTAATAAACTTAAAATATTAATGAAAAGAAACATAATGACAGATGGAAGATAAAAGATGTTGCAAATGTAAACATGTTTTTTTTCATTTTTATAATTTTCCACGCATTCCTCTAAGATGTGGGTGAGTGTAAAAAGGTTCCGATTAAACAGTCTATGACACGCTTATGATAAATCTAAGTGGGAAAATATGCCAAAACGCCATCAGTAGCAGCTACTAAGTATTGCTTACATGAGCGATTACGTAATGGGTATTTTTACCACTGGGCGCAGTGGTGAATGAAACAAAGTACCATAGATATGCGTAAAAAATAACACAAAAGCTTTATATATTTTCAAAGCTAGGACCAGTAGGGGTCAAATGGGCAATTTGTGCCTCTCCGAAACTATTTAACCCATTTTGATAAAATTTTGAAACGTTAATAGATCTGCGTAAAAAAGAACACAAAAGCTTTATATTTTTCAAAACTAGGACCAGTGTAGGGACAGAGGGGCAATTTCTGCCACTACGAAACTATTTAACCGACTTTGATGAAATTTAAAACACAGCTAGATCTGCGTTATAAAAGAACACAAGCGCTTTATTTTTTCAAAACTAGGACCAGTACGGGGGCAGAGGGACAATTTCTGCATCTCCGAAACTATTGAACCTATTTTGATGAATTTTAAATCGTAGATAAATCTGCGTACACAAGAACACAAAAGCTTTATATATTTTCAGAACTAGGACCAATATGTATGTACATGTTTCTATTAACAAAAGTAACTATGAATTTGAATTTCTCCTTTAACTAATTAATAAAACAAATTAATCTGCAATCATTGTAAAATAATATGTGTACTAATTTTTACTTTTACTCTTATAGTTAGTCAAAATTTAACTCCGGGCGGGCACAGCTAGTTACACTACAAAGTTAAACGCAGAGCCATAGCCGAAAAGAGAAGATGGTTAGATAATCTTAATCTAGAGCCCACAGAGCAACCCACTGGTACAATAATATAAAACCATCGCATGAAGCACATACGCCACCATGCCACCAAAAACATTACTGGGGACACACTGCACTACACTAAAAACCAACTAAAGTTGTCGGAAGATCGCTATAGAAAATTCTTGGGGTGCATTAACACTACACCGGTACAGGAACTTTGCAATAGACATAACCATCATGCTGCTCGTTATAACATTAAAATAGACGCTTCCAAATTTGCTGAAATTTAACTAAGAAAATTCGTTAGGCCGAAGAGTATTACACCTTAGCTGCTCAAAGCCGACAAAAGTTTATCTGTGCAAATCCTGGATTCTAGGCTGATGTTGGAAAAACTCGGCGTAGTAGTGCTTTGTTAACGCACGCGGCTCAAAGACCTATTTATTCTCTAACCGATGATTCCAGCTGTATAGAAGCTGGGATTATCTCAAAGCTAAAATCAGGTAACGCGCTACCAAAGGGGAGTCCTACCACGACATTCCCTTCTATAAATCGTAGCAAACCTCTTAGGTTTCATCTTTATAATTTTTGTATTTTAATTAAAACAAATGTCAACTTGTTTTTTTACCCCCACATTTGTATACATGTTGCTCAAAAACAGGAACTGTATAACTAAAACAGGTATGTTCATTGTCTTTCAAGTCAATTTCGCCGAAATTAAGGAAAATAACTTAATTTGGTATATGACGAAATGTATGCTATTAATGTGAGAGTACGAAAATGACAGAGAGAAATATCAAAAAACCCCTCAAAATTCAATTCGAGCCTTTTTTCTTACCCCGTTAGCTTCTCTACACCTCTCTCTTTCTCTCTCAAACTAAAAAAGCCTGCCTTTAAAGCGAAGCAGAAAATGCACAATGTAAATTGGCAGCGTTGTCAACTCAGTGCTTTTCGCACCGTTTTTAGTGCTTTTTCACTTTTCGACGCGAAAAATTTTGGAGTTAGTGCTGAACACGTTTTTCCTGAATGAAAAAAATTTATTCTAGTAATCAGTGGTGCTTCATCTTTTGTCTTTTTTTTGTCGAACCCTATCAAATCTAATTTTTGTACATATTTCGTTTGCTTTGCATTCAGAACTTTCCGTTTTCACGAAATTTTACATACATATACGTATACTCTTACGTGCGCATCACGTGGCGTAAGAACTAGCCCGATACTTTTTATGGTTTCTTTTTATAGCCGTCTAAACTTGAGTATCTTGGCGATTTGTTGAGAAATGTTCGTCATATTGCAGATTGAATAACTTCAGAGCGCGTCATCATATATTAATAAATTTTGTCTCATTTGAAAGGTTTCCGTCTCCTCCTAATAAGTATTGATTAAAAATGACATAGCTTCTTGCTAAAAAGTCCTTAAAAATGCCAAAGTATCCTGTAAAAGGTATTTGCAATTTTCTTTATTTTTTAATCGACATCAAAAAAGAAGGAGGTTATTATTTGTGAACAGATTTTCAAAGTTCTTTTTTTGCTTGAAAGGCTTTGCTTGCTGTTTGGTTTCACGATTTTTTTCGAAAATCGGTGAGGAGATTCGCTCCCCCAATCAAAACTCTGCCACTTGTAAACCGATTTTTTTAAAAGGATTTGCCTGCAGTTTCGTTGTTACCATAATATTTTTCCAAACTCTTGCTCCACCAAGCATAAGTATGTGAACCGATTTTCAAAATTCTTTTTTCGAAAATCTGTAGGGCATTATCCCCTCCCCAGGAAATATTGATTATCCCATAGTCCTCCATTTATGAACCAATTTCCAAAATTCTTTCTTTTTCTTATTTCAAATGAATTACTTGCTGTTTGATCCCATAGAAGTGAAAATCGGGCGGACAAAGTGGTAGTCCGATATAATAATTATCACATAACTCCCACATTTCTTGACAGATTTTCAAAATATTTTATTTGAAAGAACATGAAAGGTTTGGTACTATCAAAAATTGCGGGTGGACACCCCATTTGTAGACAAGCACACCATTTGATCTAACCCAAAATCACGTTGGTTTTGTAATCTGGTACATAAGATCTTTGCATTGAAGTCGGGTGGTTTTTTTACATATATAATTATAGTTATTATTACAGAGCTAACTACAACTGACAGGTCTTTATTGTACAAAGTATTTAAGTAGGAATGAAAACAGATTCAAAAGTTACAGTTTTATTTTGTTTATGATAACCCGCTCATTTCTATGAAAAACCTGTAGCAATAACTATGATGATCATATATACAGCCCAATCATGAATATTCCATAGGAATTTCTTTCCCACGGAAAACAATTTTCTCGAGAAAATTCCTCCAATTATAAACTCCGAGGGAACAAAAATATGAAACAGTGGCATCATTGAATATTAATGGCGGCTGTTTTGCAAAAATAAATAAAATTTATGTTTTAATTAAATTTAAAGTAAAATCAAATAAATAAGTGAATAAAAAATTAATAACATAGCTGTATGAGTATTTGTGAAGGAAATTGGTACTGTAGAAGAAAAAAATCGTGCAAGTTACTCTTTGCTGCATGTATGGAAACCACATTAATGGATCCATTAAACTTTAAAGTGTTGTGTTTGTACTTTATTTGTGGTATTCGACGTACAAGAACAATAAAATATTTGTTTATTGATAGAAATTTTGTCTTATTTAAATATTACTGCGATTTTTATGCAAACTCACTTCTGTTTTACAAGTGAAAATTTTCGGGGGAAAAAACGAAGTTCAAATGCATTGAGAATCGCTACCTTTTTCCCCCATCGAATTTTTTCCGAGGGAATTTTTATTTATAATAGGAGATAAGTGAAAAAACTCGCACGGAATTCTTGTTTGTGATTGGGCAGATAATGAATTAATATCAGATATGATATATTAAGCTCTAAAAAATAGTAAAATACAAAAAAGTCTTAAAGATTTTTTGATTTTAGTGGATTTAATTTTTCTAAAACGATTCTTTTTAAACCGGCTCGATTTACAGAACAGGCAGATATATAACAACTTTTTTAAATAAAGCTAAAAAAATAAAATTAGTGCTTTTTCAAGAATTACGCGCTTTTTTACTTGTTTCAGTGCTTTTTGAAATCTAAAAGTTGACAACGCTGTAAATTGCGTGTAACATAATAGTATGTTTCCACCAACTTTAAATTACGTAGATTTAGGTAAATTACTTCGACGTGTTTCCAGCGAGCTTGTGAGTGATTTGGTGTTCGAATTTTCGTGGTCAAATGATGCACTTACTTTATACGGTGTGCGCAGCAGCTGTAATTGAATTTTTTCCATATATAGTTTGACATTTAAAATTAATTAAATATTCTTTAAAGTAATTTTTTCGAAATTGTCAATCACAATTGATAGATGACCCAGGGATGGAGTTTGTAATTTTAAAAGCAACGCAGGGTTGTATAGATAAATGCAGTTCGAAAAATAGTATTTTCGACATAATTTAAAATAAATCACCTACTTTGAGGTAATTTACTCGTATGCAAAATGTATGGTAAATCAACATGATTTGCTCAAATGACCATGATTTGTCGAAATCATGCCGGTGGAAACATACTATAACTTTTCATCAGCTCAATTCCGCTCAATTTTAGCAAGCAGGAATGTATCAAAATGATTCAAACAGGTGACAGACTGAGCGGCAATGTCCACAAGTAGTTCATTTGCTGGTATACAAAGAGTAGTGTTTTTTGTTGTAACGAAATTATATAAAACTTTAAATTGAACGTTGCAAGACTAGCTTGCGGACAATGTCTACCAACTAGTTGGCATAACCAGTTGAGCAGTTTTTCTTTTACCCATTCTTTGAGTACGGTTTATGTTAGATTGTCTTAAAAGAAACTGTAATCGACAAACATCGTGCATGACAAATGTAGAAATTTCCTTAGTCTTTGGTGGAAATGTCCTTTACGACGAGTTGTCCAACCGGGTATACAACAAAACTATCTGCCTACTGTTCCTACAGTGAGTGCACAGTGTAAGATTTGGCCAATCTAGCTGGACAAAAGTAATTTTTTTACTTTGATTTTTTTTTTAAATTGCAGGCAAATATTATAAACAACATCGTACGGAATGAGACAGTGTAAAAATTGTATGAAATTTGCCAATATTGCACTAACAACTGTACTCTGAAGAACAATGTTTTTTAAGAATTCATTTTTGAAAACGTACCAAAAAACTATTGAAATTGTTCAACTTTCTTCAAAGCGTGTAACTTTTTATTGCAATTGTCTTTTTTTAATAATTTTTTTGTAACTTAAATATTAAAATTTTTTGTCAATAACTTTTTTAAAGTTTTTTTTTTTAATTTATGCCTGCTATAATTTTTTTTTTATATATTTGGTGTGAAGTAAGAATGGATTAGGTAGGGGATACATTTTTTCTTCTCAAAGCTTCTCATCAAACTTGATCTTAAATTAAAGGTTGGAGACCTCGCTTTAAGGCACTATGCACATCATATGCAGATATTTGCAGATTTGGCTAAAAATCAACAATAGGTGACTTGAGTTGATAACAGGAATTTTTTGATATATGGATAAAATCACACAAAAATACTTGACCGGTCTGTGGATTGCAAACGCTAAATTTTAAGAGTAGTTTTTCGTTTTATACCACCTATAAATAAATTAAGTAAAGTGCGACTTTGGCTCGCACACGAAGGGTTCCGTACGAATACACATATATATACACCTATCCCTCGATTTACACGATACTTTTTTTACACGATTTCACTTTTACACGATTTTTTTGGATTTCGTACAAATCGAGGGATACAGAAATTACCTCAATTTACACGGTTTTTTCAAAATTTTATCAGAAATTAATTTCTTTTTTTCAGAAAATATGTCTCGTAAAATAAATAATAATTTTTAAATATTTCATCAAAAAATAACATACATTAAAGCTTTTTAATATTTTTCAAATTTAACGAATGTTACCAAACGTTTATTTTCATCTGGTAACACCGCCATTAGATATAAAAAGGGAATTCCCATGTATAGCATGCATACACAAAAGAAGCTCAAAAATGTATAGACAATCAATTCAGTTAGTGTTTGGAAACAGACAGGCGTGTGTCGTGGTACATATTCAGAACAATTAAAATATTTGTGAAGTTAGTTATTCAAAATTATGTGGCATAATTCTTAATTCATTAATAATTTTTTAACCATGCCGAAAAATATTATTAAAGATCAAGCAAAAAGAAAAGTTATATCATTGGAAACTAAAATTCAGATTTTAGATAGACTACGTAAAGGAGACAGAGTGACAACAGTTTCTAAAATTTTTTCCATTCATGAAGCAACAATTAGAACTATAAAGAAAAACGAAGACATAATCAGGAAAAGTGTTGCAGCTGGAACTAAAACAAGTTTAAGTACAACTTCATACGTACGGGATACTATAATTGAAAATACGGAAAAGGCACTCATGATCTGGATTGAAGATCAAACTCAAAAGAGAATTCCAATTGATACCAATGCCATTACTAATAAAGCTTTAAAAATTCATGAAAAACTTAATGATCAGCTACCATCTACATCATCAACTTCAAATAAGTCAGCCTTTACTGCAAGTAAAGGATGGTTTGAAAAATTTAAGCAAAGAAATTCCTTACATAATCTAAAATTAAAAGGAGAACAAGCTTCCGCTGACACTAATGCAGCCAAAGAATATCCTGAAAAATTTGTCGAAATTATTGCTGCTAAATCATACGTTCCTGACCAAGTCTTTAATGCAGATGAGTCGGGCCTGTTTTGGAAAAAATGCCTCAGCGGACTTTTATTTCAAAGGCTAATAAATCTGCAAGTGGATACAAAGCTGCTAAAGATCGTATAACAATACTTTTTTGTTCCAATGCTTCTGGCGATCATATTATGAAGCCTTTAGTCATAAACAAATCGCAAACACCACGTGCATTTAAAGGATTACATAAAGATAACTTACCCGTTTATTGGATGGCCAATAAAAAGGCATGGGTTACGGCCGCTGTGTTCAGTGATTGGTTTCATAATATATTTGTTCCAGATGCAAAACGGTATCTGAACAAAAAAGGATTGCCATTTAAAGTGCTTTTAGCTATTGACAACGCACCTGGACATCCAAAAGACTTGCAACACGAGAATGTGCAAGTTATATTTCTTCCAAAAAATACTACTTCTTTGTTGCAGCCCTTAGACCAGGGAATAATTTCAACTTTTAAAGCGTTATATATCAAGCAATCGTTCAAGTATATCTTAGATATAATAGAGAATGATGAATCTTTATCAGTAATCAATGCATGGAAAAAATATACTTTGTTAGACTGTGTCAAAAATGTCACATTGGCTTATAATGCAATTAAACAATCAACACTCAAAGGTTGTTGGAAAAATTTATGGCCAGATGTAGGAGAAAATAGTATGTCCTCTCAATCCTTGGATGATGAATATTCTGAGATAGTCGATATGGCACGTACGGTGGGAGGAGAAGGTTTTAATGACTTTAGTGCACTTGATATTGAAGAATTGATGACAAATAAAGAACTTGATGTTGAAGATTTAGTAGAAATGTTGATCGAAGAAAACGACAGTGATTGCGATGAAGGACTGGCTGAACCAATAGCACTAACAACCAAAAATATTAGTGAAGGACTTGAGATAGGTCGAAAGTTGGGAAATCATTTTTTAAAAAATGATCCAAACATTGAAAGAGCCCTTGCTTTCCAGCGATATATAACACAGGGCTTAGCCCAATATCGGGAGGTTTACAAGGACTTAAACAATAAATCGACACAAGCATTAATAACAAATTACATTTCAAAATCTCCACGAACCGATATTATATCTAATATATTAACTACAGATCCAGAAACAAATATAACATTATTTAGTGATGAAAACGATATGTCACCCACTAAACAGATACGACTAGTAGTAGAAGAGAGTGATGAAGAACTGATTGAATCTGATAACTGATGTGTGTTTTATTATTAAAAATATGTATACATATGTATTTCTTTTTATAGACTGCCAAATACTAGTTTGTTTATAAATAAGGTTTATTTTACTTTACGAAAAATATTGTACTTTTTTTAATACATGTAACTTAATGAATTCAAAGATATGATTTTGTTTTAGTATATATTTTATTATATTATTATTTTATTTATAATTTATGTATATGTTTTTCGTTATTTTTAACGTTTAAATAAATGAATTTGCTAAAAAAATATTTTAAATTATTCGTATTTGGCTCTTTTTTTCGATTTACACGATTTTTCATACAAAAATATTTTATTTCGATTTACACGATTTTTTCAGGAACGCATCTATCGTGTAAATCGAAGGATAGGTGTATATCCCTTTTTGTTTTTGACCCTTTTGTCATTTTGGCAGTTTTTTGTTGTGCTTTCTTGTTTAATTTTAGTTTTTTATCTTTTAAGTATTTTTCGTTGTTTTTGGGTTTTTTGGTTTTGGCGCTTTTCAATTTTCGTGATTTTTTCATTTTTTTCTGGCGATTTTTCGTTTTTTGCAATTTTTTAACGTTTTCACTTTCTGGCGATATTTTTAGTATTAGCGATTCATTTTAGTTGTGGCGATTTTTTTTCACTTTTGGCGCTTTTTTCGTTTTTGGGAATTTTTTCGGTTTTTTGTGTTTTTTTTTTTGTTTTAGAATTTTTTTTGTTTTGACACTTTTTTCGCTTTGGCGATTTTTTTATTTTTGGAGCTTTTTTTTGGTTTTTGCGCTTTTTTTCGTTTATGTGATTTATTTCATTTATGGCGATTTTTCCCTTTTTTTGATGATATATCTAGTTTTAGCGTTTTGTAGTGTTTTTTTTTGTTTTGACGACTTTTTTCGGTTTTTGACGTTGTTTTGTTTTTTTCAATCTTTATAGTTTTCGTGATATATTGCGTTTTAGCGATTTTTTCTAATTTTGGTGCTTTTTTCCTTTAAGCGCTTTTTTCATTTTAGCGTTTTTTTCGTTTTGAAATTTTTTTTATTTATTTGTTTAGTTTTTAAAATTTCAAGATTTTACATCTTACGGTTTCCAAGATACAGCATATTGTCTAAATTACATTAACTGATAGAATACCCTTTAATTTTTATTGTTTTAAATATCGGTGTTAATTGGTGTAGTCTATTCTACAGACTTCACCAATTAGCACTTACTTTGAAAATTTAAAGTGTCTATATATAAGAGCCTGCACATTAAATTAGTATTTCAACATATTTCGTTGCTCGCTTTAGAACACCCTTTAGTTTTTAGCTGCTATATATTTGTTATTGTAGCGGCCAAAGCTCTACACATCCTGTGAAAATTTCAGGTCCGTAGCTCTTCATGTTCCCAAGATACAGCAGATTGTGTAAATTACATAGTAAAATTACATTAACTGATAGAACACCCTTTAATTTTTATTGTTTTAAATATCGGTGTTAATTGGTGTAGTCTATTCTACAGACTACACCAATTAACACGAACTTTGAAAATTTAAAGTGTCTATACTTATATATATGTATGCATATTACATTAGTATTTCAATATTTTTCGTTGCTCGCTTTAGAACACCCTTTAATTTTTAGCTGTCATATATTTGTTGGCATAGCGGTCAAAGCTTAACATATTAACATATTAGCCTGTGACAGACAGACAGACGGACAGCGTAGCGAAAACAATAGGGTTCTTTACACTTTTGGTGTAACGGAACCCTAAAAATTACAAATATTCTTTTTATTTTTTTATTTCCATATCATATATATATTTTTGTTGATGAAAATGTATTTCCATTTGTACAAAAAAATAAAATATTTATATTTGTTTTCAAATATAAATATCCATCATGATGAAAAAATAAAAAATCTTCAACGATAAATACAGAAATATATACAGAATAATACAGAAATAAATACAGAATAATAAATACAGAATAATATTCAAATTATTGTTTTTTTCAAACTCTTCAAATTTTAAATATTTGAAAATATTTCACACCATAATTAAAGAACAAAAACTTTTACTATACTCGTACATAGGACTTTCCGCGATGCTAGCAATTTCTTCTGAGATTTTGTTATTCCTTACAATATTAGTGATCTCTTCAATATTTTTAGCGAATTTTCGTGAACATGCGGCTTTGGCGGTTTTTAATCAATGTTAGGGCTTGTTTTCGATTTTGCAAAATCGCGCGAATTTTCGCAATGTTCGGTATAGGAGCAACTTTTTGCCAGTTGTTAGACTCTTTCTAGTTTACACGATTTTTAAACCATATTAGACTTTGGTATTATGCCGCTATTAGCAAGTTTTTGCGAATTTTCGCCATTTTCGCGATTTTTTTCAAAATGTTGTCATTCCTTACAGTTTTAGCAATTTTTAATCAAAATTATGGCTTGTTTAAGGTTTTGCAATTTTTCGCGAGTTCTCGCTAATTTTGCAATAAGCGAAACTTTTCCAAAGTTTATGGTTTTCTTACATTTTTGGAGCTTTTAATCAATCGTAACATTGTAATCTTTCATGTACAAAAACGTTTTTACGAATTTTCGTAATTTTCGCGATTTTTCCCGAGTCTTAATAATTTTTTAAATTGGATGTTAATTAATCATTGTGTTCTCCTTGTGTTAATTGATTGAAAACGTGTTCCAAATGTGCATATAAACATTTTATTATTTTACTGTTTTCCTTGTATGATTTTTTCTTACTACACATTTTTCTTCATATAAAATTTTTCCATCCGATGAAAAAATTTGAAAATATCATAAACGATATATAATAAACGATTTTTATTTTATTTTCTTGCGAAAAGAAAATAAAAATATATTTTTTTTCAAATAAAAAGTCCAAATGGATATATATAATTTTTTATCACAAGTGTTTATTTTTTGATAAGATAAAAACAAAAAATATGGTTTTAAAAGTATTAATATACGGTCTCTGCAAATATTCTTTAGAAACTTTTCATAAAATTTAATATATATATTTTTAATAAATTTATTTTATTATTAATTTTTTTTATTTTTAGTTTTTTATTGTTTATTTTTTATTTCATAAAATTTAATACATATATCTATAGGTTTAGCGGTTTCATTACACAGTGCAACACGAAAATATATAACGATATACGGATACCACTACGTGATAAAAGACCAAAAAAAAAAAAAGATCCGTGTCTCCCAGTTTTGCCCCAAGACATGCACTTTTGTTTTATGCGCCCCCAAAGATATGGGGCCTCGGTGCCATTTTTGCAAAAAACAGATAATTTTTTCAGGCTCATATCTTGCAAACCCTTCGGAATTTCGATTTACTCTCTTGGGCAAAGTTGTAGCTCTTGTCATAAAGAACAAAAATTGTGAACATATAAAATCAAAAAAACTTCAAACTTCAAGCTCAAAATCGCAAAAAACTTTAAAAAATTCGATTCAGAGAGTAAATCAAAATTTCGAATGGTTTGCAATATGTGAGCCTGAGAAAATTATCAGTTTTTTGCAAAAATGACACCGAGGTCCCAAATCTTTGGGGGGCCCATAAAAAAACTTCATGACTTGGGGCAAAACTTGGAGACACGGGTCTTTTGTTTTTGGTCTTTTATAACGTAGTGGTGTTTGTATATGGTTATATTTCCATGACTTAAACAATTACACACAGTGTTATATAACGTAATATGTATAAACTTAATCATATTCAACAAAACAGTTTGTTGCAGTGAGCGTGGCAGTTGCCAAATTTTTAGAAAAGTTCCGCGTTTGTCCAGTTATGCCTTGGATGAAAATTCAAAGCTCTAACTCAATTACTTCCCAAGATATTTATTTTGTACAGCTATATTGGCTAAATCTTACAATGTGCAGTGTTCCCAAGAAATTTACTTTCATACGAGTTCATTTCGTCTATAAAATGATTTTAAGTTGCAACCGGCAACACATGTTTGGAGGCTCTTTCTCTATCTAATCAAGTCTTAACATCTAGACTTAGACACATTTATGAGTATTGCAGTGGCTGTTTTTTTAAATGCATTAATATTTTGTTGCTGTTTTTATTATTATTCAATACATCAGGTGAGTGTGGGCGGATTTGTTAGATGGCTGAGTAAAATAAGTGCATTTTGTTGGCTGATTGACTGCATTTTTTATTGTTGTGGCTGATTTGTTTGTTTGTGTATTTCTGCAACATATTCAAACTATTTTTATAACAATATTTATCTACTTTTTTCTGTTTTGTTTAAGTGCTTGATTTATGTCAATACTTAAAAAATATGAACGAGTTTAGAAAAACTTTAAAGTTATCGTGCAAGCCGAATTTTAAAAAACGTAATACCGGCAATAAGCATAAGCTACAACTGACAACTGTAAATAGTTATAAAATTCACGGAAAAAAGTTTTAATAATAAAAATCGCCTTTCTTTGCCTAAAAAATTTAAATTTAGATTTCTTCAACTTATTTTAAAAATTGTTTTTAATATGCGCAACGGTTTCGAACTTTTTCAGGTGGCCTCAGAGCTCAGCTGACTACGAAAATGTTTACATAATTTAACTGTCAACTGTGTTAATGTATCAGCTTTTTTGACAGCCCAAATATGAATTCTTCACAGTGAATTCTTTTGAGACTACCTGGTGTTGATCTATCTTGGGAATAACAAAAAAAGATTGCTTACTTTACAACTAACTTCGAAAATTGCTCCCAATTTATAATAAAAATTATTAGAATAGTCTCTTCAAAAATCAAAAATTTTTTAATAATTAAAATAATGTTTTCAATTAAGTTATGAGCTTTATGGCCATTTTCACAATGTACGATTAAAAGTTAATGTGAACTTTATCGACAAGTTTTGTGTGTCGAACCTGCCGTTAAAGTCCACGTTAACTTTTAATCATACATTGTGAAGAGGGCCGTTAATCGAACTGTATGGGCTTATATCCAAAGAAATTTAATTATTTTGGCTTGAGTTATAAGAGGAGAAGTGATTATCAATAACTATCAAATGAAATACAGCTCTAAAAGTGACAGTATGAATTGATTAAAGGTAAATAATATTCAACTCTTGACTGCAAACCAGCGACTTTGGTCGAGTGGTCTACGCGGTAAAAAACTCTGACGAGAATAGCGAGAGCTATCGAAACGTGTCAGTTCGACCCTCCGCGCAGTCAAATTTTTCTTTGTCTACATGCTTCACATTTATCTCTAAATGGAAATATAATTTAATTGAAAAATTAAATTAAAACCGTACTCATGCCAATATAATTAAACTTCTTTGGATATAAAAAAAAATGTTTTCTATAAAACTTAAATTTTCTACTCTTGTTCTAGTTAATAGCTTAATTAGATAGTACACACTTGGTCAGTATTCGCATATTATCTGGAACTCATCGGACCATATATGTATATAGCGTCCGCCATTTGATGGTGTAATTTTGAAGTGGTGGTCACAGAACTGTGAATGACCGCAACCACAATCTGAAGGATCGTAAACAATTATAAAGGCCTAAATTGTACCTATAGTCACTGTCCGGCAAAGCAGAGTTTGTGGTGTTCTCTAAGGTTAGGTTAGATTGAACAGGCTGCCAGTTTCTAACAACCGGCCCCTTTGGTCCCTTTGTGATGCCTGAAATTGATAAGAAGAGACTCCAGATAATTGCCTGCCTATCTCAGAATCTGGGTCAGTGTTGAACAAACCCGATCAACGTATGACTGAATATATTCCCCTTATATCGAATTCTCCAAGGTATGTTCGGAAAGTGACGGGTTTCCCAAGTTGTTGCACCATTCCTAGATAGATAGGCAAGAAAACAAACACGACGTTCATCTTCGAATATAAATTATTTTTGCAAGGCAATTTCCATTTGTAATGTTTTTTTTTTGTCGAACGTAGCCATTTACAGTCGGATCTTAAATTATGATATATCGAGCAAAAAAATTGGTCATATTGAGACAAAAACATCGATATGTTATACTTTAGGTAACGACTGTACACAGAAAAGAAAAAGTCAATCCATCCGCAGTTAAATTAATCCCAAGCGGCAGCGTTGCCAGAATAATGATTTTATCATATTTTTTATGATTTTTAAACCAAAATATGATTAGTTGATTTTTTCCCCAAATTATGATTTTTTTCTCGCAAACGATGTTTTTTTTTTTAAACGTATATCGTACAGGAGAAGGATGAAACTTGTTTAAATGAAAAATTTATTGACAATTAGTGCAAAATTTAACAACATAAGTAAAAAAGAACCAACACATTTATATATTTATTGTGAAAATTTGCACCAGTTGTCAATATATTTTTATTTCAACAAGTTTTATGCTTGTCCTGTAAAACTTTCAAAATGTTAGATAGGGCTTTCTGTATTTTCTGTGACGACATATAAATAGTTATTAAAATATATCATGCTTTACGTTTTGTAGTTGTTTGGATCAATTAATTTATAATTTTTTAAAAGTTTTCAACATAAAAGTTTATGGTAGTGCATTGTATTAGCTTAGGGTTGTCATCACTTAATTTATAAAAAGAGGACAGCAGAGGAAAAAAACCCGGACATTTGCTTAAAAAAGTAGGACTTAAAAACAAAACGCAATTAATTTTTTTCCAATAATTTTACTACCAATAAAATCTAAAATACATTTCAATGGTGGTGCGCAAAAGGGCCAATCTCGCAACATTTTACATAGCAGATTGGCTCTTTTTGCGCAACACCATCCATTTCCATTAACTTGTTCATAAGTATATACATACATGAACATTTGAGGATACATATTTGCATAAATCGAAGTTTATGCTCTACATATTGTTAAATAAAACGCAAAAAGCACTAACGAACTAACGAAAAACTCTAATATAAATTGCGATGTGTTTGACCAACACACATAATTACTATAAAATCAGAATTTCCCGATCTAAAATAGCGATATAATTAAGATTAATATATTCTTTTTTTAGTATATTTATTGCTACTCTTGCAAAATTATGAAAATGTCAGTTAGGGCGTTTCGCGTTTCAGGCGAAGATATATTTATCAGGATTTCAAATATAATTTAAAATGTTGGGAAAAATTTTTTTTAAGTTATAGTTTCGTCGTTTATAATTTTAAAAAAAAATTTATAGCACAAGAATTTATTAAAAAGTAGTTCTTCATCAACTGACAACCTGAAGTTAGTTAAGAGTTTAA
This sequence comes from Panzeria rudis, assembly GCA_956483635.1. Classification (NCBI taxonomy): domain Eukaryota; kingdom Metazoa; phylum Arthropoda; class Insecta; order Diptera; family Tachinidae; genus Panzeria; species Panzeria rudis. Next base: position 91,194,635 of record OY101449.1, on the reverse strand, counting down.
TTGATTACACATCAAATATCTCTAACGGTAGGGCTACGGACTTTAAATAAAATTTCATTGTTTGGTAAAAATTTCTTATTTGTTCATGAAATAAAGATTATGAACTCTAAAGAAATCAGAAAGCAATGGGAATGAAGTGAAATAGTCCAACTGTAACACTGGGAATTGCTGTGATAAACAGGATAGTTGGCATCAACCTAAGTGATTTAATTCTCGTATACAATATTCACGAAAATTTTGTATATATAAGAATTGAAATCACACTCAACAGAGCCAAGTTGTGAAAAGCTTAGCAAATAGAGAATAAAGCTTGATGTGCAAAGCAATAAAAATCCATTCATTTTGCATTTTCTTATGCATTCTCTCAGCACTCCGATTAAAAAACTTTTTATTAAAACTAATTCATATCATTAATTCGGCAAATGACACTATTTTCTTAATTTACAAAACGCATTAAGAGGAATCAAAAATACAAATGAAATCAAATTACATGTCGAGCCTGTGCTGGATTAGAGTCATAACTCGAAAAATTTCATCTTTGTGTTAATAATGTAAAATCACTCATCATATCATTTTTTATGTTGTGTGAAAATTTCATACAAATATTTTGTATACTCAACTTTTGGGAGAAGAATAACATTTTCTTTTACCATTAAGTTGTTAGTAAATTCAAAACTATTTTTTTGAATTGTGAGTCTATGGTAGCAAAGCCTCGATATAAAGTTTTCGGTTTCCTTTTCGTCTCGTTTTCAAGCAATACGAGTATAAAAGCGAAAAAATATATAAGTGTAAAACAGATACTTTACGCAAATTTAAGCTCCCTTTTTAAGACGGTAAAAAGTAGGACTTTCCTGGATGCACATTGTTTTCCCGGACAGAGACCATAAAAAGAGGACAGTGTCCGGCAAAAAGAGGACGGATGACAACCCTATATTAGCTTAATGAACTTTCTCTGACTAAATTATTTTAAGTTTTGGGCTATATTTCGCTGTTCTCTGCATTCGTTAGTTCTTTTTCAGTTTTAGCGAATTTTAATATGACAGTCGAAAATTCATCAGCTTTGCGTTAAATTCGAATCCGTTTTCTATCATGTGCAGATTTTTTTTAATGGGTACGTCTAATATTTCCAATAGGCACGTCAGTATATTTCACCCTAAATCCTAGTACTCTGTTCAAATTTGGGAAAAATGTTGAACAACATTGATTATTTCATGCGAAAAATTTTGCATGTGAAGCATCGTACTCTGTTCATCATTTCGTGCGAAGTTCTGTCAAAAGTCCATGTAAAAAAAATTAACACGAATTGCTCACGATAAATTGTTGCAGCCGTAGTATTCTGTCTATTTTCTGAAAAACATATGAAATGTATACACAACATTTTGAGTCTTCATGCGAAATAATTAGGGAGTTCACAACAGCGTTCTAAAATATGTCTTAATATAACGACGTTTCAATTTTAGTCTTTTATTATGGGTTGGCAAGTTTTTTGTTTCCGTTTTGCATGTAAATGAAATTTACTTCCAGGGGGGTTACTCTGTAGTTCGAAGTGAAAGAAATGCTTTCGCATTGCAATGTAAATAACATACAAATGCGAACAGTTTTCCTTTCGCATCGCATTACAGAGTAACCCCCCGGCTGACAATTTTACACGTCCAAGAACATGTTTTTTTTCAATGCGGCAATATTTTAAATAAAGAATTTGTGTGTGGTTTAAGTGTTTGGTGTTTCTTTGGCATGTTGATAGGTACCAAGCACTATCGTGCTTGTGTTTTTGTTTGTTTTGTATTTTGAGTTCGTGTTCTATACATGTAAATAGTGAGAAATATTCGCAAACTTCGTCGTTACTTTTATTACTTTAATATGCTGTGCTTTGTATCGTTGCTCACAATGAAATTTTAAGGTGTAGCGATATTGCTATTTCCAAATTTTAAGATACACATTGTGAATTCCCTAAATATAAGCACCACTTTTTTCGTGTGGAATTTACAACAAACACATTTTGTTTTTTTTTAACGTATACAATTGCAGCATACTTTCAAGTGCTAGTTATGATTCGTTAAGCATGGTACTGTGGTCATCATTTCGTGCGAACTGCTGTCAAAAGTTCAAATAAAAATTTTTTTTTACGAATTTCTCATGAAAAATTGTTGCAGAAGTTGTACTCTGTTTATTTTGTGAAAAACCTATGAAATGTATCTACAACATTTTGAGTCTTGATGCGAAATAATACAAGCACCACTTTTTTCGTGTGGAATTTACAACAAACACACTGGGTTTTTTTTAACGTTCACAATTGCAGCATACTTTCAAGAACTATTATAATTAGTTACTTGTCATATTTTTCGTATTAAAAAACCAATGTTGATCAACATTTTTCGCAAATTTGAACAGAGTACTTAGCTTAAAGCATCGTACTCTTTTCATCATTTCGTGCGAAGTCCTGTCAAAAGTCCATATAAAAAAAATTTACACGAATTGCTCGCGATTAATTATTGCAGAAGTAGTACTTTGTTTATTTTGTGAAAAAACATATGAAATGTATCGACAACATTTTGAGTCTTCATGCGAAATAATATGAGCACCAGTTTCCTCGTGTGGAATTTACAACATATTGGGTTTTTTTACGTATACAATTGCAGCATACTTTCAAGCGCTACTTATGCTTGGTTACTTGTCATCAGGGCTGCCAGGCCATATTTTTCGCTGTGCTTGGGAAGTAATTACTTGTAATATATATATATATATATATATATATATATATATATATATATATATATATATATATATATATATATATATATATATATATATATATATATATATATATATATATATATATATATATATATATATATATATATATATATATATATATATATATATATATATATATATATATATATATATATATATATATATATATATATATATATATATATATATATATATATAAATATATATATATATATATATATATATATATATATATATATATATATATATATATATATATATATATATATATATATATATATATATATATATATATATATATATATATATATATATATATATATATATATATATATATATATATATATATATATATATATATATATATATATATATATATATATATATATATATATATATATATATATATATATATATATGTATATATATATATATATATATATATATATATATATATATATATATATATATATATATATATATATATATATATATATATATATGTATATATATATATATATATATATATATATATATATATATATATATATATATATATATATACATATATATATATATATATATATATATATATGTATATATATATATATATATATATATATATATATATATATATATATATATATATATATATATATATATATATATATATATATATATATATATATATATATATAATGGGTGATTTTATAAGAACTATCGGAAAGTAAAAAAAAAAACACATAAAATTCAGAAAAATGCATGAAATATTTATTTGGATCGATAGTTGGGTCGATATAATTTAATGTTTGAAGATTATTTCATGCAAATGTTGGCCGCGGCTGCGCCTCAAATGGTCCATCCGCTTAGTCCAATTTTGGCATACTCTTTCCAACATTTCGGCCGGTATCTCACGAATAATGTTGGCAATGTTGGCTTCCAGTGCGTCAATCGAAGCGGGCTTGTCGCTATAGACATTAGCCTTAACATAGCCCCACAAAAAATAGTCTAGAGGCGTTAAATCGCACGATCTGGGCGGCCAATTGACTGGTCCCAAGCGTGAAATAAACTGTTCACCGAACTCGCCTCTCAATTGGTCCATTGTTTCGCGTGCTGTGTGGCATGTGGCACCGTCTTGTTGAAACCACATGTCATGCAAGTCAAGCTCTTCCATTTTGGGCAGAAAAAAGTTTGTTATCATCGCACGGTAGCGCTCACCATTCACAGTAACGTTGTGATTCGCATCATCTTTGAAGAAATACGGCCCAATGATGCCGCCAGCCCATAATCCGTACCAAACGGTTGTTTTTTGTGGATGCATTGGTAGCTCTTGCAATGCTTCTGGCTGCTCTTCACTCCAAATACGGCAGTTTTGCTTGTTCACGTATCCATTCAACCAGAAATGCGCCTCGTCGCTGAACACAATTCTTCGATAAAAAAGTGGATCTTCATCTAACTTTTCAAGAGCCCATTCACCAAAAATTTGGCGTTGTGGTAGGTCGTTTGGCTTCAATTCTTGCACCAGCTGTATCTTATAAGGCTTCACACCCAAATCCTTCCGCAAAATTTTCCACGTAGTGGAGTAACAGAGGCCCAATTGCTGCGAACGGCGCCGAATCGATAATTCACGGTCATCACCAACACTGGCCGATACGGCTGCGATATTTTCTTCAGTTCGCACTCTACGTAAACGTGTTGGTGGTTCAATGTCCAACAATGTAAATTTGGTGCGAAATTTTTTTACAATAGCCCGAATAGAAGCCTCAGTAGGTCGATTAAACTGACCATAAAATGGAAGAAGCGCGCGATGAACTTTCTTAACACGCATTTTGGTAATAAAATTCAATAATTTGCATGCGTTGTTCGTTTGTAAGACGATTCATGATTAAATTATATACCAAACTGAAGATGTTTGACAGTGACACAAGATACAAAACGTGCGTGAGCTGTCAAAACTAGTGTTGCCAAAAAGATAATAGCAAAAAAATCACTCGTTATATATATATATATATATATATATATATATATATATATATATATATATATATATATATATATATATATATATATATATATATATATATATATATATATATATATATATATATATATATATATATATATATATATATATATATATATATATATATATATATATATATATATATATATATATATATATGTATATATATATATATATATATATATATACATATATATATATATATATATATATATATATATATATATATATATATATATATATATATATATATATATATATATATATATATATATATGTATATATATATATATATATATATATATATATATATATATATATATATATATATATATATATATATATATATATATATATATATATATATATATATATATATATATATATATATATATATATATATCTGTATATATATAGAAACTGCAGGATTCAGTTACCAAGATGTCTGTTTTCCTCTTTTTATTTATAATTTCAAGGATACCTTCAGCAATTTGATTACAGGACTTTTTTTTACACATAAAAGCTTTAAATTCTTCAATCAGAACAGATGATTTCTTTTCGGATGATCTTACAACAATGGCTACCAAATTTTCTGCCTATACATATCGGACCTGCTTTTCTCTTTGCAAATCTCCATTTTTAATATTTATTCCAATTGTCATTACATTCTGCAAAACTACATTTTCCATTTGTCAATCCTTTCAGCAAATTACAGCAACTGTGCTATAATTGTACCCATTTTATTTCTTTTTACCTGTTGTAACGCATCCCATTTGTAGTAGTGTTTTTAGTACATACTTTCACATGTTACAACTAAACACAGCTACACGTCAATACATACATTAAACATAAAGCACAATACACAGAATCATCAGTCAGACGTAGTGGTGGACGATATACATCGATTTTTAAAAACGCGCGATGTAAGGTTTCGATACATCGATGCTATCCGATGTTTTTTTTATTGATCAACATCGAATAAACATGGATTTTTACATTCGATACATCGAAGAGAAAAATTTTATCATCAACTATTTTTATACCTTGTGTTTACCCCAAGGTAGTCGCAAGAGAATTTAAATTTGGGCTGTCAAAAAAGCTGATACATTAACACTGCTGACAGGCCAAATGTGTAAACATTTACGTAAACAGCTGGGCTCTTGCTGCCACCTAGTATGAATTCGTCTCGTGTTTACCCAGTGCGAATTCATATCAGGTGGCGTTATCAGCACAGCTGATTGTTCAAGGAACTGCCAAACTTGCCTTATAATTTTTTTATTTAAATAAATTGAAAAAATTTTAATGTAAATTTGTTAATTTGTTTTGACAGTTGCTTGAACAAAAAAGTTGCTTTGTTGTATCAATTCGCCGATGACTATACCTTATTGATCTACCTTGTGTTTACCCATACAAAATTTTTAAATCCAAGCAACGAAAAAATTCTTCTCAAATTTTTGTCCAAAGTTTATGTGAACTAAGTAAAAATCAGTGCTGCTAGAAGTGTGACTTCGTTATATTTTTGGCGATTCTTTTTATTAACATGATTTGATCATTTTTGTTCCAAGCAAGCATTTCTAAAAACTCAACAAAGTTTATTTATGATATTTTTACATGTTTGGCACATTATGTCCTATTTTTTATTATTCAATATTATTTGTTAAGAGTTTTATTTGTTAAAAATTTTAAAGAAAATTTCAAACAATAGAATATGTACTTTTTGCAAACACTGATATCTTCATGCATGTTTTAAATTAATTATTTGGTTTAAGTATATTTTTAATGCGAGCTGGGATCATTTTTTCAATTAAAAATATCATATACACCGTATATTACAGAAAATTCATATGCGTCATGTATGTCGGGTATTTTTAAATTAATTCTATCAATACTCTTATCAAATAAAAGCTTTATTTATTAAAATAATAGCTTATTTTGATGATTTTTTTAAGTGTTTATTTTTGGTTGCCCTATATATTATGGTACAAAAAACCATCGATGTATAGAAAACATCGATGTATTTTGTGAGATATCGATATAACATCGATGCCTCCATGCGATGCATTGCATCGAAAAAAACATCGATGTTTTTTTTATGTCCATCACTAGTCAGACGCACATTAAATCAAATAAAAAAGAGGGGAGTGTTTGTCGCTCGTGCCGTCTACACGTGTCGTTCGTCCTGTCTTGTGAATTTGTGTCTTGTTTGTGGTGTCGTGTGTTAAATACATATACATAAATACAAAAATATCAAAATCAAATTAAAACAATAGTGTCTAAACTTATTTTTACAAAAAGAAAAAAAAAAAGAAATAAAACTAAGTTAACATTAAAAAACAGTGCAATTACAATAAATACCTAAGTTTACCGCAAAATTAAAACAACAACAGCCCAATGAAATAAAATAAACAAATAAGCAAAATAAAGTAAAAAACACATCGCTGTAACAACAACAACCAAGCTATATTGTTCCGTGAGAGAACAGTGCTGGCACAGTCAATAGTGTTGGCACAACGGACCGTTCTCTATCACAAGTGACCAGATCAGGGCTTTTATGGCCCTTTTATGTTCAATGTCATTGTGTTTCATTTCCCTATAATTTTCATTTAAAACTTTTAATTTTATATTAATGGCATTGATGTGTTAATTGCTGTTGGACTGTTTGGTGACGAAGGTATAACACTGGTCGCTAGACAGTCAACGAAACAGCAATTAATTTCATTGGTATCATTAATATAAAATATGCGGTTCGATTTGGGTTTTCCTGCTGTTTTATTGTTACTACAATGGAATGTGCTCTGATGAAATCAGGGAACTGGTTCCCGAAAACCGCTCTTTTTTGCGTACAACACGTTCTTCATTAAGGGCACATCCATTTGTGGTCGATATGCCAGTGAATCGCACTACGCATTATAGAGAGAAATCGTTCTTTGGCCGAACTGTTCGTATGTTTCAATGTTGGAAGTTTCAAATCAAACGTCAACAAACACTACTCCCTTTATCCTCCTTCCCACAACCAATTTTCCTAGTTCCAGCACAATGCATTGCATCAGTAGGGGTCATCCCCTGAGTCCTGGTCCGAGAAAAATAAATAAATAAAGAAATAAAATTACCATCGACTCAAAAACATAAAATCTTCTAATAACAAAAAATTTTCGGAAGGCACCCCACCAGACGCTGAACATTGGATCCTCGCCTATTATTAATATTGAAGCCTGCATTTAATGTGCTCAAAACCACCATATTACCACCCGCTGTCCTAACGTGGCTACATGTCCGCGTGCCGCCATGCACCATTCGAAGAATGGTTATGTTTTGCATACATCTAGCTCAGAATATGATGTTGAGTGGATGCAACCCACTCCAGCAACTATAGCAATATAATACGCCCAGAGCGGACTCCCTGCATCTTAAACCAGAGCGAGTGCCAGCCTCTACGCATCGTGAAACTCGATCCCCGACCCCTTATGAACGCCTATCGCACAGCGTAGATCTCCCCCAATAAATTTGACCAGTTAGAGCTCTATACATCTGTTTGGAAGTGGCCATTTCGACCGCAAATAAGACTAAAGAATTCAATAATACTAGCTTGAAAATTAGTTTAGCAATGCCTGGCAAAAATTTAAGATGATAAAGAAACAAGCTCTGTTGTCAGCCTTAATTCTATTCAATTGTTGACAATAGTTTTAAATACCCCCAGAAAAATACCCTCTCCTCAAGCGAAATTTTTTGTTACCAAAGTACTTGTAAAATCCCCAAGTTTGGGGAAAAATGCCCACTACTGGCAGCCCTGCTTGTCATATTTTTCGTATTAAAGCTACTTTTACACACTATGTATTTTACAGTGGCTTTGTCAGCTTGACGATCCATCTGTAATTCTGCATGCCTGTTAAAATTTACAACTTCAGGGGCTAGATACCGCAACGATGAATTTTTTATCAGTGAACACTTAAAAACAAAAAAATTCACCGCACTTTTTCCAGTGAATAAATTTAGGCTTAGTGTTCACTATAACCGTCAAAATAGTACTTTCTCACCCTTGCGGGTGCAAAAATCTAAAGTGAACACTGAAATTGGTGAACATTCCAAAATTCATCGTTGCGGAATCTGCCCCCTGGTGGTTTATAATTTTTGATTTCACTCTTATACTTTTAGTTCCATCTGACATAACATATAATAGTTTACAACAGCTTGTTTTGTGATAATTTTTTTATTTGTCGCGAGAGTTTTGTATTCTTGTATTCAATTTGTATTTAAATTAATTACAAATTTTATTTTTTGAAAGAATATGTATAAATAAATAGATTTTAATATATATTTGCCGAATCACAAACACTATGTTCTTGGTGTCACAAACAATTGACTTGCAAAATCGCTGATGTCAGGTGCTTTGTCAGTTCAAAATAGAACACGCTCTAATTGAAAATTTTTACACTGTAAAAGCAGGCTGACATATAAAGAAGAACATTTTCTTTGTTTTTACACACCATGTATACATTTTGCAGTGGGAAATTTGACAAGCACAATGTAAAATACATAGTGTGTAAAAGTATTTTATATATATATATATATATATATATATATATATATATATATATATATATATATATATATATATATATATATATATATATATATATATATATATATATATATATATATATATATATATATATATATATATATATATATATATATATATATATATATATATATATATATATATATATATATATATATATATATATATATATATATATATATATATATATATATATATATATATATATATATATATATATATATATATATATATATATATATATATATATATATATATATATATATATATATATATATATATATATATATATATATATATATATATATATATATATATATATATATATATATATATATATATATATATATATATATATATATATATATATATATATATATATATATATATATATATATATATATATATATATATATATATATATATATATATATATATATATATATATATATATATATATATATATATATATTAACCGATATATAAATGTAGCCGCTTAAACCATGGTAAAATAATATACAAGGTAGACCTGGAATGCCAGCTGATTAGTTTTTTATTTGCTTTTTTCATGGTACGATCTGCCAAATTTTGTGTATATGTGAAATAACTACGTTGCACACACAATACCATACGTATGTTTGCTGCTTACCCTGTAGACAAAATGACTAGTATGTGGTTAGAAATATACTAGTTGCTTTCTTAATCAGACTAGTTGCATAACTGCCCTTTTTCCATATATCCAACTATCGATTTTAACATTAGGTTGTCATAGGAACCCAACTAGTTCATTTGTACATAGTTATATGCTAGTTGAAATACTAGTTATTATAGACTAGTGCGCTTACTAGTATCTTTTTTTTATAGTTTTTTAAATATGAAAAAACATTTGGCTCAACCGGGGTATGAACACACAGTCCTCATATTTCAAGGCATGTACTCTATCCACTGAGCCATCTCAACTTATTATAGCAAAAATTTGTTTTTATGTACATATTTACACCTCAAAATATGTAAATTTTTAAAAAATTATTTAAATTACTAGTATCATTACAACTAGTTGTATGACTGTTCCAAAACGTTATTGTTTGACTACTAGCGTTACTAGTCTCATTACAACTAGTAAGATGACAGTATTTTGTTGACTAGTAACGTTACAACTAGTAATATGACTGTCCCAAAACGTAACTAGTTGTACATTTAGCTGCAGGGTATGTTCTACAAACACACACATACCCTCTCTATTCATGTTTGACATTCCCTACCACAAATGTAGATTTGCATTAGTTATGCGGCTACCTGTTATATCCCAGCGGGAAATAGAAGGAGTACGGATGCCTTCTAGAAGGCCTCTGTACTCCTTCTTTTGGATAAACAAGGCCTGCTCGCTCCATTCCATACTCATATCTTTTTTACACACGTTGTCATTGCGGGGTAGGTCTTCCGTTTGCCAGTTCTAGAAGGCCTGACAAAAGACCTTCTAAAAATGTAATTTGGAAGGGTTTCTAGGAAGGTCTGTTAAGAAGCAAATTTTTTTAATATCGGTATTTTTTGTATTTTTATAGCTGATTCTTTAATTTTAATTAATGTTATTTTTTATATAGAATTATTTTCATCTAAAGTAATTGTTTATACGAATGTATTTATTACGAAGGCTTTGGATGTGAACAGCTTCACCAGTGTAAGTATAAGTTAATCAACTCCATTATAAACGGCATAATACCAGCACATATGATGTCTCTTGAATGTAAATTTCAGCTTTATATACAAATTACTTGCGAAAAAAGAATATGAGAATGTCAATTATTAAAAACATTTTTAATGAATAAAACCAGCGTTGTCAACTCGATGCTTTTCGCTCTGTTTTTAGTGCTTTTTCAACTTTTCAATGCAAAAATATTTAGAGATACTGCTCGGTGCTTTTTAGGCCATTTTTAGTGCTTTTTTTTTTTTTTTTTGTTACGGTGGCACTAAACCCAAATAAATTTGTTTATCAAAAAAATTTTTTCTTAATGTAACTATTTCCTGAATATACTTTTTTGCAGTCTTTCTCTTTATCTTACTTGATAACGCGCTCTAAAGCTATTTAATTTTAAATATGACGAAGTTTTCTGAAAAATAGCCAAGATGCCCAATAGAGCGGGTCAATTTGTATGGAGGGAAAAACCGAAAAAATCGTATAGCAAAAACGCAATCTACGGACGATTCTGAAAAATGTTCTCCAAGAAACCATGGGTCGGAAATGAATTCCTAGCCCGCGCAAATCAATATTTAGCTTTATATATAGTTGAAAACAAATAAATACAAACAAATCGGTTTATTTTCCCCTTCCGACTTTTATAAAATTTGATGCGGATGATGCCTCTGGTGTAACTAGTGCATATTAGCGCAAAATCTTGGCTCAATATACTTTATCGTTCGCGAAATATAGCGGCTTGAAAATTTAAAAATTCAACAAAAATGTATTTAGCCGATATTTCAAAATTTTTTCTACTACTTACCCTAAATATTCTACTGTGGTTTTATATTAAAGGGCACAAAATGGACTTTAAAATTACATTTGCTTGTTACGATTTTATTTTTTAATCTTCAGAGGTAAATTTCTACTGATCTTCTGTCTACATAATTTGAGTTCTGAAGACTGCAAAATAATAGCATAACATATGAAAAGTCCACTTTGTTTCCTTTAATATGACCCTCAATGGAATATCTAGGGTAAGTAAGTAAGGGTAAGTAAGTTTTTGGATTAGTACATTTGGATTTTGGATTAGTAGATTTTGGATTAGTACTAATACTAGGTATATCAGAGGCATCATTTATACCAAATTTTATAAAAATCGGAAATGACAAGACGCTAAAATCATAGCATATGCCATTTTAAAGTGCAAATTGTATGTAGGTTTAAATATATACAAACGGCCATGTCACAGAGTTGAATTCCGTTCGGAAACGGAATTCAGCCTATCCCATTTTTGTAGCAGCTGGTGTCTAAAAAAGAAAACTAAAATACGCAAATTTGTCAGGTGTGTCCAAACTGTTGGCGGCGCTATTATGGTGCGGTATGCTCCAGCTAGGGCTTGACATATTAGGCTTGATTGAATTCCGTTTTCGAACGGAATTGAACTCTGTGACAATTTTGTAAAATCAGTTTAATATATTTTCGTTGAATTTTCTATTCTCTAATCGCTATATTTTGCGAACCAGAAATTAGATGGTGCTAACATTTTTCAGTAATGCTAGTAATGCCAAAGGCATTATTCGTACCAAATTTTATAAAAATCGGAAGTCCAAGGAGAACTGTTTTGTTGGTATTATATGTTTTAGCCCATAAAAAACATTTATGTCGATTTGTGCGGGCTAGGAATTCATTTTCGATCTATGGTTCCTTCGCGAAAATTTCTTAGAATTGTCCGTAGATTATGCTTCTGCTATACGATATTTTGCAAAATAAATCGACCCGCTCTAATGCCCACGCTTATACTTGATAGCCGTAAGAGGAGTAATTCTTGCGCCATGTGATGCGCATGTAAGAGTAGAACATACATATATGTATGTAGAATTTCATTATAATCGGACAGCGTAAAAATCCGGATCTTGTCGAAAATTTTTGAAATTACTCAATATAAGAATTTATTTAAATAAAATGAAAAATATATTTCAGTATTTTTTTCAAATACTATTCGTCATTTTAATTGTTTCAGTGCTTTTTGAAATTGAAAAGTTGACAACGCTGAACAAAACGAATTTCTTTTACTTCGGCAAAAAAAAAACAAAACATGCTACTCCTTCTCTTCTCGCTTCTCATAAAGCGAATGTGGAATGTGTATCTTATCTTTTATACGGAAGAGCCGATGCTTTCTTTAAGGCATTCTTTAGCAGTTAGATAAGAAAGGTAATTGTATTAAAAAACTGTCTAAGCAGGCCTTTAATAAGGGCTGAATTAAGAAGGTCTTCTTAGTTTTCCCGCTGGGATTATTCTACCATGGTTTAAACCATGCTACAATTTCTTACGTTTGTCAAAAACGAACGCCATGTGTAGATGGAGTTTAGGCGTAGGTGGAGTTTGGTTCAAATCTAATAATTGCAAATTTACCCCCTTCCTATTGACCGATTGATCTAAAATTTTGTAACCGCCTTTAATTTTGGTGACAATTTAATATTGTGATTAGAAAAAAGGCTGCGCCAGGCCCATAAAAAAGTAATTTTTAGTTATAGCCTCTTCCTGTTACCCAATTGATCTGAGATTGGGTGGACACCTTTAGTTACGATGACTATACAATTTTATAATTAAAAAAGTGACACCCATAAAAAGTAATACTTAGTTTTAGCCCCTTCCTGTTAACCGATTGATCTGAGATTTGGTGGACACCTTAACTTAGAATGACTTGAACGCAATTGTTAAAACCCTAAAGGCACTTAGCTAAACGTGAATGTATACTGTTCAAAAGGTTGGGTAGAAATAAACATGAAAAAAACCGCCAGCATTTGAAAATATCGATGATATTTCATGCTGGTACTGACAGAAATCAAAAGTTTAAAAAAGTTGAACATGATAAGAAAAACATAGTGAAGGTCCGAACCTTTGTTTCCGATGATAGTCACGAGATGGGGACTAATCTGTTAATTGGTACAAAGTAATAGGAATTTCGCTCGTTAGTTGTTGCTGCCTTCGCTGGCAGTGTCCATTAGAGAGAAACGAGCTCTGATGAAAATACTGTGGTGGTCTGGAAACATCTGATGTCAGTTCCACCTTCCATACAATGAGATTTTTCTTTGAATTTCTTTTAAAATAAAAATAATTTATAATCGAAAAATTAAATTGAAAACGAACTTAAGCCAAACTAATTAAATAACTTTGGAAAAAGTGTTCCTTAATACGTTCTTCATATATATATAAAACAAATTGTTCATCTATCTTTATCCATCGCGAAGCTATAACCTCGAAAATCCTAATACCGTCCATATGGTTGCTAACATTTTGCATATAGTTATTGTTTAACGCTCAACAAATAATTCTTTATTTTAAATAAAATTTGGAGAATATCTCAAATAATAAATTTAATAAATGCTTTAATTTCGATTTTATTTTTCATTTTGGCTTATAAATACTTTTATTGTCACTAATTGTATAAAGGTTTAGAAAAATAAAATAGATACATATCGAATATAAATTGTTTGTTTGGTTTTGTATAAGTTTCTAAGCCTACTACACTTATGTTAATATTTTGTTATTTTCAAATCAAATTATTTGTAATTCTCAAATGATTTTTAAAGTCATACCAGGTAATCTCACTAATGAAACAAGTACAACATGTAACAAAAACCACAAGCATTTTGTTTTTGTAAAATCATTGTTCCTAGTTAAACTCACAAAGCAAATAGGTACCAGAGAGCTGCAACAAGTGTGATCAAGCCGTCTTATTCACTAGCGCTAAATAACAAGTACAAGCCAATCAAGCCTTTGGCAGTTTTGTTCACATTCAAGTACATATAATACACGAACCAAAAAAATCAGCAACAAATATGTCTTATTTGCAACATTATACTTGCATTGATTAGTTTACAATAAAGGACTGCATCGGATTGGATTAACGGGATTTAAATACATTCACATGTTTTCAACTACGCAATGGATTTCATTCAATGTTGAAAAATCAAATGAATGCACACACAAGGCGAAAGAGAAACAAAAGCCACTTCAACCGAAATGAAAAAAAAACTACATCACATAAATTAAACATAGCAGAGTGAAATGTGTTACAACAAAACTATAACCCGAGTATGAAATTATTTGAATGTTTTCTCAAATAAGTGGGTTAATTCAA
The DNA here is from genome assembly GCA_956483635.1 of Panzeria rudis. NCBI lineage: Eukaryota > Metazoa > Arthropoda > Insecta > Diptera > Tachinidae > Panzeria > Panzeria rudis. The sequence goes on along the minus strand of OY101449.1, from coordinate 91,179,457 downwards.
CTGCTGCTAGTAATTTCTATCTTCGTTTTTGTTTTTGGTTTTGCAAAATTTACACTAGAAGTTCGTTCTTTTTAGTGTATGGATGTGTGCCGATATGTATCCATACCCTGCAGCAAAATTTATAACTAGTTATTTTGGACTGTCATATTACTAGTTGTAACGTTACTAGTCAACAAAGGGCTGTCATGTTACTAGTTGTAATGAGGGTAGTAACGATACTAGTCAAAAAACAAAGTTTTGGAACAGTTATGTAACTACATAGTTGTAATGATACTAATAATTTAAATTATTTTTTATAAATTGACATATTTTCAGGTGTAAACACATAAAATAAAATTTCAGCTCTATATAATAAGGAGAAAGTGGCTTAGTGGATAGAATACATGCCTTGAAATATGAGGACTGTGTGCTCATATCCCGGTTGAGCAAAATGTTTTTTTTATATTTATAACACTATAATTACCGATTTCACCCGTTTGTAACCCTTTTAATCCCCTTAGAATTTTAGTTTTAAAAAATCCTTTAGTGCATATATACAAATATATTCATTCAGTATATATAGCAATGTGAATAGAAAATAGTTGATGGAAAAGAGTACCAAAAAGGGCTACCAATTTTACCCGTTATATATTCGAATTTCAAAAAAGTACCAATATGTGTTTAGCGGCTTTGTAAGGAGAGAACAATGCATTTAAAATTTATTGTACATCTTCATTACTTTAGAAGATAAAAGGTTAACAAAAAAATACCAAAATTATATTTTTACCCCTTTTCGGCCCATAAATGTAAAAATTTTAAGAACTACCAAACATCTGTCCGCTCATTTTTCTATCTTATCATGATGCTTTTGTGATTTTATTTCTACCTTACTTAGATTCGGAGATATAAAGTTACCGATTTTACCCGTTTGTATCCCTTTTGATCCCCTTAGAATTAAAATTTTCCAAAATTCCTTCTTAGTGAATATATACAATCATAAATGCATTCAATATGTATATAAATGTGCATAAAAAATAGTTGTATGGAAAATTTACCAAAAAGAACTGCCAATTTTACCCTTTATGTATTCGAATTTTAAAAAAAGTACCAAAATGTGTTTGAGTGCTTCGTAAGCAGAGAAGAATGCATTTCAAATTTAAAGTCTATCTTCATTACTTTATTATTTGTTATACTGCTTTTGGAATTTTATGGCTACCTTACTTATGTAGATTCGAAGAAATAAAGTTACCGATTTTACGGAGGTCATTTTGTTGATATTTGTATGGGAATATATAGGAAAATCTAAATGCCATATCTCCGAAACCACTACGCTGATTTCGTGTAAACTTCACATAAACCATCTACAGACCATCACCAACGTACCCCATCGCTCGACCCGTTTCCGCAGTTAGTGGTGACATCAAAGTGTACACTTCTTTTTATATATATAGATTAGTCAATACATTTGACCAGACCCACCTATCTACAACTATTTCGATGCGCAGAATCCGAATCTAAAGTCCATTTGACTCGCTGCTCCACAAATTTCGAGTAAATGGCGAAAAACAGAAGTTTTTCGAAACTTATTCGAAATTTGCGGGATAACGAGCTGCAAACATATTGCTATGTTTTAGTTTGATTGTTCTTTGACAAAACTGTTAATAAATGAATTGAATTTTCTGGTGTCCGATTTTTTGACGATTTTTAATAGTTGAAATTACGATATTATTCTTTTTTATCGTCAAGCTGACGATTTTTCTTCAAATTTATCTGGCAGCCCTGAACATATAAAAACACATTTGCATGGTAGAATAATACAGGTAGTGGTGAAGCGTTAACGAACTTTTTTTTTTGGGTTCGACTCTGTCAAAAGTTGTTTATGTTATACCAACACACACCCACACCAGAGACTTGCGCCGAGGGGTTTTGATAGGCGGCGGCTGGCTGGGAAAAAATAGTCGGCGGTGGCTCAAATTCGGCTGAAAATCGGCTGGAAATGCACATGGACATTTAATAAAAGTGAAAATTTTCATTTTGTTGTTAAATTAGTTTTTCTTTTTCATACCAATTCTTCACCAAACAAAATGCATAGAAATTAAGCATTGCTTTGCCTCTCAAAAATTTTTAAATTGTTATGAAAAATAAAGCAATGGCTTGATTGTCAAACTTTTTTAAGGCTTGTCCAGTTTCAACCTAAAAAGCTATTTGTCAAGCTAAAAATTAATTTCTCTGTTCGCAATTTTATGCATGAACATCAATTATATATTTTACCGTTGGAATCTAATTCATGAATCATGCTAGAAGTATTCGGATATATAATACATTATAATTTATGTATATTGAAACAAACGTCTATACCTGATTTATTTGTAACATGATAAATGGCAAATTCTATATAGGAAAAACAGATAAGATAAAGCAGGTTATTTTTCAATATAAAGTTTGACATTTGTCATGATAAAAATTTATCATGTATAGACATAGGCTAAAGCAAGGCGAATTGATACCAGGTGGCCTTATTATTGTAAATGAACTTTACCAAAATGTCAAACTCTATGTAAAAAAACTAAATAAAAACTTTTTATGTATGCATTTCACATGACAGATAGGTGAAGTCCAGTTGTTGTCGTACTAATAAGGCCACTTGCTATTAATACGCTTTGGGTTACAATGAAAGTCTTTCTCTAACAAATTTTTAAATGTAATTTTCACTTTTGCAAAAAGCTGTTTGCTGGGAACTATCAATGGAAATTCGTCGAGTCTATAGAAAATAATAAATTATATACAGATTAAGAGCTTCTTCTCAAAGATATTTCTAATGACTAAATATGGTCTAATTTAAAAACTGGACGAAGAGGAAATCTTCATAAATTAACTTCGTTTGTATTTTCGATTCCTATTAATAATGCGTTTGTAAAGAAAGAAAAATAATGTAATTTCCCGAATTAATGATAAGAATTAATTTTAATGGAAATTTAATGTTTTCAATATTTTTTTGCAAACAAATTAAAGTAAAGAAATACCAAATATATGTGGGAAAAAATAAAAATTCTTATGAAATAAAAAACAGGACCCATTAGGAAGTAAGTAATATAATCCAAATAAAGAAAAAAATTTTCAACTCGAATCGTATATGGCAGAGCCCTGAAGGAACACATAAGAAATACAAACGAATTGATACTTTTCTCCTTTTTTAAGTCGGATAATGGATATTTATTCTTTTGAATAGTTTTTGACAGTTTTTGGCAGTGCGTCTTAGTAAATCAAGCTTTTTTTTCTCTAAATGTCAAGCTTTTTCACAATTTTGATCTGGCAAGCAGATCAAAATTGTGAGTAATGCATACAAAAATATTTTTCGTTATCTTACTCTACGTTTCCACCTAACCATAGACTACTAACTAGACCCGTCACTATACAACAACATTACGAAGATTGTATGAGAGGGAATGCAATTCTTATTTTATAATGTGGTTTCTAATTTGACTATGTCCTTCATATTATCTTAGTAAGAGCACTTTGTATGTAAAAATGCACAACACATGACAACAGCCTCTTTTAGCTGTCAAAAGTGAGCATTCTGTTCCTAACTTGATATGCTGTTGTAACTTGGAGTTATTACTGCGCTGTTAAAACAATTGCACTAACAACTATGTTATACCCTGAAAAAAGCATTAACTTGAGCGGTCTACACTTAACATTAACTTGAAGTTAATGTTAAGTTGGGTGTAGACTGCAAATTACTAAAATAATGCTTGAACAAAAATTATGAAAAAAACATAAAAAAGTAGAAGTGGAAATTAAAAAAAGCAATCGGCGGATTATTTTAAGCCGTTTTTGAGCCGAAAAACGATCGTCGCTGGCGGCTTCCATTAAGCCGATTTTAGCAGCAAGATAAATCGGCGGCGGCTGTGGAAATTAGTCGGCGGCTCGGCTTAGCCGTCTCGGCGCAAGTCTCTGGTAAACACACACATGTGAACATATACATTTTTTTTCAAATTTTTTTTGTGCTTTTTGACAACCTCGAACCTAAACAACAAAAAAAAGCCGTGTTGTTTTTGCTGTTGTTGGGTTGTTGTAGCTTCGCTACTACCTGTAGTATAATTCTACCATGCACATTTGCTTCCACTGAAAGTGTGGAATTAACGGCTCATTCATTCACACACTCAAATAATATTTGAATTTTTTGTGTTTCAATATAACTGCGACCGAATATTTTTGAATTTAGTTTTATGCATATGCGAAGCAGACATGATTACATTTACTCTATTCGTTCTCATTGAGCGTTTAATATTTGAATGAATGCTGTTTTTTTGTGTGCAGCCAAACAAATGAATGTAGCCTTGGCGGGCTTTAGTTTACAAATTATACGACTTGCTTACGAACAATCGCTCATTTCCCTGCAACAATCGCGACTAGTCCATACATGCGTGTAAGGACTACTCCATAATGAACCAGGACTAGTCCCAAACTACCCCAAACGTATGCATTAGACGTGGTCCATTTAACATTGCGATGTCCTTGGACTGGACCACGTGCTCCAGCTTTGCATTACATCGGACTAACCTAAAAACTAGACCATGTAACTACTCCATGGAGCACCTACAGGGGCTAGTTTTGAAATACTCTATGTCACTACTCCGTGGTTCACAAACAGAAAACTAGTTTTCATTTTCACTTTGTAGTTTACGTAAATGATTTTTCCTCTGCTTTAATAAGTCTCCTTTTTTGATGGGAGCTACACTGCATTTTTGATTTCTTATAAACAAAACTCACTTTTATTTATTTTTTCGCTTTTACCAAAAAATAAACTTTTAATTACAAACATTCATTATAACCACAAATAAACTTTTGCGCCATCAGGGCTACCATATTGATGGTAATTGATGATATTTTATGAAATAACATTCTTGGCAACACTACATTTCGTGATAAAACACGAACGTTTGCTTGAAAGTGGTCCATAGCTGCATTACATAGGACCATGTTGTAACTAGTCCATATCAGCTAAAATGGACCATGTAGACCAATAATTTTTGCAGGGTTGTAGCTCGGCTGTTTATGTGCATGATTTAATGGTGATCGAAACAAAAACACTCAAGTTACTTTACAAGTATATTTTTGTGTTTGGCAAAGTATTTGCAAATATACATACATATGTGTGTATGTATGTAGGTTTTGTTATGCCACTTTGTAAAGAAGAAACAACACGAACGAGGATTGTACGCAACAACTTCAATAGCACCAAGGCGAATTAGTACCAGGTGAACTCATCAGCGCATATGATCATCAGCTGTTCGTAGGCGAATTGCGCTGCTTACACCCAATCTGTCAAAATCTATTTGTTTTTTACTATTGTTTGTTTACATTTTACTGAGCGCCATCTTTTTCCTTTGTATTTTGGTCCAGGGATGGTAAATGAAATTTTAAAATTGTACCAATTGTTCTCTAACGTTGTACTTTTTTGGAGATAATTGTACAAAAACAGATATTTGAAATCAGAAAAATTGTTTAATACAGAAAATGCATCACTTTTCTGTACATATATCTGTGGCAAATTTCCAATCTAAAATAGCTCACATTATGTCCGTTCGAGTACGAGAGTAGGAAAATAAACTAAATGAAACGTTTGCTTTCGTTTTGTTTTGTATTTTTCAATGTGTAAAACAAAAACAACGAGAATGATACACGCAATTCATACGATGATTTTTTTCATGTTTTTTAAAACATGATTTTTGGAGTATGATGGCAAACGGGGTAGAGAAGCAAACGGGGTAGAGAAAAAAATCACATTTTCAGTTTTTAGTGATTTTTTTTTCATATATTTCTTTAGTTCTATCTGCATTTTCTCTCATTGTCAATCTCTTATGTAATTGTGTTAGGTTTTTGTTGTTGCGAAAGTGCAAAAAACCAATATTGAGAGTAATTTATAAAAAAGACATGCAACTAAAAATCATCGTATGAATGCAAAAGGTTTTTGAAAGCAATTTTAAAGAGAATTAAAAATAAAACAGGATTTTTAAATCAGCGTATGAATTGCGTGATAATAGTCCAATTTAGTTTTGTATTGTTTGTGCTTGTGTACACTAAATGTACATTAACTTAAATGTACGCAGCTAGAAAAGTAAAGAATGAGAACAAAATTGAATAGTTTTAAGAAAATATTATTTATGCTAAATACAATGAACCATTTAACAAAATACATTTCTGCTTTTGTTTCGTTTGCAGTTGTATGCTTGAAACGGGATATTAAAGCAAGCAGATGAGTGAAAAGCAAATTGTATTGTTTGCAATCTTTGTCATTGCAAAAGTATTTGTTTTGGTTTTGCTCATGTACGAAACGATTAAAAATATTTTGAAAGTTTGTGTCTTCGGATGAAACGTTTGCGAAAAGCTTTATTTGTTTGCACACTCTGTCGAGTTCCCTAAAAGGTTTTCCAATTTTTTAATGAACTTTACTGCATTTCAGTGATGCATTTTGCGCTTTTTTGTTTTGGGCCAAATTGATGATTTCAAAGGCCCAAAATACGTTCAATGGGGCCCAAAATTGTTTTTTGGAATATATTTGATTACAAGATTTTTATTTATATAAAACAAAAGTAATAGTCATATAGTACATGTGTTTTATATTATTTAGAACAAAAACAAAAATTAGCGACAAAAATTTACTTTTTTTAAAAGTATTTTTTGTTAATTATACTAAATTAAATACATATTTTATTTGTAGCTTAAAAAACTAAAATTTTAGTCCCCAAGTTCTTAGTCCAACTGTTTCTCAACTGTTTTTAACATATTTGTGTGTTATAAGTTTTAAAATATCATTATCATAACAATTACTAGAATCAGATTTCATTAAATCTATGGATTGTATTAAAGATGACACGACATTTGCATAAAGACGATTCCTTATATTGGTTTTAATCATATTTTTCAAGAAAATATTCTTTCTATACATGCTGAGGAAATCAAATTTTTAGAAACCATTTGCTTTGTTTTGTTTGTATTACTTTAAATTGTTAGTGTTGTGAAAGTGCTAAGTACTTGGCTACTTACTACTGCTCTTGTTTATAAGGTATTCAGTAGCAAAAACAAATGATAATTTACTTTTGAATAAATTTAACTAGACACAAATTAAAAAAATCAAATAAAGTGTAAAAACAAATGGAAAATATTACATACAATTATTTTTTTATATTTTCTTAAAATTTGCGTGTTATAAGTAGGGATGTAACGAATACCGATACCGATACCGATATATCGGCGATACTTCAGATTTTCCGATACATCGGTATCGGCGATATTTTACTGCCGATACAACGATACTTTTAAACATTTTTTTCAGAGTTTTTTTTAACAAATAATTTATTTTTGTTCGATTTTACTATGAATTAAATACACTTCGTTATTTTTTAAATCTTATTAATATCAATTTCAAAAATTAATAATATTTTATGCTGTTATTTTGTAAAAAAAAATTATTTATTTTTTGTTAATTTTACCATGAATTCAAGTTCAAGTCGTTGTTTTATAAATCTTATTCCAGCAAAAAAAGATACTCCAAAGAAGTCATGAAAATGTAGAATTCGCGATCTGGAAGTATTGCAAATTTGGATAATCTCTAATTAGTTTTACATATCCTTGCCATTGCAAGAAGTTCTGTTTTTCGATTACCAATTCGGTGGAAGCGATGCTAGGACAAATTTCTTTTTCGGTATTCTATAATGATTTTTCCTTAAGGAAAAAGGATAAAAAAGTACCTTTTTTCAAAATTTTTTATGCGAATTTAAACTCAGAACTGCATTTTCATGTAAATTTAAGTGAATAAATATAAACTTAGAAGTCTTTTAATAATTAAGCTATTAAGTTATTTAGATGAATATTAGTTGATAAATGTCCTTTAAAAAAAATCGATTTTTTAAAAAGCATGGCGAGTATTTTTTTTAAATTATAAAGGAATTAAACAATTCTTCTTGCTTTTCTACTAATTATCTGCATATTTTTAATATAGATTTGTTGGAAGCAAAGAAAATGTAGCTCCTTAAAAATTACTTCCAATGTTTTATCAATTTTAAATCTTCTCTCTTATAATGTAATTTTGTATAATAAAAAATTGCACTTGAGTTTTGCTAATCTAAACTTGAACTCAATTTCAATATTCGTATCGGTATCGGAATCGGTATCGGCGATATTTATTTTTAAATATCGGTATCGGTATCGGATCGGCAAAACGGCGTATCGTTACATCCCTAGTTATAAGTAGTATTGTATCGATTACCAATAAGAAAAAAAGTTGAGTAGTCAAAACTGTAAATGTTTTTCAGCAATATACTTATTTGCCATCAGATATTTCCTTAATCTTACGAATTTTTACTATTTTTCCGTTCGCGTATTTTTTGGGCAATAGCATTTTTGAGAGTAAATTTTGCAGTTTACTCAGTAATTACTCATTTACTGCATTTTACTGTAAAAGTAAAGAAACGGACCTATTATAGAGACATATTGTGAGCTAGCCTTATTTGAGCACTTTTAAGCCGAACTTTGTTTTCAATACTTCGCAAAATTTAAATTTAATTCAGATAATAGTGGCATATGTACGAGCGGACGAAAATAATATATTTTATCACAATAAATAAACTGCAATAATGAGGTTTGCTAAAAAAAGTAGGAAAATTATTAATTGTACTAAATAAGCCATTGGTGTACCATTGTACTTTTAAGATTCGAAGTGTACCAAAAATTGGTAACTGTACTAACTTTTCCATCCCTGTTATGGCCTGCTGTTTTTGACAGATTAGGTTTGTTCAAGATGGTCGAACTGCATGTTGTTTTTGTATTGTTGTACTTGTTTTAATGACGAGTTTACCTGGTACTGAATTCGCCTTGAATAGCACGAACATTTTACAGCATATGTTTGTATTGTGTGTGTATTAAAACAAGTGGCTCGAGCCGGCCATAAAGAGTTTTACAAGAATGATGCGAAAAGCATGTTTGTTTCGATCCGGTGCGGTTACAATCATACCAAAAAACCAATCACAAACATTCACGTTCATTGTGAGTACGAGTGATTAAAACTGAGTGTTTGATATGAGATATTGCGTTTACAATCATTACTTGTTGTTGAACAAAAACCATTGCATCCCAAAAAATCAGAGTATGTGATTGGGTATACTCGAAAGTTTGATACTTGTTACAGGTCACTGAAAGGTACATATTTTTGATATCATGATAAAATGCAAAAAAAAATTAACAGCTGTGTTTACTAGTTCACCTGTAGTGAATTCGCCTTGATATGTATCTGAAGTGTACTGAAATGAAATAGTTTTTATTTAAAATCAACTAAAATATTTATAAAACTTAAAAATTAATTAAGGAGACAGGATTACCCCCATATTCATAAATAGTAAAGTTAATGTGTGCATTAAAACCGGGTTTTCCATACAAAATTTTTACAGTAAACCAACATTAACTTCAATAAATGTTTATGAATATGGGAGTTAATGTTTCTAACTTCATTTGTATGTTTTCTTTTTTTAGCTAAGTGCATACATTATCTGTCTCTATACCAAAAAAATTATATCTGTAGACTTTTGACAAAAAACTTAAGTATAATTTTCAACTTTTCAGTATAAAAAAATACTATTAAGGAACAGTCTTCACGAGCCATTGACAAAAGTCAAAGTCTGGACAAAAGTCAAAGTCGATATGAATAAATATCACTAACATTTTTCTGATATTTTTATGTATGACGTTTTTGACAAATGTTAGAACAAAATTATGACTCGTGAAGACGGGGTAAGGAAAAATCAAACATAACATCGTAGAAATAAGCTGATTACATCAAAAGACGCGCCTTAAATTCTGCATTTATAAATACCGATATTTGCAAAATTTTCTTAACTCGACTTAAGTGCTTTTGTCAAAAGTCCACAGATACATATGTATGTACCAACTGAAAAGAATTTAATTAATTTCGTAAATAAAATGTTTGTTGTCTTCAAAATCTTAAACATAAATTTTTTCGGTATTTGTAAAAAACAAAACCATTTTGTAAATAAGTTTAAATATGACCCTCGTACATGATTAATTTCAACAGTTTTTCAACTTTCATTGCAACAATTTCCAACACCCCAAAATATTTAGCAACAGTAACTATTAACAACGACAAACAATCAAACGTACTTACAAGAAAAACGAAAATCTTTATAATTTTGTATTTAATACCATGATCTGTATTGACCTTCTTTAATGCACATTTTGCCTAAAAACACATGCCAGCGACAAGAGCAACAAAACACACGTTCATCTATACGTCTGTCTTCAGCCAATGCACCATTACGAACATCATTATGATTCTCATTAATAGTTAACTAACAAAAAAAAATATCCACTAATAAAACATCTTCCAGATACAAAATTTTCAAACATCATCATCATATGTGTGCAGCATCTGTGTGAGAGAGAGGCAAGGAAGAAAGTGAATTTGTTGTTTTAGTAACATATTTGCAACTGATGCTATTGTCGATGCTGCCGTGGCATAGTAAACCCACAATCATACTCTAACCAATGCTTAATTGCAAGTTCAATGTGTCCAATAAATTTTTTGTGTGTCTTTCTTTTTTAAAACAAAGAGAAAATATATGTATGTATATATAAATGATCAAATGTAAGTAAAAGTTATTGGGGGAATAAAAAGGAATTTTGAATGCCCTACAAGAAGAAATAAAGTTTTGCCTCATTTTTAAGAAGTTTAGACAATAAAAATGTTAGAACTACATATGAATATAAGTATGCCCATAGCCACTTAATTTAATGATCAACTTCACTATATGATAACTTTTCTACCATAAATAGAAGTTCAATTCACAAGCTCAGTCGTATGTTTTATCGTTTAAAAAAAGACGATATTTGTTTATGTACTTGTGAACAGACAAATTTGTTGTATCGTTATTTTGCCGTATTTTAAATGTCAATTTAATTAATACCAAGGCAAGGCGAATCACTACCAGGAGGCCTCGAGAGATCAGGTGACTAAGAAATTGTTTCCATATTTGAACTGTCAACTGTATTAATATATGAGCTTTTTGACAGCCGAAATATAAATTCGCCGTGCAGAATTCATATTTGGGCTGTGAAAAAAGCTGATACATTAACACAGTTGGCAGTTCAAATATGGTAAACAATTCGTAGTCACCTGATCTATCGAGACCACCTAGTATTAATTCACCTTAATTTGATACCATGAAACGAAACCAGGTATAGGAACTTTAATATGACGCGAAATAGAATAAATTTTTTCGCGACAAGCAATTTTGTTTGTAAATAGTTTGAAAATTAAATTGAAATGAATCAGATATATATTTATCATGAAGTAGAATGCATTTTCTGGTGTTACTTATCACATATATAAAAAAATTTTACAAATTAATCTAACAAATAGAATATTCTCAGACCAGGCCTCAATACAACTATTTGAAGAACATATAAAATTCAATCGTATAATTATAACGCACTTTTGTATGAAAGTTACCAACAACAAAAATACAATATTGTATAATTAGACGATTACACAACGCATACGACGTTAATACGAGCTTGTGAATTGAACAATTGTTATGATTTTACCTTTTATATATAACTTGCCATACCCGGTGTGCTTCGCTACCACTATTCTCATAAAATAAAAGTAACACCAATAAAAGTAACAGGTACCGCCAAGAATTCGCTGTAAATTGCACGTTATTCAAAGAATAACACACATCGAATTTAAGGAGCCTTTCTCTTATAGCTCTACAGATATAGGAAAATTAAGAATTACCTCGTATGGGAGCTACCCGTTTCCCCCTCGTATAGCACTAATGTTTTGCTGGAAGTTGAATATTATTGTAAGAATAACACACATCGAATTTAAAGAGCAGTAGTCTTATAGTTGTACAGATATAGGAAAATTAAGAATTACCGCGTATGGGAGGTACCCGTTTTCCATCTCCTACCCCATCAATATTTTGCGGAAACTTGAATAGATATAGGAAAATTAAGAACTACCTCGTATGGGAGGTACTCGTTTCCCCCCCGCCCTATACCACCAATATTTTTCTGGAAGTTGCTTGTTATTCTAGAAATAACACATATCGAATTTAAAGAGGCTTACTCTTATAGTTGTACAGATATAGAAAATTCAGAATTACCTCGCATGGGAGGTACTCTTTCCTGCCACAATTTTCCAAAAAAAAAAAAATTGCCTATTTGAATTTCCCTATCGTCAACAAGACAGTTCCGAAGTTTCATAACGATCGGCTGCACCGTTTGGCGTCCTATAAGGAACATACAAACACAGATTCATTTTTATATATATAGAACTACCCAGTTGGCCACGTCTTTAAGATATCATCAATGACGGGTGCACGACAATGATAATTCCTCGACGACAAATGTCGGACAGCCGGAACAAATCATCGATGAACTTTTCGAACAAGTGTCGCGAAAATCGTGCACGATTTAATGAGCGACAATGTCGCTCAGATTGTCGTTCACATAACACAAGATGATTCCGTGGGCGACATTGTCGCCTATGTTGTCCTCAATGATTATATAAACAAAAAAGTCGCTTATTATGTCGTCAATGATTACATAAGCTACAATGTCGTTTACCTTGTCGTTAACGATTACATAGCGACAATTTCACCTACTTAATTATTTAATATTTTTGCTTATCTGTTTTTCGATTTCATTTAAATTATTGACTGAACTAGCTGAGATTCGAACTGAGTTTACATGTTTATAAGTTTTCGCGCTTACCACCCTGCTGCTGCTCCACTTAAAACATAGACAACATATTCATTTGCTTGATTGATGACGAAATGTAAGACATTGTCGCTCATATTGTCCTCGACAAAGTTGGATTGAGGGCAACAAATAAGACATTGTCACTCATCTTGTCCTCCACAATGTTAATGGGGACAATATGTAAGACATTGTCGCTCATATTGTTCTCAACAAAGTTGGGTTGAGGACAACTTGCAGGAATTTGTCGCTCAGATTGTCGTGAACGACGATTTCCTTTACAATATCGAGTAGAAAACCAATCGACGGAGGACAGTTCGTGCAAGAATCGTAGATGACAATGTCGAGCAAGGCAATCTGGTCAACTGGGTAAATAAATTAAATAAAGTGCGACTTTGGCTTATCTTATTCTAAATTAATTAGTCATAATTGATTGTTGGGACTTATGTAACACAAACTCTTCATACCTAAAAACTATTTTCAAATTTTTAGTTTCGTTTGCTATTAAAGCGTGTTTTTTAATTTTTAAACTATAATTTATCTTCTGATTTTTAGTCTCAATACGATATCAAAAGCCTCGACTTTTAGCATATCTTAAGTTTAAACTACAATTTATTTAAATACGAGCTGCTGTCAAGATTGGTTTACTTACCTGTTGAATAGAAGATTATTTTTCATTAGTCATTTTTTTCCTGGATTTTTTGCATTAATTCAAAGAATACACTCTCACCTTTCATTTGGATCCAGTGAGAAGACGGAAGTAGACAGAGCTAACTTCCCAGGAAACAATTTTGGCCGACATGTCTAACATCAGAAAAAATCTGAAACTTTACCAGACAATCAGCCGAGTTGTCTAAAATTCCCTCAGACATTTGGCGGAGCAGTAGGCAGTTTTCTGCTACGACGTTTCTGCACTGTGACGAACCACCACTTCAGGTACTAATATTCCAGAAACATTGCTACCTTTTTATCCGGCCGTGCTCAGGGAAATTTGGTTGGTTCTTGTTTCTGATGTGTTAGATTCCGGTTCGTTGCATAAAATCTTAAAAGAGGTAGCTTTCTACATCAAATCTATTCAAATAAAACAAAAATAATACAAAGAAAAATACCTAAAACCAAAAACAAAATCTGTGAGCACCTGACAAAGAAGAACAGTTGGAATTCGTCTTCTTCATTCTCTAAAACCCTCCCTACCTTGCTATCCCTGTTGTGATTCTGAATAGCCCTTATTGCTCCATACCTTAATTTACCTTACATTTCGTGGAATAAAGAAAAAACTTTAGTTATTTCTCATTTTACTACAAATTATCTACTTGAACATTTTTATTAAACAAATAATAGTAACGCAGTATCGAAATAAAATGATAATGAAGTTTAAATAAATGGTAAAAAAAAATTGATTGAAAGAAAGAAAAATAATTAATTTTTAACATAATATAATGATAAGCATTATGATTTGTTAGTTCTTTTTTTTTTAATTTTACAATTAGTATTTGTTATGTATGATTAATTATTTATCTTTTAAGTTTAATTTAAAATTAGTTTAAGTAAAATTTAGATTTAAATTTAGTGAAAATATTAGTTATATTTAATTTAAAATTAAGTGTATTTTTAGTTTAATTAAGTTAAATTTTTTTTTAAATTAAAATTTCAGTATAACTCTAAGTTTAAATTAGGGATGTAACGATACGCCGTTTTGCCGATCCGATACCGATTCCGATACTTAAAAATAAATATCGCCGATACCGATTCCGATACCGATACGAATACTGAAATTGAGTTCAAGTTTAGATTAACAAAACTCAAGGTGGGCAATTTTTTATTATACAAAATTACAGTGTAAGAGATTATTAATATTTAAAATTTATATTAATCCAGTATATAAAATTGGAAGTAATTTTTAAGGAACTACATTTTCATTGCTTCCAAAGAATCTATATTAAAAATATGCAGATAATTAGTAGAAAAGCAAGTACAAATTTGTAATTCCTTTATAATTTTAAAAAATACTCGCCATGCTTTTTAAAAAATCGATTTTTAAAGGACATTTATCAACTATTATTCTTCTAAATAACTTAATAGCTTAATTATTAAAAGTCTTCTAAAAATTTATATTTATTCACTTAAATTTACATGAAAACAGTTTTGTGTTTAAATTCGCATTAAAAGAAACAAGTTCTGAAAATGGGTAATTTTTCATCCTTTTTTTGAGGAATCATTATAGAACACCGAAAAAGATATTTGTCCTAACATCGCTTCAAATTCGGTATTGGTAATCGAAAAAGCGAGCTTCTTGCAATGCCAAGCAAATGTGAAACTAATTAGAAATTATCCAAATTTAAAATATTTCCGGATCGCGAATTCTACATTTTCATGACTTCTTTGGAGTATCTTTTTTTGCTGGGAATAAGATTTAAAAAACAACGAATAGAATTTGAGTTCATGGTAAAATTAAGAATAAATAAATTATTGTTTTTGCAAAATAACAGCGTAAAATATTATTAATTTTTAAAATTGATATTAATAAGATTTAAAAAATAACGAAATGAATTTAGTTCTTGGTAGAATTAACAAAAAATAAATAATTTGTCAAAAAAAAACTGAAAAATTTTTTTAAAGCATCGTCGTATCGATAGTAAAATATCGCCGATACCGATGTATCGGAAAATCTGAAGTATCGCCGATATATCGGTATCGGTATCGGTATTCGTTACATCCCTAGTTTAAATCTTCGCAAAATTGCAGTTTAAATAAGTTAAAATTTAGGTGAAGTTTTAGTTCAAACAAAGTGAAATTGTAAATTCAATATTATATAAAATTATTAGCACAACTCACCGGATATCCCTCGTTGAATTCAGGCCTGATTTTTACGAGACTCCTTTGCTAAAAAAAATCTTTATTATGAGAACTTCACTCAAACTTAAAATATTTGTATACTGGTGTCTTAAATGTGTATCAAAATTAAGCTTCGGAAAAATTAAAATGATAACCGCGAATATTAACGAAGATATGTTTATAACTCGTAAACAAAATTGCGTTACTGCCACAAGAATATGGATGACACTATATCTTCTCGTAGGTCTGAAGTAATTCTCGCAAAATTATTGTAACTGGTCAAATCGGATAAAAATTATGTATGCATATGCATAAATTCCTAGTTAAGCCCAACTTCAAAACTTATATGGATGTGGCTGCAATCTGTCGACTTCTTTGTATTTAAACTTTTGTCTAAAAAAACTCTTTAAGAGGAAAAACTTATTTAAGAGGATATCGATTTATTGAATATAAAGTTCTCACCTTCTCACAAAAGTTGACCACTAATGCAATTCCTATGATGTATCTTCAGACACAAATTATAGTTAACGAAAAGCACAACCCTTTTTCTTGTTTCTTCTCTATAGCACACGAATTTAATATTAAATAATGAGTCAAGTTCGACTTTTGTCAATAACTTTTTATGTAGAATGAAAATTTTCAATTGAAATATAAAGAAATAAAAATAAAATTTTACTAGATCAAAAAATAAATTATTCATAAAAACCAGGGACCTCACAAAACAAATACATCTTCAACAGATCTATTCTGCTGAAGTGGAATTGTAAAAGGTCAAAAAGAAAACTAGTGTCCAAATTTTTCATTTCTTACTCATGACCATATATCTTTGGAATGATATACTGCTTTGTTTCCAGAACATATGTCCTGTAGCTCGTAATAAATATGACCAATTTTACGCAAGACTAAAGCCTTAACGCCGATCGGGGCTAGTTTCGAATTGTAATACTTAATTTTGGAGCTCTGTGTAAATGATTTCCTATACACTATCTGTCCAACCTCAAAGTTCCTAATACGAGATCGTAAATTGTACACCCTAGTATTCCTTTCCTAAGCATCCTTCATGAAGGTCCTTATTGAATCCCGTATAATCGTAAATTCATCCTGTCTTTCAATCCTTGCGTCTACTTCCGTCAAACTATCAAGTTTCCGTAATAGTCTATAATCTTGTCCATTCGTTACCATCGTCTGTCCGAATACTACTTCGTATGGTGTTCTACCAATAGACTGATGCGTACTGTTCCTTAAAGCGCAATTTACACTATCAATATAAGAGTCCCACAAACGCTGATCCTTGCGGACATATGATCGCAACGCTTCATTGACACACCGATTCACTCGCTCGCTGGCATTCGCCAGCGAGCGAATTAATATATGTTGACCACCATACTTCGATAAAAATTTTGAAAATTCATGACTTCTGAATTGTGATCCATTGTCCGACACAACGACCTCGGGTACTCCAAAGCAATTAAATATTGTCGTTCGTAAGTATTCTATAATATGTTCAGTCACAAACTTCTTCAAAGGTTTCAAAAAAGTAAATTTGGAAAAGTGATCTAAAGTTATCAAAATCCCAATATGCCCTGTCTTTGTCCTAGGTAACGGTCCTATGATATCAATGTAAAGTCTTTGAAAAGGTCTGTCCGTTTTCACCATTTGTCCTAAAGGTGGTCTCAAAATAGTAGTAGGCATCTTTGATGTCTTACATAAATCACACTTTCCTATGTAGTCTTTTACATCCGTCACAAGTCGCGGCCAGTAGAAATACCTTCTTATCTTCTCCAAGGTTTTAGCTATTCCCCCATGGGAAGATGTAGGCACATCATGAGCAGAATATATTACACTTAAGCGAAGCTAATCAGGTACGAAGAGTTTGTAAAGCTCTGATTCATCCTTATCCCCATTAGAAAAATGTACCCGATTATATATATACTTATCTACCACCTTATAATCCGGTAAATTAGAATCCGCATACTCCTTACGCAGTCTACAATATTCAGGAGAGTCGAATGCTTCAGACTCTAAATCGATGGCAGTCACATTTTCCAAATCGATTGATTCCACAAAGTTCTCACCTTCGAATGCTCGAGATAATGCGTCTGGTACAATATTATCTTTACCTTTTCGGTGTTCAATAGTGAAATTAAAACCTTGTAGTTTCAACGACCATCTTGCCAAACGTCCTGATAGATCCCTCTGACCCACTTCTCTATCACTCTAACCACTTTAGACTTGCGTGATCAGTGTCAACTTTGAATTCTAATCCTTCTATGTATGATCGGAATTTCTTTATTGCCACGACCACAGCCAAACATTCCAATTCAGTGATGGTATAATTCCGTTGTGCTTTGTTAAGTTTCTGTGACATAAATGCAATCGGTTTTTCCGTCTCGTCCTTGTCTGTTTGAGCTAACACGGCACCCACACCAAAGGTACTTGCATCGCACTGTAATATAAAGGGTTTCGTGTAATCCGGATGTATGAGTAATGGTGCAGACGTTAGCTTTATTTTAAGTTCGTCAAATGCCAATTGTGCTTGTTCCGTCCATATAAAAGTTTTCCTTTTCGTTAAAAGTTCTGTCAGATGAAAAGTCAGTGTTGAGTAGTCCTTTAAAAATCGTCTGTACCAACCAGTCATTCCTAAAAATCTTCGTAAGTGCCTAATAGATTTTGGTACAGGAAAATCCCGTATTGCCCTAACTTTCTCATCGTCGGTTTGCAACGTCCCATTCCCTACAATGTAACCTAAGTATTTTACTTTATTCAAAGCAAAACTACTTTTATTCACATTAATGGTCAAACCTGCCTTCCTCAGTTGAGTTGCTACTTCCAAAAGATGTGTTAAATGTTCGTCAAAATCTTGTGAAACTACCAAAAGGTCATCTAAATAAACAAATACATGCGTTTTAAGTTTATACGGAATAACTATGTCCATAAGTCTGCACAAAGTTTGGGGTGCGTTACACAGTCCAAACGGCATTCTTGTAAATTGATACAATGGCCGATTAGGGACTGTAAATGCTGTCTTCGGTCTTGAACTTTCCTCCAGCTTAATTTGCCAAAAAGCATCTTTCAAATCTATTTTCGAAATAAAGTAAACAGGAGGAAGTCTTGCTAAAAGTCCGTCAATATTCGGTATTGGGTACGCGTCTTTTACTGTCACGGAATTTAATTTTCTACAGTCCACACACATTCTAATTTTCCCTGGTTTCACAATAACTACTGTCGGAGATGACCACGGCGAATGAGGCGCCTCTTCTATCACGCCAAGGGATATCATCCTATTCAATTCACCGCACAGCTGTTTCTCAACTGCTGGTGAAATTGGATAATAACGTTGCTTGATAGCCTTAGCATCCCCTGAATCAATTTTGTGTTCAATAAGAGATGTACAGCCTAATCCCTCTGTCTCAGAATTAGGAAAAGCTGCAACAATTTTGTTTAGTCTTTGTCTCTCCTCATACGTCAAATTAATCTTGTCCGGATCCGTTTCTGTACAGTCCACCTCGCCAATACTGGCCATAGAAATTTTGAGTCCGAATTCCGTCCAAAAGTCAAAACCACAGATTAAGTCTTGTCTTATAGTTGGCACAATCAAAAATTCAAAAAGTTTCGTCTGTCTTTGAAATGTTATATTTAATGTCACTGTCCCTAAAACATTTTGTCTTGTACCGTCTGCTGTACGTACATTACCGTTACATTTACGAAACATAATACTATCCTTAGCCTTAGTTGCTAACGTACCACCAACAACACTTTTGTTAGCTCCACTATCTAACGAAGCCAAACGGAACTCACCATCGACCTTCAAATTTATGTAAGGTCGATTATCCAATTCAGGTGTAAGAATAGGAGATATAACACAAGCTTTCAAAATTTTTAATCTACGGTAGTAGTCCCTAATACGCCTAGATGATCTTGTAATTTTGGTACTTTCACCAAAAATCCGCGCTCTAGCCTTTTTATATTCAGCTATTCTGATGTGGAAGGGTCTCATTAAGGGATGTTCGCTAAAAGTTGTTCTGTCTTTTATGTTAATGTCCAATTGTCCGTTATTCCTGCAGTCTGAAATTGTAAGATTACCTTCGTCGGATGTCCGCTTTAGAACTGTCGGACATCCTTCCGTCCGTTTCCCTGAATTTTTCCACTACACTTGATACAAGTGGGCTTGTATACGTCCTTAGCTCCACAGCCATAGCAAAACACTCGTCTTAGTTCCATACAGTCGAAAAAACGTATGTCCAGGTTTGTCGCAATTTCCAGCACAAAATAACATGCTGAATTGAGAAAATGTCCGTATCGTTATTAGTTTCCTCTAAATGTTTTAGCGATCCTGATACTACTTCTGCTATACGTCCTTTTGTTGTTCCTCGAAATTCTAAACCCTTAAAATCCCTGAGGAATTTCTCATGTTTTCTAACTTCCTTTCTGAGTCGTGATGTACTAGTAATGTCCAAATGTAACAGTCCGTGTCTTATTTCTGTCCTCAAATTCCTCAAAATTGTTTCACAGAGATCACTATCAGTCATAGTATGTTTCAGTTTGTCCGTAAGTGAAGATATACTATCACAATAATCATCAAAACTCTCTCCTGGTTTCTGTTTACGCCGACGTATGTCCTCAAGAGTGTCAAAATCGTTATAGTCTGTTTTATATTGCGTACGTAATGCTGACGTCAAGCTTGTCCAATCGATTTCGTCAATTTTCCGGTGATATCTCCAGTACCACTCCAGAGCCTTTCCGTCAAATAATGTATGAGCATGCTTAGTCAGGAGCTCAAAGTCACCGCCTAGATTGTTAGTCGTTAAGATATTTACTCGATAAACAAATTCGTCGATTGACATTTCATTATCATGTCCAGAGAACTTAATTCTCCAGTTACGAATGATATTCAGTACTTTTTCTGCATAAAAATGATTTTGTTGAGATCGAAAATCTGAATTAGAGGGTGAATGTCGTACATTCTCGTTATTTGAAGTCTGGATATTTGTCGTATCAGATAAATTATTGTGTCTAAACATATTTGAAAACTCATTGGTCATTATGGACAACATTTCCTCTCGAAATGAAGTCAATGACTCGGCAATCAATTCTCTTGTTCGAGTATTATTAGTACCATCATTTGTATTGTCATTGTTATTGTTATTTTTACTAGCAGGTTTGCGTTTAGGACGCCCTTGTGAACGTGTTCCCTGAGTCCCTGAGGTAGATGCACCTACATCGACCGTAAAACTAACATTCGCGGTCTCATCTAAATTCATCAAATCTTCCCTACTCCTGGTAATCGGCATAATAAAAAATGTAAATATACAATCCGTCTCCAAAAAAAAAAAATATATATACATATATATATTATCTAATAATTCATTCCACTACTCTGTTAAGGTAAATTTCGGTAAAGCAAAACAAACAAGTCAGGTACATTTCACATCCAAATAGAAATAAATTAATCAAGTTGAAGAGAAATTTAGAATTAAGTAAACTATTGATCCAAAAATCTTAATAGTAAAAATCCAAAATTCTAAACTTCAAAACAAAGGAAAAAAACCGTAAAATCTTCATTCCTATATGTGAGTATATATCCGAATATAATTCCAAATACAAAAATCTCAATCGTAATTGAAATGAAGGCAAAAATAAAAATAAACACCAAGTGCTGCCATATGTGAGTATACCGCCGATAAAGTCTAAAGCAATATAGATCTCAACAAATTATACAACTCTAAGATTTACAAAACAAAATATTCGGTTCAGGTATAATTATTATCTTCATATCCTGAAATCCAGATTATTTTCGTAAAAGAAATCAACGGGAAAAAAATATATAGAAATAAAAATAAAAATAAAATAAAAACTAAATAAACTCGACAACACGGTATTATTATTTTTGTGAAGCATCAGCTGGTGAAGTTATTGATAAAATTTAATTTAGTGTGAACTAAATAAAAAAGCTGATGCCCCACGTTGGGCGCCATTTAAATCTATGTGACGAACCACCACTTCGGGTACTAATATTCCAGAAACATTGCTACCTTTTTATCCGGCCGTGCTCAGGGAAATTTGGTTGGTTCTTGTTTCTGATGTGTTAGATTCCGGTTCGTTGCATAAAATCTTAAAAGAGGTAGCTTTCTACATCAAATCTATTCAAATAAAACAAAAATAATACAAAGAAAAATACCTAAAACCAAAAACAAAATCTGTGAGCACCTGACAAAGAAGAACAGTTGGAATTCGTCTTCTTCATTCTCTAAAACCCTCCCTACCTTGCTATCCCTGTTGTGATTCTGAATAGCCCTTATTGCTCCATACCTTAATTTACCTTACATTTCGTGGAATAAAGAAAAAACTTTAGTTATTTCTCATTTTACTACAAATTATCTACTTGAACATTTTTATTAAACAAATAATAGTAACGCAGTATCGAAATAAAATGATAATGAAGTTTAAATAAATGGTAAAAAAAAATTGATTGAAAGAAAGAAAAAAAAATTAATTTTTAACATAATATAATGATAAGCATTATGATTTGTTAGTTCTTTTTTTTTAATTTTACAATTAGTATTTGTTATGTATGATTAATTATTTATCTTTTAAGTTTAATTTAAAATTAGTTTAAGTAAAATTTAGATTTAAATTTTGTGAAAATATTAGTTATATTTAATTTAAAATTAAGTGTATTTTTAGTTTAATTAAGTTAAATTTTTTTTTAAATTAAAATTTCAGTATAACTCTAAGTTTAAATCTTCGCAAAATTGCAGTTTAAATAAGTTAAAATTTAGGTGAAGTTTTAGTTCAAACAAAGTGAAATTGTAAATTCAATATTATATAAAATTATTAGCACAACTCACCGGATATCCCTCGTTGAATTCAGGCCTGATTTTTACGAGACTCCTTTGCTAAAAAAAATCTTTATTATGAGAACTTCACTCAAACTTAAAATATTTGTATACTGGTGTCTTAAATGTGTATCAAAATTAAGCTTCGGAAAAATTAAAATGATAACCGCGAATATTAACGAAGATATGTTTATAACTCGTAAACAAAATTGCGTTACTGCCACAAGAATATGGATGACACTATATCTTCTCGTAGGTCTGAAGTAATTCTCGCAAAATTATTGTAACTGGTCAAATCGGATAAAAATTATGTATGCATATGCATAAATTCCTAGTTAAGCCCAACTTCAAAACTTATATGGATGTGGCTGCAATCTGTCGACTTCTTTGTATTTAAACTTTTGTCTAAAAAACCTCTTTAAGAGGAAAAACTTATTTAAGAGGATATCGATTTATTGAATATAAAGTTCTCACCTTCTCACAAAAGTTGACCACTAATGCAATTCCTATGATGTATCTTCAGACCCAAATTATAGTTAACGAAAAGCACAACCGTTTTTCTTGTTTCTTCTCTATAGCACACGAATTTAATATAAAATAATGAGTCAAGTTCGACTTTTCTCAATAACTTTTTATGTAGAATGAAAATTTTCAATTGAAATATAAAGAAATAAAAATAAAATTTTACTAGATCAGAAAATAAATTATTCATAAAAACCAGGGACCTCACAGCACATTGTCTGAAATATTATCCGATTAATATCAAAATAGTCTGCACATTATCCGAAGGCAATTTAATTTTCTTTAAGGCATTTAACAAAGTAGTCTGCACATTTTCTGATCAACGTCTTACAACTTTTAGCAGTCACTTCTGCGCATTGTCTCATTTTAGTTTTCGTTACAATTCTCATTTATCTCTTGAGTTTATACGCACAAATATTTAAGTTTTTAAATTTATAAAATATGGGTAAATGTTTTCTGATGATTTGCCATAATGCCTGTTTTACACTATCTCACAAGCAATTCGACTTCTGTAGAAAATGCAACAATGATCTAATGAGTTTATGGAAAGTTTTAAAAAAGCAATAACAACACATTATATCAGGGTAGAATTTTGTGCAGAAGTCGAACAGCTTGTATAATAGTATAAAAACAGCTTAAGCAGCACAACATTGTATGGAGAATTTTAAACGACATTTCTGATAAATTTCTAATATTAACTTCGACTTTTCTCTGATATTAATACGCCACGACGTAAAACGTATCAGATAAATCGGAAAATTTTCTGATGTTTTGTCAGATATTTTTCCGACATTTATAAGACATGTCGAATAGAATTTCCCTAGGAAATTCGTCGGAATTCTTACAGAATTCTGCTAGAGCTTTCGGTATAGTTTTTAGAATTTCCTCAGACAAAGAGATCCGGTTTCTTGTCAACCACTCATATGATTTTCGGTACGTTTTCTGACCGATATCGGATACTAATTCGGCATCTTGTGCAGACTTTCTGACCGACTTCGGACCGAAATCGCCGAAAATTGTTTGCTGGGTTCTTTTTACCAAGGAAAACTGCAAACACATAATTTTAAAAGGTCGTTTTAATTCGCTCATATCTACATATATATATTTTTTTGCTATTAAATTTCAATAAAAACGGCATTAAAATTAGGGATGTAACGATACGCCGTTTTGCCGATCCGATACCGATACCGATATTTAAAAATAAATATCGCCGATACCGATTCCGATACGAATATTGAAATTGAGTTCAATATTCGATCAAGATATTTAGATCAACCAAACTCAAGTGCAATTTTTTTATTATACAAAATTACATTGTAAGAGAGAATATTTAAAATTGATTTTAACCCAGTATAAAAAGTTGGAAGTAATTTTTAAGGAGCTACATTTTCTTTGCTTCCAAAAAATCTATATTAAAAATATGCAGATACTTAGTAGAAAAGCAAGAAAAAATTTTTAATTCCTTTATAATTTTAAAAAATACTCGCCATGCTTTTTAAAAAATCGATTTTTTAAAGGACATTTATCAACTAATATTCTTCTAAATAACTTAATAGCTTCATTATTAAAAGTCTTCTAAGTTTATATTTATTCACCTAAATTTACATGAAAATAAAGCTTTAAGTTTAAATTCGCATAGAAAAAATTGTGAAAATTGGTCATTTTTATCCTTTTTCCGTGAGGAAAAATCATTATAGAACACCGAAAAAGAAATTTGTCCTAGCATCGCTTCTGATTCGGTGATTGGTAATCGAAAAACAGAACTTCTTGCAATGGCAAGGATATGTAGAAGTAATTAGAAATTATCCAAATACTTCCGGATCGCGAATTCTACATTTTCATGACTTCTTTGGAGTGTCTTTTTTTGCTGCAATAAGATTTAAAAAACAACGACTTGAATTTGAATTCATGGTAAAATTAACAAAAAATAAATATTTTTTGTACAAAATAACAGCATAAAATATTATTAGTTTTTAAAATTGATGTTAATAAGATTTAAAAAATAACGAAGTGAATTTAATTCATGGTAAAATTGAACAAAAATAAATTATTTGTTAAAAAAAACTCTGAAAAAATTTTAAAAGTATCGTCGTATCGACAGTAAAATATCGTCGATACCGATGTATCGGAAAATCTGAAGTATCGCCGATATATCGGTATCGGTATCGGTATTCGTTACTCCCTAATTAAAATGCTAACAGTGAAAATATCTTACACGTATAAGCCAATGAGTTGCACGGAATTGCACCAGCTTTCATTGTAAAATATTTTAGTAGCTTCACTAGATTATTTCTAGCACAATATGTTTCTTTTTACAAAAGGCAATTATGGACTTTTCTTAGTGAAACAGTTCTCTATAGAACTGCATCATTAGAATTTTGAAAAGTGATAGTCGAAAAATTGTTTTTTGCCAAGAAAATACCACTGTGCGGCGTTATATTTTCTCCAGTTGGTCCATGCAAAACGTAATGGTGTCATCTGGTGCAAATATTAATTTCGAAGCACCGATTTCATCGCTTACTCCAGTTTCGAATGCATCTCGATTGATTTTTTCCCAGTTTTGCTGGAAGTGGAGAAATAGAGACACATCTAGCGCAATCATTTTTCCTACTTTATCTTCGTAGATGTGATGTCTACAAAGCAGATACATCAAGTCTCTTTCTAATAGCTGTTCAAGTAAAACTGTAGCTCCCGCGAATATACCGGTGTTTGAAGATGTCGTGTCAAAAGACATGGTTTAAGTTTAAATTCACTTTGACATGTTCCATTCTACCATAATCTTGTTTTGGAGCCCCTAATATTTGCTCCTTGTCTCCATTAGGGACAATAACCGGAAGGCGATCAATCTTATTCTTTCCTGTAATGACCAGTATCTTGACATCCAAAGTTACCAAAAGTTATCCAAAGTCGTGAGACCATTGGTGCTTATGAAACGGAAGTCAAAATATCCATGTTACATGAGGTTATTTACGCTAAAACTATTTTGAGTGTAAGATCCGATTTACATGCACAGCGTTTATATTTGATGTACATACATACTATTATTGATCTCTTTTTTGATAAATTTTTTTAAAAAATCACTTTTGTATGGTAACTCGATGTAATGGGTGTTGCTAATATATTTTACATCCTAAGGCATGGTACTGTGTTCATCATTTCGTGCTAATTGTTGTCAAAAGTTCATATAAAAACAATTGTCACGAATTTCTCTTAAAAATTGTTGCAGATGTAGTACTCTGTTTATTTTGTGAAAAACATATGAAATGTATCTACAACATTTTGGGTCTTCATGCGAAATAATATCGTGCTATAACCGCCAAAAAAGCTTAAGCGCCATAAAGTAAATTTTACAGGAGAAGTATTTTTTAGTTATCCTTGGTTTAAATCGAAGTAGAGCCCTCACATTGGCTATATAGGATTGTAGTGGATAGTTATATGTAATGTTAATAGTTGTAATAAATTTCCTATAAGACAACGCATGTTTGTAAGGGTTAAGATATTTTAAGATATTATTGATGCCATGAAAAATCAATTAATTTAATCAAATTATTTTAAAACTAGTAATTATTATCTTTATCAAGCTGTTCTTTAACCGTTTCATTGAGGTCCTTGATGTTTTTGACACTAGTTTTGCTCTACTTGCAAAAGAGAATTTTAGCTTAAGCGACACATTGCAGTTACAAAAAAATGTAAAGAAATTAAAAATTTAAAGGGAAACTGCACTTAAGCTAAAATTTCTTTTGCTGTATTTCCGTAACGGAACATGGCAGGACTTTGAAACTTTAACAGATAGTCCGATTTATCGTAAATAATTGATTTTCGTTAAAAAACGATTTTCGAAAAGATTGTCGCTTGAGCTTTTTTGGCGGTTATGGCTCGATATAAGCACCACTTTTTTCGTGTGGAATTTACAACAAAACCATT
The DNA here is from genome assembly GCA_956483635.1 of Panzeria rudis. NCBI lineage: Eukaryota > Metazoa > Arthropoda > Insecta > Diptera > Tachinidae > Panzeria > Panzeria rudis. The sequence goes on along the minus strand of OY101449.1, from coordinate 91,152,584 downwards.
GGGTTTTTTTAAATACGTACACAATAGCAGCATACTTTCTAGGGCTATTATAATTGGTTACTTGTCATATTTTTCGTATGAAAAAACTAATGTTGATCAACATTTTTCGCAAATTTGAAAAGAGTACTTAGCTTTAAGCTTAGTACTCTGTTCAAATTTGCGAAAAATGTTGATCAACATTGGTTTTTTCATACGAAAAATATGACAACTAATCAATCATAACTGGCGCTTAAAAGTATGCTGCAATTGTGTACGTTTAAAAAAACCAATGTGTTTGTTGTAAATTCCACACGAAAAAAGTGGTGCTCATATTATTTCGCATAAAGACTCAAAAGGTTGTAGATACATTTCATATGTTTTTCAAAAAATAAACAGAGTACTACTTCTGCAACAATTTTTTAGTGAATGAAATCTCGTATTTCATGTACCACTAATTTTGAATTATGTGTCTATAATTTACATGCATACATATGAAAATGGCTCACACCAGGGATGGGAAATTGTATTTTCATTTCAATACCAAAAAAATTTTTAGACTACTTTTTCGACCCGAAGAGTAACAAAATTTTTGGTTTTTTAGAATTGTTGTTGAAAAGAGCAAATATACCATGCATTTGATTCAGCTCAAATTATGTATGTGGTCATACATAATTTCGACCAGACGTATTTTGATGCACTTTGATGTAATGAACACAGGTTTCATATTACGATATGATCAATTTAAGGAGTTTTGAACACCGTAACACCGAAACAAAGCGTTAGATAAAAAATTCCATATATGTTAGTATTACTAGGAATTATGAAATGATATATATGTACATACATTAGGGTGAGTCAATTGTTTTTGTCTACAGGCGTCTAGCAAAAATGAAATCGACACAATATTCTAAGAAAATTACCCTTAGAAACTAGGGGTCTAAAACCAAAACCTAGCTCCCGCCGAGAGACATCAAAATTCAAGTTTTACATTGGGAAAAACATTGATAACCAAACAACAGAAGTAACATTTTGAAAATTTTTGCTTCCGATTTTGATGAAGTTTCGTAGTAGTAGTGCTTATGGCATAGCTACCGTTAGTGTGAAATCTTAAATCATTATACGTTCTGGTTCGCGAAATATAGCGACTTGAAAATGAGAAAATTCAACAAAAACCGACTTTACAAAAATATGTATATATCTAAAACTACTCGCCCTAAATGTTTCACTGTGGTGTCATGTTAAAGAGACGAAATTGGCCTTTGAAATGGTATGTGTTATGATTTTGCTTTCCAATCTTCAGAGGTAAAATTTTACTGACCTTATGTTTCTCGAAAAATGGTCTATTTAAAATTCTTAAAAAATTTTACGTTGATTAATAACTTCTTATGTTTACTTTTGCCAATTTTAAATTTTTTACTCGAAATAGTAATGAGTAATTGAGAAAAATGTAAAAGAATTATAATAAAATATTAAAAAAATCACGTATGAAAATTTTTTTCAAATGAGTGGTTTTATTAAGAAATACTATTATGTATATGCAACATATAAAAAACCTGGATTTATGTGTTAAAAATATAAAATTTTTAAGTCTTTTTTACAGTCCATTCGAGATGTAAACAAAACGATCCAAAACAATACATTTTTCGCCCATCCAGAACATATTTTGTTAAAAATGCTTTTCGATGAAAGGAAACATGTTCGTGAAAGAGCCGTTAAAAAAATTCTGCATTATCGTGACTCAACCCAACTCAGAACTTATAAGAAGCATCCAATTAACCTCGATTGCACCGATTATATGGATTTAGTGGACCTAGATAATGACAACATATTATCCCCTAGTTTCTTAAGGTAATTTTCTTAGAATTTTGTGTAGATTTCGTTTTTGCTAGACTCCTTTCGCGTTTTTTCTTACACGAACAAATTGACCCACCCTAATGAACATATATATATTTTTTAATTTTTATCCGGAGGGTTAGGTGCTAGGTGTATGCAAATGCGGTGTAGCCCTTTCTACTCTGCCATTTATCTCAAAAACGTTGATCCTACAAAATATAACCGTATAAAAAAAATATAACCGTATAATACGTACGTACGAGATTACGTGAGACTTTGGGCACTTATTATACAAGGCCAAGAAAAAATTATCTGATATGTGATGGAAATCGATCGATTTCAAATCACGCCGATTTATAAAAACATTTCGAAGCTCAGACCATTTTATTCGAACTTAAATTCGGTTTCACTGTATCTTGTGATATACACAGAAAAAAATAGACAAGAATTATATTCAATAAAACCATGTTATTAAAAAAAAATATGAATTTCAATAACATTTATCTTTAACATAATAAAATATTTCGTTGTAAGTATTTCTTTTCCATGCCGGTTATTTCTTCTCTTTTTATACGTAAGTACTTAAAACAAGTTGTATCACATAAAAAAATAAATGGGATATGGCTCAGCTATAGAGAGTATGCTTTACGTCCGGAAAGCCCGGGTTCGTATTCCAGCCATGTCAACATTTTTTTAATTTATATATATATTTTTATTTTGAAATAATTTTGTTATCAATATAGGGGAATTCTTTATCACAGGAAATTTGAAAAAAAAATTATTGAATACCGGGATTTTTGTTATCAAAAACGAAACTTATTTTTTTCTGTGTACAGAACACCTATTTGGCTATTATTAGATTTGTAAAATTTGTAAAATCATTTTAAATCGATCAATTTCCATCACATAGCAGTATATAAAAAATTACCGATTTTCGCCAGCGCAATAAGCACCCAATTCATACGCTGATTGAAAAATCATGTTTTATTTTTAATTCTCTTTAAAATTTGCTTTCTAAAACCTTTTGCCAGTGTTGCCAGTGAAATTTCGAGAAAGATACATTTTAGTTTCCAAAAAGATACATTTTTCCCAAAAAGATACATTGTGAAAAAATTTTCAAAATCCGTTTTTAACGTTTAAAATATCGACCCCTTACCGCCAAATGATCGTAGGCGACAAAAATCTAATTTTTCAGGAGGAGGGGTTTTTACTGTATTTAAACATGATTTATATTCATAAACTGTCGATTACGATAAAATTTTATAGCCTGTTAATCAAAAGTTATCAAAAATGTTGATATTTTTATGATTTTAAGCTATGTCATAAACATGAAATTTTGATTTCAATAAAAAAAATTTTTTTTACAAAATGTCGCAAACGATCATTTCGCGCATAGGGGTTGATATATTTACAACATTTTTATTTCATATCTAATGAATATCTGTTGTGTAATCGTCTAATTATACAATATTGTATTTTCGTTGTTAGCAATTCTCATACAAAAGTGTGTTATAATTATATGATTGATTTTTATATGTTTTCCATATAGTTGTATTTTCTGGGAATATTTTATTTGCTAGATTAATTTGTAAACAAATATAAGGTATAGAAATGGAACCAGCTATAACAGCTTGTAGAAGTATATCGCGAAAATTTCGAAAATTCGCGAAAAATTGCAATATTGTAAGCTAGCCCCAAAATTGTAAGGAAAGTCACACACTGGAAGAGCTCAAAAATTATGAAAATTTGCAAAAACTTGCTAAAATTTTAATGATTATAAAGCGCAATATTGATTTAAAAAACCGCCCTAAAATGTAAGAAAGCCAAAAAATTGGGAAAACTACGCCGTCGCGAAAAAAATTAAAATTCGCAAAAAATTTAAAAATTTTAATCAAGCAATAATTTTGATTAAAAGTTGCTAAAACTCTGACGAATGCAAAAAATTTGGTAAAAATCGCATAAATAGCGAAAATTCGCAAAAACTTGCTAATAGCGGCATGATAACAAAGTCTAAAAATTGCTTAAAAATCGGCAAAACTGTAAGGAAGCTGAAAATTTGCAAAAAGTCGCTTTTATCGCGAACTTTGCAAAAACTCGCGAGAAGTTGCAAAATCTGAAACAGGACCTAAAATTGATTAGAAATCGCCAACACCGTTAAAATCGAAAAATTGGGAAAAATCGCATATTAGTGAAAAATTGCTAAATGTATTAAAGAAATCGCTAAACCTGTAAATAACAACAAAATTCGTTTTTCGGCATTAATTATGTACTGAAAATGAATTGACTACATTTTAACATTTAAAATACGCCAAAATAACGCTACAACAAATTTGTCTGTTCAAAAGCACATAAGAAAGTGTCGTCTTTTTTCAAACGATGAGACATACGACTGAGCTTGTGAATTGAACAATTGTGAAGAAAATGATATCATATAAATTCGTTTTTATATTTATTTAAGTCATAAATATTAGGTATTAATTTTTATAAATACAGTAAGCAAACTGTAAAATTAATTATGTGTAACTATCTTTGGATGTTGTCAAAACAAATTAATTTTTGTAAAAATTAATATACGAGTAAAGGCGTTTTTTAGTATTCCTAACGAAATGATAACTTTTAAAAACTTTGTCAGAGACGGAAAGTATAATATTTTATTTCTGTACATTTTTCGTACAGATTCAAAAGATACGAAAAATCTCAGGATTATACATGGTACCTAAAGTAATCAAAAGATACGAGAAATGTATCTTTCGTATCCTAATGGCATCACTGCCTTTTACATTCATACGATGATTTTTAGTTGCATTTCTTTATTATAAATTACTCTAAAAATTTGCTTCATTTGCTCTTTCACAACAACAAAAACCTAACACACCCTGCAGGAAATGTCGATAGTAAAATTGTACTGATTCCCTATTGACATTGTCACCAGTACTACTGACTCATTGTACCCTGGCAATGTTCTGTGCTATAGACATTTATCATGTGCTTGTCATTGAGATTCCACTACTGACATCGGAACTGCTGACTTACTATAGACCAGGTGGTTCTTATGAGACCATATGGAGACACTGGTACCAGAGATTCACTAGTGCATTTTAATGATTCTAGTCAACACATATGAAACTTTTTACCAGCTAAGACAAATAAATTAAATTTTTTATGAAAATTTTTAGTTTTCCGTTCAGCCGCATATATTTTCAACACATCAAAATGAGACCATAAAAAATCGTTTTCTAGCTGTTAAAAACTTCTCTTCTCATTAAAGCTAAAATAAAAAGTGTAGACGATTCGTTGACAACGTCGCCAAACTTGTCGAAAAAAGTGGTGACTTGGAGACACTTGGCGCTTGGCTTTCTTCAGGGCAATTACATAAAAGATAGACAATGAGAGAAAATGCAAATAGAACTAAAGAAAAATATGAAAAAATCACCGAAAACTGAAAACTTGATTTTTTTTTCTACCCCGTTTGCTTCCCTACCCGTTCGCCATCATACTCCAAAAATCATGTTTTAAAAGACATAGAAAAAATCATCGTATGAATTGCGTGAAAGTCATATCTATTAAAGCCAAACGGACTTATTTCTCAAATAATTGCGCAATTACTTAAAATGGCCCTATTACCAGTGCAGAGCAATTACGGCCTTATTTTTTGTAAGGCTGAGGTCACACGGGCATTTTAAAAACGCACGTTTCTGAATTTTTGAGCATAATTTACGGCTTTTGGGCATAACATGATATTATAAAGTATTATATCAGTTATTGTAGATAAGAATGAGAGAGGCGAATGTAGTCCTCAAAACCAGCTTATAAGGCTAATAAATCTTAAAGTGCGTTTTGAAAATGCAAGTGTTGCCTCAGTCTAAGTTGATGTAAAAGATCATACGGGGTTTTTACAGATGAATTTATTGCGGGCGCCGACGAAAATCGGTACACTGCGCCGATAGTAGGATCTTAGCTTTAACAATTTTTTACCTTATTTGAGCGGGCTATATTGAATTTGAGGCATTCAGTAATGCTCAATTGTATTAAAAAATTATAAAATATATAATGCGTTGCCTAATTGCTTTAAGCTCGAGATCTAATTCTTCTATCCTAAATCGTCAATTCAAATTATTCGCCTATATTTCGATATTCATTGAATAATTTGAAGTGATGATTTAGGATAGAAGAATTAGGCAACGTATTATTTATATATAAAGGTCAAATAATTTACAAGTAAATTTATATTACATTATAAAATATGGAATAAGCTAATGAATTTATATACAGCAGTGATATTATTTGGAGAGTAGTAAGTGAGTCAGTGGAATAACATGGTATTTTTTAGGTGGCATGCAATAACGTTCATGGAAATAATGTCCGTGGACATTTTTTCACGTAAAAAGGAAAAATGTACATGGGCATTATTTTCATTTCGAAAAGAATATAATCAGCCATGTCACAGAATACCATACCGATCGGAAGTGGTTTCAATTCCGTAAGTTGCTTCTTCAGAAAACGGAAAACGAAAATATTCTTCGTAATCAAATCAAATCACTTTTAAATTTCAAAGTGGAATTGAAAAACACTTTTCTACTGACTTCATATGCAGTAAATACAAAAAAACGTGCAAACTTTTAGGAGCGTCAGATAAATATTTGGTCATGAGCTTTCCATGTTAATAAAATGCTCAATGTGAATCTAAACACAAGAGTAAACAAACGCCTCAAGGTTTAAGAACATCATCATGGTAAAAACGAAATACAAAATAAACGGAATCTAAAGCACCGAAAATGTACTTTTTCGGAATGACAACTACGGAATCAAAACCAATCCCAACGGAATCTGTGACACGGCTGAATATCCGGTGTACTGGCTTCGCAGACTAAAATATTCTTAAGGATTTTCTCATCTGAGTATGTGGAATAGTGGCTTCGCTGAGTAAAGATTTTTTGCTATGCAACGTGGAAATAACGTCCATGGTCATTATTTCCATGGACGTTATTGCATGCCACCACTTTTTAATATCAAATAGTATAAAAAAGTACGATCGTATCAACTTTTCCATCACTGGCTCACACACATGTTTTTAATTTTGTTCCAATCTAATGCCATTTTGCTAGTGATGACCCTAAAATTGTCGAAAGATGTAATATGAAACAAAATGAGATACGAACATCTTTGAAAGATGAAGAAAGATGTACATATTTAGCCCTGTACAATTCTTATGGGAAGATGATAACATCTTGGCGAATTGATGAAAGATGAAAGATGTGGGTAGATGTAAAAAGCCTATAAACAATTCGAATTGTTCATATGTAATTTAAATTCAAAAATATATTTGGTTAATATAACAAATTCAGTTGTTGATACGACAAACACAGAAACTTTTTTTAACAAACTGAACTAACCAAATTTTTATTATTATGTATTATGGCGCAATAATTCAAAAATTTTTGAATATTCTTTTGATTAAAAATGTCAACTAAAGTTTTTGTTGAAACTTGTGTGTTCGCATCCGTTGTAAAAATCGCTAAATTATTGGACATATTTAATTGTTGTACAGTGTATAGTATGTCAAACTTATGTATTTAGTTATAGCTAAGAACACTGATCTATATTAAATTGTATACTTAATTTAACGGTATCTAAAGCTTTCTCACTTTTATATAAATTAATTTCGCTCACAGAATTGTTGTTCAGTTTTTGCCTTTTCGTTTTCATTGCATACAAGATACATAAAACTCTGCAATTGTTACATATTTTGCTGCAAATATATGTACACACAACTAATTGTGTTTTACATATTTCATCATAATTTTGTCTACATATTTTTTTGCTAAATAAAAAGAAAAATTTTTTTTTTGTAAAGAGCAAAATCAAAATTTGGTGTTTCTTTAAAACAAAGAAGAAATCGATACACATAATTCGATTGAGTTTATTCGAAACTAATTTTTGCAAAATACACGTGGATTTTTGGATATTCACGTCAACATTTTTTGGTGACCCCGACGTGATCGGAAAGGTAAAAAATGAGTGTACATCAAGTTGAGCAGTCTTTCAACAAACGTAAATCGATACAACTGAAAGAAAAGTTGTCTGCTATGAAGGATGAGTTACTACGTGGCAACCTTGATGCGCTAGATGAAGCTGCCTTGTCTGTTAAATAGGAATTGCTGGACAATTTGTATGTAGATTTTAAAATTGTTCCCTACCATTTAGAACGTGAAAACTATGCTGAAATGGAAAGCAGTCTACCGACAGAAGTTTCTGAACTATACGTGGCTACAAAAACTACACTTGCGCGTAAACTTATGGCATTTCGGTCTAAGCCTAAGCAAAATCCGACACTGGTAAGGCAATCCACATCTAATGAATCGCAGCCATCGTTTTTGCTACCTGTGCAAAAAGCACTTTTACCAATTATACAAATTCCAACATTTAATGGAGATTATACAGATTGGCCGGATTTTTACTCAATGTTTGAGACAGTAATTGGCAATGACGATGACTTGTCTAAAATAGAAAAATTTCAACACCTAAAAACATGCTTGCGTGGTCCAGCATTGGATGCCATTAGATCGCTGGAAATAAGTGATACAAATTTTGATAAAGCAATAGAAATACTAAAATCCAGATTTGATAATAAACGTTTAAATTTTCAGGCACATATAAGAGACATTGTGGCGATGAGCAAGGTTGAAGCTGGATCTGTTGGCAAGTTGCGTCATTTAAGTGACACCGTAAATTCACACTTAAGGGCTTTGCTTACCATGGGCACTAAAGAGCAGATTGCAGATTGCTTGGTAATTCATATAGTTGGCCGTAAGCTCGATGTTGCAACACAAACCAAATGGGAAGAAACCACCCCTGTTAATGAAATACCAACCTGGGAGCTAATGGCAAGGTTTTTACAGAACAGATGTCAGACAATGAAAAATGTAGAGCATGCCGTGGTAAACGAATCATCAAATAAACAGGTGGGATTTAAACAATATCAATTTACTAACAAAAGTAAAAAATCTTTAGTAGTCTCAACTAACTCACAAAAGGCATGCCCTATTTGCAACTCGCAATCACATTCGATTTATAGTTGCCCTCAGTTTTTATCACAAACAGCATCTGCACGGTTTAAACATATTAAACGCTTGAACCTATGTATAAATTGCCTAAAAAAGGCCATGCCGTTAAGACATGTGTTTCAAGTGGCTGTCGACATTGTTCTTTAAAACATAATAGTTTGCTTCATATGGAAGCTATACCCAACTCTCAACAAAATAATATGCCATATACAGCTACGGGTGACTTATCTGATAAAAATGCAAATGCTTCATTCAATTATAATTTAGAGCCTTCAGTATCGAAAAATTCATTGCCACAATCGTCTTTAGTAGCCTCAAGCAGTCCACCTGAAAATTATCGAAAAAATGCAACAATATTGGCTACTGCAATAGTTTTTGTAAAAAAACAATGCTGGTTCTCTTATTCCATGCAGAGCTATTCTTGACTCTGCCTCACAGGCTCATTTTGTAACAACAAATTTTGTAAATAAATTACAATTAAAGCCTAAGCGTTCAACAACACAAATTTCTGGTATTGGTCAGTCAAATTTTGCTTCTAGTAAGGTGGTTAACATCTTTATTAAATCGCGGACATCAAACACCTCAGCATGGCTAACATCTGTGTAGTATCGGCAATTGTAGATCACCAGCCAGCATTTTCAATAGACGTTTCCAGTTGGAACATACCCAGCGAGATTCATTTAGCAGACCCTTTGTTCTTTAAATCACAACAAGTGGACTTATTAATAGGTGGAGAATTTTTTTCGAATCATTGTGTAATGGAAAAATTCACATTGGGCCGGGGCTGCCACTTCTACAGAAAACTGAATTTGGCTGGGTTGTTGGAGGTGGTGGAGTACAACTGCAAAAAAGAAACAATTGCTTTGTTAATGTTCACACCAATGAAAATGTTAGTTATGAAAACAATCTAGATGATTTAATTCGTCGTTTTTCGGAAATTGAGAATCACCTTGATGTTACTTCAAAATTAACAAAAGAAGAAATTGAATGTGAAAACTATTTTCAAAAAACATACACACGTTTGAGTTCTGGTGAATTTGTCGTTCATTTGCCATTTAAAACAAATCCACGGTAGAAAATATTCCTGAAAATGTTATAACAAATTTTCTTCCTCATCACTGTGTAACTAAGGTAGATAGCTCAACCACAAAATTACGTGTTGTATTCGACGGATCATCGAAAACGTCATCAGGAGTCTCCCTTAACGATATACTTATGTGTGGCGCGAACATACAACCAAATCTTTTTGACATTTTATTACGTTTTTGTTCCTTTAACATTGCGTTAACAGGAGATATATGCAAAATGTATCGTTATGTAAGGGTTTCAAATTCTGATAGTTTTCTTCAATGTATATTGTGGCGAGACCATGCAAGTGACCCGATAAAAATTTACAAATTAGATACAGTTACATACGGTACAAAATCTGCCTCTTTTCTTGCCGTTCGTGCAATGCGCCAGTTAGCTGAGGATGAATGCCAGTTTTTCCCTTTGGGTTCAAAAACTGTGCTACGAGATTTTTACGTCGACGATATGATTTCAGGAGGAGACTCCATAGACGAAGTTGAACAAATTCGTGAGCAAACAACACAATTGCATAAAAAGGGAAACTTCAAAATTCGTAAATGGTGTTCGAATGATACTCGTATCCTTAGCAAAATAGATGTTGAAGAAAAAGAAAAGTTTTTAAAATTCCAAGACGGAAGTGACGTAACAAAGACATTGGGATTAATATGGGAGCCAAATAGCGACAAGTTTTTATTTTCATTCGTGCCATCTAATTCTTCAAGGGAAGTTACGAAGAGAATGGTTCTATCAACCATTGCAAGATGTTATGATCCCCTTGGCCTCATGGGACCGGTTATTGTTAAGGCTAAGATTTTTCTGCAACATTTGTGGAAGGAGAAAATTGATTGGGACGATGTTCTTCCACATCATCTCAACACTGCATGGTTTGATTTATGCTCAGAATTCTTAAACATAGAAAGGTGCGATTTTCCCAGAAGAGTTGTATCACCAGGGGATCAACATCAAATACATGCATTTTGTGATGCTAGTCTTTCTGCGTATGGCGTCTGTATTTATTTACGCAGTGAATACAATGGTGTTGTCAATTCAAATATTCTTTGCTCCAAGTCGCGTGTGGCTCCTGCAAAGGCCATAACTGTTCCCAAACTAGAATTATCAGCTGCGCTCTTGCTGTCGGAACTCATAAATTCCATTTCAAAATTGCATATCTTCAATGGAAATATTTTTTGTTGGTCTGACTCAACAATCGTCTTGTCGTGGATTAAAGAAGAGTCATCAAATTATCAAGTATTTGTTTCAAATCGTATAAGCCGTATCCAATCATTAACACAGGGTATGAAATGGCTCTATGTACCAACAACAATGAACCCAGCTGATATTTTATCTAGAGGTACAACATCTAATGAATTATCGACATCGAGCTTGTGGCTACATGGTCCTAAGTTTTCAAAACAAAATCAAAACTTTTGGCCATCTCAACGTGCAACAATAACAAATCTTCCAGAAAAACGTAAACAAGTTTTAATTTGTTCATCAGTAGCTTCGGTGGATATGTCACTTGATTGTAAATATATTACATCGTTTGGAAAAATCAGCAGAGTCTTCGCATACATATACAAAATCGGCTGTGTTGGTGTTTCGTGCCGAAAGGGTCCATTGACTACAGAAGATATACATATGGGAACAAAGTTGTTAGTTCGGATGGTTCAAAAAAGTAATTTTTCTATAGAGTATAAAGCCTTAAGTCAATCAAAGCCTATTTCAGCATCAAGCTCACTCATATCGTTGAACCCTTTTGTAGACAATTTCGGTTTATTAAGGGTAGGTGGCCGATTGCAGCATTCGGCACTTGATTTCAATGCTAAACATCCCGCTATTATACCGAAACAACACCCCTTTACGGAATCAATAATAACATATTTTCATCAAAAAAATCTTCATGCTGGTCCACAAGCGCTATTGGCAACCATAAGATTGCAATTTTGGCCAATAGGTGGTAGAAAAGAAGTTAGTCGAGTTGTTAATAAATGCGTTCGCTGTCTTCGCTTGCGTCCTCGAGTAGTCGAACATATAATGGGGAACCTTCCCAAGGACAGATTTGAGTGCAATCGCGCTTTTCTGGTCACCGGTGTCGATTATTGTGGCCCTTTATATTATCGCTCTGAAATTCGTTCAAGAGCACCAATCAAATGTTATTTATGCCTTTTTATTTGTTTCAGCACCAAGGCTGTACATTAGGGCGTCTCGAAAAAAAAAGTTCGCCGTACACCACCGAATACGAAGTAATGTTGTAAGACATTTTCAAAAAAAATTTTTTTAAAATTTTTCGTTATATCTTCAACATTTATAGTCCTATCTCAAAGTGTGATATATCGATGTTTTCGTCTTGAGGAGGCCAATATTTTGATTTAATAGTCATTAACCTCAAATATCTCATTCTAGTATTTACCTACCAGATCTCAGTTTCTACCACCCTAATGTACCACCCTATTGTCAGAAAATTAAAGCCCGCAAAAAATCATTAAACTTTTGTTAAAGAAGTTTTTCGATATTTCCAACAGAACTGTTAAAAAATACAATTTATGTTTTTTGCCGAATGTAGGGGTTACCTTTTTGAGTATTTTTGTCAGATTTTCTGTATTTACTGTCGGATCTCACAGTGCGATATATCGATGTTTTTGTCTCGAGGAGGCCAATGGTCATCTTTAATATTCATTGACCTCAATATAACCGTTCTAATAGTTAAGGCTGTTCTTATGAAATATTTCCATAATTCCGGTAGATCTATAAGAAAAAAATTCATGTTTTTTGTCGAGACTAGGAAATGTGATTTTAAATTGATTTGAAATTGATTTGAAATTTTTCGTACAAAATTTTATACCCGGAAATCCATCTTTCGGTTAGACGTTAACGAGAGATTAAGTAAATTCGAGTTAGTTTAAATCCTCTAATAATGGAAGTAGTACCGTTATTACTCTCATAGTTTATTTATTTTTGTATTATCCATGAAATATCTGTTGGAATTATCAATATTTAATCGTGTCGTGTCAAGAATTAATTTTGTTTACTCCATTCTGTTAGGTCAATAAAAATTTCGAGCGAATTGAAATGGGAGAAATGCCAGCAAACATAGAAGGATGGAGTATTCGAGGCGATCAGTCGTACTTGTATCGTATGGTTCGAACTGTCCATACCGGAGAATGCGATGATAGATTAGCCAGCGAGAAGCCCGGAGCTATTAGCACAGCGCGCTGGTTGACAACTGCCTCTAGAATTCTCCGGTTTTATGTAACGTGCGCTAAACCCCCAGTTATATTGAAAAAACTGGCTGAGTTTGTTATGAAAGTTTACGCGCCATTTTGATTTCTTGTGAAAAGCCAACCACTTGCAATTCACGGAAGTCGCCACGTTTTTAAATATATATCTTGGATTCGTCAATTGCCAGAAGATGTTCAACAGATACTTCGTCCGTCGATAGAAAATAACGCGTACTTTTTCCACCCCGAGAATGTATTGTTATCGATGATAACGGACCAAGATCCGCTAGTACGTTCAGACGGCTATAACAAGATTTTGTCTGCGCGAAATGAAGCAGCAGTAGGCATTCGTCAAATGTACGGTGTACAAGTTAAAAATTTCATAGACTTCGAAAGTGACTCATATTACCATATGATCAATTGGACCAAATTTGAATTGACTGAGCCGCCGTGCTTGCAGTTCTATATGCAAGACCAGCTGGAAGCATTACAGTTTTCAAAAGAAATAATCGAGATACCAGGTAGCACAAGAAAAACAACTTTGTTTGATAGTTTTGTTGACTAACCTTAATTAATTTCACAAAATATCCGTGCCATTCTCAAAACACCGAGCGTTTTGTTCATGTAGTACATGAGTCTGCCATGGCTGTTACCGATGAGCAACGCCTAGGCCACATTTTTTCCAAGCTCGAAAGCCGTGAAAAATATAGCCAACTTGGGTCATTTCAAAATATGATTAAATAAAATTGTTTTAATATACACAGCTCTTTGAATTTTTATTGTATTGGTACAGATATTATGGTAAGTTCGAAAAGAGTGTATCACTATTTAAAAAAGAAGATACTAGGCAAAAACATCGATATATAATACTATAAAATCCGACTGTGAATACCGAATATATGATAACTGTTTAAAAAGTCAACCCCTACATTCGGCAAAAAACATAAATTATATTTTTTTAACACTTCTGTTGGAACTATCGAAAAACTTCTTTAACAAAAGTTTAATGATTTTTTGCGGGCTTTAATTTTCTGCTATTAGGGTGGTACATTAGGGTGGTAGAAAATGAGATCTGGTGGGTAAATACTAGAACGGGATACAAAATACCATTGACTATTAAAGCAAAACATTGGTCTCTTTGAGACAAAAACATCGATATATCACACTTTGAGATCCGACTGTAAATGCCGAAGATATAACGAAAAATGTATTTTGAAAATGTCTTACAACATTACTTCGTATTCGGTGGTGTACGGCGAACTTTTTTTTCTTGCCTATATGGCGAGACGCTCTACTGTACATATAGAGCTGGTGAAGGATTTATCGACTCAAGGGTTTCTAGCTGCACTTAAACGATTTATCAGCATTCGAGGTAGGCCAAAAACAATTTGGTCTGATAATGCCACAAATTTTGTTGGTTCCAAGAATGAATTGCAAGAGCTAAAGCAGTTCTTTTTTAGCCAAGAGCACTTAAACGCCGTACATCAGCGATGTTTAGAGGACTCAATAGACTGGAAGTTTATACCACCGATGTCGCCTCACTTTGGAGGTCTTTGGGAGGCCTCAATCAAAGTCGCAAAACTGTATCTACTTCACACTCTCGGGCAATCAATATTGGACTTCGACGAGCTTCGTACTCTCATATATCAGGTATCAGCCATCATGAACTCACGTCCACTCTGTCCACTTACAGAAAACCCTGATGATTTGGGTGTATTAACCCCAGCCCATTTTTTGGTTGGAGCTCCGCTTACATCAATTGTAGAACCAGATATCTCAACGCTAAACGTTCACCGCCTTGGTCGTTGCCAGCGTGTATGCTTCCAGCAGCAACTATTTTGGAAAAAATGGAGTTCCGAGTACCTCACAATTCTTCAGCAAAGAACTAAATGGCAGGTGTCTTCAGCTAATATAAAATTCGGAACGATGGTTCTCCTAAAGGAAGAAAATCTGCCGCCTCTAAAGTGGCAAATGGGTCGTGTACTAGAAGTAATAAAAGGTGACGACGGCGTTGTCAGAGTCGCTGTAATAAAAACTGCAAATGGTGTTGTTCGACGTGCCGTATCTAAGATTTGCTGCTTGCTGAATGATGATGTTGAATCCCCGAGGAATTCAACGGGGGTAGGATGTTCGCATCCGTTGTAAAAATCGCTAAATTATTGGACATATTTAATTGTTGTACAGTGTATAGTATGTCAAACTTATGTATTTAGTTATCGCTAAGAACACTGATCTATATTAAATTGTAGACTTAATTTAACGGTATCTAAAGCTTTCTCACTTTTATATAAATTAATTTCGCTCACAGAATCGTTGTTCAGTTTTTGCCTTTTCGTTGTCATTGCATACAAGATACATAAAACTCTGCAATTGTTACATATTTTGCTGCAAATATATGTACACACAACTAATTGTGTTTTACATATTTCATCATAATTTTGTCTACATATTTTTTTTTGCTAAATAAAAAGAAACAATTTTTTTGTAAAGAGCAAAATCAAAATTTGGCGTTTCTTTAAAACAATGAAGAAATCGATACACATAATTCGATTGAGTTTATTCGAAACTAATTTTTGCAAAATACACGTGGATTTTTGGATATTCACGTCAACATAACAATCATCATTGTTGATATAACAAATTCAAATTGTTCTAGTCAATTAAATTACTCAACAAAATTATTTGTTAAGTTATATCATAACGGAATGCAATTAAATTTCTCAATGAAATGAAAGTAAAGCAAATCAAGTTTTGTGTGTATTCATTAGTTGCGTATTTAATAAAGAACCGCTCTGTAGCTGAGAGGTAGGAACGTTAGTCTATTAGTCCGGAGGTCGCCGGTTCGATTCCGCCCAAAGACATTTGGTGGTTTTGATTGTGTATAAAAAAAATATTGTTATTACAACAAGTATGATAATTAAAATTTGTTCAGAAAATCAACAATTCACAATAATCTTAATTGAAATAATTTTGATATCTACAAAAAAAATTTGATAAAAAGAATTTTTTGTCAACAAATTATTTCTTGATATATTTAATTGAAAATATTTTTCTGATTTTCCTTTAACTTAAAATTTCGTATTTGCATCTACAAAAATCGTTGAAGGTTCCAAATCAATTAATTATTTAATTGATATAACAAACAAATTAATTCTATTTACAAATCTTTTTTTCTGTGTTCTATGAACGTCTATCAAAATCCGAAGGTTATATTAATATACAACTATAAAATAAAAAAACAAAGTACTGAATACATATGTAAGTACATATTTCAGTACATTTTTAGCACAATACTTATGAGTATATCTCCATTAAACTTGTGTTTCTTATACATTTGCATATATTGGAAAATATAAAACTTTAAATATCCTCTCTAATAAGTCCCGGTCCACACGTGCAATTTTTGTTGCAGCAAAAGAGAGGAATTGATTTGGTATTCATTTCTATTTCTACACTCTCCCACAAATTCAGAAATTGCTGCAACAAAAATAGTATGTGTGGACGGGGAGTAAGCTGCTCAAAAAAAGTATAAAATCATTGTATCATTCCTACCATGTCGAACTATACAATATGCAAAAAAATATTTTATATTCGTTACCATGATTCTCCAATGGGTACTATACGCTTCGTTGGAAAATGTTTAATTTCTCATAGAATACTGAAACTCATTAAGAAATATTTTAAAACTTCCATTTTTAGGAATACGTTTGATTTTGATTTCACAATTGACGGTTTTTTGCGCCCTTCTTAAAATTACCGATTTGCATATTGAATATTTTGACATGGTAGGGACGATACAATGATTTTATACTTTTTGTGCAGCTTATGATGAGACAGGATATTTAAAAATTTTATATTTTCCAAAATATGCAAAGTTATAAAAAACACAAGTTTAATGTAAATTCAAAATACTGTAATATATACAGTAGGGTGGCCGTTAGCTATATGGAGGATTTTTTTTGCATATTTGTTTCACTCTCACCACCCAGTTTGGTGAATTTTGGCAAAAAAATCATCCTGAAAAAATTTTAGGTAGATCGGTTGGGAGTAAGACGTGCCGTGCCGCAAGCCCGCTCAAATTTGGGAAAAACCATAAAATTTTGTTTTCTTGGCTCATAACTTCCAAAATATTAATTTCACATAAAAGATTTTGAGGAGAAGAATGTTGCTTGTGAAGTTTTCAACATTTGATTACCCAACAACTTTTCTGTAGATCTAATACTTAACGAAATAAATATAAAATTTTCAAGCAACATTAGCTTATTTTAATGGAGAACGGGTTGTCCTATGCATTAAAAACAGAAAGCCAAAATTCGACAGCAATAGCAGCTTTAAGTCGCAGCAGTACCGTTTTTTTTATCTGCTCAGTAGTTTCAGAGATATCGTGAAACTTGTGCAAAAGATAAAAATTAATATATAGAAAAGTATATTTCAAACAAAACAAACCATATGTTTACAACCAAAAATTTTTATAAAACATTTTTATCTTTTGTATAAGTTTCACGATATCTCTGAAAGTACTGAGCAGATAAAAAAAAACGGCACTGGTGCGACTTAAAGCTAATACTGTTGTCGAATTTGGTTTTTTGTTTTTATGCATAGGACAACCCGTTCTCCATTAAAATAAGCTAATGTTGCTTGCAAATTTTATATTTATTTCGTTAAGTATTAGATCTACAGAAAAGTTGTAAGGTAATCAAATGTTGAAAACTTCACAAGCAACATTCTTCTCCTCAAAATCTTTTTTGTGAAATTAATATTTTGGAAGTTATGAGCCAAGAAAACAAAATTTTATGGTTTTTCCCAAATTTGAGAGGGCTTGCGGCACGTCTTACTCCCAACCGATCTACCTAAAATTTTTTCAGGATGCTTTTTTTGCCAAAATTCACCAAACTGGGTTTTTTAATACATAGGACAACCCGTTCTCCAGTTATATTAACATTTCTTTTAACTGTAAATTAATTAACACATTTTTTGAATCTAAATTGATTATTAGGCTAAGGTTCGTAACGTTATATTCAGAAAGAATTGGGTATGATTAATATTCCAAGGAACAATGGAAAAATTAACATCAACTTAATTTTTCAACGTACACAGCAGAACAGAGTAGCGCCACTTTCGGAAGCCGCTACACTTCCATCGTCAGTGCTCACGTGTATTTGCTATCACCACTTGTCAGGTGGCTCTGTTGAATGTGATTTTAATTCTTATATATACAACTTTTTCGCGAAAATTGAATACGAGAATTAAATCACTCTCAAGCTGATATTAAAGTGCACTTTCCCAGCGTTGCCATCGGTTTATTTTTCTTCATTCCCATTTTTCTGATTTTTGTTCTACTCAAGACAAACTTTTTTGGTTTGATTTTATACTTAAGTATATATGAACATGTAAACATGTGAAAAGCTCAAGCCAGTAGCTAATTGTTTTATTAATATGATTATTTCGAACGTATTTGCTTTGTGAATCTAAATTGATTATTAGGCTAAGGTTCGTAACGTTATATTCAGAAAGAATTGGGTATGATTAATATTCCAAGGAACAATGGAAAAATTAACATCAACTTAATTTTTCAACGTACACAGCAGAACAGAGTAGCGCCACTTTCGGAAGCCGCTACACTTCCATCGTCAGTGCTCACGTGTATTTGCTATCACCACTTGTCAGGTGGCTCTGTTGAATGTGATTTTAATTCTTATATATACAACTTTTTCGCGAAAATTGAATACGAGAATTAAATCACTCTCAAGCTGATATTAAAGTGCACTTTCCCAGCGTTGCCATCGGTTTATTTTTCTTCATTCCCATTTTTCTGATTTTTGTTCTACTCAAGACAAACTTTTTTGGTTTGATTATATACTTAAGTATATATGAACATGTAAACATGTGAAAAGCTCAAGCCAGTAGCTAATTGTTTTATTAATATGATTATTTCGAACGTATTTGCTTTGTGAATCTAAATTGATTATTAGGCTAAGGTTCGTAACGTTATATTCAGAAAGAATTGGGTATGATTAATATTCCAAGGAACAATGGAAAAATTAACATCAACTTAATTTTTCAACGTACACAGCAGAACAGAGTAGCGCCACTTTCGGAAGCCGCTACACTTCCATCGTCAGTGCTCACGTGTATTTGCTATCACCACTTGTCAGGTGGCTCTGTTGAATGTGATTTTAATTCTTATATATACAACTTTTTCGCGAAAATTGAATACGAGAATTAAATCACTCTCAAGCTGATATTAAAGTGCACTTTCCCAGCGTTGCCATCGGTTTATTTTTCTTCATTCCCATTTTTCTGATTTTTGTTCTACTCAAGACAAACTTTTTTGGTTTGATTTTATACTTAAGTATATATGAACATGTAAACATGTGAAAAGCTCAAGCCAGTAGCTAATTGTTTTATTAATATGATTATTTCGAACGTATTTGCTTTGTGAATCTAAATTGATTATTAGGCTAAGGTTCGTAACGTTATATTCAGAAAGAATTGGGTATGATTAATATTCCAAGGAACAATGGAAAAATTAACATCAACTTAATTTTTCAACGTACACAGCAAAGTTGTATATATAAGAATTAAAATCACATTCAACAGAGCCACCTGACAAGTGGTGATAGCAAATACACGTGAGCACTGACGATGGAAGTGTAGCGGCTTCCGAAAGTGGCGCTACTCTGTTCTGCTGTGTACGTTGAAAAATTAAGTTGATGTTAATTTTTCCATTGTTCCTTGGAATATTAATCATACCCAATTCTTTCTGAATATAACGTTACGAACCTTAGCCTAATAATCAATTTAGATTCACAAAGCAAATACGTTCGAAATAATCATATTAATAACACATTTTTTGTTCGCTTCTAATTTTCGAAAATATATGTAGATGTTTTTGATGATTTTATTTCCCGAATTTGACGATTTTTGTAAAAAAAAATCCTAACAGCACTGATTGTAGCTATGAACAAATCAAATAAACACCAACACACTTAAACAACTAATTATTTCGCATAAATTTAATCTCCCTTATTCCATAACTATTTGTCTACGTCACGTCAAGACAATGCCAAAAAATTGGCACATCTCAACTCATCATCGACAACAATTTACTATTACTGACAGCCACGTACTATTCTCTAATTCATAGAAAATGGGAAGAGGATGTTAATAGCAGTAAACTTTTGTCGACAGCGAGTAGACAAGTGACAATTTTTTGGTATTGTATTGACGTGACGTTGACAAATAGTTACGGAATATAGAACAATATGATTTCCATCCAATCAACATTGTGAGATATTGATTTTACATTGGTATTTTTTCTGTGTGTATATACTCTAGTCTAATTGTTTCCCTGTTTGTCACTATTTAGTTTATAAACACAATATTTATTCTTGCTACAGTAGGGTTTCCTTGAAAATAATGCAACGTAACCGGTGTGCAAGGAAGTACAGCAACTACTTTTATTAACTATATATACATACATACATATATTTATTTCTTCTTATTTTTTCGGCGGTGAAATTGTGTTTCTCTTTTTCTGCCAAACAGGTTCAGTTCAGTTGTACAGTGCAAATGAAGAATTTCTGAGGCGGCCGTTCGATCCTGTCAAAACTTCAACAATGCCAACCAAATACTATAATTGTGTGTGAACTTAAATGATACTCTTATTAAGTCAGTCAGTCGAACAGTTGGTATCGCAATCAGTTGGCAGCAGCCAAAAAAAAAACGAAAATAAAAACAACCGAAAATGGTAGAAATTATTTTTAGTGAATGTTTTTTTATAATTTTATTATCGCTGATGACCTAGAATATCTCATAAACAACAACGACGAATGCAGCGGCAACAACAATTGCATGATCAAGAAGCAATTGTTTCGGTTGTCGTTGTTGTTATTGTTGTTGCTGATCTTGTTGTTTTTTTTGGCTTATTTTAACCAATGATCCGGAGCCGGTATAAATAATAACAATCTTGTCACTTTTGCTTAATCACTATCACCATGCGCTCGTTCACTCATTTAATATTACATTCCACTACATATTGTGTACGAGGGCTGTGAATAATTATATATGTGCAAAGTTAACTTAAAATAAATCGCACACGGAAGATTCCGTATAAATAATATAAGCGCTTTTTTCGTTTTTGGCGATTTTTTCTGGTTTTGGCGACTTTTTTCGTTTTGGCGATTTTTCGCAGTTTTGACGATGTTTTTAGTTTTGTCGATTTTTTTAGTTTTGGCGCTTTTTTCGTTTTGGGAATTATTTTAGTTTTGGCAATTTTTTTTTTGTTTTGGCGATTTTTTCGTCTTTGGGGATTTTTTTGCCGATGTTTTTTGTTTTTGACAATTTTTTTAGTTTTAGCGATTTTGTTTTTGGCTTTGACGCTTTTTTCGTATTGGCGATTTATTTCGGTTTTTAGTTTTGGCACTTTTTTTAGCTTTGGAGCTATTTTTGTTTTTGCGATTTTATTCGGTTTTTGGCGACTTTTTTCGTGTTTGACGATATTTTTAGTTTAAGCAGTTTATTTTAGTTTTGGCGCTTACTTTCGTTTTGGTGATTTTTTTTCGGTATTTGGAGATTTTTTCGGCGTACTTTTTTTTTTGTTTCGGTGATTTTTTCGGTTTTTGGCGATTTTCTTTCCCTTTTTGGCGATATTTTTAGTTTTAGTGACATTTTTTAGCTTTGGCGCTTTTTTCGTTTTGGCAATTTTTTTCGACTTTTCGTAGTTTTTAGGGTTCCGTACACCAAAAGTGTAAAGGAACCCTATACCATAGGTATGTAGATAGTCAACTAAAACTTCAAAAACCTAAGTCTGCTGTCAAAAACCTAAGGCTAAGAATGTTTTAGTAGAACATTTTGTATTAGTATTGCCTTAAAATAAAATATTCCCTACAGCACCAAAACCATGCTTAGGGCCATTATTACAACTAGGCAATAGTTAAAGGCAGGATTTTGTCGGACGGATTAAAGGTTTACCTTTATTAAAACTTCACTTTAAATGAAAGTGAGCGATTAGTTAAACTCAGCTGCATCTTATCTGGTAGGTTAAAGTAAATTTGTAATAATGATAAACTGTTTATCCGTCCGACAAAAGTCTGCTTTTAGCTATTGTCAAGCTGTAATAATGGCCCTTAGGGCCATTATTACAACTCAACAGTAAAGTGGAAGATAGTTACCGGCATGATAAGCAGAAGTGATCGGTAAACTGACCTGCAACAATTTTTCATTATTACAACTTGCCTGTAAAATAAAAATTATCTTTTTCAAAGTATGGCTATACCAGAGCACAAGTGGCAACGTCATACATATGTATTTACAATGGCACAGATAACAGGTACACACAAGTCTACAACAAGTATAAATTTGTTGTAGAAACTATACTACAATTGTCAAAAAGTGTTGAAAGATGGATGGAATTATCAGCGCAGGTAGCTCTATAATGAAATGTCCAATACCTTAAAGAAGGGAAGCTCCATATTGTGACGAAATTGTGATAATTTCATCATTCCGCTAAGTTTGCCGGAGTAAGGTCATGTGTTCTAGTGAGTTCACC
This sequence comes from Panzeria rudis, assembly GCA_956483635.1. Classification (NCBI taxonomy): domain Eukaryota; kingdom Metazoa; phylum Arthropoda; class Insecta; order Diptera; family Tachinidae; genus Panzeria; species Panzeria rudis. The sequence continues at coordinate 91,129,872 of OY101449.1, read as the reverse complement.
TGTTAGATACGTCTTGGTGTTTACTTGATAAAGAAGCAAGTATGGCAGCCTATGAAAATGTGTGCCGATAAAAGTTAGCGGAAGAATGAACTTCCCTGTAAGTTATCCCACACTTTTAGGTTAAATTAAAATTGTAATAATGAAAAACTGTTTATCCGTCCGATAAAATGCTAATTATAACTAAAGCCGAGTTGTAATAATGGCCCTTAGTTGTACAAAAAGTATTTAACAAAATTTATATTTTTAAACACGAATTTTTAGTTGTTATATATAATTAATTTTGGATTAAGTAATGAAAATATGAATTTAGAATCATTTTTAATGCATTTGAGCTCAAAAAATTTTGATTCGCTTAACATTTTTTTGCATTTATTCTATTTGGCACTAAAAAAAATTGTCCCAAACAGTAACAAAAATGCAATGCTGTTGAATGAAAAAAAAACGGTTGAAAACTTTGATAAATTTCAACACACAAATGTCAAAAAAATAAAAAAAAATATTTTAAAATTACAGCCAGAAGAAACATAAAATTTGTTATATGACAAATAAAAAAATTAAATAATATCAAATAGTGTTTGTGTGTGCAAAAAAATAAATTTTAGTGCATTTTAAGTGCAAATATTACGCTCTCTGGTGAGCAGTGTAGCCAGATGAGGGGATTTGTCCCCAAATTGGGGATTTCAACTTCTATTTGGGGACAGATTTTCGTGGGAAGGGATTTGGGGATTTTTCATTATAAGCAGTTTTAATAAACATAAATTTTTTTCTACTTGTAGTAGATATTTCGATTATGTATTTTAAAATGGTGTTTCGTTGATGAATTTGATTTATTGGAATGCATCATGATACAAATTGTACGCGTGTGCAGACACTAGGCTGAGACCGATATTGGCATAGGATGTTCATAGAAATGAGAACTGTTATCACTTTGGGCCAAAAGGAGTTTGAACAAATTTGCTTACAATATGTATTTAGCTATACTTTAGCTTCAATACATACCGTTTTTTGAGATTATCATACAGGTCTGTGTTGATTCCTGCATCTAGCTCATTTTTTTAGTTTTGAACTGAAAAGTTGAAAAAATCAGTTACGTGTTGTCAACGTATGGCTTACGATATCTTAATGAGCTTCAAGCTCATAATGAACTGACGTTATGCTGCGTGACTGTCCATGAAGGCCATATTTGAAAAAGCGGCTGACTGTCTAACCAACAGAGCCCAACGTAGATTAATGGGACCGGCACCCTTCTTTGGTATTTCACGTGGATACGTCAAAGAGAAGAATAGTTCCTGGGCTCAGGTGGTGTTTGCTCGCCATTTACTGTAATGAGCAATAATGAAGTCAAACTACTAGCCGGACACAGTGGTCTCAGACGACAACACTTTATTATTGGTAACTATGAGACTCTATGAAACTCAAGAAGAGACGCCGGAACCTCCGCGATAGTCCGACTATAATGGCTCACACAGTGAAATTTTTTTGAGAAATCCTGATGGCTCCAACTGAAGTATATAACAACTCATTGAGCAGAATAATTGGCAGTTCACATCTGGGCTGCACAAGAGATATTTTGGATCGGGGTGTTTATGCCTTATACATAATAATACAAATACAAGTTGCAGAAAAAGAGGTATTATTCTACAAACAAAACATATGCATATTGAATATAATGTTATTATTAACTGCCTATTAATCTAAATGTGATCGACAGTTTCTTTCTTAGAAATATATTGAAAACAAAAACAAATTTGAATTTTTTATTTTTATAAGAAAGAAACTGTCGTTCGCATTTAGATGAGCAGGCAGTAAAACGTTTGTCCCAAAGTATTAGTTTTCGTGGAAAATTGAACCCAGAAATATAATATACAAAACAAAGGAAAGCATTTATTTTATTTCGCTGCAATTTTATTATTACTTTAAAAAAAATGTTTCCTTATCCTAGAGGGAAAGTGAATTAAAAATAACATTTCTCAAAGAATTATGAGTTGTTAGCTTTACTATACTTCTTCTTCTTCTTTTATTACCTATCCATTACTGGATTTAAGTGATTACATGCATATTTCTATATAATACAATTTTCTTTGTTATATAAATTTATACTAAATGTTTAGGATATATTATTAACTATATTAGCAAACTCTTCTCTTCTTCTTGCTGTGTGGATAAGATCTCCTATGGTATTTAGCCCTGTCCAGTTTCTAATATTACGCAGCCACGACATCTGCTTTCTTCCCATACCTCTTCTTCCTTCAATTCGTCCCTCCAGTATCAATTGTAGCATTTCATATTTTTCTCCTCGGACAATGTGTCGTAGATAGGCAGTCTTACGTCGCTTGATGGTTGTTAACAGCATACGTTCACTATTAATTCTCCTCAGAACTTCGTTATTTGAGACTCGATCTACCCATGATATTTTCAAGAGTCTACGATAACACCACATTTCAAACGCCTCAATCTTGTTCATTGGTGTTATTTTTATTGACCATGTTTCCAAGCCATACATGAGTACCGACCACACATAGCACTTCATAAAACGAATCCGAAGGGATAAGTTCACTTCACGGCTTGTAAGAATATTTTGAACTTGATGTACGATGATCTGGCCATTTCTATTCTTCGGTTTATTTCATTTTCACAATTCCACTCTTCATGTAGCAAGAAGCCAAGATATACAAATTTGTTTACTCTTTCTATGTGTTGATTATTGACCGTCAGTGTAGCATTTTGGTACAGTGCTTTTGATCGACTTACAATCATGAACTTAGTTTTCTGGATATTTAAATTCAAGCCAAAGTTGTTACTGTGATCATTGACGGCTTGTAACATCGTTTGAAGATCTTCCATTTTATCAGCTAGAATAGTTGTGTCATCGGCATATCGTATGTTATTAATAAACTGACCGTTGACTTTAATTCCTGCTGCAATTGTTCCGATGGCTTCTTGGAACATTGCTTCAGAATAAATGTTAAATAGGAGAGGCGATAAAATACAGCCTTGGCGAACTCCTCTATTAATAGGAATGTAATTAGTGGTAAAATCATTACCACGAACTTCTGCAGCATGCCTCCAATAAAGGTTCTTAATGCAACGTATGTCTTTTTCATCAATACGTAGTTCTCCAAGGATTTTCATTAACTTGTCATGCTGTACTCTGTCAAAGGCTTTTTCGTAGTCAATGAAACAAAGAAAAACATCCTTGTGAACATCTCTGCAGTTTTGAACTAAAACTTGTATGCAGAATAGCGCCTCCCTGGTTCCCATTGCGTCTCTGAAGCCAAATTGGTTGCGTCCAAGTGATGCTTCGCATTTACCGTACAATCGTTGTTGGATAATTTTCAGAAATATTTTCGAGACGTGATTCATTAGAGAGATCAGTCTGTAATCTTGACATTTTCTGGTATTATTTTTCTTTAGGATTGTAATGAATGATGATTTTAACCAATCTTCTGGGTACATACCGGTGTCATAAATTTTATTAAATAGTTCTACTAGAATATTTAGGTTATCATCGTTTATAAGTTTGATGAGTTCTGCTGGTAATTGGTCAAATCCTACAGCCTTATTGTTTTTAGAATTTCGTATAGCTTTTCTTATTTCATCTTTCGTAATGGGTAGGCCCGTAAGTTGTGATCTTTCATCTAAAGAGTCTGCGGATCTAGAGTCGTCGGAAAATAGTTGGCGAATATAGGTTTCCCATACATATTTTTTCTCCTCTATTTCTGTAACTATTTCATTATGGTTGTTAACTAAAACAGTTGGAGTTCTTTTTCTTTGTAGCCCACAGCTTTCTTTAAGTTTTTTATGTAGGTTAAAGTCGTCATGGAGTGAGTGAAGGTTTTCTATTTCTATACATTGTCCTTCCAACCACGTGTGTTTTGCTTGTCGTATTTTTATTCTTATAATTCTATTTAGTCTGTTATATTCAATTACATTAACATTGCGATATTTCCTCCTTTCGTCCATAAGTTCTAATATCTCCTCTGTTATCCATTGGTTTTTGGGTTTATTACGTTTTAGCCCAAGCTTGTTCTTCGCCACGGTTTTTATAATTTCGGTAGTGTTTTCCCAGCTATCATAAACATCATCACAATTGATCAACTGTAGTCTGTTGTTAATTTCAGTTATTAGGCTATTCTTGATTGCCTCGTCTTTCAGTTTTTCGACATTGATTTGTCTAGATTGCGTTTGTTTCTTTGCTGATGTCAGTTTTAACTTTACTGTTGCTGATAGTAAATTATGATCTGATGGCACATCTGCACCAGGGTAAGTACTAGCGTTTTTGATTGATGTACTAAATCTTTTATTTATCATTATGAAATCTATTTGATTCCGGATGATGCTATGGTTGTTGTCCTGTGGAGATTTCCAAGTGTATAGCCGCCTAGGTGGTAAACAAAAGTAGGTGTTGCAAATTGTCAGTCTTTTTTCCTGGCAGAACTGAATTAAACGGTCACCACGCTAATTTCTTGACCCCAAACCATAATTTCCAACGATATTATGCACAGATATATTCCCAACTTTTGCGTTAAAGCCACCCATTACAATATTAAGATCGTGTTCTTTAGTAAGCTTTAATACTTCTGAAATTTCCAGATAGAACTCTTCAATTTCTTCTTCGCTACTATCAGCTGTAGGTGCATATGCTTGAATAATGTTTAGCTTTAGCGGTTTTGCGTTTATCTTGAGTAATAACGATCTTTCTGAGTAGGGAATGAATTGTTCAATGCAATTTATATATTCTTTTGCAATGATTACTCCAACACCACGTCTGTGTTGGCTACTGTTACTGCCAGAGTAGTACATCTTACAGTCAATTGATTGAAATTCTCCAGAGCCTGGCCACCATGTCTCGCTAATACCGAGAATACCAATATTGAGACGTTTCATTTCTTGAACAGTATTAATAAATTTTCCCGCTTCATATAAACTTCGAACGTTCCATGTAACGTTCCATGTTATATTAGTTTTACATGTTGTTTTAGTTTTACCTCCGGGGACTCTTAGCAACCTCGTATTGCCGGAGACTGAGGGCCGTGTATTTGTTGTAACTTGCATGTAATTTTTCTAGAGATTTGTACTTCAGTGGTTTCCCGTTGCCTTCTGAAGGGTTTACGATGTCCTTTCGTTTGTGAGTTTCAGTGACTATTTGCAATTTAATTATCACCTAATTACCTGAGACGCATCTGTGTTAGCCTGCCATTCAGGTTACTCACATGGATTGTTCTTAGCTTCGGTGCTCCCCTTCAACCTTACCGGCAAGGGTGGCCCTACCAGTAGCTACGCTACCGCCGGTATTGCTCTCAGGGTCCTTGCACTTAATGAGCGTCCTCATCGCGACAAGGTGACAATCCGTCTACTATACAGTAGAATAAAATACTGACAATTTGCTTATAAGTAGAAGTGAAAAATCCATATTAAAACATACATATATGTATCTACATAGGCTCATATATGGCTAAATCAAAATAAAGTGTACTATTATTTACAGTGCATTTACATCTACGCCATAAACATGTTATAATTTATTTATGGGAATAAATAGGTTTGAGAAACTTATTTATCCATACAAATCATAAGCAAGCTTGAAACTAGCTTTTGAGATAAACTAGTTACAAACAACCCGCTTTTGTTAATGCAACTCTATTTTTGTACATTTGTCGGACAGCGTTAAGGGCCAAATAAACTACTCAAGCGATTTGCCAAACATGACAGAAACTTGCGTTTGTACAAGCCTGTTGTGTAATATATGGCGGTGTTTTTACGTCTGGCAAGCGGCTTGGCAAGCTGCTCATTTGCAACAAAATTTCCATAGAGTGAGGTTGTCGTGGAATATTACAATTTAAATTAGTGATTAACGTGAAAAATCTTTGCTTGCACGAGCTAGTTTTGAATAGTCTGTGCAAATGAAAAAAGTATGTTTGCCAAGCCGCTTGCGTAGTTTATTTGGCCCTTTATTAGTCATATTTGACAGTCTTCCCATGGTATAATAAAACCAGGTAAACCCATAAGGGCAGCTGTTCTTTTATTTTGCATTTACTAGCTGTCAAAATCCCTATTATATGTTTTGATATTGAAGACTTGACACAGCTGTTAATGAATTATCAAAGATAAATAACTTAACTGTCTAAAATGCTGATGTAAACGGTATAGCTTATGAAAGTAGTTTATGATCATAAACTAGTTTGAAAATTACAGATGTAAATGCAGTATTAGACGTAATAAAATACGTATAAGATTAAAATATATTTATTTTTTTTAATGATAGTGCTAATTATAAAAATATGTTTTGGGGACAAAATTGGGGATTTTTACTTTTGAAATGGGGATTTTTGGGGACACCAATTTTTTAAATTGGGGACATGTGGCAAAACTTTTTTGGCAACACTGCTGGTGAGTGTTGAGTTGCCTCTCTCAGTGTGTTGGATAACAAAAAACCCATAGGTGTGAAGAGAGTTGTAAATTTTTTTTACAGGAGCCCAGTTGACTACCCTACAAGAAATGTATGACCGAAACTAATACCTACACAATGTTTTTACTAATACATTTGCATAAATTTTGTATTTGACTGTCATTGTTGATCGATATATCCATCATCGTTGCAGAATTTAAATTTTGAAATATTCTGACGTCAAAAATTTATTTTAATTTCAATATAAAAGTAAACTGGAAAAAGTGCACTGGAATTATTTATTAAAAAAAGCTGAGGCTGAAGGTGTCACAACGATATTGGCCAAGGATACAGATGCACATCGGGTGGCCTGTGCCAAAAAGGATCCTCAAACCGGACAATGGAAGGTAATAAAATAACAAAAATTTTAATCGTTAACATTCATCTTTAACTTTACGCCCTTTTTTAGTGCTAATTGTTCTCTGTTTGCATTTGAAGAAGCTATTGGTTTTCCACTAAAGACGGTGTTAGTACTGCTGATTAAATTAATTTCAAATTATTTACTAAAAGAATAATCCTTTGTAACTTTATTTGGGCATGTATGTATTTAATAATAATTGTGTAAATTATATGACTAGGATTGTATGTACATATTTATATATAAGCTTATTTTATATAAAATCAATCTAAATTGGAATAAATAGTGTTTTATTGTAACTGGTATGTTTGCCAATAGTGACAAATATATCCATCAAGTTTGATTAGTCAGCTATGACCGATATATTCATCAAGTTTGATTAGTCAAATGTGACCGAAATATCCATCAAGTTTGATTAGTCAACTGTGACCGGTTTATTAATCAAGTTTGATTAGTAAACTGTGACTGGTCTATCCATCAACGCTGTCTAGCAAACAACATTAGAGTGAGCAGTTCGGTTATATGTTCTATGGACGAAAAAATGCATAAGTTAGAGAAGGATGCAAAATCACACGTACACAAAAGTTTCCATCATATTTTACATATTACCCTTGATAATGTGATAGAAACTTTGTTCTACGCAATGATGGATATTTCTATCAACAATGCCAGTCATATGACCGGTAAAATGACTGTCACTGTTCTTGTAGGATACCCTACAAGAAATGTATGACCGAAACTAATACCCACACAATTTTTTTACTAATACACTTACATCAATTTTCTATTTGACTGTCATTGTTGATAGAGATATCCATCATCGTTGACGAATGTACGTTGGTTATAATGTTGTTTCATTTTTTTTTAAATTTTATGACGTTAAAAACAAATTTTAATTTGAATACCAAAAATTTGTGTTGTGATATTGTGTGATTTAAATCGTTTATTTAACATATCGTTTGGCTTTTGCCACGGTTAGCTTGCGTGGAAAACTACCAGAACAAAAAATAGTCAGCTAACGTTATGCTGCCACATGTATACTTATTACACAATGGATTGTGTGTACACATGGATCGCATGAAAACTATAATTTTATGAAACTTTTCATAAAATTTTGCCAAATCGCACGGACTGACCAAAAAAATCTTTCACACAGTTGCATTTTTAGTCCACACTACCATACTTTTCTGGCACACATGTCATATTTGGCGGATCGCGCGATTGTGTAGGATAGTGAATCATGGCCTTAATGTGAGTCCTTACATTTTGCGACTAGCATAGTGTAATTTGTATAATAATTGAAAAATCTATTACTTCATAGGTATTCAATAGCAATGAACTTAGGTGTCCTTTTAGGCTGGTGGTCTGCGAAGCTGTTGGTTTAAATTTTTCCACTGCCGCACTCGGCGAAGACGGTGTTTAAGGAGTTAATGTATTAAGTAGATATATGACTAGGACGTTATGTATAAGTTTATTATATGTATATAATACCAATAAAAATAATTGAATTGGAGTAAATAGTGTTTTATTTCAAATGGTATGTCCGTCAACAGTGACGAATATATCCATCAGGTGTGATTAGTCACCTATGAGCGGTATATTCATCAAGATTGATTAGTCATATATGATGAATATATCCATCAAGTTTGATTAGTCAACTGTGACTGGTTTATTCATCATGTTTGATTAGTCAACTGTGACTGTCTTATTCATCAAGTTTGATTAGTCAACTGTGACAGGTATACACATCAACGCTGACTAGCAAACAACATTAGAGTTAGCAGTTTGGTTATATGTTCTATGGACGAAAAAGTTCATAAGTTAGAGAAGGATGCAAAATCACACGTACACAAAAGTTTCCATCATATTTTTCATATTGCCCTTAATAATGTGATAGCAACTTTGTTCTACGCAATGATGGATATTTCTATCAACAATGCCAGTCATTGTCCTATACATTTCTCATCAATTTTAACTTTTTTGTGAGAGTGAGACTTTTGAAACAAAAGCATATGAAAATAAGTTCTCAAAATAAAATAAATTCTAATATATGGCAGTTAAAAATTAAAGGATGTTCTAAGGCGAGTAACGAACAATGTTGAAATACTAATGTAATAAGCAAACATTTCATGCGAAGACACAAACTTTTAAAATATTTTTACCCAACAGCTAAAGTTACAACTAGTAACGCTTTGGGACAGTCATATTACTAATTGTAATGGTAGTAGTCAAAAAACGACAGTCATATTACTAGTTGTAACAAGAGTAGTAACGTTACTGGTCAAAAAAGAACAATCACATTACTAGTTGTATCGAGACTAGTAACGATACTAGTCAAAAAAGCACAATCATATTACAAGTTGTATCGAGACTAGTAACGATACTAGTAAAAAAATTACAAAATTTTCAGGCATACGATTTTATATAAAACCAATTGTTAGCTATTAAAAAAATAAGTAGAATGTGGCTCAGTGGGTAGAGTACTTGCCTTAAAGTATGAAGAATGCGTGTTCGTACCCCGGTTGAGCCAAAGTTTTTTTAAGAGTTACAAAACTCTTAATAAAAAAACTAGTAAGCGCACTAGTTTACAATAACTAGGATTCCAACTGGGATATAACTGTATACAAATGAACTAGTTGGTCTCCTATGACAACCCAATGTTAAAATCGGTAGTTCGATATATGAAAAAAGGATAGATAGGCAACTAGTCTGAAGCAAAAAGCAACTAGTATAGTTCCAACTACATACCAGCTACTTTGTCTGCAGGGTAATCGTTTCGTACATGAGCAAAACCAAAAAAAAAACTTTTGCAATGCCAGAAAAATGTAACAAAACAATTGGCTTTTCATTCATCTGCATGCTTTAATATCGCGTTTCAATCGTACAACAACAACACAAAAGCAGAAATGTATTTCGTTGAATGCTTCATTGTATTTAGCATAAATACTAGGGCGTACAATTTAGCTGGCCAAGCCGGCTAAAAAGGTTAGCTAAGAAAATTAGCCGCTTATCCGGCCAGCTTAAGTCATTTAGCCGGCTTAGCCGGCTTAACCGGCTCAGCTAGCTTAGCTAATTTAGCCGGCTTATCTGTTTTAGCCAGCTTAGCTGGTTTAGCTGGCTTAATCAGCTAAGGCAGCTAAATTAGCTAAATCAGCTAAACAGCTAATTTTGTTTCTGTTGTTTGACGATTTATAATAACATAACATAACATATGACCGTCCGTAGTTGGCCGACCGAATGTGATTCGCCGTATACGATCGGCAGGCGACTAGCCGAAGGTGCCAGACCGAAGCCGACAGGCCTAAGTAGGCCTTTTGAAGGCGACAGGGGTAGGCTGAAGGCGATATGAGCTTCGTTCCTACCCGGTGCCCTATAGCACCGTACGTTTTTAGAGTTCCGTACACCAAAAGTGTCAAGGAACGCTATTGTTTTCCTTACGCTGTCCGTCTATCACTGGTTGTTTTCTTGAGAACCGTAAGAGCTACGGATCTGATATTTTCACAGAATATGTAAAACTTTTGACGGTCATGCTCTGCCGGTCATATCTTATGTTATGCTGTTTTATTATAAATCGTCAAACAACAGAAACAAAATTAGCTGTTTAGCTAATCTAGCTGATTAAGCCAGCTAAACCGTCTAAAACAGCTAAGCTGATTATTCCAGCTAAGCTGGTTAAGCCGGCTAAATCAGCTAAGCCGGCTAAATCAGCTAAGCCGGCTAAATCAGCTAAGCCGGCTAAATCAGCTAATTCGGCTAAGCCAGCTAAGCCGGTTAACCGGCAAATTGTTTTAGCTAGCCTTTTTAGCAGGCTTGGCCGGCTAAATTGTACACCCTAATAAATACACTAACAACTTCTCTACTATGATGAGCAAATCAATCGGGAAACGTTTGCAAATGTATTTTCTTAAAACGTTTCAATTTCGTTCTTGTTATTTTCTTTTCTAGCTGCGTACATTTAAGTTAACGTACATTTTGTGTGCACAAGCACAAACAGTACGAAACTAAATGGGACTATCATTCTCGTTGTTATTGTTTTGTTTTTGTTTTGCACATTGGAAAATACAAAACAAAACGAAAGCAAACGTTTCGTTTAGTTTATTTTCCTACTCTGATATGCAGACACTTATTTATAGACACTCTAAATTTCCAAAGTTAGTGGTAATTGGTGTAGTTTTTATAATAGGGTGGGCCAACAATTTGTTTTTTATTTTTTTTCACTTAATATTCTGAAAAATAGGTTGGTAAACAGCTCAAAAAATTCTCTCTAAGTATGAGCTCTTAATTTTAATACGAAGTAGAGTTGTGATTATCAGCTCTTTCGAGTGAGCGCTCTTTTCCGCTCAGCTCACTTTACTAAACTATTTCACTTAGTTAGCTCACTTGTTTACAAGGCAAATTCCTAAAGAAACATTTCATCAAGGCGAATTCATAACAAGTAAAATTGATAGCACAGCCACAAACAATATGGCTTGTGCTCACCTGGTGACTCTTTTTTTTTGTGAATTTAGAATATTTAGTTAAGACAATATTTGGTTGTTTGTTTTGATAACATTATAAATAATAACGTAATTTATAATAATACATTTGGGGTATTCACAAGGTGTCTTATCATGTCATAATGTCATAAAGTGCTAATATTTTAAGATAGTTTAAAAACATTGTTGTTGTGCTTCAAACAAAAAAGTCCTAAAATAATAAGACTTTTTGTGCTGTGTTTATTATTTTGTCATAACTACACAGTTAAAATCTGAGCCGAACGGCCGAAACTCTTTCGTCGAGCCGGTGATAATATTTACAATCCGCCGCCATTGATATAAATGAATGTATGTAATATGCAGTAAATTATGTCCTAAAATTGTTCACAGTTTTATAACTTCACAAATAAAAATATGCAAATGAGAAAATTTTGATTGTATACTTTAGCTGGCTGGCAGCCAACTAACGTTTTCTCGCTAGCAGCCGCGTGGAGAATTAGTCGGCTCCGTCATCGGCAACAGCTGGTTTCGTTAACCTCTTCAGACCTGGACATGAACCGATTGAGTTAAAAGTTTTTTTTATTATTTTTTATCTTAGAAGGTGTAATTAAAATATTTGTTTATAAAATTTTTTGAATTTTTTTATTTGAAGTGATAGAAAAAAGAGGTGCACATATGTGTAGTTTAGGTTTAAATTACTGATTATTGAGGAACGATATCCCTAATAGTATGGTAGTTTTCAAAGCAGTTATTTTTTAAAATACAAAAAATATACATTGCATTTTACATATAGTACGGCAGCGTGAAGAGAACGTTGGGTGGAGACATTTTGAAGCAGAGGTGCTGTCTACAAAGAGCGGTAGGTGATCAAAAATGTCAAGCCTTACTTCTGGCTGTGGCAAAACCGAACGGTGCTTCTTTGAAGGAGGCTCGCTTAGACAATCTCGACTGTGGCTGTGAGATTCAAACTGGATCTTGCAGATTCGCTGGTGTTGGGACGAGATATAGAGCCACAATGCATGAAATTTGGTTCGACCATCCCTCCATCATATTTCATCATAGTTTTGGTCAGGTTCAGCCTGTATTCGAGCAAGCCCAGCTCATCCTTCCGCTTGAGCTTTTCGTGTACACAACAACGCGTCTACATCACCCAGCAATTGAAAACCAGGCGAGGTTGCTTTCTGAAAAGTGGAGATAATTTATGACCTAAAAAACCTGTCGCGGCTGATGCTTCTCTAACAATACCTTGAGGGTATTTGGGGATACCGATCATCAGCTGCACACCAGCAAAATGTATCATCTCAATTGTGTTGTTGTTAGTTGATTTTATCTCCCACTTTTGTGCCGAATATATATTGCTTTGTTCTGCCACTAATTCCCTAAAGTCTAGCCCCAAATATTCAAAAAATGAATAAAGGATGTTCATGTTAGAGCTACCCTGTGTAGTTAGAATATCATCCTTTATATCTGTTTCAGATTCAGCCATTTCTTTGGTAAGTCAAAAAACGCGTGGTGAGCTTCCAACTTCATCTTCAGTATTTCCCTCATTTTACCTATCTTCTTCCTCTCCCACCCAATCCTCGGATGATATCTGGAGGCAAGTACTCGTCATCATCATCGTCTCCCGAGAAATCCAAATCGCTATCATCGAGCATATCCGCAATCTATTGTTCATCCATATCCAAGTTGAGAAATAGCCAATGTTCAGATAAAACATGGTTTTAATCCTGAGGTACACATATGTGTACCAAGAAAACAAAGTAACATTGCATTGTTAAAAAACACAAAAAATAAACAACTTACCTTTTTACACGTTTACCCAACTAAATCACTGTAGAAAACTGCAAACAGTATAAACGAAACTGAAGAACTAAATTTTTTATAAACTTTTTAAAATTTTCACCAAGGCCTACAAGAAACTTTTTCAAACTGTCAAATTCAAATGCAAAAATAATTTCTACAACTTTACAGAAATGCCATCTATTGCTATTTTTTGAAGAATCAAATCCTGTTTCCTAGACGAGTTTCCTGTTGCTATCTATACGTGTCATTAGTAGCCTCGAAAAATCTTGTAAGTTCTCGTGACAGTTTGTAGAACTTTCCCAAAAGTACTATTGCCGTTATTTTGAACTTCAAGTTGCTGTTATTATTTATTGATAATTCTGGCAACGCGACTATTTTGACAATCATAGTCAGGGTTGTATTTTTGTGGTATCAAATACAGATTGACATTAAAACTGTCATTTGATGTCGTTAAATTTGATTCTGAAATTTTCGCAAGAAGCGGGTATGCTCTGTATTTCATGTGGAATTAATATGTGCGGAATTATCAAAGCATTGTTGTTATAAATATTAACTTACAACAACAATGCTTTGATAATTACGCACATTTTAATTCCACATGAAATACAGAACATTATGTAATATAAATTTTACAAAATGGAGTATTTTTCTTCCGACGGGGTTTTTTTTAATTTGGAACGATTTTCCGTCATCCCACGTCAAATTTGGTTTGTAAACAGACCGGTTTCGGCTATGTACCATTTTCAGTGTTCTATTGAATACTAAATCGTTTTTCTGTTGTACGTTGTTTCTTTTATAATTCGTTTGTATACCTAACTTCCTTCCTTGATCCCTTTTGTATTTTGCTCCCTATTTCTCTCTCTCACCTCTATATGCTTTTGTGTGTCTCTACCTGCTACCTGTTTCTCTTACTATTATGTTTGTGCTTAATATTTTGTTTATAATCTGCTCTATTAGTTATCAGTTGTTTTATCCCTACATAGGTAATAATCCGTAATTGTATGTTTCTGGGTAATCCTGTTGTCTTGTTCATTTTCTACTACGTTGTTTGGACTATTGTTTTCTTTTGTGTAAAAATATTTTAACGGTTCAAATATTAGGTCTGAAGCAGTGTTTATTTGTTCGTTTATTATTCTTCCGTCAAATATTTTTTGCTTGTATATTTCCATTTTCTCTAATACGTTTAGTCGCCGTCCTTTTTGTTCCCAGTGAAAAAAATTGGAAGTGCTTTTTGCGGAACTACTTTTTCTCTACTTCCAAAGTATCAGTAAGTGTGTATTTTCGACTTCTCGGGAAGTGATTATTAACAATATCCAGATAATTCATTAAGAAGTTATTTTACTTATACAAAATTGGAAGTCATTTGTAGTTTTCACAAGTATTATACTTTTATTTATAAAAAATATAAATGATTTAAAAGAAATTAACGAAGAGAAAGATTTATATAAAATAAATTATTAATAATTATTGTATATATGGGCATTATTTCGTAATAGTCTGTAGACTGCAGTTGATATAACATATGGAACTTACGTTGGCATATGCAGTACATGCCATTTTCCACATGAACACGGAAATGGTTATTGCGTCCCCGAGCCTTTAGAGAAAATGAGTGGTTGACCATATTAGTTTCACTGTCACGTGTTTAAAAATCACCATCGTGGCCGCGTTTGTTTAAGACCATATCAAATTGACTGCGTGTTATAGCTCATAACACAATGCTGGTGGTGAGTTCTGTGGCATACCATCAGCTCTACGATTGATTGTCAGCATTTGCCCCACCGCCGATGCTGCTGCCTTCATTACCATTACCCGCTGTTTTAACTCTTGCAGATAATTGCGTGGAACTACAGACTAGTTTCTATACCAATTAGGAACTGAGACAGGATACATTTTCTGCTTTATTGTATTTAAGCATTTCACTATCATTACCACAATCTGCACTTGTGTAGGTGCTTGGAAACCAGTCCACGGCGTTACCACTTTTTCCGCACCACTAGCCATCATTTCATTTCTTCAATATGAGTGTTGTTGCGCTTTTACAATAGCTAACCGCTTTAAAGTTAAGAAATTCTTAATGTTAAAGTTTCTTGAAAGTAATGTCATTATTCTTACCTGTTTATATGAATTCCTTGTTTTGTCCTTGTTGACTGAACCCATCATCCATTGGATCATGGCTGAACCTTAGGTTATACCGCCACCAACGGTTTCTTGTATTTTTAATTCCTTGTTTTTTTAAGAAACACAAAATATATAATTTCTTCTGATGGGAATTGACATAGTGTTGCAAGGTACGTGTGTTAAAGTACTTGAATATTGACTGGGTACTCATTTGGCAAAAAACTAAATTTATTAATTGAAACATTATGTTTTAATTAATTAATTTAATTTTTTGCCAAATGAGTGCCCATTAAATAATCAAGAGCGATTCTTTTTTAAAACATGCACTGGCGTGGTATGTACGTCTAGCCTTAGCTCACAATGTAATGCAATGCACTTTTAACAAACCAATGTATTTTTGTTTTTTATACAATTTTTCATAATATTATTTATTATTTCCATACCAGTGATGCCGGTTGGTTACATTCGTTACATTTTTCGTAACTTTTGAAGGCACAACGTAACATGTATAATTTTGTTATATTTGAACAATTTCCGTAACTTTTGATACATGGCAAAGAACGAAGCAATGTTTTTGAAAAAGTACTTTGAAAAAGTACATTGCATCGACTTGAAAACCGATGCCCTGATTGATCTTTTGCGGGTTTTCTGATACTTGTCGACGACGTTTTGCAAAGGTATGCATTGCCAATGTTTTGTACTGACGTTTTGCAAGTCAGCCTTTGTGTACACATTGAGATACCGTCACAATACAAAGTTATGATGAAAAAGGTGGGCAGTACTATGTTTTTTACTATTAATCTTTTGGCACTTATTAATTTTAATCGATTTAGATAACTTATTTATTATACAAACTTAAATTTACATTAACTTTATGCGTGAGTATGTGAGATACCCACTAAAATGTTATTAAACCGATTACTTATCTTAAGGTGTACATACCTAACGTCAAACAGTAAAGTGACAATTTGAAAAGAGCGACGCGCAAATTATTATATAGTAAAATCTGTACGTAGAAGCCTAATTTATAACAAAAATAAAACCACTAACTAAATTAAAATTGTTTTTATTAGCTGAAAACCTGGTAAGTACTGAAATTAAAAAAAGCAAAAATGAGTAGTAGAAGAAGCTACTTGAGGAAAGTAAAAAACGAAAAACTGCGTTTGGCTAAAATTTTGTCCGATGCAACTTCTGAAATGTCAACCACTTCAACAGAATCGTCGCAGCCTCAAGAAAAAGTGTTGGAAAATTTTATGGAAAATGAAATCACTATTGAAACTTTTGACAATTTTGCACAACAATCCTCTCAAACCTTACGCCAGAAACTACAGAGCTGGTACTCCAAATACAGGCCTTCTGTGAAATGCTGCAGCAGTCTTCTAAAAATTTTAAAGTCTGAAAATTTGGATGTACCCGCAAGTGTTACCAGTCTCATTAACTGCAATAAAAAATGTACGGTGAGAACGGTAGCTCCTGGGGAATACATCCATATAGGCATTCAGAAGCAACTACTAAAAGTAAAAAACATTTTGCTGCAACTTTCCACAGAAACTATATTTTTGGACATTGGCATAGATGGTCTCCCATTGTATAAAAGTTCTGGTGTCGGCTTATGGCCAATTATGGGCAAAATTTTCAGCGTTTCAGAAGTAGACGTATTTTTAATAGGATGTTATATTGGCATTAGTAAGCCAATAAACATTAACACGTTTTTGGATGATTTGGTGGAGGAGATGAAAGATCTAGGTAGGGGATTAACGATAGAAGGGAAAATATTTGACGTTCAAATAAGAGCCTTTATTTGCGACACTCCATCAAGGGCTTTTGTTTGTGGAACAAAAGGCCATAATGCCATTAATGGCTGCCATAAGTGTTGCCAAAAAGGGTCCCGCATCGGGCATCGCACTGTTTTCTCCTCTATTGTTGGACCTGAAAGAACAGATATTGATTTTAAAAATAGATCCGATACGCAGTATCATAAGCAAATAGTAATTGAAATAGGCTTAGAACTAGAGTCAGTGGGAATTGGAATGATAAGCCAGTTTCCAATAGACCCCATGCATCTGCTTGACCTCGGGGTAAGTAAAAAAATACTTTTTCTTTTGATTTACAATAAGACCATTGAGACAGTTCGACCTTCCACTAAGGCAAGACTTTCTAGTGCTCTGGTTTCTTTTGCTCCACATATAGTTATGGAATTTGCTAGAAAACCCAGAACACTAGATGAAATGTCAAAGTGGAAAGCAGTAGAATATCGTCAGATATTGCTATATACTGGTATTGTCTTTCTAAAAGATTTTGTTAGCAGTAAATATTATGAGCATTTCTGTTTGTACTTTGTGGGTTATAGAATATTTCTAGGTACGAAAATATTTAACCCCAATGTATCAGAAACAAATGCAAAACAAATGTTTGAACACTTTGTTGGGATTTTGGATCTATTTATGGGCCGGAATATCTCTCCTATAACGTCCATAACATGCTTCACGTATCAGATTGTTTTCAGCAATATGGTAATATAATGAATATTTCGGCGTATGATTTTGAAAACTTTTTGAAGCAAATAAAGCGTTGTGTAAAGAGTCCTCGACATATAAGCCAACAAATTTTTAATAGTTTTGATGCAAAAAAAATTGATTTGCCATTGGTAATTGAAGGCGCAAAGAAAAATAAAGCAGGTAAAATTAAATCTTACCTTGTCAATCATTTTACATACAAAACCACATCGCCAGATAACATATGCTGCATCAATAGTAGCACGTATATAGCTATTACAGCCATTTTTGAAAATGGATACATCAAGGGAAATAAATTTCTAAATTTGAAGGCATTTTTCGAGGTTCCGATTGATTCTGTTGACATTGGAGTTGTATACAGTGAAAATTTGGAAACACATACTTTTGAGGAAGTTTTTCCATTAAAAGATGTATTAAAAGTTCAGCTTCTTCCCTACAGAGATGGAGCTGTTTTAATTCCACTAATTAATTAAAAAATGACTGTAATTTAAGCGTTCTACAAATGAGTTCAAAAAAGAGATCGTCACAACAAAAAGATTCACATTGTGAACTCTTGAGTATGCTGGATAGAGTAGAGAAAAAGTTGGATTCTTTAAAAGGTATCATAACGCTTCACACTTTTTATATACATACGTTTAATGATAATATTCTTTCTTTAGAAAATCTTGAAACATTTAAAAATGACAATGTTGCAATAAAAAGCATAGTTAAGTACCAAAATCCGAAGTACAAAAGAATGTTTACAATCAAATCAATACCTGAACTAGAGAATATGAATGACGATATTAACGCAACCAACGAACAGGAATATGTAAGTATACTAAGATTGAATTAAATGTATTCGTTTTTATTCCTAACGCCTATTTGTTTTCATTCCTCAGATTGCTACAGTGAAAGCTATTATTGGAACCCGAGGAATAACAAAAGGACTAGCCGATCTTGTCGTTTTGGATGTTTTGGTAAAATTTAATGTCGATGGAACACATGACAAGTTACGATTTTTGAATTATCAAAAATTCATAAACGTTCTATTTAGTAAGCTATAATTTTACAAATCTGAAAACTAGCTTCTTAATACATATGTTTTAGTGGCCACCTACGAAAATAATACATCCGAGAAATCATTCAAGGAGAATTTAAAACACGGTATAAAGCTGGCGAAGAACCGTTTCTTAAAGGATAGAATGAAGGAGAAACATTTAAACTCAACTCCTCCAGTAATGCTTACTGGGAGTCCAAACACTTCCAAAGAACTTTAACTCTTATATTCAATTTATAATATTTCAACATATACGTACACATGTAAATACTCCAGTCAATTTAATAATACATTATTAAAAAAATAATAATTATCAACTTAAAGCCAAGAAAGAATTTACGTAAGGTATTAAAAAATATGTGTACATCTATATACATTTATTCTAGTATCTAAGTTTTACAAAAATACGAATGTATGTGGCTCGTTTCCAACGAAAGTATTTTTTGCAAGTGCTCATGGAAAATAACAATCTACTTACATTATAGATTTTTAACTTTCTACTTTTTCGGAAATAAAACTCCGTAATTTACACATACCTAGTTCCTTTTTATGATACATACATTTATTTAAAATGTTTCTTTCCCATAACAACACTTGAATTCATTCCGTTTGATTTTAATTAAACTTTTTTTTTTTCTCTACGTTTGTTTATTTTCTTATTTATCATTAAATATGTACTTATAAAACAAATGAAATAATAAAATAAATACAATTTAATCGCCACGCACTTTTTTTTAATAAAATACATTTAGAATTTTATATAGCATTGGAATTTACTACAATGCTATTCTCAAGAACAGCATTAAAATCACTTTGAAAAACTACATTTTCATCTATTCGCAGTAACCGACTTTTCCTAACTCCATAAAAGTAATGAAAAACTAGTTCCTTTGCACTTATTAAAAATGACATATAAAAATTAGATTTACTTAACATCAGGAGCATGACCTCGGATTCACTGAAAAAGCGTAAAAAAAGAGAACTTCTTGCAATGACAACCCTATGTAAAAATCATTAGAAATGATCGAGATTTGCGCTACTTCCGGATCACAAGTTCAGGATCTTATTGACTTCCTTGGAAGCTCGTTTTTTACTGGGTTGTGAATGGAATAGTTTAACTGTTTTTCTAATATGTCCTGGTGTACATTTGTTGTCGAATATGTGGTTTGCGAAATTCGATTCCGGTGTTATTCCTGGTTCTCTCAGTTTCTTGTTGTAGTATCTCATGTGCTCGCGAAATCTTGTTTTTATCTTTCTTCCAGTTTGTCCGATATAACTATGTTGGCACACACAGAAAAAAAAGGAATGTAAAATCCACATGCCGCAATTTTGATTGAAAATCATATTAAATTTACAAGAAATAATTTGTCGTTTGAGTGTGTTAGTGTTTATTTGCTTTGTTCATTGCTACAATTCACTGTTCTGCTTAGTTGGGTGACTTGTTGTTGTTTATTCTTACATGTGTCGTCTATGTAGACGACAAAAAACGAATTACCAGCGAAAATTTACTGCTGCTGGTTTAAAATTACTATTGTTTCATATTAATTTTAAACGGAAAATTATTAATCTAACCTTAAATCACCGTTAACACAATTTTGTTATAAACGTTAAGTTTCATTTTCAATCGACATGACTATAACTTTAATTTCAAACTGGTTTTATGTTAAATAATCATTTAAATCATGTTGAATTAAAGTGAAATGCATTTTATATACGATGGTATTTATTTAGTGTATAAGTAAAGAAAAGTTTGAAGCTATTCTGGCTGCAGTGGTTAGCGCGTGGACTATCATGCAGGCGGCACGAGTTCAAATCTTGGCTGGGGCAGTCAGCTACAACGAAAAATTTTCTGAAGACTATCACGTAAGTAAAATAATTAATAAAATAGCTACATTAAATTCATGTTGTTTCAGCTTAATATAACTTTAATTCAACATGATTCTTCGTGTTGTTCCAATATCAAATTCACGTTGTTTCAACTTCAAATAACTTTTGATTCAACATGATTCTTCGTGTTGTTCCAATATCAAATTCACGTTGTTTCAACCCGAAATTACTATGATTCAATATGATTTTTCGTATTATTTCAGTATCAACTTCATTTTGATTTAACTGTACTGGAATATTAAATCAACCTGAAATATAGCTAATTCAAAAGAAAAAATTTTCTTTCAAGATTATTGTAAATCATGGTGATTTAACATGAAACACCTATGAAGCAAAATCACTACCGAAAAATGTTAAATGAACCTGGTTTTCGCCGATTTTACATGGAAATTTTTCTGTGCGCATGTGCAAGTTAATTTGT
This sequence comes from Panzeria rudis, assembly GCA_956483635.1. Classification (NCBI taxonomy): domain Eukaryota; kingdom Metazoa; phylum Arthropoda; class Insecta; order Diptera; family Tachinidae; genus Panzeria; species Panzeria rudis. The sequence continues at coordinate 91,108,804 of OY101449.1, read as the reverse complement.
ACACTCCTTGTTTATCTAGGAAGTCTGTTTCGTTTGTTCTGTTCTGCAGTATTCTACCCAAGTTGTTTCTTGTTTGGAATGCTGTGTTAATGTTGTGCTTTCTAAAAAAATTTGCCAGTTTTTATGTTGATTTTCCCATATAGCCGAAACCGGTCTGTTTACAAACCAAATTTGACGTGGGATGACGGAAAATCGTTCCAAATTCAAATTAAAAAATGGACTTTAGAATAGGAAGGAAGAAGTATTTTCCATTGTTCTAAAAAATTTAATGTGTACTAAAAAATATATTTCCTTCCATAGGTGTGTGAAATAGGTTTTTGCATGTTTAGGTTATAGTCTAAGAACATTTTCGGTCAGTGGTTTTTATATTGGATACGTTTCAAGGCGCAAATTCGGTAATAGCAGCACTATTTCTAGTTCGCCGTGAACTATGAAACAGCAAACACAAGAAAAAAAGAAAGATGAAACATTAACCTTAAATTCGCCTAATGTCTTTCACTGAGTTAAAAACGCTCAGTAAAGTAAAATTTTTTTACTTTACTGAGCGTTTTTAAAGAGATATTTTACTCTAAATAACTTAATTTTTGTATTTTTTTTATATAATCGTACTTACAAAATAGTTACACCCCATTTTGAGTAAAAAAATAACTTTAAAAAAAGAATATAAAAAACTTCAATGAAAAAAGTGAGATTGCAGGGGCTCAATTCTGGTTCTGTGATAACGTGAAATGAAAAAAACTTTTCATATTCGTTTTCATCATTACTTTTCACTCTATCTTTTCACAATTACACATTTTCTGATTCTCGTTTGAATTATGAAAAAATTTTTCATTCCATACGTACCTGTGAAAACTTTGGTACTATGCAGCGTTGTTAGCTTTTAAATTTCAAAACGCGATAAAAACGCTTACTTCTGGAAAAAAGCACTAAATTAAAAATTTTACATTTTATTTAAAAATAATATGTATTTTATCATTTCATAAAGTAAAATACACAATTTTTGATGTATTAAAGGACATATCGCACATGCACTTGAAAAGTGACAGAACTAAAAAAATACAGATTTTCCAGAAAACGAGTTTTAGTTTTTAATTTACTCACACTTTCATGGAAAAATAAATGTATTCTCTCCTCAAGAGTTTAATATACAAGATAAATATTTTTATGATTTTTATGCAATATGACAATTAATATTGTAGTTTTGACCCTAAAAACTCACTCCTTGAATTGTACAACTTTTGAAGTACATGGGCGATATAATGGAGTAAAAACTAAATAGTTGTAATTTATGAAAATATATAAGTATATATTTGAAACTAGAGCTTATCGTAAAGTTTTATGGTCATTTCAGAATTCAGCGGATAAAAATAAACATATGGGCAAATCCTACGTGACGAACGCTACATTTAGGGGCCGAATCACCGCATACGCGATGGAGTAAAATTGTTCGAAAATTTGCTTTTTGGGATTAAGACATAAGATAATCGAGTACATGCTGCAGTCTCAAGCACCAGAGCGATCGAAAATAATATTTCCTTTTATTTGTATGTTTTGCAAAAAAGCATGGACCATTACCAATAAACCTTATTACAGTCGTCAAATCGACTTGGTTGTTGAACTAGCTTAAAGAAACACAAAAGTTTTCTTTAATGTATTACAAATTCTTAATCGATTCAACAAACGGTGAAAAACAAACTAGGTATGTACACTTTTCGAGTCCTGTAATCCATCCATTCGACACGTGACGAAATTTTATTCGATGCGAAAGCCTACTCGATAACAAATGCGGTAATTCGGTCACATATTAAAATATAAAACTTTTTTTATTATTTCAAAAGAGATACCTTCAACTTATGCATAGTGCTTAGTGGGACTTAATTGCACTTTCTAATGGCATAAAACATAATTTTTTAGCAGCTACTTGTTGCGAAATAATTAAGCACAAAGTTTTGTTTAATAAGTTTTGCTTTAATAATTAATTGGAAGGATAAAATAGCAATTACATGATGTATTTATCCATTTTGCCTGCTAAAATAAAGTGAACAAAAACAGGGGAAAAGGGAAAAAATCCACGTGAAAAAAAACATTCATGATAAGGGGAATTTTTCGATTTTTTATTCACGATCGCAAGAGCAGTGAAAGGGTAAACATTTCGAGGGAAAAATGATTCACGATAGGTGTGATTAATAAATTTCAGACGTATTCCTTATAGTTTACGAGATAATCTAAAAAATAGCCACTCACTTATTTTCAAGATACATAGGTGGCGTTCCTGACCACCTCCGACCTCGAAAATTCAAACTTAAGCTTACGGTCCCATGTGTAACTAAACACATAAAAATATCACCCTAAATATATAGCACATTATTCCATCAACATATATAAACAGTTTTAGTAGCTCCAAAATTCTGCCACAGGTGGACGACTCCTGGGCTTTGGTCATATGCATAATGATGTGCTATTTTGATCTCGAAGATTTTAATTTTTGCGTAGCGTAATTAAATCGAGGCACATCATAGTTTTCACAACATGAATTTTCTCCCTTCATGCCGTTTTTTATGTGAAGCAAAGCGTTATCCACGTGTAAGAACATTCTGATACGTCTTTTAGACTCATTTAAATAGATTCATCAAGCTAAAAACGCGTGCAACTTCTGCGTTTGAATAAGTTTAGGTTCACACACGGCAAGTTTTCTTGTACAAGTTTTAATTCGGAGAAAAAAAGAGAAATGATTACGAACTATGTATATTTATTTTTATTTCATCTTTCACATGCAAATTAAAAACTTGCGCAAGAAAACTTGCTTTGTGTGAACCTAGACTAAGGAAGAGACAAAAGTTTGATAAAAGTTTTTGCTAGTGACTCAAATAGGCTTATATCGACTGAATATTTATATTTTACTTGGGCAAAACCGAATATATTTGTTTATTCTTCCACAAGGCTGGAAAAAAGTATGTTCAGCAAAGTGTTGCATTAGAGTTTTACACTTGAGAAACAATTTTTTTAGATAAAATAACTTATTTTTGAATTTTATGTTTAATGCAACCTTCCCAAATAAAAAGCACAAACAATTAAATAAAAAAAGCATCGAGCACTAACTTGAAAATTTTTCGCGTCAAAAGCTGAAAAATCACTAAAAACGGTGTGAAAAGCACCGAGTTGACAACGTTGGTACTATGGTATCAAGTGTCAAAATCAAAATTAAATACATATTTACAAAGAAATGCAATAACGATATTTGTGTGTACTATTTATTAATATTATGAGAAGAAATATGTTTTATTAATAGTTTCGAGTTATTTAGAATAAAACGATTAAAATTTAAAATAATATATACTGAATTATAGCGTTTGCAGTGTGAATTGTGTACTTGTGTCTGTCCGTGTGTGGAAATATAACTTCCAAATGATAAATAAATAAAATCCTTCTTGTGTATTTTATATTTATATCATTAATTATCATTTGGAAGGTCAAAATCATCCCTTAGTTAATAAATAAACGAATTATAAAAAAACAAACATTTATTTCCTTGTAAGATTGCCCGTATTATTCGCCAAAAGTTTATTTTTCACTTATAAATTTTCTGTGTAAAATAAATTTTCATATGAAAAGTTTTTGACAGTTATTTTCACTGCTACAAAAAACATGAATCGCAGTGATGTGTAATTATGAAAAACTTTTGTTTCGTTCCAATGTTTTTCATATGAAAAAATATTGTCATTACTTTTCATTATTTCATTAAACGAGAATCAAAACTACTATGAAAATGTGAAAAATCTTTTCATTTCACCGTTTCACAGAACAGGAATTGATCCCCAGTTCTTACTATTTTTGCGTGCTCTACACGATTTTGGAATTGCAGCTTGCATATTTCCAAAAAATGCAATAAGTCAAACCCTAATGTACATATGTACATCTTTACAAAAATGCAAACTGCCCTATCGCAGAAATAAAAATCACGTGTCAATTATTAATATTAAGCAAATTATGTGGTATGTGATGGAAATCGTTCGATTTGAAATTGGCGGCGATTTCAAAAACAAATTTATTACCCCTTTTTAATTAATTTACCCCTTTTAAATTACATATGTTAACCTTTATAAGTTATGTTAATAATGTTTTCAAGGTTTAGAATATTTTATTCGAATATTTTTTTTATACAAAACAATAAAAAACGTAAATAAGTCATCTTTCTGCAGAATTTCGATTTCTATCACATACCAGTATATCTCCAAGCACAGTTTATTAAAGACTATTTCGACGATATACATAAACATATATACATAGCAGTGTGATTCTTAAGTAGAACAGTTTGCATTTTCGTACAGTTGATTCTATACGAAATGAAGATTTGCATACCATTGCACAAGTGATGCCATTAGGATACGAAAGATAAATTTTTCGTATCTTTTGATGACTTTAGGTACCATGTATAATCCTGACATTTTTCGTATCTTTTGAATCTGTACGCAAAATGTACAGAAATAAAATATTAAACTTTCCGTCTCTGACAAAGAATTTTAAGGGTTGCTTACTGTATTTTTAAAAATTACATACCTAATATTTATGACTTAAATAAATATAAAAATGAATTTATATGATATCATTTTCTTTACAATATTCATTAGATATGAAATAAAAATGTTATGTTAATATATCAACCCCTTTGCGCGAAATGATCGTAAGCGACATTTTGTAAAAAACAATTTTTTTTTATTGAAATCAAAATTTTATGAGGATACCCATAATTTAAAATCGTAAAAATATCAAAATGTTTGATAGCTTTTGAAATACAGGCTATACAATTTTAACGTAAGCGACAGTTTATGAATATTATTCATGTTTAAATACAATAAAAAACCCTCCTCCTGAAAACTTAGATTTTTGTCGCTTACGATCATTTGGCGCTAAGGGGTCGATATGTTAAACGTTACAAACGGATTTTCAAATTTTTTTCAACATGTATCTTTTTGGGAGAAAATGTATCTTTTTGGAAAATAAAATGTATCTTTCTCGAAATTTCACTGGCAACACTGCATTTCACTTTGCTTAAGATCATTAGTAAGAAAAGGTGAACCACAAAAATTGAATCGCGGATCTAGGTATATGGCACCTGCAAATGCATCAAGCTTTAAAAGTTTTTCTTTTCTAGCCTTCATAGCACTAAGAAGAGCTGCTGCGTATGTGTTTATATAGACTAACTCTTCCAACTCCAAATCACACGTTAGCCAATCTCGAAAAAAAAGTCTCCCAATATATATTGCTCTGTTTGGAGTTTCATGGTGCATTTTGCCAAAGTTTTGTATAAATGACCAATTTATATCAAAGTTCCTTAGACTGTCCAAATTTTCAATGTACTCTTTAAGATAAAGTATTTTATTAAGCATGTCATAAGTAGAGTTCCATCTAGTTACGACATCTAAGCATGGTAAGGTTATTTCGTCGTTTCCCGATCTAACTGAAGTGCGAAGGTTTTTAGCTATTTTTCGACAGTCTTCGATTTCACTTATTGGCGTTTTTATTACATCATTTTCTGCTAATTGTATTGTATGAGCAGCGCAACGTATAATGGATAAAATAGATTCTAGATTCAAATCGATTTGACTCGACCCTGCAACGTCCATATCCTCCTCCTCCAGGTTTTCTTGCTGCATTTATTGCAGTAAACGTGACACCTTCAATACATTGGCTCCATTGTCTGCTGTATTTGAGTTTATCTGGCGCATTTCAATATTGTATTCTTTAAGACATTTAAGAATTTCTTCTTTTAAATTGGCAGCAGTATGACGTGTTGTTATTTGTACCATACCTATGAAACAAAATATTTCACGAAATTAATTTATTTATAGAGCTTATGCACATCGCACACTAAATATAAAAGGGGAAAACTAAGAATTTTAAATTTTTGTTTTTCATTGGCACCGGGATTGGGGAGTAATGATTACATTTTGTAATTAATTACATATTAAACTACAAATCTCAAACCAGCGCTAAAATTGTTGAAAAAATTCGGGAAAAGGGAAGAATTGCTAATTGCTTATTGATTAAAAACTATAACAAAGCCTAGAACAGCCAAAAAAGCACTTCAATCTCGAAAATACCGGAAATTCACGAAAAATTTTAACATTTTTATAATAAATTTTTTAATTTGTAATAAATATTTTAAAACTTCAAATTTAATATAAAAAGCAGAAACGACGCGTTTTAAAAACGCCCGTGTGGCCTCAGCCTTAAAAGTATTTTTATTTCAAGTCTTTTTTGGTTTTTGTAATAAAATTTGACAACCCTTTTCCAAGTAATGATAAAATCTGTGGAGCAATGTCTCCAAAACGCGAAATATAGTGGTATTACTACTCATTTTCCTTGTTGCATAGTGCAGTTTCTAAAATTGATTAAACATCGTTGAAATTGTGAAGAATGCAAGAACCTCGGATAATATTACAAAAATATGAAGACGCAAAAACTTACTAACTTTTTCTTATTTGTATGTAGGTATGTTATTGAAAATAAAATTACTCCTCAAACCTGGTTGACACAAAGTGGACGATTTTGTAAACTTACCAATTGTATTAATACATATTTTATAATCTTTTATGTATTGAATGTTGATGCCAAGTACATCCCTTTCCATTCTGCTGGCAGTGTCTATTTTTAAGCAAATCATTTTATTTTTTACTGTAGCACTTATCTCAGCTTTTATGTAGCTACTCGCTTTTTCTAAAATTACACCAATATTACTGGAGTTTAAATTGATATTAAACTTCTGTTCATATGGTGCAATTAGTTGCTTAAAGCACTTCTGATCATCAAATAGCCTAAACGGTCACCAATCCCACACAGCATTTTAGAAAATTATCCTTATCCATAGTGGTGCTTAATTTTATTATTTTATCTTTTTTTACACACATCTCCACTATCACTTTCAATGTCTTGCTTGTGAATGAGTTTATAAATGTCTTTTTATATTTGCTTTTAATTTTCCGCTTAGCTCCTTTTTGCATGTTTCTATTAAGCAAGTGCTTTTTTTCGAAATGTCATCATATGATGCAAATTTTTCTACATTAAAAATTTTTTAGGCATTGCTAGATAAACGTTTATACAGCTACATAATCAAATTTGCACTGTCCTCAATTTACGTCCTGATACCACACTTATTCAAAACAAAATTACACGTATTCTTATTTTCTTCATGTATGAATGCATGTATGCACGAAGAAGCTTAAATAAAACTAATTCGTTCATTTATGTACATTCAGAAATAAAAAAATTTTTGTTATTCATTTTCGAATGCTAGTGCAAAATAAAACTTGATGCTCTGTTCATATGTGACAAATTTACAAAAATGTTAAATCTCAAAAATTATCAAATGAATAAAAAAAGCTCTCTCTTATTATCTCATTTTTGTATGAAAATAAAAAAAACAATACAAATACTATCATACAAGAACGAACGAAGCAAACTATTTTTTGTCTCTTCAAACACGAATAGGACATAACATAACAAAATTTAAAACTCTTTTTACATGAACGTGCGCATGGTTGGCAGATTTGACGATTTATCGACATTTCGACAATTTTGGGTGCCAAAAATGACATTTTGACGACTGGACGATTTTTACCTTACATTTGACGATTTTGAAGAATTATAAGTTGACACCATTTCTTAGAACTTTTAAAACAAATTTGAACTTGATCAAGAACAAGGCGTTTCTAACATGTGAATTTACAAGATCAGCTGACCTCACGCTCCTAAACGGCAAAAGTATTTGAGTGATGTAATGGTCATAATGTCATCACCGCCTTCAAACGGTCAAACTCTGTATAGAGCAGTGGTGGTCAAACATACATTATCTTATTTTTTGTTTGAATATGTGCTTCGCGGCTAAATATATAGGCTGTGTGTCTCACACACAGTGTATGTGTGTTTTTTTTCGGTTATATGTATTTATTTATTGTATCTTCAATAAAATTGAACTAACAATAAGTAATCAAATCTTAATTCTAAAATTTTAATTTTTAAGTCCAGCCAGTGCCAGATAAAAATATTTGTTTCAACGGTTGGTTGTTTGGTTGTTTACGTCTCTCGTGTTCGGCTGAGAGCAAGAGTGTCCCTCCTTCTAAGCCGAGTGTGGCCTCTAAAGTTAATGATGTTTCGGGATAGGGGATTTGGGTGCAACTCAAGTCTTTTTATGTAGCTTGTCACGTGTTTAGAAAACACTGTCTTAACCGGCGGCACATCTAGGTCTTTATGAATTCGCTTGTTTCTGACATACCATGGGGCTGCTGTAATCGTACGGAGTATTTTATTTTGTTGCCTTTGAATTTTTTCTACATTTGATGCCGAGGCAGTGCCCCATAACTGGATTCCGTAGGACCATATTGGTTTTAGAATGGAGTTGTATAGAAGAAGTTTACAATCTAGGCTTAGAGTAAAGTTCCTTCCAATGAGCCAATTCCTTTGAGCTGCTTTTAGTTTCATTTGAGCCACCTTTGCATTTATGTGTGACTTCCATGTTAGACGATGATCAAGATGAACACCGAGATATTTTACTTCAGTGTGTTGAGGTATAGTTTGGTTATTTATTTGTATAGGTGGACAGGTTTCTTTGCACAATGTAAAAGTAATGTGTAGACATTTTTGTTCGTTAATTTTTATCCGCCATTGTTTTAGCCATTGTTCCAACTGGGGTATATAATCTAGCAAATTGCGGGTGGCTTCTTGATGGCTTTTGTGAACACTTAGAAAAGCTGTATCATCAGCGAATGTTGATATGTGTATGTTACTGCTTACCGGCAATTCAGAGGCATATATCAGATATAATACAGGACCGAGGATGCTGCCTTGAGGAACTCCGGCTTCAATGGGTTGCGGAGGGCTTTGAAAATTACCTTCTTTAACAACAAATTTTCGCTCAGTTAAGTAGCTCTCTAAAAGTTTAAGGATGTTTTCGGGTAGGTTTTGCTTTAGTTTCTGTATTAAACCTGCGTGCCATACTTTATCAAATGCCTGAGAAACATCGATGAAGAGCGCAGAACAATATTTCTTTTCTTCGAAGGTTTTTCTAACCACGTTCACGAGTCTATGTGTTTGTTCAATCGTACTATGTTGTCTCCTAAAACCGAATTGGTGGTCTGGAATGCATCCAGTACGATTCAGTATGGGTGTTAGCTTACTCATAAGTAGCTTTTCAAATAGTTTTGACATGTTAGACAACAGGCTTATAGGCCTATAGGACTCCACCTTCGTATGATCTTTGCCTGGTTTAGGTATCATGGTAATCAGCGAAACCTTCCATTCTGCGGGATAGCATTTGAGGCGCAAAATACTGTTAAAAATAAATAGATTTATCCGTTTTGCAGTATAGGGTAGCTCTAAGAGCATTTTATTCCTTATTTTATCAGCGCCTGGAGCTTTTTTCGAGTTTAAGCCCGCAATATAGTGTTCAATCTCACGAATGTTGAACCTCAAAGTAACATCTGGTATAGCGAGGACTGGTGGCAGCTCAACTATAGTATCAGACGTATTTGGAGTAAATACTTTCTGCAAGTGGTTTACAAACAGAGTACCTTTTTCAGCGTCAGTTCTTGCCCAGTCTCCATTCGAAGCTCGCAATGGAGGCTTATATATCACTGGTCTTTTGAGGCCTCGGGCTGCTCTCCATAGCGAATAGTCTGTTTGAGGTGTTGCGTCGAGCCCATTTAGAAAGTTTTGAAGAGAAGCGGTTTTTTGATATTCTAGTAGAGTTTTCAGCTGTTTAGTACATTCCTTCAGCCTAGATCTTAGCTGAGGGGATCTGTAGCGTTGCCATTCTCTACGAACTCTTCTTTTTTCGGATAAAAGCCGTTCTACATCTGCTGAAAAAATTTTATTATATCTCACCTGACGATTTGTAGTAGTAGCATTTAGAGCAGCTTGCTTAAGGTTTGCCTCAAACATTCTAATAGAGTCATCTATGTCAGCAGGCGTTTTTAATGGAATATTTTCTGGGCAATGAGCACTCAAATATTTTTTGTATTTCAACCAATTTATACGTGTGGTTTTCATCGTTAAATCACAAGTGGGTGAATACGTTGTATGTGAATATATAGTGACAATAGTTTGTGAGTGATCTGAAGACAAATCTAAAGATGCTTCAACTTGGATCATTTCGGTGGGCACACCCTTTTCTACTCCAAAATCAATAACATCAGGTATTTTTCGGCGATCTGTTGGCCAGTAAGTTGGTTGCCCACTTGATATAACATTTAACCGCTTTTTTGAAATTGTGTCAAACAAAACGCGACCCTTTGGCGTGATGAGGCGAGATCCCCAGAACGTGTGCTTAGCGTTGTAATCACCGGCGGCCAAAAAGCGTGGGCCTAGTGAATTAAAAAATCTACTATACTGATTTTCTGTAATAGAGTACCTGGGAGGAGAGTAAATTGATGAAATCACCAGGTTTTGATGAAAAGCTTCAATGCAGATGTTAGTTGCTTGAAGATAGTCTTCACAATGATCACTCATTAAGTAGTGTTTTAATCGCGATTTTATTAGTATACCCGAGCCACCACAAGCTCTACCTTGGGGGTCCTTTGTGTCGTAGAGAGTATATCCGTTGATTTTAAAAAAACTTCTAGCAGTCAAGTGCGTCTCAGAGATAAGCATAACATCAATTTGTTTATCCATCATGAATTATTCTAGTTCGTTTTTATGTTGACGGATGCCGTTTGCGTTCCAGAAACAGATTTTTAAGTTCATGGTTTGTTTAATGCAGCCTGCAATAATGTAGACTGCATTTTCAACACTTCCTGAATCATGCAGGTCATGTTGGTTGTAAAAAAATTTACGGTTTGTATTAAATTTTCTATTGAAGCCTCAAGTCGATCAAAATTGAAACCACTGTTTATGTTGGCAAGAGGCCGTTTTTGAGCTGGGGGCTGGTTAGACTTCAAATCATTAGCGTACGAGAACTGGCTTTTTGGTATGTTTTGCGCTATGGGCTGGTTAGCCTTAAAAATGTTGGCGTATGAAGGCCGGCTGGTAGCTGGTTGGCGCAACTGGGGATAATTTGTATTGTCGAAATTAGGTTGAGCATAGGTGTGATTACGTCTGTTAGGCAAAGACTGCTTAACATGTACATAGACAGGGCAGCCCTTGTAGTTTGCAGTGTGATTTTGATGGCAATTGCTACACTTTTTCATTTTGGAATCATCTTTTTGCTTATCACAATTGGCAGTGCTGTGTAGTTCACCACAGACGACACAAACGGTGCGCAACTTGCAATATGTTTTGGTGTGGCCATATTCTTGGCAATTTAGACATTGAATGGGCCCTGCTCGCTTGTGTGGTTCCTCTACGGTAACTCGTCGGTGCAGCAAATATCTTAAGCTGTAAATGGGGTGTACTTCATTCCTTTTTAATTTCATATCACCTGGTTCCATTTCCACACGAAATAGTGGTTGGGGAACTCGCTCTCTATTTTTAATGTTAGTAACATTTTTTACTTTAAAATTATTATTTATTAGACCCGCTTTTACCTCTTCTGGATCCACGTATGAATCGATGCCTTTTATCACTACCTGGAGGCCTTTTGCACTTTTCAATTGGTAGGTGTAAAAATTTTTATTTTGTGTTTCAAACTCCGAAACTACTGAGCGGTAATGATTTTCTTCATTTACTTGAATTTTTGTTTCATTAATCCCACCACGTTGTATCGGGATCACGTAAAACGCCTCTTCACCGATTAATTGTACTAGCCTTTTAATTAGCTCATTAGAGTTTTTCTCTCTTAAGTATATTGGGGGCGGCTTGCTTGACCTGACAATGGTGATTTCGTCTTCGTCGTTTTGTAGAAGTGAAAACCGGTTTTCAGAGAGCGCCGCATCAGATTTACCATCTTTGGCCATTTTCGCCAATGGAGCGAGGTTTTTCGATCTTGGACTTCTTTGTCTTTTTTTATTATTTATCACTTTAAAATAGCGATCAATACCCATTTGGATTTTTGGATTTTCTGAATCAGTTTCTAGGGGTACACTTTCTGTCGTTTTTTCTTTTTCAGCTTGATGTTGGCTCATATTGTTGGCACTTGTGCTTTACTGTGAAGCTGGTATCAAAAAATTTACTTTTATATTATGGTCCGTCATAGACATTGAATTTGAGCGTACCCGTGTACGCAAGTGTAAATTTTTGTTTACTGGGTTATCACATTCTGCAGCAACAACAGTAACGTAGGCATTTCTGTTGTTTGTTCTTGTATTCGTACTCATTTGGTACGAATACCAATTATATTTGTTGTTTTTGTGCCTACTTGCTTATAATTATAATTTACTTTACAAAAAGAAATGAAAAAATGTATAGGTACGTAAAATATTAAACAAAACGGTGTTTGCTAATACTTTGTTGTTGCGAATATTTTTCTTTTTTTTATAAATATTGTATGTATATTTTTATATTTGTTCAATTCACAAGCTCAGTCGTATGTCTTATCGTTAAAAAAAAAGACGACACTTGTTTATGTGCTTGTGAACAGACAAATTTGTTGTATTGTTTTTTTGTCGTATCCAAGGTGGATTTATGCAGGTGATGTTATAAGCACTGCTATTCTACTTTTTCCCGCAAATTAGATGCTCGTATGTCAAAATTTGTATACGTTGACATAGGGGCTGAGATGTCAAATGTTATTGTAATGTTGTAGTTGTTTTAGAATCAACACCACTTGATAAAATTAATTCACCTTGGTCGTATCTTAAATGTCAATTTATTTAATACCAACACAAGGCGAATTAATACCAGGTAGCCTCGAGAGATCAGGTGACTAAGAATATGTTTCTATATATGAACTATCAAGTGTTGATATATCAGCTTTTTGACATTCCAAATATAAATTCGCCGTGCAGAATTTATATTTGGACTATCAAAAAAGCCGATTATTTAACACAGTTGGCAGTTCAAATATGGTAAACAATTCGTAGTCTCCTGATCTCTCGAGGCCACCTGATATTAATTCACCTTGATTTGATACCATGAAATGAAACCAGCCATGGGAGTTTTATTTTGACTCCAAATAGAATAACTTTTTTCGCGACAAGCAATTTTAATTAAAATAGTTTGACAATTAAATTGAAATGAATCTTATATATATTTATCATTAAGAAGAATGTATTTTCTACTGTTATACATCACATATATAAAAGATTTTTACAAATTAATCTAACAAATAGAATATTTCCAGACCTGGCCTCAAACAACTATTTGAAGAACATATAAAATTCAATCGTATAATTATAACGCACTTTTGCATGAAAATTACCAACAACAAAAATACTATATTGTATAATTAGACGATTACACAACACATACGACGTTAATACGAGCTTGTGAATTGAACAATTGTTTATTTTGTTCACCGACGGCGAATTAATGCTTTTCTACTTCGAGAGTAAAAAAAACAGCATATACTCGCGAGTATAGGAAATTGAGAGAATGGCCTCAACTGGTATAGATAGATTCTTTCTTTACGGTATTTGGCATTTCCTTATAGAGCTAGCTGCGTTGATAGTTTCATCTTTCTTGCAATGTTCTTGACAACTAGTGAAGTAGTTTTTGCAATAAGATTTCTATCGTTGTAGAATTGGGTGTACCTGTTACTTGTATCATGATCAAGAACTTCGCAGCTTTTGCTACAATATGTAATAAAAGTAACGAGCAAAAGTAATTATTTATTGACATTTTAGTATTACAGATTTTTTAAACCTCTTCTCTCCAAAATTTGTCAGCTGCTGCATACATATGGATCTATATTAAATATAAAAACTTTTAAACACTAGAGAACAATGCTCAAATATTTACAAAGAAATTAACGGAGTTCACTGTTTGATGCAAATAGTCTAGCAAAAGTGCAAATGTAAATTATGGCTTTATTAGCTTTTTAGCGGCTATAACTTTGGTTTCGATTAAGATTTGTTTCTGAAAAGTTGTTTACGCATAAATAGGGTATTAATAAACACTTTTTCTAAAGAAACTTTGCATCTTAGAAGAATTTTTTGATGAATTCTGGTATTTTGCAAATAATTATGCGGCGTATTTTAAGTAGAAAAAACTATAAAACTTTAAATTTTGTTTAAACTTAATGGTCGATTTATTCAATGTGTATTTAGTTTTTGTGGCTTGCTGAGTTATTGTAATAAGCCTCTCCTATATATGTATGTATGTATATCACTTTTCTAAAAAAATACACTACATATGTGATTATACTGCTTATTCAATAAAACAACAGTTGATCTTTTTATTGTATGTATATTACTTTTCTAAAGAAAAATACACTACACATGTGATTTTACTTTTTATTCAGATAAAACAACAGTTGATCTTTTTATTGATAAGAATTTTGTTTATTTTGTGTAAAAACTATGAATTTATTTGTTATGTTATTGATAATAAATTATTATTCTATTTATAAAGCAGATTTCTATACAAAATTTAATTTTGACGAATTTTTAACGATTTCGTATAATTTCGTATAATGAGGTTTTTACGATTTTTCGCTTGAAATTCGACGAATTCTTCTCTATTTCATCCTGCAACTATGGACGTGAGTGATAAATGACTGAATATTTGGTACTCTGGTAAAAAAGTCTAATACGAAGGTCCACCGCCTCGAAAGAAAATTCATTTCTCGGTATTTACTATTTGGGAAAAAAATATCTCGTCACATATATGCATTTTTGTAGGAAATTGAATTCTCTACAAAAAAGGCCTCCTACAAGTTTTTTGTAAACCTCACCGTTCAAAAGTTATTAAAGGTTGAAGTTTGACTATTTTCAGGCAGATTTCTTTTTTTATGAAATTTATAACTCGTTAACAAACAGTTATTATGATACGCGCAAATAATAATTTTATACGATATTTACTGCTCTACAAAAATGCTCTAGTATGATTACTCGATTAAAGTAACCGTTTAAAAGATATTCATCGTTAAACTTTAATGTACACTACACGGTCGTCCGGCTTCAATTCTTTCGTCAGCAGTCTTATATGGATATACGCCCAAATGCTACCTCAAAACGCATTTGGATGTCCACTTCAGCTGATCGGCAACGCACTATAGGAAATTTGATCCTTTTTGTGGCAAAAATTAATTACAGCCAAACGACAGGGCCGATTTAAAAAATTTTTTTTGGATACAACCTTTGGAAGTATCCCTCTTAAGGACCTTAAAGTTTTTATTACTTACTATCACGTAGAAACATTTTTATCACTCACGCGTGACAGTTTTTAAGTATGTACCACTTTTTCAGATCCTTTTAATTTGTTTAAAAAAATAGATTTTTGATTTCTTTCTTTGAGTTTCCTAGAGAAATGCGTTTTAAACAAAATTGGAAATTTTTGAAGCTGAAATATTTCAAATTCGGTAGATAATGAATTGTCCTAGAGAACTGTGATGGTGTTATAGCAATCATCTGCAATAATTATTTTGGAAGTCCAAATGAAAAAGAACTTTCTAGTTATATTAGTGTAACTTAAAGTTACTTTAGATATTTCGATTTAATGGACCTAATACATGAATTCACAAAAATTCTATTATACATCAAAAAAGTACTTACTTTCCACAATATATTCCATTTACGCTACATTTACACATGAAAGTACTTTCATGAAATTTTTGTATACGTATTATCTTTACTGCATACAGTCCCTATTTATTAACTCATTTAGAAACTGCATCGAAAACGTATTATAACGTAATGGTAAAGCAACGTGGCGGAAAAAATGTAAACAGAGGCGTTTAATTTGTTTTAGACATACTAATGCAAAAATAATTGCAAATTTTCAATACTATTTTTTTTAGTTTAGCCAAAAAAAAAAAGAAATTTTCTTATAGTGCAGCGTGTGGTTTTCTTTCGAGGCTTGACCATACACTGGTACATACCACGGGAACCGATAGCGCCACAGAAGACCTGCCTTCTAGAGGGTTCCATAATGATGCTCTCCACCACTGCATACTCTATTCCACACGGAATGGGTTAGCTGGCGGCCTTCGTCTTACCCTCAACGTGAATGATAATTCTGTGGCCGGTTCTTGGCGAGTTCTCCTTCGGGAGACCACGTGGTGATTGTAGTTAAAACCAAAATTGATAACAGAGGATGGCTAATGCTCAGTCAGCCAAAGCTAGTGAATGGTTGGAATTCAGACAACAAAATATGCCTCATTATGATGTTCCTAAAACAACAGAAGCTGCATCAAGTAGTGCTTTATAGTCGAGTGCTGAGAAAGGCCAGTATAGATGTCGTCTGCCTTTAATGGTCAAAATATTTATACAGAGTTTAGCTAAAATATATATTTTTTATTAAGGAAATTTTAAGTAAAATACTTTTCATACAATCGTCGTATGTTGCAAGAGTTTTGCTTGGTAGGTCGTCTTGATTTTTATTTTTGAATTTAATTTTTTTCTTTTCTTTGTCGGTTGATTTGGATACATTTGGCGTTTTTGTATTGACACTTGGTTTCACTCTCTTTGGGAAGTCGTTGTCTTTCACTTTTGTTTTCTCTTCATCTTTCTTTTTCTGATTTGGCTTTCAATTAGGCAACGAATCTCTTGAATTTTTCAACAGTGATGCTGAGACTACCCAGCAAAAAATATTATGTTTCTGGAAGCAGTAAAAAACTTTCATGCCTTCCACATGCGATCTTTTGAAGCGCTTCCGAGGATACTCAAAAAGAAGGCAGAGATCTCTTAATGTTCATAATGTTTAAATTACGAAGTTACACACTGTTTACATTGGGAAACATTTGTCGTCGAACATTTTCTTTTGCGTAAGAGTGATGAAACAGAAATATATACCACTTGTCGCTATCGCTCTTTTGCACTGAAAAATAAAGTTTTTGGGAAACAATGTTTCCCAGTCTAAATCAGCACTTACCGCCAGTCTTTTACTTAATAATTAAATGGTTTTTAAACTTAATTTCTATTTAAATAGAAAATTAATTTTTATAGATCATATTCAAATATTATAACATATCTCCAATCTTGTACATTTAAATTCGATTTAAGTTTTATAAATTACCATATGATTTTGATTGCTTGTTGTTCTTGTGGAAACAAAAAAATTGTGGCCGCTGACAATTCAACTATTGCTGCCGAGCAATTTTGGCTTTCTTTGTCTATATTCGTCTTTTTGTAATTTTGTAAGCTGTTTTTATTCTTTTAAAACATTGCAGAAACTCTTCATTATTCTTATTTCCTGAATGAAGAAAAATTCATTTTTTGGAATTTTTCTATGTTTATGTTGAACAGTTGCTTTTTTTGGGAAGTTTATGGGAAATTTGTGGTATTTTATGGTGCTACCATATTTTTGTCACAATTAAATAAGAACAAGTAAATACGACTGAAAAACAGAAGTTGTATTTCATTACAATTTAAATTTATATCAAAATTAACTAAATAAATATTTAATTACTGAGTCAAAAACTGGATGTTAGTCAGCATTTTACATTTCTTCAACACGAACTCCAAAATAAACAAAATCGTATTCAGTAGCATTGTAGCTTTCAACAATATAGGTTCTACAGAATTGTCGCTCGCATTGTTTCAAATAAACACTAACACATTTGAAAACTCAAAACCCATTTAAAGCATAGTATAAATATATAAGGTAGTTCCACTTTTTTTTCTGGCATATTATGATTTGACAAAAAAGGAGATCTGACATTTAAACTAAAAACCGTCCTACCATTCTTGCTTTACAAAATCCCCTTTTTTAAATATTAAAAAAATTAAACGCTATTATTTTCAAAAGAAAATAAGAATTGTGTTCAGAATTGTGAGTTTTTTGCGTCTATGGAAGAGCTAATTGCAATATCCGCGATGCTAGCAATTTCTGAGGAATTTTCGCCATCTATCTGATTTTACGAGATTATATTGTTCTTTACAGTTTTAGTAATTTTTTCAATACATTTAGCAATTTTTCGCGAACTTGCAATATTCTCGCGTTCTTTCGAATTTTTTATTTTTAGCAGTTTTGCGCTCTAATATATTTTAGGGCTTGTTTCCGATTTCGCAATTCGTTGCGAATTTTTGCAATGTTCGCAATAAAAGCGACTTTTTGAAAATTTTCATCTTCTATGCAGTTTTTGCGAGTCTTAAACAATATTCGAATTTGCTATTATGCCGCTGCTAGCAAGTTTTTGCGAATTTTCTCCATTTTGGTAATCCTTACGGTTTTAGCGATATTTAATGAAAATTATGGTTTGTTTAAAATTTTGCAATTTTTTGCAAATTTTCGCATTTTCACGACAAGCGTAATTTTTCCAGATTTTTCTTTCTTACGTTTTTATTACGCTTTGTAATCCTTAAAACTTTAGCAAGTTTTAGCAAATTTTCATAATTTTCGCGGTTTTTCCCGAGACATTGACTTTCGTTACATTTTTAGCGAGTGTGGCAAGGCTATATTAAATATTTACATATAAACTAGACTTCAAAAATATCCATTCTTGTCAAACAATTTTAAGTGAAACTACCTTGTCAAGGCATATTAATCACAGGTACCACCATTACTGCAAGAAATACAACACCAAAAAACACATACATTTTGTTGGTAGATACACACCATAAATGTTGTTAATGCGTATTGGGCTTACCCTTCTAATCCAGTAATTGAAGAACGAATTAATATTTAATTAATTTCAATAATATTCATGTATTTATTATATAGAAAAAATTTATAATATTTGTTACAAGAGCGATAATAGAAGAAAAACGTGATATTTTAAAGTATGTATAAAAAGGAAAAAGAAAAACGGATGTAATCAAAAGAAATACAATAAGTAATGATATTAGTGATATATAAGTAACTGATATTGAAAATGCAAATTAAAGTAATCTAACAATAAATATGTCAAATCCATTATCTGTGTGTCGCACACATTCCCCAGCAGCTAAAGTTACAACTAGTAATGCTTTGGGACAGTCATATTACTAGTTGTAAGGACACTAGTAAAAAAACGACAGTCATATTACTAGTTGTAATAAGACTAGTAACGCCACTGGTCAAAAAAGAACAATCATATTACTAGTTGTATCGAGACTAGTAACGATACTAGTCAAAAAAGGACAATCGTATTACTAGTTGTATCGAGACTAGTAACGATACTAGTCAAAAAGGGACACAATTTTCAGGTATACTATTTTATGAGGTATGAGGAATGTGTGTTCGTACCCTGGTTGAGCCAAACTTTTTTTAAGAGTTACAAAACTCTTAATAAAAAAACTAGTAAGCGCACTAGTTTACAATAACTAGGATTCCAACTGGGATATAACTGTATACAAGTGAACTAGTTGGTCTCCTGTGACAACCTAATATTAAAATCGATAGTTCGATATATGAAAAAAGGATAGATAGGCAACTAGTCTGAAGTAAAAATCAACTAGTAAAATTCCAGCTACATACCAGTTACTTTGTCTGCAGGGTCATAACCAGCAGCTAAAGTTACAACTAGTAACGCTTTGGGACAGTCATATTACTAGTTGTAATGATAGTAGTAAAAAAACGACAGTCATATTACTAGTTGTAACAAGACTAGTAACGTTACTGGTCAAAAAGAACAATCATTTTACTAGTTGTATCGAGACTAGTAACGATACTAGTCAAAAAAGGACAATTATATTACTAGTTGTATCGAGACTAGTAACGATACTAACCAAAAAGGACAACATTTTCAGGTATACGATTTTATATAAAACATATTTTTAGCTATTAAAAAAATAAGTAGAATGTGGCTCACTGGGTAGAGTACTTGCCTTAAAGTATGATGAATGTGTGTTCGTACCCCGGTTTAGCCAAAGATTCTTTAAGTTACAAAACTCTTAATAATAGTACTAGTAAGCGCACAAATTTATTATAACTAGGATTCCAACTGGGACATAACTGTATACAAATGAACTAGTTGGTCTCCTATGACAACCTAATGTTAAAATCGATAGTTCGATATATGAAAAAATTATAGATATGCAACTAGTCTGAAGCAAAAAGCAACTAGTATATTTCCAACTACATACCAGTTACTTTGTCTGCAGGGAAGCTCTCTCAAATTTACTAACACATGTACTCTGTTGATAGAAACATACCAGAAATATGTCAAAATCTATTGTCTGTGTGACGCACACATTCTTAAATTTACTAAAACATCTGTTCTCGTAGTGATACCTGTTTAATCTACATTGTACCTTGTTTTTTTATATCATGATTTAAAGTATGCTCTCTTTCCCACCTATTGGATGGAAGAGAGGAATTTATAATAAAACACGATTCGTTTTGTCTGTAGTTTAACGATGATAAAATGAGACATAATTTTAGAGTATTTTCGATGCTTCGAAAGAAGCGCTGTTTTATATCAAAAACAAGAGCTCCAAAGTGGGACATCGCGAACAAAAATCATGCATGTTCGAAGCGCTTTTCGAAGCAGTAAAAACAACGAAACTAGCTTCTCTCGCTTATAAACCTGCTTCGGCCGAAGTAGTAGTTTTTGCTGGGTAATCACAATGATTATGTGTGCATGCATGTATGCCGGTATGTCCGTCTTTCACAGTTTAGCATAATAGAAGTATTGTGCGTGTACACATGCAACAAGGCAAGAGCAGAGGAAAACCAAATGTATACGAACAATTATGGGCAAGTAGCCGATATAAAAAAGAAATTTCATTTTTTATTAAAAATATTTTGCACTTGTGTTATGCCAGCCATACACTACACAAGTTCAGTGCTCAATTCTGGCACTGCGTAAACTAAACTTGTGATACACACTATACAAGTAAACTGTGCAGTTTTTTATTTTAAAGCTACAGCGAAGAAGACAACATGTGCTAATACAGCGCCATTTTATTACTTGCTATACAAATAAAAATAAAACAAGACAAAAAATTCACTTTTTTAAATTAATTTTTCGTAGACTTCGACTTTTATGATTTTCTTGCTGTAATCGGTGCTTTCAACATGCCATAAAGCAAACGATTCTCCGTATAATTTTACAAACTTTGTCCAGAGCATATTTTCTGCGCTATTTTTTGTTTTTAACTCTTCAAAAATCGCGATACAACTGAGCGTTTGCAACATACACTACACAAGTTCACTGTACAGTTTTAGAAACTTGAGCAAATATCAAAATAGTTTTGATTTTTACTCAGTTCACTGCGTAAATAGCACAACCACCGCCATACACTAAACAAACGCACTGTACAGTGCCAGACTTGTGCAGTGAACTTGTGTAGTGTATGGTCGGCATTACTTCCAGGTAAAGGGTTTTTGAAATCTGTACATTCTCATTTTAACCCCGACCAAAAGAGAGGGATGTTATAAATTTGTAGTGTGTGTCTATAGATCTGTGTCTGGCTGCATCATCGTAGAGGTGAAACGGATGGACCCATTTTGATTCTGTTTTTTTAAGTTACTTGCTCGAATGTTCTTGGCTGTTTGAAAAAAAATCGGTCCAGCAGTTTCGAAGTTGTTACCTCTTTTCTCGCCGCACCCTCTTAAATATGTACATATGTCTGTGGTACCGTAGATCACAAACGTCTGGATCGATTTTAATTTATTTTTGTTTGTTGAAAGGTGTCTTGATCTAAAATCGTCTAACCTTTTCTTCGGGGGGTTTTAAAATTCTTAATTTAATGTTATTCACTTACTGAATTGAAAGACTACTTGAATTCTGTTAGTATCATATATATTTATTTCAAAAACATTAATTTATTTTATAAAATTTACTCAGCTTGCGGTTCCTTACGCGCCTTACCCAGATTTTGATGTTTAACAGACCATTTGGGAATACTTAGCAAGCCCGCTATTGGTATGACCATCATTAGGAGAATTGTGCCTCCACCAATTATAATTTTTTGTGCCGTTGTCATTCGAAATCTGGGTGGTGCACATACCGGATCAAGATTGCGTGAAGGAATTTTCAAATTCAAATAATTTTTGGCTTTTAAAAATGATTTATTTTGTATCAACGATAACATTTTGGTTGAAAAAAAACAAAGATATAAATTGAAGTTATAAAATTGTAAACTGCCAATTAGTTCTTTGAGTAAAAATTATTTGACAATTAAGCCAAGGCAGGGCTTGCAAGTCGAGGTAAAACTATGTAGCATGGGTACACAGAAAAAAATAAGTTTCATATTTGATAACAAAAATCCCGATATTCAAATATTTTTTTTTCAAATTTCCTGTGATAAAGAAATTCGCTATATTAATAACAAAAATCGTAAGAGTATACATATTTAAATTAATAAATAAAAATATTTGAATATAATAGGATATTCAACAATAAATTTACTTGAAATGAATAAAAATAAAAATTTTGTTAGGAAATTTTAGGCTATTTTGTTTTTGTTTTGAATTTATTTGTTATCAATCGATGATTAATTTTGATTGTACACTTTTGAATAGTTGCTTATTTTTTATTTTATATTTCTACTTATAGGCAATTCACACTACCGTGTTTATGACCATTTTAAGTGCTTACGAGCCAAACACGTTAATTTTTAGATGTTTTCCCATATAATCAATTGTCAAAAAATTTACGTGTTTCAAAATTAAACTCATTCAAAAACCAGTAAAAGGCAGGGTTCCAAGTACTTCTTGATGTATGTTCAGTCGATTTTTTGATTTTAGTGCTTATTGAACACGGTTTGTAATGGCGGAAATATATGCAAACAAAGTCGAAATTAAAAAAGGTTGTAGCATTTCTATAACAAAAAGCAGCGTATTCTGAAAATTATGATTTGTGTTGGCTTAAAAGTATTAAAAATCTCGTTTTTGCTTCAAGTTTTCAATTCAAATGGAAAAATGTACATACACATGTAAAATTCTAATTAATAGCTTCGCAAAATTAGTAATATTTAGGACACAAAAAATTTTTTTTGTTGCCGGTTTGCTACCACCTTTTATGAATTCGTCATGCTGTAAACAGAAAGTTTATAAAATTGTAGTCTGAACAACTTTGTTTAGTTTCTTAAAATATTTGCCGAAACACGTTAAACTATAGCAGTGTGAATATAGTATTACTGTTTGTTATTTTAACTTCAAACTAGTATCGAACTAAGCACCATAGGGTACTAGAGGCCAAACAGAAACTTCAAAAATCTAAGTGTGCTGTCAAAAACCTAAGTCTAAGGATGTATTAGTAGAACATTTTGTATTAGTATTGGTTTAAAATAAAAATTTCCCCACAGCACTAAAACCGCACTTGGTTGTAACAAAAAGTATTCTAAAGTACTTATATTTTTTATACATGAATTTTTAAAAGTTTATGCAATTATTGTTGTATTAATTAATGAAAATATGAATTTAGAATGCTTTTTAATAAATTCGAGCTCAAAAAATATTGATTTGCTAAACATTTTCTTGCAATTTTTCTATTTGGTACCAAAAATTTTTATCCCAAATAGGAACAAAAATACAATACTGTTCAATGAAAAATAGGGTTGAAAACTTTGATAAATTTCAACACACAAATTTCAACAAAATTAAAAATATATTTTAAAATTACAGCAAGAAGAAATATAAAATTTATATTAAAACAAATAAAAAAATTAAATAAAACTAAAAAGTGTTTGTGCGTGGAAAAATAGTTACGATTTAGTGCATTTTCAAGTGGAAAAATGATAGTCTCTCAAGTGTGTTGAAATGAAAAAATGGTGCCCTCTCATTTTTGTTGAATTCACAATATCTATATGTGTAAAGAGAGTTGTCATTATTTTTATTGACAATGCGAGAGCTTGCTATCTATGTTTATCAATGCTAAGCACCATAGATTATACGTAGATAGTCAACTAAAACTTCAAGAACCTAAGTCTGCTGTCAAAAACCTAAGTCTAAGAATGTGTTAGTAAAACATTTTGTTTTAGTATTGGTTTAAAATAAAATATTCCCCACAGCACCAAAACCATACTTAGTTGTACAAAAAGTATTTTACAAAATTTATATTTTTAAACACAAATTTTTAGTTGTTATATACAATCAATTTTGCATTAATTAATGAAAATGTGAATTTAGAATAATTTTTAATGCATTTGAGCTCAAACAATTTTGATTCGCTAAAAATTTTTTGCATTTTTTCTATTTGGCACTAAAAAAAATTTTCCCAAATAGTAAAAAAATGCAATACTCTTGAATGAAAAAACGGTTGAAAACTTTGATAAATTTCAACACACAAATGTCAACAAAATAAAAAAATATTTTAAAATTACAGCAAAAAGAAACATAAAATTTATTATATGTACTACAAATAAAAAATAAAATAGTGTTTGTGTGTGCAAAAAAATAAATTCTAAAGGCCGGGGCACATAGAATCCGTCGTACTGACATTAACGTAACGACGGAGGAGGTTGAAACAATGAGTACTTTGTTGACGGATATTAAAACAACTGTTTTTTCTTCGCATGTTTCTGCAGCTAAATTTGATTTGATTTTATTTATTTATATTATTTGTTTTTAATGTTTTATTTAATTTTTGGTGCCAAACAGCAGAAAAAACTAAATCGAAACAAAGCAAAAAACCAACTGATAGCTGTCAAAGTACTCGACGTACGTTAAAAGTTAAAAGTTGGCCAACTTTAGTACTTTGCGTTGACGGAAACGTACCGAATGTGACTAAGCCATAGCTGCCAGAAATTACGATTTTTTACGATATGGCAAAAAACGATATGACATACTGTGTTGTCATATCGTAAGGTTTTTACGATATGACAACACTGAGAAAGCCATACACTGTGAATGGCTTCCTCAGTGTTGTCATATCGTAAAAACCTTACGATATAACAACACAGTATGTCATATCGTTTTTTGCCATATCGTAAAAAATCGTCATTTCTGGCAGCTATGGACTAAAGGCCGGGGCACATAGAATCCGTCATACGTCATCCGTTGCCTTTTTCAACTGACGTTAACGGAATGACGGATAATGTTGGCACAATGAGTACTTTGTTAACGGAGAGAAAATCAGCTGTTATTTATTTATTAATTTTAATTTCTTTAATTCTTTATTTTAATTCTTATTTCTTAATTCTTAATTTCTTTATTTTTTTATAACAAAGCACCAATACTTTATACAATCGAATAAATTTTAATTTAAATTATTTTATTTTTGAGCGAAAAACAAACCCACAACAAAGAACAAATCAAACAATAGTTGTCAAAGTACTCAACGTACGTTAAAAGTTAAAAGTTGGCCAACTTTGTACTTTGCGTTGACGGAGAAGTACTGTATGTGATCAAGTTCATAAGAAAAGATGTATTTTAACTTAGCTGTCAGTTGAAAAAGGCGACGTATAACGTATGACGGATTCTATGTGTCTCGGCCTTAAGCTCATAAGAAAACATGTATTTCAACTTAGTTGTCAGTTGAAAAAGGCGACGTATAACGTACGACGGATTCTATGTGTCCCGGCCCTTAATGCATTTTCAAGTGCAAAAATTACTCTCTCTGGAGTGTTGAGCTGCCTCTCTCAGTGTGTTTGATAACAAAATATCCATAGGTGTGAAGAGAATTGTCAATTTCTTTTTTGACAGTAGCCCAGTTGACTACATGATATAAAAAAGAAGGTAGTTTCATTAAAAAATGTTTGACAAGAATGGAGATTTTTGAAGTCTAGTTTTTATGTAAATATTTAAAATAGCCTTGCTACACACGGAAAAAGGGAAAATATTCCTAGAAATTTTATGCAAGTATGTGTAGTATTAATTTTGTGATTATGTACTCGAATTTTGTGCTGATTTCAAAACAAATCGATGGAAATCTCTTAATCGTATATTGCAAAATTACAAAAATATAAAAAAAGGTTAAAAATGGAAACAATCCCTAAAATTGATTAATCTTCTATTGCGAATATGCCGAAAATTCGTGAAACTTTTTACATACGGAAACAAGTTCCAAAGTTGATTAAAATTCCTAAAACAGCCAAGAGTACCAAAAAACTCAATAAAATATTCGTTAATAATTGCTGATAATTTCACTATTATTGCATATTAAACATATATTGCGGAAATAAAGAAAACGGAAAATTCCAAAAATCCACAAAAACTTTAAAAAGTGCAAAAACTTGTAATAATGATGCCTATAACGAAAACGTCGAAAATTCGCAAAAATCGCAATATTGCCAACAAGCCCTAAAATTTATTAAAACTCGCTAAAAATTTAACGAAAGTCAATATATCGGGAAAGTCGCGAAAATTATGACTATTCGCTAAAACTTGCTAAATTTTTAAAGATTACAAAAGCGTAATAAAAACGTATGAAAGATATATCTGGAAAAATTACGCTTGTCGTGAAAATAGCGAAAAATTTTAAAATATTAAACAAGACATAATTTTGATTAAATATCGCTAAAACCGTAAAGGACACCAACAATTCGGTAAAAATCGCGAAATGGCGAAAATTCGCAAAAAATTGTTAAATTGTTAACGGCATAATACCAAATTCGAATATTTTTTTAAACTCGCAAAAACTGCAAAGAAAATGAAGTTCCAAAAAGTCGCGAACATTGCTAAAATTCGCAACAAATTGCGAAATCGGAAACAAGCCTTAATATATATTAGAACGCCAAAACTGTTAAAAATAAAAAATATAAAAAAATCCGAAAGAACGCGAAAAAATTGCTAACTGTATTACTTAAACTGCAAAGAACAACATAATCTCGTAAAATCAGATAGATCGCGAAAATGGCGAAAATTCCTCAGAAATTGCTAACATCGCGGATATTGCAATGACCTCTTCTATAGACTCCAAAACTCACTACTCTGAACACAATTCTTATTCTCTTTTGAAAATTAATAACGTTTAATTTTTTTAATATTAAAAAAAATCGGATTTTGTAAAGCAAGAATGGTAGCATGGTCTTTAGTTTAAACGTCAGATCTCCTTTCTTGTGAAATGTTACACTACCAACCATGATACAATAATATTGTATCATGCTACCAGCGTTGCCAATTTAGCATATTTAATGCTAGATCTAGCATTTTTCGAACTCATCTAGCATGAAAAAATGCTTTTAGCATATAGCATATTTTTCAGCATTTTTCCAAAAAGTATTAGCATTATTTAGCATATTTTGCGTTTGAATTTTTATGTTTCACCTTAATTTGTACCTTATTACCGGATGTACAAATATTTAAATGTGATGTTCCACATGAAAAGGGACCTTATCTTTCCAAAATCTAAATCCATTTTTGGTATTTCCTAAAAGTACACATTATTGCTAGCAAAAATTTATGTAAATAACCAGAAAATTCCAAAATATTGTTTTGAAGTTCTAGTATGGAAATCTCAAGCTTTGGAATATTGAGGTTCAAAGTTTATACATTTTTCAAACTTTTCTAAAATCTGATTCACAGTTTTCCGTATTTTTGATAACTCCCATTTATCAATCTAGTTTAAATCGATTGTAGAATGCTAAGTATATGTATTAGCGCCGTTATCAATAAAAATATTAAGTTGCAGTTAACACTAAACTCAAAATTTAAATCTTGATTAATAAAATTTCATTAACACAAAGCTGATTTACATACATATTAAATTTCAATTAAATTTAACTTGAGTTTATGTGCTTAACTGAAGAAATTATTGACATTTGAAAATAAAATAATGTTTTGTTATTATGTAAATATTTAACATAAATTTTCAAGAATAATTAACTTCAACCTTAAATTTACCCAAACGTCTGTTTTTAGTATATCTGCAAAATTTGGTCTGGGAACATAGGGGCCCTTTTTCTTTACAAAACCATATATAATCTTTCATTTTCGATACAAAAAAGTGAAAGAACAACATTGTATATACATATTTCCAAAAAATGCAACAGTGTCTTGTACCAACTTTGGTAGAAATGGTACCACTTATAAAAATAATAATGAAAATGAAGTTGAAGATGACTGGATATTTTGATATGTCTAGAATTTCGTTATTTCTTGTATTTTAGATGAAAATTGTAAACATGAAAACCCTGGTCATTGTACAAACATTCACAGCACCTTAAGAAATATTTTAAAGAAAAATGCGTTATTTTTTATAAACTAAGGGCCAGGCCACTCTGGCGTTTTTAGCACGCCGGTTTCTGCTTTTTTGAACCAATTAAGGCCTGGCCCTAAGCAACCAATTTTTTAATTGAACTTTAAAACCTTTTTGCAATGTTTTGTCTACTTTTTTATGTTAAAAACGAAATAAATTTTCTTTTATTTTAAATGCGATTGTAAAATATAATAAAATACTAACTATGTATTCACGGTGTAATCTTATACCATACTAATTACACTGTTCTGACAAATTTAAAGGATTTTTCTTTGCAATTTTGATGAAATGTTTTTTAGCATTTTTTTCAGCATATTTTAGCATTTTTTTAGTAAAACTCTACCATTTTTTCCTCATCAGGTTTTGGCAACACTGCATGCTACCAACACAAGCACATAATTAATGTCGCTCCCCAGTGAACAATTTTTATCGATATGTCCGATGTTAAAACGAATCCTAAGCGTTGAGATTTTCAATGAGTTCTGCTTTTGTAATTTGAACATTTTCCATATAAAATTTGGGCCTTAGTAGAATAGTCGGGAATTTTCTGGATTGTTTTCTGAATTGTTTAATAAGTCGTTTCTGGTAATTTTCTTAAAAAACAATTATCTTTTAGCAGAATAGTTTGACCATATTCTAAACAATTGTATATATTAGTTAACGACTTTTATTGAACAAATGTATGGGTATTAATTTTTTACAGTTTTTCATAAATTTATAGTTTTTGTGACGCTTTTCCTTGCCATTATTATGACAGGTTGTTGAAATTATAAGAAATCTGTGACCATCTTTTGTTATTTCGACAGATATCCTTTCGATATTATTTATCTCTACGACTAATTGCAATAGTTCTAAGGATTTCCTCAGATAAAGAGGTCCGCTTTTGTACCAATTACTTTTATGATATTTGTACGTTGTCTGATCGACTTCAGACTGAACTCTGACCGAATCCGACAGAAAATGTTTACTGGGTTCTTTAATGAAAAATTGTTTGACATCCGAAATTTAAAAATAAAAACTATCAGCTGTAGAACTAATTATACCTGTTAAATAAATATGTATACCTTGGTAGTTACCATAGGTAATACCAAGGTTTGCAAATAATCGAAGATTTTCATAGTCGCGACTACGTTTAGAAAACTTTCGATTAATCGCGACTAAGCATGAAAATATACATTTTCTGCGCCGACGGCTCTGCTACAATACCGACGAAGGGGGTGCTGTGAAGTGCATTAGGATATGTTAGTATTAATCGCTGCCGGTACTGTCACCTTCATCACTTTAACAGTCCAACAACAACCAACACTATAACACACCAATGCATATGAGAAAAATGCATGATGTTGTTGGCTCGCCTGCAACTAGTCTTGAACTCAAGACCTCAGGGTTTGTAGTCAAACGCGCTAACTACTCAGCCAACAGCACCTTCACTGTGTCACTATTCTCTAAAATCCCATACAAATTCGTTTTTAAGTGCACTTTCTGAATCCATGCTGTTATTTTAGTGTATGTTGTTAATGCAATTTTAATAATTAAACTGAGTAATGAAGCGTAATAAAAACTCGTAACCCTCAATACAGATGACTGCGGACACCAACAATTTAAAAAAAAATTAGTTTCTAATATTTTAAAAAAATTTTATGAATGAAATAAGAGAACCAAATGCAAATATTCTAAAACCGTTATAAATTTAATCTCGTTTTTGAAAAAAATTCAATTGCAGTATCATCCGGTATCATCCGAAACATATTTTCCCCGTTTTAGGAATTCTGGTATTTGAATACCAAAAATGGTAAATACTATTCTTCCATCCCTTAAGCCCTTATGACACTACATTTCTCTTGAATTGTTTTGCTATAGGATTGAAAGAAAGAAATAGCAAATGATAGAAAGAAACAACTATACAAAATGAAAACAAAACGTAATGGCTTCTTTAAGTGCTGCCTACTTTTTATTTATAATAAAACGACAAAAGAAAAAAAGTTTAAAAAAGAGGCGCCAAAGAGCTGAATTCGTGAATAAACCGCTAACTTGGCAACACTTTAATGTTTCAAGCTTGAAATGTCAATTTTAAGTTGAAAATTTTTAATTTTTTTTTGACAGGCCCCGATTTTTTAACGATAACAGTAGTAAAAGCTTTGACAATTTGGTATTTATCTTTATAAAGCTGAACTCTTTGCACCTGGTAAAATTTCCTAGTATATTCTATTTGCACTGTTTTCCAAAATTTGAAAAATGAAGAAAAAATTTAGTGTCATAAGACAAGTATTTCATCTACGAGTATATAAGTATAAAATTGTATTACAATCAGGCATGTTCTGTATTTCATGTGGAATTAAAATGTGTGGAATTATCAAAACATTGTTGTTGCAAATTAATATTTATAACAACAATGCTTTGATACTTCCGCACATTTTAGTTCCACATCAAATACAGAGCATACCCGAATATCTCTGTTCGTTCAAATTTTATGGGCATTCGAATATTAGACTATTCGAATAATATACTGTTATGTAAAAATAGAAGCAGTTGCACGACATATGTGAACATAGAGAACTGTTCGTTCTACTTACTTCAATAAAAAATCCAAAATTCGATAACAGTAATATCTTTAAGCCGTACCAAAATTTTTTTTAATCTGCTCAGTAGTTTTAGAGTTATCGTGGGTGAAACTTGTGCAAAAAAAAGTTTTTTTTATTAAAATTTTGATTTTAAAAATTCATAAAAAACTAAAATCAAATAAAAATTCCGTTACTTCTTCCATAAGTGTATGGGTCAATATGTTCCAAACAAAACAAGCCACATTTCATTATAATCGACCCACAAGTTTTGGTTTTATACACAATTAAGTGAGGAACTCAATTGATCAAAATCACGATTTTCATAAAATAGTAACATTTTCATTTGTGTGTGTGCGTATGAATGTTGTATGAAAATCGTATTTTTATCAATTGAGTTGCCTCAATCAAATATGGCTTGTTTTTTGGAACATATTGATTTATACACTTATGGAATATATAACGGAATTTTTTATTTGATTTTAATGTTTTATGAATTTTTAAAAATTTTAAATGAAATTTATTTGCTGATGGCTAAGCATTGTCTATATGCATTTCAGTGGTGCTTTACCAAATCGTCTGTAGACTTCAACCATATTTTAGAACAGACTTTCAAAAACCATTTGAGAATTTACAAATAAATGATTTTCAAAAATAAGCGTAGCAGGCTTTGAAACTTATACAAAACCCAGCAAATATTTTTTTATTCGATACGAATCTATTTTATTTTTTTACACCCTTGAAATTTTTATAAGAAACTTGTTTTCTGCACAAGTTCCACGATATATCTGAAACTATTGAGCATATTAAAAAACAATGTCAATACGGCTTAAAGATATTAATTACTGTTGTCGAATTTCGGATTTTTTAGTTAGCTAAATGGAACAAACAGTTCTCTAGTTATGTTAACATAGGTCGTGCAACTGTTTCTTTTTTTTACGGAATGGTATATCTGCAAAACTATAATAAATTAAAAAAACTGAGCCCAGATTTGAATTAAGCGCCCCAAATAACATAGGAAACTACTTTACGTTGATCCAGTAAAAACCTTGAATGATTGTGTTATTTACGCCGTTTAATCCTCATTTCATTTCATGATTTAATAATATTTTTGGCAAATAGTCTAACACAGAGTGTGCAAACAAACAAAACTTTTCGCAAACATTTCATGCGAAGACACAAACTTTTAAAATATTTTAAACCGTTTTGTACATGAGCAAAACCAAAACAAATAATTTTACAATGCCAAAAAAATGAAACAAAACAATATTCTGTTCCCTATCGGGAAACGTTTGTAAATGTATTTTCTTAAAACTTTTCAATTTTGTTCTTGTTATCTTCTTTTCTAGCTGCGTACATTTAAGTTAACGTACATTTTGTGTACACAAGCACAAACAGTACGAAACTAAATGGGACTATCATTCTCGTTGTTATTGTTTTGTTTTTGTTTTACACATTGGAAAATACAAAACAAAACGAAAGCAAACGTTTCGTTTAGTTTATTTTCCTACTCTGGTCTAATATTCGAATTCACATAAAATTTGAACGAACAGAGATATTGTAACAAAATTTTGAACTTAGTTTTCTAAAGCCCTTACTTGAGGTCTACACGTAACATAATATGTAAGATGAGATTGACAAATTCAATCGCAGAGAGAATTATGTTACTTGTAGACTTCAAATTAGTGTTATCTGAATGCTATAAGAATTTTTATGAGAGCGTTGTTACAAGAATTCTTATAACAACAATCTTATGAGATGAACTGTCAAAAAACACATGTACATGAAAATAGAATAGTGTGCATGTGTGAGTGTTTATTAAAATAAATGAAAAGCGATGTTTTTGATAAAATTTCTGTGTTAAATAAGTAAATAAATGTGTGTAATTGATTTATAAATTTAAATTTGTGTGAAAAATTAAAAATAAAATAACTAATTATGCAAAAGTAGTACATGTTAACTCGATGAGCATTTGCATAAAATGAAATCTTATCGGAAAAGTAAAATTACGTCTTCCCCTAGTGTGAGATTAAGAGAAAATTAGACATTTTGTTTTTAGTATTCTGCCGACGTTTTTTCTCATGTTATATCAAAGTTAATGTCTCGTGAAGACGCTGTGTTATGACAGTACATTCTTCTTGCATTGTTTTGCTATAGGATTGAAAGAAAGAAATAGCAAATGATAGAAAGATACAACTATGCAAAATGTAAGCAAAACGTAATGGCTTATTTAAGTGCTGCCTACTTTTTATTTATAATAAAACTACAAAAGAAAAAAAAGTTGAAAAATGCGGCGCTAAGTCGCTGAATTCGTGAATAAACCGCTAACTTGGCAACACTTTAATGTTTCAAGCTTGAAATGTCAATTTTAAGTTGAACATTTTAAAATTTTTTTTGACAGGCCCCCTTTTTTTATCGATTAGTAAAAGCTTTGACAATTTGGTATATATCTTAATATAGCTGAACTCTTTGCACATGGCAAAATTTCCTATTATATTTTATTTATTTATTATTATTATTTATTATTATTTACCGTGTATTATTTAAATAACTTTCGGGATATGTAGGCAACACTTAAGGCTTTAGAATATTGGTAGTTTTGTGGCGATCGTTGCTTTGCACTCTGAGGAATTTTTAAAAAAAAACTAGCAATTTTCTTTCTAAATTGGTTAACTTTGTATAGGGCTGGAGGGAGAACCATTACCTCTTTTCACCCGACTTTTCGTAAGTTTTCTTAAAAAAGGGCTAAAACGTTTGTATGTTTCAAAGGAAATTTATTTTATATTACCGAAAAAACTATACCACCTTTTTGAAAAAAACCCAAAAATTTAGTATTTATTTAAATGTTTCCTGTGTTCCGATACGTGTAACTTTTTAACGAACAAAGATATCGGCATGAAATTTTTCGCATTTGGTTCTAAATTGTATCAGAAATATCGTTTTTTTTCAAACAAATTTTCGGGCATTAGGTTGTCCACCACAACAACAAAAAATTAATTAAGGCAGCTCAAAAATAAAAAGAAAAAAAATTCGAGCGCGCTATTATCTCTGAAACTAAAAAAGATATTTCACACATGTAAGCATGTTTTTAAAGACATTTCCAAGGACTATCTATACGTAAAAAATTTTAACATTCGGACTATAAATTTTATTTTTTGGCGATTTAAAAAAAACTTATCGTCCGATGTAGCCAACTTTGGTGGTTTGCCCACGAGCCCCCCTTTATGCTAAGAAGTCGTGTTCTCTCACGTGAATTTAGAAACAGCTCAGTTATGTCTGTGTGAAGTTTTAGAACGATATCTGGAACGGATCACGAGATACCGAATTATTTGCACAAAAAAGTTTTTAAACCACTGTGCACTGCGCGTCGGAGCAGGTTACCTCTATACGTTGCTTCGTACGCAGCGTTGCCATAAATTAAAAAAAACTGCAAATTTAGAATGAAAAAACTTAAATGATTAAAAAAAAACAGCACACAAACAATCCAAAATATAGTATGTAAACTAAAGGTCTATTTAGTAAAAACGTATCGCGTAACACTAGAACGATCAGTACCGCCTAACTTAAGGTGTTAGTTATAGAAAACGTCTCAGCCGAATCAATTTCGTCAGCTGTTAGTATTGGATTGTAATGCCTTTGGCATTAGTTTGACATTTGCTACGTAAAAATCTACTTTCTGTAGATTTTCTACGTGACAAAAGCAACGATACGTTTTTAGTAAGCAGCAACGAGCTTTGTTTATGTTACAGATTTTGCCAGCTGATCCCCACGAACGCGATACGTTTTTACTAACTAGACCATGGTAGAATTATACTACAGGTAGTAGCGAAGCTACAACAACCCAACAACAGCAAAAACAACACGGCTTTTTATTGTTGTTTATGTTCGAGGTTGTCAAAAAGCACAAAAGAAAATTTGAAAAAAAATTTATATGTTCACATGTGTGTGTTTACCAGAGACTTGCGCCGAGACGGCTGAGCCGCGGCTAAGCCGAGCCGCCGACTGATTTCCACAGCCGCCGCCGATTTATCTTGCGGCTAAAATCGGCTTAATGGAAGCCGCCACCGACGATCGTTTTTCGGCTCAAAAACGGCTTAAAATAATCCGCCGATTGCTTTTTTTAATTTCCACTTCTACTTTTTTATGTTTTTTTCATAATTTTTGTTCAAGCATTATTTTAGTACTTTGCAGTCTACACCCAACTTAACATTAACTTCAAGTTAATGTTAAGTGTAGACCGCTCAAGTTAATGCTTTTTTCAGGGTATAACATAGTTGTTAGTGCAATTGTTTTAACAGCGCAGTAATAACTCCAAGTTACAACAGCATATCAAGTTAGGAACAGAATGCTCACTTTTGACAGCTAAAAGAGGCTGTTGTCATGTGTTGTGCATTTTTACATACAAAGTGCTCTTACTAAGATAATATGAAGGACATAGTCAAATTAGAAACCACATTATAAAATAAGAATTGCATTCCCTCTCATACAATCTTCGTAATGTTGTTGTATAGTGACGGGTCTAGTTAGTAGTCTATGGTTAGGTGGAGACGTAGAGTAAGATAACGAAAAATATTTTTGTATGCATTACTCACAATTTTGATCTGCTTGCCAGATCAAAATTGTGAAAAAGCTTGACATTTAGAGAAAAAAAACTTGATTTACTAAGACGCACTGCCAAAAACTATTCAAAAGAATAAATATTCATTATCCGACTTAAAAAAGGAGAAAATTATAAATTCGTTTGTATTTCTTATGTGTTCCTTCAGGGCTCTGCCATATACGATTCGAGTTGAAAATTTTTTTCTTTATTTGGATTATATTACTTACTTCCTAATGGGTCCTGTTTTTTATTTCATAAGAATTTTTATTTTTTCCCACATATATTTGGTATTTCTTTACTTTAATTTGTTTGCAAAAAAATATTGAAAACATTAAATTTCCATTAAAATTAATTCTTATCATTAATTCGGGAAATTACATTATTTTTCTTTCTTTACAAACGCATTATTAATAGGAATCGAAAATACAAACGAAGTTAATTTATGAAGATTTCCTCTTCGTCCAGTTTTTAAATTAGACCATATTTAGTCATTAGAAATATCTTTGAGAAGAAGCTCTTAATCTGTATATAATTTATTATTTTCTATAGACTCGACGAATTTCCATTGATAGTTCCCAGCAAACAGCTTTTTGCAAAAGTGAAAATTACATTTAAAAATTTGTTAGAGAAAGACTTTCATTGTAACCCAAAGCGTATTAATAGCAAGTGGCCTTATTAGTACGACAACAACTGGACTTCACCTATCTGTCATGTGAAATGCATACATAAAAAGTTTTTACTTAGTTTTT
This sequence comes from Panzeria rudis, assembly GCA_956483635.1. Classification (NCBI taxonomy): domain Eukaryota; kingdom Metazoa; phylum Arthropoda; class Insecta; order Diptera; family Tachinidae; genus Panzeria; species Panzeria rudis. Next base: position 91,072,864 of record OY101449.1, on the reverse strand, counting down.
TTACATAGAGTTTGACATTTTGGTAAAGTTCATTTACAATAATAAGGCCACCTGGTATCAATTCGCCTTGCTTTAGCCTATGTCTATACATGATAAATTTTTATCATGACAAATGTCAAACTTTATATTGAAAAATAACCTGCTTTATCTTATCTGTTTTTCCTATATAGAATTTGCCATTTATCATGATACAAATAAATCAGGTATAGACGTTTGTTTCAATATACATAAATTATAATGTATTATATATCCGAATAATTCTAGCATGATTCATGAATTAGATTCCAACGGTAAAATATATAATTGATGTTCATGCATAAAATTGCGAACAGAGAAATTAATTTTTAGCTTGACAAATAGCTTTTTAGGTTGAAACTGGACAAGCCTTAAAAAGTTTGACAATCAAGCCATTGCTTTATTTTTCATAACAATTTAAAAATTTTTGAGAGGCAAAGCAATGCTTAATTTCTATGCATTTTGTATGGTGACGAATTGGTATGAAAAAGAAAAACTAATTTAACAACAAAATGAAAATTTTTACTTTTATTAAATGTCCATGTGCATTTCCAGCCGAATTTGAGACGCCGCCGATCAAAACCTCTCGGCGCAATATATATATATATATATATATATATATATATATATATATATATATATATATATATATATATATATATATATATATATATATATATATATATATATATATATATATATATATATATATATATATATATATATATATATATATATATATATATATATATATATATATATATATATATATATATATATATATATATATATATATATATGTTACGTTCAAAATGAACCTATGAATTTGAATCCCGATTTAAATTAAAACCACAAACTTTTAATAGCAAACATCAATTTATTTTCCCCAAATTTATTGGTTTTTTTAGTGAGTTAGTTAGTTAGCTTTAAAAAATTTTGTATGATATGTAAATCAGATTACCGTTTTTAGCAATTATTATTTTTGATATATCTTACAAGAATTTTACATATTTTCATGTACTGCTTTTCAGCAATAAATTATATGTGTTTAAATGTATAATACACATATACATATGTATATATTATATGCACTAATATAGATGTAATCAATAACAAGAGTAAGTAAAGGCAAGCAAATTAGTGAGTATAAAATTTATACAGTTGGAGGAGAAATAAAAGATTTTAGTGGATACAACAGTGGCGGCGACATTCCTTCCCTCGTAAAGAGATCTGGCGACTTTACCCTCAGATTTAATGCCGACAGCTAGAATTGCTACCTTAGATACGGGCCGGTCGTAAGTGCTGTTGGCAGTTTTCACTCTGACTCTCCGAACTTAGCCGTCTTTAGCAGTTGTGGTTTCGATGATGACACCTTTTGGCCAGGTGTTTCTGGGAAGATTTTCGTCTACTAGTATTAGAATGTCTCCTACCGAAGCTGGTTTTTGTTTGTTGTACCATTTACCACGTCTTAACAAATTAGGTGAGTATTCTCTGATCCATGTCTTCCAAAAGTAATCAGCAAATTTCTGTGTTTGTCGCCAGCGATCGCGCAGATCACATTCGGAATAGATGGGTTTATATCCGGATGAAGATTCCAGAAGGAGATGATTTGGCGTCAAAGGTTCATCGTCGTGCGTATCTAGTGAAATAAACGTTAGCGGTCGTGAATTAATTATAAATTCAGCTTCCGACAGCGCGCTTCTGAAACTTTCGTCGTTAAATTTGAAGGTTGAGAACGTTGCTTTCAGAACAGTTTTCACAGATTTCACCATCCGTTCCGAGGCACCGCCCATATGTGGCGCGGCAGGTGGGTTAAATGTCCACTTGATCTCATCAAATTTGTTGACTAGTTCAGTTAGATTTAAACGTTGTTGTTCTTCTTTACACACATGGGATGTGGCCTTAAAATTTGTGCCGTTGTCTGTAAATATTTCTCTTGGCATACCTCTACGATGTATAAAGTTCGCGATGCACATTATGCAGGAGCTTGTATCCAGGCTGTATGCAATTTTAATGTGCACCGCTCGAAGTGTCAGGCACGTGAAGACTACGCCCCATCTCTTTTCTTTATGTCTGCCGACGACTACTAGGTACGGGCCGAAAAAATCGATGCCCACAAATGTGAAGGGGCGCTCGAAACAGGCCAGTCTAGCTTTTGGTAGTGAGGCCATTTGCGGAATCTGGGGTGAGCTTGAATTATTTCGGCAATGTTGACATTCTTTGCGTACTGCTTTGTAGAGCACACGTAGACGTGAGATGTAAAATTTTTACCGAATGTAGCTTATAATCGTTTCATGGAAGCAGTGATGATATTCTTTATGGTAGTAACGTACAATAAGGAATGTAATATGGTGCTTATTTGGCAAAATAATCGGGCGATTGTAGTTTAGTGATTGCGCTCTACCCTCGGCCCGGAGTAACGAGTCATCGTCAATGTAAGGATTAAGTTGTTTTATTTTACTATGTTTACTTACGTTTTTATTACGCCTTATGTCTGCGATTTCTTCTTGGAACTCGCTGAGTTGGGCGTATTTGTATAAAATATTTCTTGACCTTTGAGGCATCTCGAAGGTGATTTCATCTGGGGGCGCTTTTCTGCTTGCTTTGGATCTGACTCGTTCGATATAAAGCATGAACGCCTCCAGTTTGAAAAGTAGTCAAAATTTACTTGCTCTGCTTGGCGGATGTGAAACACTGTATGACGAAGTTCACACTCTTCGTTTAGCTCTATAATACTGGAACATGTAGGCCATTCGTCTTTTTCGTATTTTAAAAATTCTGGTCCGTTGAACCATTGGGTCGAATTGGCTTTTGACACTTTAGTGGCTGCATCTGCCGGGTTATGTTTTGATGGTACCCACTTCCACTGAGTTAGATCAGTGGTTTCAAGAATTTCGCCTACGCGATGCATCACGAACGGCTTGAATTTTCGGGGATCCATAGCCAGCCAGCTTAACACAGTTTTCGAATCCGTCCACCAGTAGCATTGGGAGAATTTTAGTCGACTACCATTAAATATTTTTGTTTCTAATCTTACGCCCGCCACAGCCGGCTGGAGTTCCATCCTTGGTATGGACACAGACTTTAGCGGTGCGACTTTACATTTTGCTGCTATTATTGATACGTTTACCTCAGATTTGTATTGGACCCGTAGATAACATACAGCTGCGTATGCATATTCACCGGCATCGACAAATGTATGCAGTTTTCAAAAGTGGTGAATAGCAGCGCGGAATGGTTACTTCAGATATTTCTGGCAGTGTAAGTGTACACTGGCGCCATTTGTTACACAGATCTTCGGGCAGCTCGTCATCCCATTTGATTTGGGAACGCCAAATTTCTTGTAAAAGTATTTTTAAGCTAATTGTAAAAATTGAAACAAATCCCAGTGGATCAAATATGCTCATCAAAACTTGTAATACCTCCCTCTTAGTTGGGTTAAGTTTACCATCGCATACGTCCCTATGTAGTCTCGCAAACCTGAAGATATACTTAAAAACATCATGAGTAGGGTCCCAATACATACGCAATATTTTCTCCACTGAACACAGATTATGCACTGCTCGTTTTTTCGTACTATCGCCGCATATATTATTTTGTAGTGGTATACAATTGGTTGACCAATTATGCATTGTAAAGCCGGCTGCTGCGTGTATAGTTTTTACGTTGGCGACAAGCGCCGCTGCTTCTTCTTCTGTGTCTACACTATCAATAAAGTCGTCCATGTAGTGGTAGAATTGAATGGCAGCGAACCCGTCTGCGTTTTTATTACGGATGAAATGAGCTATGCATGGGGCGCAGGATATACCAAATGTTAAAGCACGCATAACGTATACACTCGGCTGATTTTGTGTGTCATCGTTGTTGAACCATAGGAATCGTTGTACATGCATATCTTCCTCGCGCACGTTGATACGGTGGAACATTTCGGAAATATCTCCGCATACAGCTATTGCTCCAGCACGAAACTCAATCAGTATGTCGAAAAGTGGTCGTAGCATATCCGGTCCACTCATAAGAAAATCGTTCAGCGATACGCCATTAGCTTTGGATGCTGCGTACCAAACTAAACGCACCTTTTCAGGTTTATTCGGATTCCGAGCTATAAAAATGGACAAATACCAAACGCGATTGGGACACAATTTAATTTCTTCACTGGATAACCTTTTTGCGTAGCCTTTAGCGACCAGCTTATTGATCTCGTTCTGCATCGTTGTCTCAAGATTTTTGTCTCTCGTGAATTTCTTTTTTAAGCACTGCAGCCTGTGTAACGCGGCGTTGTAGCTGTCAGGTAACTGGGAGTTTTCGCTCTTCCACAATAAACGGATTTCATACTGATCTTGTTTCTTTTGACACGTACCTTCTAGCATATTTAAAACTCTCATATCATCAGCTGATAATAATTTCTTTTCTGGTGATGCTTCGATTGACAAATAGTTTTTTATTTGTTCGTGTAGTTCCTGATACTGTTTTTCACAGTCACATGTATGTACGTTTGAGAATGCCATCGTCGCACTTTGAGATGATGAGCCTTGCAACGTCCATCCCAAGCGAGTTTTTGAGGCTGATTCCAGTTTCCTTCTCGAATTTTCAGTGGAACTGCTAACTTCCAGTTATTTACGCCGATTAAAATTTTTGGTCTTGCGTTGCGATACGATTTTATTGGAATGCCCCTCAAAAATGGATTTTTGTTTATTAATTTATCAGCATTTAACGATTGCACTGGCAAGCCCAAATGTTTGACTGTGTGAACATCTTTGAGTAAAAATTCGCTTTTGTTTTCAATATCTGATATCATAACAGAGAACTTAACAGATTCTTCTTCATCACGTGTCGTTTCGCCCGTCCACCTTAGCGTTAATGGTTCCTTTTTACCTTCCAAATTGAGGCTTTCAAACAGATCTTGTTCCATCAATGTCACCGAAGAGCCTTCGTCCAAAAACGCGAACGTCTCTAATACTTTTGATTTAGAGTGTAAACATACAGGTACGAACCTGAAAAGTGGCTTTATATAATCTTGTATACCTTCGTGGGAGTTGACTGTATTTTGAGGCTTGGTTGCAACATTACTGGCACGCCGTTCGATATTTCGATTGTCGGCTGCGTATTTATGCATTAATGGGTGGTGCTTAGCTGTGCAAGTATTTGTGCCACAGATTTTACTGACAAAACATTTTCGACGGTGTCCATTTAAACATGTACGGCAAAGTTTTTTCTCGTTCACTATGGACCACTTGTGATCTAAAGGTGCGGCTTTAAAATTTTCACAATTTTGAATTTTATGAGTATCACTATTACAGAAAACGCACATTGTATTAGCCACTCTAATTTTTGTATAATTAGTTTCTTTTGTATCTGTGTGAATTGATGCATTACGTTTACTAGTAGAAGGTGATACCACTTGACTGGCCGCGATGGCAATACCGTAAATCCAGTTGCTAAAATCTTTGATGATGGGAATTTTGTTGTCCTTTGGGTGCATTGCCCAGTTTAGTTTTTGGTTATTTGGCAACTTCTCCGCCAACTCTTTGACTAACATTGGATTATTTAAGTGCTGCCCCATTGAACAAGCCTCCATTGTGGAGCAGAGATTTCTTATCATGATGGCGTATTCTATAAGATTCTCTAATTTTTCTTTTGGTGGCGGAAACTTACGCGCCTTTTCGATTGAGCTTTCAATAATATACTCTGGCCTGCCGTAGCACATTTCAAGTGTTTGCAAAATTTCGCTCACCATTGAAGGTAGCAGCAACTTGCTTTTTACTAAATCTCTGGCCTTCCCGCGCAGACAAGACTGCAAACGCATAAGATTTTCCGCATCTGAATAACCAGCGATTTCAGTACTATTTCTAAAACTACTTAGAAATAGAGGCCAGTCCTCAGGATTGCCGTCAAATGGTGGAAGATCTTTTGGAATTACTTGTCTTGCTGCTAGTTGTAATGTTGTTGGTTGATTTGGCATAGTATTAAATGAAAGGCTGTCGTTGCAATTAGTGCCACCTACGGCTTCTGACAAAATTTTATATTTCTTCTCTAAATACTGTTTTTGTATTTCTTTCTCTTCTTCTAACATTCGGAGTTGCAAATCACGTTGTTTTGACAATCTGTCATTAGTTTGTATTTGTGTGGCATTATTAGGTGCAGCATTATGTGGCATCACGAAAGACGAAGAATGAGCTTGTAAATGGGAATTAGACCAAGTCGTTCTTGAGACCTGGTGGACAGTACTTACGTTAAATGTAGGATATCTGCTAGTATTTACAGATGTTGCTGGAGCTGGCTCCTGTTCTGTCAACGTAGTAATGCAGTTGATGTTCTCACGCTGTTGGTCTGGTGCAAGATTGCCCGAGGGTGGTGTTGTTTTGTTACCGTGCTGCTCCTGTACTCGCGTAGTTTTAATTCCTGCTAATTGTTGGTGACCACAAGAGTCACAATTCCAACTGATGTCAGCTACGTTGCTATTAACGCCTACGCACTCGAAGTGGAACCAATTATCGCACGTGTCGCACTGTACCATCCTTTCGGTATCCGCCGAAGAGCATTTTTTGCAATTATTTTTTTGCATTACGTACGCGTATTTTATTTTTATTTATAAAATTTTTTAAAGATTTTGTTACGTTCAAAATGAACCTATGAATTTGAATCCCGATTTAAATTAAAAACACAAACTTTTAATAGCAAACATCAATTTATTTTCCCCAAACTTATTGGTTTTTTTAGTGAGTTAGTTAGTTAGCTTTAAAAAATTTTTTATGATCGCGTGATCGGTTTAAATCACGTTTTTAGCAATTATTATTTTTGTTATATCTTACAAGAATTTTACATATTTTCATGTACTGCTATTCAGCAATAAATTATATGTGTTTAAATGTATAATACACATATACATATGTATATATTATATGCACTAATATAGATGTAATCAATAACAAGAGTAAGTAAAGGCAAGCAAATTAGTGAGTATAAAATTTATACAGTTTGAGGAAAAATAAAAGATTTTAGTGGATACAACAGTGGCGGGGACAATTATATATATATATATATATATATATATATATATATATGTATGTATGTATATATATATATATATATATATATATATATATATATATATATATATATGTATATATATATATATATATATATATATATATATATATATATATATATATATATATATAATATATATATATATATATATATATATATATATATATATATATATATATATATATATATATATATATATATATATATATATATATATATATATATATATATATATATATATATATATATATATATATATATATATATATATATATATATATATATATATATATATATATATATATATATATATATATATATATATATATATATATATATAAACCAATATATATAGATATATATATATATATATATATATATATATATATATATATATATATATATATATATATATATATATATATATATATATATATATATATATATATATATATATATATATATATATATATATATATATATATATATATATATATATATATATATATATATATATATATATATATATATATATATATATATATACATACTTATAAATCTTATAACATTGCATCTCAATTCATCTAGTTTGCAGCCTTCCATTTTTGAATTTGGTATTTTTGAAAATATGTAGTATATATTTTCCTTTTCATAATTAAAATTTCATTTTTTATTAAATTATTTTAGAATAAATTTTTTTATTTAAAATGACATGTATCCGTATATCATATTTTAGTCACAATGTATATAACTGGTAGATCAACGTTACGTAAAATTTCATTACCTAGCTATGACTTGCCAGTGATGTCAAACCTAGGTCATGTGTTCACTGGGTTGTCGCATTAAAAAAGTAAAATTATTGCTTTAAAAATTGGAATTAATATAAAAAATTTGAGAGCAAAAAATAAAAATATGAAAACTGCAAAATCTGCACAATTTGTAGAAAAGCTGGGTTTTTTAGCAAAAAACTGCAAAACTGCTCAATGTTTAGAAAAACTGCAAAATACAGATAAACCTGCACATTTGGCAACGCTGTTCGTATGCCACGTGTGCATTAAGCTTTAACAGAGTGTGCAAACAAACAAAACTTTTCGCAAACATTTCATGCCAAGACACAAACTTTTAAAATATTTTTAATCGTTTCCTACATGAGCAAAACCAAAACAAATACTTTTACAATGCTAAAAAAAAATTAATCAAAACAATTGGCTTTTCATTCATCTGCATGCTTTAATATCGCGTTTCAATCGTACAACAACAACACAAAAGCAGAAATGTATTTCCTTGAATGCTTCATTGTATTTAGCATAAATACACTAACACATTCTCTACTATGGTGAGCAAATCAATCGGGAAACGTTTGCAATGTATTTTCTTAAAACTTTTCAATTTTGTTCATGTTATTTTCTTTTCTAGCTGCGTACATTTAAGTTAACGTACATTTTGTGTACACAAGCACAAACAGTACGAAACTAAATGGGACTATCATTCTCGTTGTTTTGTTTTTGTTTTACACATTGGAAAATACAAAACAAAACGAAAGCAAACGTTTCGTTTAGTTTATTTTCCTACTCTGAGCTTTAATGCCACAATGAAATCATCAAAACTTTGTTAAGATTTTTTAAGTTAATCTTTTTCTTCTTTGCTGATGAGACTCATCAAAACAATAATTAACTTGCTAATTAACAGTTATATATAAAATGAATTATAAGAGACATTAGCAGATACAACATAATGTTTTTGGCTAGTTTTTTTAACATCCCTGCAAAAATCGTGACTAGTCCATACATGCGTGTAAGGACTACTCCATAATGGATCAGGACTAGTCCCAAACTACCCCAAACGTATGCATTAGACGTGGTCCATTTAACATTGCGATGTCCTAGGACTGGACCACGTGGTCCAGCTTTGCATTACATCGGACTAACCCAAAAATTAGCCCATGTAACTACTCCATGGAGCACCTACAGGGGCTAGTTTTGAAACTACTCTATGTCACAACTCCATGGTTCATAAATAAAAAACTAGTTTTCATTTTCACTTTGTAGTCTACGTAAATGATTTTCCCTCTGCTTTAATAAGTCTCCTTTTATGATGGGAGCTACACTGAATTTTTGATTTCTTTTAAACAAAACTAACTTTTATTTATTTTTCGCTTTTACCAAAAAAATTAACTTTTAATTACAAACATTCATTATAACCACAAATAAACTTTTGTAGCATCAGTGCTACCATATTGCTGGTAATTGATGATATTGTTACGTTTTTAGTCCTTTACATAAAAACGGTTTTATTATTTTCACAGGATTCGTTGAATTGCAATAAAATAAAACACGGATATTTATTTTACAAATAAATTCTCAGTAACACTTTATTTATTACTTTAAAAACACGTACAACTAAACGCGATGTACACACTAACTATTCTTGGCGATGTTTACTCGTCTAAGTTTAGAAACACACTTCTTCATGTCGTCTGGCAGCCTCCCCTTATATAGTAAATTATAAAACCTTCTGGTAACTTCGCTAACTTTCTGGAATGTAGTTGTCTCTTTTTATCTTTAAGTATACGGCATGATCATTTGGTCTTGCTATAGTGTAGTGTATGTGCGTGTGTAGATGCATGAGATTTTTCTTCTGTTTGTTTATCTTCGCACACACACATACTCTAATGTTCGCAACTTAAGCAAATTATGCTGTCATCAAGTCTACATCTCTTGCAGTTTAAGTTTAATGTCACTGTTTGTAATTGCGATTAAGCAGTCTCGAATAGTCTTGAAAGTTCTGGCTACCGTTTCCTGAAGATTCCGGAAACTTCCATTTTCCGTTATTTTGAATTCTATTGGCAGTTGTCGAGTGATGCCAAGTTTAATTGTGGTACTTGGTTGCCAGGTTTTGATTTTATTACAGTGATTTAGGGGTATAAAGCAGATAATGATCGGGTTGTCAGTTTGTGTCGTTACATTTGAATCTGCATTTTCATTTCGTAACACTGCCGCCCTCTTAAGCCTGTTCGTCCCGAATAGGCACACAATCACCTTTTCCATAGTGCGCCAGTGGTTCAAACTTAATTTTTGTCTTCCGTCCAATGTACTGCTCTATCATGTGTACGACGTCATTCATCCTTTCGATGATACCACGGATCTCTGCTTCCAACTTGTAGTTATCCCATGACAGTCTCTTTTCCGTGCTATAAGCGTGTGTACCACATCCACTGGGTACTGCTCGATTATAATTATTAACTGAGTACAGGTGACTATTTCTGTTGTAATCTGTTCCTTTGCCGGTAGATGAACTAAAGACTTCTTTACTTGTACCGGGCGAAGTGTAGCTGTTACTACTTCCTTTACGCGCAGATCTTGCAGAGGCTGGAGTGGCATCAAATCTCATCGGAGAGCGTGTATCGTCATACCCTGGGCCTTTATTACCTTTACGTTCATTAATACTGCACTCATTGGCACCACGTTGTCTTATACCTTTTATGAAACCATCACGCGCCGCAGAAATTTGCATTTGTTGACGTTTAATTTCTCGAAGCTCTATTTCTAGCTTCTCACGCTCTAAGTTTTGGCGCTCCCGTTCCAAGCGTAATGATTCAGCCTCTCGTTGCAAACGTTTTCGTTCCACAGCCAATTTCGTACGCTCCTCAGCTAGTCGGGCTTCCCTCAGGCGCAGACGCTCTCTTATTTCTTTATGCCGTCTGTCTTCGTTACGTGCTTCAGGTTGATGACACTGCTCCTGTTGTCGCTCTTGATAACAGCCATCACAACGAGACTTTTGATGACTCTTCCATTTATTATTCCATGATGGCGAGACAGATTTTGTTTGCTTTCTTGTTGCGTTGCAGTTGCGCTGGATATGGCCTTTCTCTCCGCAGCTATAGCATTTTATTCGCACTTTGTTTTTATTTAAAGCCAATGCTTGTACTACTGCCTCTTTGATGTCCTTTTCCCAATTAGCTTCTTTCTCGGTAATCACCTCCAGATTTCGGACCATATACGCTTGCGGCTTAGAAATTATCCTTGCGGTCTCCTGTGCTAAAGCATATGCCACAGTTTCTATAAAAGTAGGTTTCGGTGTCGCATATACTGCATACCTCACGTCAGGATCACTAATGCCACGCAATAAGGAATCAATTTTCAGCTGCTCTATCAATGGGTGATTTTCGCCAGGATAAGATAGTTGCACCAACCGCTCGATTTCCATTGCGAAATCTTGTAGGGACTCATTGGGCTTCTGTCCTCTACATCGCAATTCCATACGGTATATATCTCGCTTATGTTCGCCACCATATTTCCGCTGCAGTGCCGCCATTATGTCATCAAAATTATTTCTGCAGCTCCCTGGTACGGTTTCAAGTACTTCTGCTGCGGCTCCTTTTAAGGCCAAAATCAGCTCTATGGCCTTTTCTTCACTGTTCCAACCATTTTTGCTGGCAACTGTTTCGAACTGGAACTTGAAGATGTTCAAAGGTGCGCTGCCATCGAAACAAGGCGTCTTTACTCTGCTGGAAGCCTCTGGAATAACTCTCACTGGCCCTCCTTGACACTGAAGATTAACAATTTTTGCTTCCAGTTCATGTAATTTCTCGTCCACATCTTTTACATGCACTTCGACGCCGCTAATTTCTAGGCTATGGAGTTTATTCTCTAGTTCTGAGAGTTTCTCGTCAAATTTGCTGACTTGTACCTCAATGCCATCCACTCTTCTATTTATGGCCTCCGAAATTTCCACTAGCTTCTCATTTGTGGCCTTAGATGTTTCCTGAACTTCAGCCTTAACTTCAGCTAGCAGTCGCTCGTTAGCTCTCGATGTTTCTTGAAATTCATCCTTGACTCCAGCCAGCATTCTCTCATTGTTCACTCTAGATGTTTCTTTAACTTCTTGCACATCAGTTTTCACTTCTTGAAATTTTTCCATCATAGCGGCGAACATTGTACTTAAATCCATGTTGCTTGTCGTGGCACGAGTACACACCTCTATTTCCTCTTTATCCTCAAATTCGTATGTCCCGATGTCGATGCCACGCTGCTTGAACTCATCTATCAGCCTCTTCTGAAGTTCCACTTTATTGCCTGTTGTTGGCAGTTCCAGCTTACTCAGCTCTTTTTTTAGCTGCTCAACTTTTAGCTCTTCAAACTTCATGGCTTCTATTTTTTTTTTAATGTCCTTTTGTAATTTTTATTTTAATTAATAATGTTTTTTTTTTTTTTTTTTTATTAATGTCCTTTTTATTATTATTAATGTCCTTTTTATTAATTAATAATGTCCTTTTTTTTTTTTTTATTAATTAATAATGTCCTTTTTATTTTATTTTGCAATTTTACTTCTGACACCAATTGTTACGTTTTTAGTCCTTTACATAAAAACGGTTTTATTATTTTCACAGGATTCGTTGAATTGCAATAAAATAAAACACGGATATTTATTTTACAAATAAATTCTCAGTAACACTTTATTTATTACTTTAAAAACACGTACAACTAAACGCGATGTACACACTAACTATTCTTGGCGATGTTTACTCGTCTAAGTTTAGAAACACACTTCTTCATGTCGTCTGGCAGCCTCCCCTTATATAGTAAATTATAAAACCTTCTGGTAACTTCGCTAACTTTCTGGAATGTAGTTGTCTCTTTTTATCTTTAAGTATACGGCATGATCATTTGGTCTTGCTATAGTGTAGTGTATGTGCGTGTGTAGATGCATGAGATTTTTCTTCTGTTTGTTTATCTTCGCACACACACATACTCTAATGTTCGCAACTTAAGCAAATTATGCTGTCATCAAGTCTACATCTCTTGCAGTTTAAGTTTAATGTCACTGTTTGTAATTGCGATTAAGCAGTCTCGAATAGTCTTGAAAGTTCTGGCTACCGTTTCCTGAAGATTCCGGAAACTTCCATTTTCCGTTATTTTGAATTCTATTGGCAGTTGTCGAGTGATGCCAAGTTTAATTGTGGTACTTGGTTGCCAGGTTTTGATTTTATTACAGTGATTTAGGGGTATAAAGCAGATAATGATCGGGTTGTCAGTTTGTGTCGTTACATTTGAATCTGCATTTTCATTTCGTAACACTATTATGAAATAATATTATTGGCAACACTATATTTCGTGCTAATACACGAACATTTGTTTGAAAGTGGTCCATAGCTGCATTACATAGGACCATGCTGTAACTAGTCCATATCAGTTAAAATGGACCAATAATTTTTGCAGGGATATTTTTTTTGCATATTCATGTTAATTAAATGAAAAAAGTAGCCAGAGAGTGACCACTGCAGCTGGCAACCGATCAATTACCACATGAAGATGTAATAAAAGGTCTGTTCATTTACTTTCCTAGCAGAAACTAGCAACGAGAGAGTAAAGCAGAAATTTTGTAAAATTACTCTCCCAGATATGAAAAAGTAAATGAACGCTTTACTAGCAAAAATTTGCAATTAACACAATAAACAGTATGTATACCCAAAAAACTTTACATTACCTGTTAGTACTTTGTATGAAAAGTTAGACATATCGTAAAAAATATATGAAAATTTTATCATTTTAAGGTACATGAACACCGCTTAGGATAAAAAAGTGTTTCCTTTTAACTGTCCGTAAATAAAGCTTTGTGTGTAAAGTATTTAAATAGCAGAAATAAAAATACAACTGCTTATACATAAGGACTTTTTAGTTAAAATATCTGTAAACAGTAGAAATAAAGTTAATTTCAATGTAATTGCGGAATTTTTTTATTAATTTGGTTGAATTTGTTCTTTGCAGGAACTTGCCAGGTTTTCTTCTTATATTTGACTCACATAATATTTCGAGTGTAACCTTTATGATGTAGCTTTAAGGTGGACAATTTTCCGCCACGCAATTCAAGCGTTTTAAACTCTTTTAACGGCCACTACTGCAGTCAAATTAAAGAAAAATATCCAAACTTACCGTATTTAATATTTTTGACTTCTTAAAATGTATTAATTTCATAATAATTCATTAAAATTAGAAAAAGTTAACTTTTTCATGAACTTTCCAAACATTTATTTTGTAAACAGAAGATGTAAACAGCTGTTTGGCTAATTCCAGATAGTAAACATTTTACTAGCAAAAGCTTGCAAAAATTTTTTTTCTCTCAACTTTTTATGCTCTTTTTCACTCTCTCGTTGTTAGTTTTTCGAGTACGTGAACCATAAGGTATATAGAGGCCAAACAGAAACTTCAAAAACCTAAATGTGCTGTCAAAAACCTAAGTCTAAGAATGCATTAGTAGAACATTTTGTATCAGTATTGGTTTAAAATAAAAAACTCCCCACAGCACTAAAACGCACTTAGTTTCAATAAAAAGTATTCTAAATCATTAATATTTTTATACATGAATTTTTAGCAGTTTATACAATTATTGTTGTAGTAATTAATAAAAAATATGATTTAAGAATGCTTTTTAGTACATCCGAGTTGAAAAAATATTGATTTGCTAAACATTTTTTTTGCAATTTTTGTATTTGGTACTAAAAATGTTTATCCCAAATAGGAACAAAAATGCAACTGTTTAATGAAAAAAATAATTGAACTCATCACTACAATTCAACAAACAAATGTCAAATAAATTAAACAATTATTTTAAAAATATAATAAATAGAAACACGAAATTTGTGTAAAATAGTGAAAAAAAATAATTGAAACTGTAAAGTGATTGTGCGTGTGAAAAAAGTGCAAATTAAGGGATATTCAAGTGGAAAATTTATGCACTTTTATGTTTTATTGCATTTTGTTTACTATAAAATCTTCAATTTATTAAAAACCGCCAAAAAGAAAACATCTTACGAATACAAATGTATGTGCATACAAGTTGCAGACATGCAAAGAGTTTATTAAACATTTGATGACCAAAAATACATTTTCATAAACAACACCTCTCACTTCCATGAAAATTAATGATGGACTTAACTTTTTCATTGGATATTATTACGTTTAATTTTTAATCCCACGCAGATATTAAATTATAGCACATGCGCGTAGAGCAGCAAAGCAATTAACCATGCAACAGTTGGAGATACATATTGCGTAAAAGCAAAAAAATTACATACGAAATTCCCCATAAAATGATTTGTTGTCATCTGGACAGAATTATGTCACCCTTATAAGTTTTTAATGGGAAATAAATAGTCATGTGAAGATGATTTTTAGTTAATGTGGGACAATTACTTAAAGTTTTTGATTAGGCTTGAGTATTGCATGTACTTGAAATTTAATTATAACATAAGATGATCCTGATGAAAAGAGATCTTAATTTACCAGCAAGAATTTTCAGTAGAGCCAAAACAAGATGTTTGCGCAAAATTTTGTAGATTTTGAGATTATGGTTGGTCTTTACAAGTGGAATTATCCTTAGGTTTTTTGACTATACAAAATCCTCTAGCTAATATCGTATTGAGTATTTTCGAATAAAAAACCCTCTATCTTTCACAAAACATCCAATAATTCTAAACTTTAAAAATAAATTACACACAAGATTAAGCCCTGGCTTTTAAAATATATTATAGAACAAAGATTTTAAAATTACTTATCAAAAAACGAAGTAGAGTTTTTATGCTCTACTGAAAAGTTGTGATTTTTACTATAGTGGCTTTTGAATATAAGCCGTCGTCGATTTGTGTCATGAAGCTGAGCTAGAAATATGTACGTACTCAAGGAGCGATATTATAGGTATTAAGAACACATTCAGCCATGTCACAGAATACCATTCCGATCGGAAGTGGTTTCAATTCCGTATGTTCTTTCTTCAGAAAACGAAAAACGAAAATTTTCTTCGGAATCAAACCTCTTTTAAATTTCAAAGTGGAATTGAAAAACACTTTTCTACAGACTTCATTTGCAGAAAATACTTTTAGGAGCGTCAAATAAATATTTGGCCATGAGCTTTCCGTGTTAATAAAAAGCTTAATGTGAGCTAAAAACAAGAATAAACAAACGCCTCAAGGTATACAAACTTTATCATTGTAAAAACGAAATACAAAATAAACGGAATCTAAAGCACCACAAATTTACTTTTTCGGAATGATTACTACGGAATATCAAAACCAATCCGAACGGAATCTGTGACATGACTGATTATCACTTTTTTACCAAAAGCTGTGCGGTGAAATTTTATCAAGATTTAATATTAGCGACAAAAGGCTGAGTGTATTAAGGCATTTAGATCCGGTTTTTATAAATTAACATTACTAAGAAATAAATTATCAAATAGACTGAAAATGGACAATTGTCAGTCCACGCTATCCGATTTAAATTTGTTCCACACTGACTAGGAAGATTGGATTTCAAGCGACGGTGCATATCATTCTAAACGTACATTTTGTGTTTTTTTTTGCTTACCAATGTAACTAATAGTAGTATGAGAAGGAAGGATTCACATTACAGTTTTCACCTCATTCAATGGATCCTGATATAAAATTATATTCTTCGATTTCTATTGCCTTTGCACCACAAAAAATGAATATAGGGTTTTAAATAGGATATTTATTTAATCGGTCATCTGCTTTAATCGGTTAATCGCTCGATTAGTTAATCGATGTTTTGGCTTAATCGGTTAATTGCGGTATTAATTGGTTAACCGATTCATAAAGCTTTTTCAATAATCAAGCAATTTCAACAAATAAAAATTCATAAATTATTTATTATTTTGAATTTATTAGTAAAAACAAAACAATAACATAACAATAACGTAAGAATTCTTAAACTAAATAAATCAAAGACAATTCATAAATATGTATTAATTAAAAAATTTACAAGTTTATTAAATCATTTTATTAGTTATTTCAATAGTTTAAGGCAATCTTGCGGAAAAATAATTTGGTTTAAATGTTTAGGATTTAAGTGATTATTTTCTTTAGTTAGCATAAAACTTGGATAAATCCTTTCACTTACTCATTTAAACAAAAAAAAAAAAAAAAACATTTTTGATAATCGGTTCACAAATGCCAGAATTAAGCATGCGGGCGAGCAAATTTTCCCACCGATTTTCATAAAAAATAAATAAAATTATGGAACTAAGCCGCAACCAAACCCTTTCAAACCAAAAAAAAATTTTTAAAATCGGTTGACAAATGACAGAGTTATGCGTGGAGAACCAAACTTACCGTAAAAAATTATGGGACCAAACTGCAAGCAAACCCTTTCAAATAAAATAAGTTTTGAAAATCGGTTCACAAATGACATAGTTTAAGCAGGAGGGTGCAAATTTTCCCATCGATTTTGGAAAATATACATATTACAGCATAAAACTGTAGGCAAAGTCTTTCAAGCAAACAAAATTTTGAAAATCAGTTCACATATGACAGCGTTAACCATGGTTGGAGCGAATTTCTCCATCAATTTTGAAAAAAAAATTATGGGAATAAACTTAAGGCAAACCATTTTAACCAAAAAAATTTTTTTTTTTTAAATCTGTTCACAAATGAAAGAGCTCAGCATTGTGGATGGGGGGGCAATGTAAGCACCGATTTTCGAAAAAAAATTGTGGGACTAAGCAAACCCTTTCAAACAAAAAAAAAAAAGAATTTTAAAAATTGGTTGACAATTGACAGCGTTAAGGAATGGAGGGGGCATAGTCCCCACCGATTTTGGAAAAAATTATGGAACCTAACTGAAAGCAAACCCTTTCAAACTATAAAAGAATTTTAAAAATCGGTTGACAAATGACAGAGTTTTGCGTGGGGGACCGAAATTCCCCCTCTACCCTCCCACATTTTTCAAAAAAATTATAGGACTAAACTGCAAGCAAAACCTTTCAAACAAAAAAAGAGGTTTGAAAATCGGTTCACAAGTAACATATTTAAGCATTTGGGAGAGTAGCGAATTTCACCACCGATTTTCGAAAAAAAATTATGGGACTAAGCCGCAAGCAAACCATTTCAAAGCAAAAATAAAAAAAAAACGGTTGACAAATGCCAGAGTTATGCGTGGGGAACCGAAATTCCCCCTCCCACGTTTTTCGAAAAAAATTATGGGACCAAACTGCAAGCAAAACCTTTCAAACAAAATAATTTTAAAAATCGGTTCACAAATAACAAAGTTACGTATTTGGCAGGGGCGGGGGGGTCAAATATCCCCACCCATTTTGGAAAAAATTATGGGACTTAACTGCAAGCAACCCCTTTCAAACCAATAAATTATTTTGAAAACCGGCTGACAAATGACAGAGTTATGCGTAGGGGGAAGTTTTGACCAATTTTATCCCCTTCCGGTCCAAATTTTGGGAAACAAATATAGACTATATTAATTGGGGGCCAAATATCTATCTGTGTACCTAATTTCATTTAAATCGGTTCAGTCGCTTAGGCGTGATGGCGTAACAAAAATCAGCAAACAAACAAACATACACCGCATTTGTATATATTATATAGATTAAATAAAAACTTAATAATTCCCTCAAGCTCAATTACCGCCAGTTTTTGACTCAGTAATTAAATATTTATTTAGTTAATTTTCATATAAATTTAAATTGTAATTAAATACAACTTTTGTTTTTCAGTTGTATTTAGTTGTTTTAATTTAATAGTGACAAAAATATGGTAGCACCATAAAATACCACAAATGTCCCCTAAATTTCCCAAAAATGCAGCTGTTCAACATAAACAAAGAAAAATTCCAAAAAATTTATTTTTCTTCATTCAGGAAATAAGAATAATGAAGAGTTTCTGCCATGTTTTAAAATAATAAAAACAGCTTACAAAATCACAAAAAGACAAATATAGACAAAGAAAGCCCAAATTTCTCGACAACAAAAGTTGAATTGTTAGCGGCCACAATTTTTTGTTTCCACAAGAACAAGAAGCAGTCTAAATCATATGGTAATTTAATTACACAAGGTTGGGCAATTAATTATTATTTAAATATGCAGTCAAAAAGACAATTTCGTATTTAATTATAACTTAAAAATAATTACAACTTAATTATCCAGTCAAAAACCGGGGGTTAGAGTATTAGAAACTTTACTAAGCTCTTTTATCGTCACGTCCAAAGGCTTTAGAGTTTTACTTAAGTTAAGATCACTGATCTTTGTTTTTATGAAAAATAATAAACACTTACCTTTTGTATACGAGACGAAACAAATAATTAAATACACAAAAAATATATTATACTACTACAAAAACGAAAAATTTTGTTACGTCGTTTAATCGGTTAATCAACTGAAATTAACCGGTTTAAGCGTCAATCGAAAACAGCCAAATTTAAACTAACCGATCAGTTAATCGGATAGTATTTAACCGTTAAGGATAGGAGCGGGGAAAGGCGTACTCCCCATACAAAGTAATTAGTATTTACGTGCTATCTGGAAAGCTATAATAGTATGAGTCATCATATTTGTTACGAGCTAATTTGAAGACAGTATACGAAGATAGGTACTCCCCATGCAAAGTAATTAAAATAATAATATGGGAAAAAGCACATTAGAAAATTTAAATTAATTATAATTCCATAATTAAAAAATAACTTTTTCATTATTCCAAGCTTTTTAACAAAATCAAAATCATGATACAATAATAGAACCCATAGAATTTGATATTTCGCCATAAATTAATATTACGGAATACGTGGTAGCAATGTTACCAATGTTAAGTCTTGTCAAGGTTCAAGCCAAAAAGCTATTTGTCAAGCTGAAAGTTATTTTCTATTCTGGTAACAATTTTATACACCAGCTTCAATGCAGCATATTATATTATACGAACTGAGAATAAATAAAAATTTATATGGCAACAAAGTAGTAAGCTAATAAACCATAGATTATACGTAGATAGTAAACTAAAACTTCAAAAACCTAAGTCTAAGAATGTGTTAGTAGAACATTTTGTATTAGTATTGGTTTAAAATAAAATATTCCCCACAGCACCAAAACTATACTTAGTTGTACAAAAAGTATTTAGCAAAATTTATATTTTTAAACACGAATTTTTAGTTGTTATATGCAAATAATTTTGCATTAATTAATGAAAATATGAATTTAGAATCATTTCTAATGCATTTGAGCTCAAAAAATTTTTATTCGCTAAACAATTTTTTGCAATTTTTCTATTTGGCACTAAAAAAAATTGTCCCAAATAGTAACAAAATGCAATACTGTTGAATGAAAAAAAAACGGTTGAAAACTTTGATAGATTTCAACACACAAATGTCAACAAAATTAAAAAATTATTTTAAAATTACAGCAAGAAGAAACATAAAATTTGTTATGTGACAAATGAAAAAATAAAATAAAATAGTGTTTGGCCGTGCAAAAAAAAAAATAAATTTTAGTGCATTTTCAAATGCAAAAATTATGCTCTCTGATGAGTGTTGAGTTGCCTCTCTCAGTGTGTTGGATAACAAAATACCCATAGGTGTGAAGAGAGTTGTCAGTTTTTTTGACAGAAGCCCAGTTGCCTATACGTATAATCTATGTAATAAACTTTTAATCACCGTGAAGAAATCAAACAATTTAGCAAACTTTTTTGTCACTTGGCAAACTTTTTCACTCACTTAGCAAACTTTTTTCAGAGTTGCATAAAACGTACTATTTCTGTATTCGTGTAAGCACGCCCTTGCGTATACACACAATGCAGTAAATCAAGCGTTTTTTAATAATTAAACATTTTTTTATTAATAATAACACATTTTTAAAAATACGTTAGCCATTAAACAAACCTACATATCTTCTGAAATACTTGCATTAAGAAGTTATACCCAGCAAACTTTTGAAAATAGGCAAAAAATACCAAAAAGTGTTACGTTTATAAAAAGAAAAATCTTCGGTGAGCGCAATAATGACTAATATCAATCGATAGAGGACAAAAATACAATTTGTCAACGGGGGTTGTCACATTCTGAAATACTTGCAATCAGAAGTTATACCCAGCAAACTTTTTGAAAATTTGCAAAAATCGCGGAAAAAAGTTTTCGCTTATAAAAAGAAAAATCTTCGGTGAGCGCAATAACGCCTAATGGCGATCAATAGAGGGTATCAATACAATTCAGAAATGGGGGTTGTCACTTTCTGAAATACTTGCATTCAGAAGTTATACCCAGCAAACTTTTGAAAATATGCAAAAATCACCAAAAAAGTGTTACGTTTATAAAATAAAAAATCTTCGGTGAGCGCAATAATGACTAATGGTAATCGATAGAGGACAAAAATACAATTTGTCAACGGGGGTTGTCACATTCTGAAATACTTGCAATCAGAAGTTATACCCAGCAAACTTTTTGAAAATTTGCAAAAACCGCTGAAAAAAGTTTTCGCTTATAAAAAGAAAAATCTTCGGTGAGCGCAATAACGGCTAATGGCGATCAATAGAGGTATCAATAATATTCAGAAATGGGGGTTGTCACTATCTGAAATACTTGCATTCAGAAGTTATACCCAGCAAACTTTTGAAAATATGCAAAAATCTCCAAAAAGTGTTACGTTTATAAAATAAAAAATCTTCGGTGAGCGCAATAATGACTAATGGCAATCGATAGAGGACAAAAATACAATTTGTCAACGGGGATTGTCACATTCTGAAATACTTGCATTCAGAAGTTATACCCAGCAAACTTTTTGAAAATTTGCAAAAACCGCTGAAAAAAGTTTTCGCTTATAAAAAGAAAAATCTTCGGTGAGCGCAATAACGGCTAATGGCGATCAATAGAGGGCATCAATACAATTCAGAAATGGGGGTTGTCACTTTCTGAAATACTTGCATTCAGAAGTTATACCCAGCAAACTTTAAAAATATGCAAAAATCACCAAAAAGTGTTACGTTTATAATAAGAAAAATCTTCGGTGAGCGCAATAATGACTAATGGCAATTGATAGAGGACAAAAATACAATTTGTCAACGGGGGTTGTCACATTCTGAAATACTGGTATTCAGAAGTTATACCCAGAAAACTTTTTGAGAATTTGCAAAAATCGTTGAAAAAAGTTTTCGGTTATAAAAAGATAAATCTGCGGTGAGCGCAATAACGGCTAACGGCGATCAATAGAGGGGCGTCAATTCAATTCAGAAATGCGGGTTGTCACTTTCTGAAATACTTGCATTCAGAAGTTATACCCAGCAAACTTTTGAAAATAGGCAAAAAATACCAAAAAGGTTTACGTTTATAAAAAGAAAAATCTTCGGTGAGCGCAATAATGACTAATAACAATCGATAGAGGACAATACTTGCATTCAGAAGTTATACCCAGCAAACTTTTTGAAAATTTGCAAAAACCGCTGAAAAAAGTTTTCGCTTATAAAAAGAAAAATCTTCGGTGAGCGCAATAACGACTAATGGCAATCAATAGAGGGCATCAATACAATTCTGAAATGGGGTTGTCACTTTCTGAAATACTTGCATTCAGAAGTTATACCCAGCAATGTTTTGAAAATAGGCAAAAATCACTCAAAAGTGTTACGTTTATAAAAAGAAAAATCTTCGGTAAGCGCAATAATGACTAATAGCAATCGATAGAGGACAAAAATATAATTTGTCAACGGGGTTATCACATTCTGAAATACTTGCATTCAGAAGAACTAATAAAAACAAATAACAAAATCGTTTCGGAGCTACATAAAAAAGAATATATAGACAGCTTGCAAAAATGTAAGCTTACTTGCTCCGCTGGTAATGCAGCAAGAATTTATGGATTACCAAGAATACACAAAAACAATATGCCTTTGAGACCGATAGTATCGTCAATTCAAGTGCCTTGCTACCAATTAAGCAAATACGTAGGACAGATTCTTAAAAATATAATTTCGGAGAAATACAACGTAAAAAACTCTTTTCAGCTAAAAACCCAGTTACAAAATATAGCACTAGAAGAAAAAGATTTATTAGTATCGTTTGACGTAGTTTCTCTATTTACAAACATCCCTATACGCAAAGCTATAAACAATATAATTGATAAATGGGAACCTATTAAAACAAACACCACCATTCCACGCTCCAAATTCCTCGATATATTACAGTTTTGCCTATATGACACAATTATTTTTTATATGAGAAAGAAGTATATAGCCGAATCTTCGGCATGCCCATGGGAAACCCTCTTTCGCCCACAATTGCAGATATTGTGCTAGACAACTTACTAGACGTAGCAATAGCTGAATTAAAACTCAAAAGAATTTACATAAAATACATAGCTAAATATGTAGATGATATCGTAGCTATCATAAATATTGACGGCAAAGATGAGATACTAGAAACTCTCAACAAATACCACCCAAAAATCAAATTCATCGTAGAGGTTGAAAAAAATAGTGAATTAGCATATCGTGACACAAAACTACACAGAGCTGAAAATAAAATAATATTTGACTGGTATGCAAAAGACTCATCATCCGGCAGAATAATCAACTTCAACGCAACGCAGCCAAAAAATCAAATTATTAACACGGCAAAAAATTTTGTGCAAAGAGTACTGGACATCAGCGACAAAAAATTTTACGCAAAAAACATCCAAAAAATCACTAATATATTAATAAATAATAGTTTTCCCACAGGATTAATTAAATCTCTAATTAAATCCTACAAACCTACAAAAAACAACGAACTTGGCAACCACAACCAAGATAAACTTTTTTATAGTGTATAATATATTCCCGGCCTTACTGACAACAAAAACGTTAAAACAACAATAGATAAAATGGATATACATTTTGCTTACAAACCAAATAAAACATTAAATACAATATTTACAAAAACAAAAACACCAATACATAAACTACAACAAAACAACGTCGTGTATGAAATACGCTGTAAAGGCAACGACATGAACAGCTGTAATCTTTTTTACATTGGTAGAACAAAAAGAAGTTTGGAAACAAGAGTGGGTGAGCATAAAGCTGATATAAACAAAAACAAAGAAAGCACTGCACTGTCACAACACATACTACAAACACAACATAAACCAGATTTTGACCATATAAAAATACTGGACAAAATAAACAACACTAGAAAAAGATACATAACAAAAAGCTTAAGAATTCAACAAAAGATAAACAAAACAATGAATATTAAAGAGGACACGGATAATTTAAGCGCCAGTTACAAAATTACAATTACATGAACAAGTTGTGATACTAAAAAGAATTATTTTAAATTTGTGAGTTTAAAGTTTAAAAAGTATTTAAAAGCTTTTAATGTAAAAAATTTTATATACATGTGAGTTAATAATTGTAAAAATTTCAATAATTTTTTAGAAATGAGTTGATGTTTTGTTTTTTATTAAATAGACGAAGATCCCTTGAAAAAGTGAACATAAAATTCACGAAACGTCGGGACAATATGAAATAAAACTTGCATTTTTATTTACATACAACACGGTAGGCCAGTAGCTTATATTACAAATCAAATAACAAAATTTTTGTTGTTTTTTACAACTTTTAAAATGTTTGCTGGGTTTAAATGTAGAATAATTGTACGAATACGAATGTAGACAACACATGCACTCTTTTTTGCATCTCTGGAAAAAAGTTTGCCGTTTTCCAAAGTTTGTTTTCTTCTCATGCGTAAACTTTTAAGTGATTTTATGTTTGAAAAACATTCGAATACAAAATAAATGGTGGACAGACCCCATATGGACAAGAGAAATCAACCCAAATAAAGAAAAACATTTTCTCTGAGTTCTGAGGGGCAAAAAAATACAAACGAATTGATAGCCTTCTCCTTATATTTTGAAGTCGATTAACGATTGAGTTTTTATTGTTCTGATTGTGTTTAAGTTAGCGTCTAGATTTTGTTCGTAAATCAATCTTATTTTCTCTAAATGTCAAGCTTTTTCAAAATTTGGCACACCTAGGTAACATCAAGATCTTGCAACATGGTAGAAGTCTCAGGTGGGGCAATCCCTTTTGTAGGAATGTTAGCCATTCCTTGTTAAAGAAGATTCCCGTTGTCAAACTACAGTTTTCATCATCACCAATTGTTTCGACAGGGGAAGTAATTTCTGATTCTGTAAAACCACAGTGTTCACCAACGTGCATCAAGCAATCGTCACAGATAGCAGAACAAGCGAATATGATGCATGGACGAAAGGATTTGGCTAGCGAGCCTAACTTAAAATTTCATCTCAAAAATATTGGAGGGATCTGGTAAACCTGTTCAAGCAAACAGAATACATATATGTAGAACACTCGCAGGCTTAGTAGGCTATTATGAAATGCCAACAATAATGAAAATAATTTATATCATTATAATATATCATTTATATTGTATCATGTAATATATTTGAAAAATAAAAATAGTTTTGTTTCCAGTAATAAACCGAACAGACGCACAGAGGGAAAAAGGCCAATCTAGCGGCGGAAAAATATAAAAAAATTATCGAATTTAAAAAAAATTTAAACGCAGAATCAAAGCGGACAAATCAGTTTATTTCAGGGACTGAAACCGAACCCGAACCTGAACCCAAACGAGTTCAGGTTCGCTGTTTATAAAGACTTTGAACCCGAACCCGTTGAACCCAAAAATTCAGCAAGGTTCAGGTTCAAAAATATAAAAAATAGAAAAATATATAATAGAAGAATAATAAAAAACATTACATTTCTTGCATACAAAAAAAAAATTAAAAACAAAATCAAAATAAAATAACGATCAAAGCAAATTCATACCAGGTGGCAGCACCCCGACAGCTGACTATCTTTTGCAATTTTTAAGTGCCGAATGGCTGCCAAAATTTTAGCTTTTTCTTGTTCTGGGTAGTTCTAATAAGTTAAATTTAATTAAAGTAAAAAAATAATATATTGTTTAAACGTATAAACGTGAATGTAAAATTGATTTACATATATATTTTATTATTAAACAAAATAATTGAGCGTGTTTAAATTTTTGGTTTTAAGCACGAACCTGAACCGAACCCGAACCTGAAATTTTTATTTTTATTAACCCGAACCTGAACCCATTTTTTCATGGTTTCAGTCCCTGGTTTGTTTAAAAATCAAATTTATTTATCACTATGTTACCTGGTTCGGAAAATATGGCCTTTTAGTGATTGAGAAAAAAATTGGGTTGTAATTCTTATTGATTTTTGTATTGAATTTGTTGCCGTATCGAATCGCTAATGATGGACATTTTCGGGCAAAGTAACTTTATTTTTGATTAAGTGTTATATCAGATACTTTAAACGGCCTTACTTTATACATTTACTATTTCAATAAATCTTTGTAGATACAAAAAAAGTATACCCGTGAGTACCTGAAAATTTTCTGATATCTTAATATAGATATTATGGAGTAATACTGTTTCAAAAAATAGCTGCGGAGACTGGCGTATGCAGCGTTCTCAGTTTTGGGGATTTGTCCCCAAATAGAGAACTTTTTTTGTGATTGGGGATAAAAATTTCGGGAAAATCGCCAGGGGATTTATTGGGGAAAAATTAGGGATGTAACGATACGCCGTTTAGCCGATCCGATACCGATACCGATATTTAAAAATAAATATCGCCGATACCGATTCCGATACCGATACGAATATTTAAATTGAGTTCAAGTTTAGATTAACAAAACTCAAGTGCAATTTTTTATTATACAAAATTACATTATAAGAGAGAATATTTAAAATTGATAAAACATTGGAAGTAATTTTTAAGGAGCTACATTTTCTTTGCTTCCAACAAATCTATATTAAAAATATGCAGATAATTAGTAGAAAATCAATAAAAATTTTTTAATTCCTTTATAATTTAAAAAAATACTCGCCATGCTTTTTAAAAAATCGATTTCTTTTAAAGGACATTTATCAACTAATATTCATCTAAATAACTTAAAAGCTTAATTATTAAAAGACTTCTAAGTTTATATTTATTCACTTAAATTTACATGAAAATACAGTTCTGAGTTTAAATTCGCATAAAAAAATTGTGAAAATGGGTACTTGTTTATCCTTTTTCCTTAAGGAAAAATCATTATAGAATACCGAAAAAGAAATTTGTCCTAGCATCGCTTCCAATTCGGTGATTGGTAATCGAAAAACAGAACTTCTTGCAATGGCAAGGATATATAAAACTAATTAGAAATTATCCAAATTTGCAATACTTCCAGATCGCGAATTCAACATTTTCATGACTTCTTTGGAGTATCTCTTTTTTATTGGAATAAGATTTAAAAAACAACGGCTTGAATTTGAATTCATGGTAAAATTAACAAAAAATAAATAATTTTTTTACAAAATAACAGCATAAAATATTATTAATTTTTGAAATTGATATTAATAAGATTTAAAAAATAATGAAGTGTATTTAATTCATGGTAAAATCGAACCAAAATAAATTATTTGTTAAAAAAAAAACTCTGAAAAAATGTTTGAAAGTATCGTCGTATCGGCAGTAAAATATCGCCGATACCGATGTATCGGAAAATCTGAAGTATCGCCGATATATCGGTATCGGTATTCGTTACATCCCTAGGAAAAATCACTTTTTTCGCTTGGGATTTTTGGGGATAATATTTATTATAAATCTTGTTATTTAGTTTTTCGTTTTTGTATTCAAATTCATGTATTGACAAATTATATTTTTCTCCTTGCTGGTAACATTGAAAAAATCTTAATATGTAAAAATTTATGTGTGACAAGTCTAAAACTTTGTGTTATTAATTGTTGTGAATGTCAACTCATAAGAAGAACAATTTAATTCGATTGTGGTACAAGTGTACAGAAAATATTTCAAAAATTTTTAACGTTTTTAACAATGGCTGCAAATACTTATTCGGGCATAAGAAAACACAATTTTATTTGGAAGCAACAAGAATGGGCAAAAGGTATGTAATACTTAAGTACATATATTGCTATAGTTTGAAATTTTAAAAGTTTTTTGTTAGGATGGCTGAAATCTATTTCTTCTGCACCAAAATCATTTTAAGATGCCAGTGACCCAACAAATATGTCCTGGTGTGTGGCTTGTAAGACCTCTTTAAAGTCACAGAAAAAAGACCTTAAGAGGCATAGCGAATCAGTCAAGCACAAAACTAACTTCAAATCGCTTTATACCAAAAACACGTTAAAAATTTATGGTAAGAAATTATTTACAACACACATACAAATGTATTGTCGGGGATATTTTTAATGCAATAGCATACATATATCTTTTTAATTTAAAGCTCCAGTTACCACAACAGCATCCAAGATTATGGATATTAAGATGGCTATCTTCACAGCAAAGCATGTCTCAATATCTTCCGTGGATCACCTTTCGAGTATGCTGAAGTCTTTTTCAATAAAAGAATTTGAAAGATTGCGGTTGCATCAAACAAACTGTAGTGCAATTATTAAATATGTTGTTGCTCCTGATTTGTTATCCAATTTAGTTGATAGTATTAGCGACTCAAAATATTCTTTGGTCGTAGACGAGTCCACAGATGTATCTAGAAACAAATGGATGAGTATATGCGTACGGTATTTCAACAAAGAAAAGTGCAACATCAATACCGAGTTTCTGGGTTTATTTCTTGTAGAAGAGGCAACTGCAGAAAAACTTTATGAAGGATTAATCAACTATTTAAAAAAGGTACGACTTGGTCCAAAACACATACTAGCTATTGGTACAGATGGAACCAATAATTTATGCGGACAAAGAAAAAGTTTGTACACATTATTAAAATCTTTTAATCCTGACATAGTTCTTGTAAAGTGTACTTGCCACTCCTTGCACTTGTGCTGTTCAGATTCTATTAAATTTCTACAACTGGTGTAGATATCTGCAACCAGATGGCTTTCTTACGGTCTGGCTGTCAAGAGGATACTAGAGCAGTGGGTCGAACTAAAGTACCACTTTTCAATAATAGCAACAGCTGAAGCAGAGAAAACGGCTCAACTTATAAACAGTTTAATGTGTAATGATGAAATTCGATTATATTTAATATTTATGGCTCCTATTTTAAGTGAAATTAATAGACTGAATACAGATTTTCAAAGCGATAAAATGGATCCTGGAAGTGTTTACGATAAATTATACGTAAGTCTTCTTTCGCTAGCGTTAAGAATTTAAAAGCCATCAATAATGACTAAATTAAAGAACGAAGATGATGTAGAGAAAATAAAGAAAGTCATGGAAATGGATTCGGTATATTTATATTTGGATACAATGGACTTGGGACATGAATTTGAAAAATAAGTTAAAAAGCTGCTTCCATGTGTATCCCTCAAAATTAAGCAGACATGCTTTTTGTATATTGAGAGTCTATTGGCTCAAATGTTGAAACCATCCAATTGGCTTTATTTCAAAACATTTAAGAAATTTTCCCCAAGCTTATGCTGCAGCTCCATAGAACAGCCAAAATTTTGTTTAATTTTAAAAGTAATACAGCCTGTGTTAAATGCCAATAAGCCGAAAAACTTATATGGAGAACAGTGGAGAAAAATGCCATTTGTGCAATGGCAAGACGTATTTGGTCAAGATGTGGGTACAGATTTAAGTAGTTTTTGGTCCAAAGTTTTTTCATACCAAGATGCTGGTGGTTCGGAACCATTTCAAGAGCTTGCTGAAATAGTTTTAAATATGCTTTCTGTACCAACAAGTAACGCTTGTGTTGAACGAGTCATTTCAATAATGAATACAACAAAAACCAAAATTCGCAACAGAATTCAGTACGAGTTATTAGAAGCTCTTCTTAGAATAAATACACATTTTAAAAATAATTCAGTTTGCTGTGCCGAACTTATTCCATCTTCTCAAATGCTAACACTTTTTAATACAAGCAACATGTTGGCTGAAGAATCAGAAGATTTTGATTCTGAAGTGTTTGAAATGATAAACATTGATACATAGTTGTTTTTTTTTGTGCGTAAATATTTAAAACTCAAAGTACAAATTAATTTTAATAATGTTACACAAATGGATTAATTAAATAAATAAGTGTATGCATATTTTCCCTCTGACATAATATTATTTAATTATTAATGATATGTGGGATGAGATTATTATAATTATTTCGACCATTTGATTAGTATTTGTAATAACAATTTAAAAGATTAAGTTCCAATTTATAAATTAACAAAAAGCTTGATTATATCCAATATTTTGCAAATTTTGTTAAGAAAAAGTTTTATATTGTTAAAAATTTGTTTACAAATAAGCGTTAAATATTGCAGAAGAATCTATCCATTGTGACTGCGAAATATTGAACTTGATAAAGGTTTCTATTATTTGTTTATATAAATTGGACCTTAAGCTTTCAAATTCTTATTATAGATCTGTGGGGATTTTTGGGGATAAGAAATTAGCTATTTTGGGGAATTTGGGGAACGCAAAATCGCTAATCGGGGATAAGGTATAAAATAAAACTGGGAACCCTGGGCGTATGCTACTTTTACATCAGTTTTTCTAACTGCACACCTATAAAAAATTTTTATACTTGTTTGTACTTCTATACGATTTTGTTGTAATTTCTCCCGAAACCACTTGTTATTAAATTAAAATACCATTGCCGTAGTCGTTTTCAATTTCAAGGTGAATTTTTAATGCATTTTGAAATTTGAATGCACTTAGAATTTTTTAATGAGTTTTGATAGCAACATATAACGCCCACTGTGTTAAAAATAGCTAGTTTATTTACAGATCTTATAGCCTACGGCCTTTCCATGCATACGTGTTTTGTGGATCAGACTATTAATTTGGAAGATATAAGCTTTCCGACGACTAAAGAGTTTAATCGGTAAAATTGGTCTTATATAACAACATATAGCGGCCATAGTGTTGATGTCTAATTTTTACAAAGTTAATACCTACATCCTTTACTATAAGTCATCTATACATTTTTGTAGATCAGACTATTAGTTTGGAAGACATGGATTTTCCGAAGACTAGAATTTTATTTGTAAATTGGTATCTAACAACATATAGCGCTCACTGTGTTACAAATAGCTAATTTATATACAGACCTTTTAGCTTACAGCCTTTCCAGGGATACGTTTTTTGTGGATCAGACAATTAGTTTAGAAGATGTAAGCTTTCCGACGACTAAAGAGTTTTATCGATAAAATTAGTCTTATATAACAACATATAGCGTCCACTGTGTTAAAAATAGCTACCCAACTTTTAACACACCTTCCCTATAATTCATCCATAAATTTTTTTGGCGGATCAGGCTATTCGTTTGGAAGATATGATTTTTCCCCCGCTAGATTTGCATTTTTTTTCCCAGTGTGAGACGTGTTTAATAATCATTAATATAACCGGTTGCTATAGAAGATATGATTTTTCCGCCACTAGATTGTCTTTTTCCCAGAGTGCATAGTGTGAACTTTCAGTTTTAGAGTGTTCTACGCAAGTAATGAACGGAAGCAGTAATGTCTGAGCTTTTTTGTGATTAAATCTTTCGCCTAAAGGAGACTCGTTGCATTGCAAAGCTTTTCGAAATCAGTAACAAAAACACTCGTCATATATAAATCATGTCTCTTTGCCAAAGGGCTTTTACGCGAAAGTCGTGTTTTTCTTCTTACAAAACTGTTTCTACGTAAGCATAAGTTTTTACTGAGTAACTAAAATTAATTAAGTTTATATGCAATTATAAATTATTTCGTTTGTAATTATAGTATACTATTTATGTACGAGTAAAGGACTATAATACAAAATTAAGGAATTATTTAATAATGACATACATAAAGAGGACAAATCTAAAATATGATTATTTTAAGAATTGTTATAAACAAAAGTTATTAAAAATATATACAAACTATTATATATACGAATATACTATGAAATATATGCATAAAAACCTATGAAGGAAGATAATAAAAAGTTC
This sequence comes from Panzeria rudis, assembly GCA_956483635.1. Taxonomy (NCBI): domain Eukaryota; kingdom Metazoa; phylum Arthropoda; class Insecta; order Diptera; family Tachinidae; genus Panzeria; species Panzeria rudis. The sequence goes on along the minus strand of OY101449.1, from coordinate 91,041,069 downwards.
ACTACGAAGTATTTTTGTTAGATCTAGAGTTGCTCATCGCTCGCTCTATAAGTTGAGCTTGAATCGTCTCGCGAAGCAGTTGGCTCTTCTTCTTTGAACGAAGAGCTTTGCTCCGATACACGACGCGTTGTTCGGCGTACAATTTCCATACGTTGGGCAATCTAGTATGGCGAGAGAATAATAATCTTGAACTTGTAGGTTTTTTGATTTTAGTCACTCTTTTAGCACTTACCGATCTTTCAAATGAATTAAGGAAACTATTAAAATTAGGAAGACTGTAATTAAAAAGAGTTATATACAGAATATATTTAAAATTGTATTCATATTGTTGTAAATAAAATCTTACTTTAGGGGACATATTCTCAAACGATCTAATGCATTTTGCAGCAGACTGTATTCTTCGGATAGCTTGTGAAAATATTTCTGTTTTTCTTCCAACACATCTCTCATGTAGTCCTCATAAATTTTAAGGCCATCACGAGTAGATTGCTCGGCTTTCATCTGCTGTTCCTTCCATTTGCGATAGTTTTCGAGAAGTTTTAGCTGTTGTGAGTTAATCGCCTTCTGATTGCTACAATATGATCGAAAAACTGTTTATATTAGATTGATTGTATTGTGCTGATCTTGTTAGTAACAACTTGTTACTGTTAAAATATCTAATTAATTTGAAGAATCTAAGAAAACTCACTCGTGTTCTTCTTGCAATCTTTTATAGTGATTTGTAAGATCTGCTAATTTTATTTTCAGTTGCGCATTGGCTTCTTGCAGTCTTTGATGTTCTGCTTTCTGGACATTTTCATTGCGTTGCATGATGGCTTTTTGTTCTTTGATAACTTCGTGGGCTGTGTAAAGCTCGTTATCGCTCTTAATTAGTTGTTCCTGTAGGCTTTTCTGACGACCCACTGCACAAGCATGATTTTCTTTGAGCGATAATACCTCTTCACGGAGCAAATTGCGCTGAAATGTTAAAATATGAAAGGAATTCACAACGTAGTGAAACTGTTGTATCGGTTGTATGTACTAATTTTTTTAGAATTGTTGCTTGTATTTTTTCGCATACGTTTTGTCTGGCAAATACAAAAAACTATAAATGCTGTTATAAGTTTTGAAAAAACTTAGCACATTCAACCGACACAAAAGTTAGCACACTTTGTGAATTCCATAATTGTTATGAAGAATTCAAACAAAATTGAGCAAAAATGGCACAATTGTGCCACAATTCCCATCACTGCAATGCACTTCTCATAAAAAAGACATACTCCCAGGCTGAATTAATTTTATTAAGCTTTCCATATAATCAGCGCTGCCACTGAAAAAGATTTTTTCAAACCAAATTTTTCTCGAAAAAAATACCAAAATCCCTTAAAATTTAAAATGTTTAGAAAAACTTTCTATGTTTTCAATACATCGAGTTTTTCATAGGCCACTTTAAAATAAATCTTCAAGTGAGTTTTATTTCTACATATAAGATTTATGGTACAATGCGATAATTATTCTCAATTTTTATAAAGAAAAAAGGACCTTAAGATTTTTTAAAGTGAGTTTTGGTTCAAAGGGCGTGTGTCAAATGGTAGCAAAGTACCTTTATAAGTAAATTGTTGACACTTCTGAGTTAAATACAATTTCACTAGCTCTGGAGAATAGTAGAATTTTTGACACAACAGATAAATTTTTGACAAGCAGCAAATTAGAAGCATGGTATCATAAAACCGTCGCCCAATACATCGATTTTCCGGCTCTTAAATGTAGTTAGACTGTGAAAAATGCACTGTTTATTTTAATTTGCAAAAAATTGTATATCATATAATACAATTTTTCGCTATAGCAGAGAATTTTGTTTTATATACATATATAAAAATCTTCTTTTAAAAATTTGTTGGTAGCCGGCGACTTGTAGTAAAATTTTTGGGAATACAGAAAGAACATGACCGAATATTAAAAAAATGAAAATCACATAATTTCAAATCACTTCTCGTTTTAAAGTGACACAGGTTATTTGTTCCTGTTCTGTAAATCACAAAACTTAGTATTTTTGTTGTGATTTCGAATTTATTAAATCACAAGAAAACATATGATTGCATTGTCTTGCTTATTTGCCCTTAATTGGTTTTCTAAAAAAAAGTTACAATTAATACGTTTTATAGAATAAAATTGCTAAAGCTCGCAAAAAAAATTACAAAATCGAAAAATTCAAAATTGGTTAAAAACTGTCAAAACTTCAAGAAGGTCGAAAAGCCGAAAAAATTATTATCGGGAATTTGGCGAAAAGTACCAAACTAAGTTATCAATTTTAGTCGAACTGCGTGGGCTAAATCCAAAGAAATTTTATTATTTTAGCTTTACTTCGGGTTTAATTTAATTTTTCAATTAAATTATATTTTTATTTAGTGCAAAATGTACAGCATGTAGACAAAGAAAAAATTGACTACGCAGAGGATTGAACTTACATGTTTCGAGACCTCGCGGTCTATTCAACGGAGTTCTTTACCGCTTAGACACTCGACCAAGTTGGTAGTCTCCAGTCAAGTATTTGATTATCATTTACCTATAATCTGATGTCACTCTTAGAAATGTATTTCAGCTTTTTCATTTGATAGTTATTCACTATTTTTCCAATTGAAAAAATGGTTCAAAGTCGCTTTCATCACGAAAACTCGCAAACAATTGCTAAAATAAGCAAAAAAAATTAAACTTGTTTTAAATGCACTAAGCTGGTGAAGCACGACTAACGATAACTTCCAGCATTTTTATTGCCACAATTGGAGAAAAATTTATTAAATCGGAAACAAGCTCTTAAACTTATTTAAAATCGCTAAAACTTTAAAAAAGGATAATTAAGAATGAATCCAAAAGAATTCGCAAAAAATCGACAATAAGCCCTAACTAAAGCTGCTTAAAAATTATTAAAACCGTAGAGATAAAACTGAAAGAATCACTTCCATCGCGAAAATCTACTTAAAAAAGGTTTTGAAAATCGGACAAAATTTAACTTCCCAATTAGACTAAGGTGGAAAAAAATTTTTAACTTAATTTGAAAAATAAAGAAATATGCATTAAAAATTTTTATAACTCCAAAAATATGCATTTATTGGCAAAAATGCAAAAATATGCACCGCACCTACCACCAAAATATACAGAAATATACAAATACAAATTGATTTCAAACTACTTCAAATTTGGTGATTCGCATAGATATCATCACAAAAAACATGCATTTGCATGAAAGTCCGAGCCCTGCTCATAAGCAACTTAGTGGAAAATGAAATTTTGTTGAAATTTTGTTTTTTTACATTTAAGCCACCTTAACTTAACCACCTTGGAAACAAAGAAGTAATGACTGTTTAAATTCAAGCTTTAATAAATCCGTTTAATAAATCGGTAGCCATGCCATTTGCCACTATTAGAAACTATATTTTCAAGCATTATCGGCAGAAAGCTCAAAACAGGTGGCGCAAGTTGAGCACTGGTAGATGTGGCTTTGCTACAACGATAAGCGCACAAGACAACTAACTAACAGCTACCGTCGGGAGATCTTGAGGCTCGTCGCAGTAGTGACGGGGCACTGGGCGATCGTCAGACACGCTGCCAGGATAGGTCTTTCCTACAATGCGTTCTGCCGTGCCTGGCGGGATCAAAGTAAAGAAGAAACAGCTTTTCACTTTCTTTGCGAGTACCCGGCCCTGCACCTCTCGAGACACAAATTCTTGGGCAGCAATATACTAGACGACCTATTGGAGCTATCAGATATTGGTCGAGGTCACCTGATCAGCTATCTCAATACGACGATTTGGATCTACTCCATGCTACCGCATCCGGTATCTGAGTTCGACTCTGACGAGTGAAGTGGTCTGTCAAAAAGGAATCTTATTGATCCTACTTCTACCAAACATAATACAATTCCTGAGAAAGCTCGATATAAATCGAAAGTCATCACCGCGGTCACTAAGTGAATTTTAGGGATCCAAATAATCCACAAGATGGAAATTTAACATACTTTCCATTTCTACTGAGATTGCAGACGAAATTGCAATTGAGCGGTAATTTTCGAGATTTTAACCTCTCTGGGCTTTACACTAGCAACGTTCCAATACATTTAAAACATAGCTATATGGTATGTCAGCTATTAACTTGAGAAAACAACGTTGAATGTTGCAAATTGCATTAAAATTAATTCGTTCGCTGTTTTCGACAATTTTCGTAACCGTGTTTTATTTTAAATCACTCTAAAAGTTCTACTCTATTCGATTTTCTTTATTCAATCACCTTTTAGGACTTGAAAAACTGGGTCGGATTCCTCTAATTCGATCTTAATCGATTTAGTGGTTCGAGAGATATTGCTGTTGAAACTTGTTGACAAATAATTATATTTTATCTACCAAAAAAAATCTATAACTTTTCGAGCGCTTTAAGCTTGAAATTAGCTGGAAGTTCCAGGGATGGTCTGCACGACCAACCATTTTTAATATTATTATAACTGAAAATTATTGTGTATATTTTTTTCCAAAAACTCAAAATTTTCAAATTCTTAATTTTAGTTATGTATAATTTCGGACTCAGGAACGATTCCTTAACAATTCATGTTTTTAATACTAACAAATTTTGTTGTTAGCCCAGCTTAAGGAAATTTTTGAAAATTCTGAAAGATTTACTGCCGCTTGTGACAAAGGACCCTTATAAATGTCCCTTATAAGGTCTATAAAAGCCGAAATTATTAAGGTAGAGAACTAAATAATTTTCGTTTCAACAATTCTTGTTTGAATAAAAAAACACACAAAATGTTTCTTTCGTTTCGACAAATTGTCCTAAAGTAACGAAAACATATACTAATTTTTTTAATCTATAATAAATTGCCGTAGTCACAAATTCGACTTCGACATACTTACATGGTCCGGTTGAATATGTTCAAAGTTCGAAAATTTTTTTTAAATGAATTTACAAAAGTTTTTCTCAAATAACTAGCAAAATGTTTCGAGAAAAATTTCTTCTTACCTCAAAATTATGTTCGATTTGCCTCTTTTCCATAATCTGAAATCGTTCTTCTAACATACACAGTTGATTGTTAGCAGTGCGCAATTTCTTTGCCTGATCCTCATAATTTTGTTGCAATTCTTCATATTTGGCAGCGAATTCAACACGATGAGCTTCTTGACATTTCAAAAGATTGCTCAACTTATGTGCTTGAGCAATTAAGTCTCCTAAAATAAAAAAGATGAATATTTAAGAGTCTTTTTGGATAAATAAAATTCGCTTACTATTTTTTCTTCTGCTCTCATTCAGCTCATCTGTAAGCTTTCTCGTCTCTCTGTGTAAAAACTGCTCTTGTCTTGTTGATTTGTCTAACTTTTGGGAGAGCATTTCGATTTTCCTTTCTAATTCTGTGGTGAAATTATTGCGGGAGGTGACATATTCTAATACAGCTTGTTTAGGCTCATTAGATTGTATTTGAGAGATATTTTTAAGCATGCTAGACAGGCATGTAATACGTTGGTCCCTTTCTAAAACCGTATGGTGTAGATGATCGATTTGGCATTTAAGAGTTTCATTCTGAGCATAACATAATATGTAAAAAAAATTTTTTTTTAAAGAAATCTTGGCATTTAGAAGTGTTATGATATAAGAAATTATCACACATTTGTTTGTAGCTCCATTAAAGCAGTTTCCTTGGTTTGTGTTTGTAGTTGTAGTGCCTGCTCTAGTCGGTCATTTTGTATCTCTAACTCTTTAAGAGAGTTTTCCAAACCTACATCGTCCGTCTGATCACTGCATTCTTTTTGTACCATTACGACTTCGTACGATATCTGCTCAAGATCATTTTTCAAATCATCAATAATCTTTATATAGGATTCGTGAGTGTTAGCCATTAAGGATGAGCCATCACAGCCTTGTTTTAGAGTCGCTTCCAGAAGTGTACTATGCGGACACTCGCCAGCCTTGTAAAATTAATTAATTGTTTTAACATTATTCATCTTTTTGTTAATAACAATCTAAGTCTTTCTTACCATATTTGATAAAAGCTTTTAGCAACTTTTATTTAAAAGTTTAAAAAATCTTTGATACTTTTCTTTTTGTCATTGTAGGGGAAGAAGTTAAAGTTGAATTGTGTTTTAAAACAATTTTTTTTTCTTGAATTCGTGTTGAATATCAACAAAATTATAAACAAGTATTTGCCATCATTACAATTTTAGGATTCAATAATTTTGCAATAAAAACTTTGTCACGAAATGTTTGAAATGCATAACAATAAACTAAATAGATAGCAATTTGAACTAACGCCAAAACAACCTGTGATACTCGTATTAAATTATCTTACTCACAAACATACCAACAATCTGAAAGTAGCACCAACGAAAATTTCAATAAGGCGACTCAATAATTCTATTCAACAGATTTTAGCATTTCGGTGCATAACATATTTAAAATATATCGTAAATTTGCTTTAAATATCTTTTTTATTTGTAATATGGGCTTTATACAACCATTGACGTAGCTACGTTTTTTTTTTCTTTTACAAGAGCTCTAAATACAACCTGTATGTACATCTAATATGTAAATAACTACATATATAAAAATTAGCAGTTGTTTGTTTGCTAATCCGATCGCGATAAAACTTTTTGAGTCTACCGGAAAATTATAGGCTAAATTTTTCTTACAAATTTCAAGATGGTGTGGCAACTCCCTTACAAACTAAACTGAGCGGAGTGGTTCCAATTGGAAAAATTGTAATAAACCTGTATCTTTGAAATTTGCGATCCGATTATAAAACAATGTATGTAAAAATCATAAAGAAAGATGTAAGCTTTAAGAATAATGATACCTCGGGCATGAAAAACTTTGTTGGCCTCATAACTTTTACAAATATTATCGCATTTCGTAAATATTTCCGGCAATAGCATAACCAAAATTTTTAAGAAATTAGCTTATGCTTTGTAACAAAATCCTTGATAATATGTTGAAGAAATTTTTAAGTTATCTTAATTCATTTAGACGTGAAAAATATCAAAGTCAAGACTTTGAAATGAGGCTGATAGAAATTGAGCTTAATTGTTGGACGTTTTTCTCAAAAAAATTTTCAAACTGAAATTTTTTTTCAATATTTCAAAAGAACAGACTTCAAAAATTATTGCATTTTAAAATGTTAAATCGATTAAAGGCTGCACGCTACATGCAGCATTGGACGAATATAGTGCATTTTTCTACGAAATTCTAAATTAATCGCTTAAGAAAATAAACGGTATTCAATAGAACACTGAAGATGGCACATAGTCGAAACCGGTCTGTTTTCAAACCAAATTTGACGTGGGATGACGGAAAATCGTTCCAAATTAAAAAAAAAATAAAATAAACGGCCATCGAATGTTTCAAATTTCTTTACAAATTTGGAACCAATGTGCTGCGGCGCAATGCGCAATATATTCACTAGTACATTATATAACGTCGTCATTATATTTCTAATTATGTATTATAATTAGGGATGTAACGAATACCGATACCGATATATCGGCGATACTTCAGATTTTCCGATACATCGGTATCGGCGATATTTTACTGTCGATACGACGATACCTTAAAAAAAATTTAAGAGTTTTTTTCTGACAAATTATTTATCTTTTGTTAATTTTATCATGAACTAAATTCATTTCGTTAGTTTTTAAATCTTATTAATATCAATTTTAAAAATTAATAATATTTTATGCTGTTATTTTGTAAAAAAAATTATTTATTTTTGTTAATTTTACCATGAATTAAAATTCAATTCGTTGTTTTTTAAATCTTATTCCAGCAAAAAAAAAGACACTCCAAAGAAGTCATGAAAATGTAGAATTCGCGATCCGGAAGTTTTGCGAATTTGGACAATTTCTAATTAGTTTTACATGTCCTTGCCATTGCAAGAGCTTCTGAACTTCGATTACCAATCACCCAATTGGAAGCGATGCTAGGACAAATTTCTTTTTCCGTGTTCTATAATGATTTTTTCTCAAGGAAAAAGGATAAAAAATTACCCATTTTCACAATTTTTTTTAATGCGAACTTAATTTGAAAATTGTATTTTCATGTAAATTCAAGTGAATAAATATAAACTTTTAGAAGACTTTTAATAATTAAGCCATTAAGTTATTTAGAAGACTATTAGTTGATAAATGTCCTTTAAAAATCGATTTTTTTAAAAGCATGGAGATTATTTTTTGAAATTATAAAGGAATTAAAAATTTTTTTTTTGCTTTTTTACTAATTATCTGCATATTTTTAATACAGATTTTTTGGAACCAAAGAAAATGTAGCTCCATAAAAATTACTTCCAATTTTTTATACTGGGTTAATATCTATTTTAAATATTAATAATCTCTTACACTGTAATTTTGTATAAGAAAAAAAAATTGCACTTGAGTTTTGTTAATCTAAACTTGAACTCAATTTCAATATTCGTATCGGTATCGGCGATATTTATTTTTAAATATCGGTATCGGATCGGCAAAACGGCGTATCGTTACATCCCTAATTATAATATTTATTTAGGAATCTATAAAGTTTATGGATTTTGAATTCTTACAGGTATCAATATTAAAAATGCACGTGCTAGGATAGAAATAAACTTTCCAATATATATACATATGTACTATATATAATTTTCAAATCTGTCATATGTAGTCCCCTTAATCTGTTTATTGAAAACTAAATAAATCGGTCCAAAAGTGACTGAAATGTGGCTAAAATCAGTGACCGCCTCTATTTTGGTCATATTTTTCAATATTCAATATTTTTACTTAAAATGTGTAAAAAAAAATATGAAATGTATGTATTAAAAAATAAAATCCAAAAATTCTGAAACAAAAATTAAATTTAACTAGCCCCAATAAGATCCTGAACTTATGCATAAATCCGTGTTCACAATTGCTTAATTCACAACAGTTAGTATCGTATATTTTCCATCAAATACACTTTTTGCTTATTTGTTTGTGAACACCCAATTTAATTAACCCCAATATTTACGCAATTCACAATCTCATTGTATTGTTTATTTACATCCAAAATATACCTTATGAACAGTAAATTTTATTATATCGACTGTATCTTGTATTGATGAACAAAAGAAGAACAAGCTACATACAAATACTTTTAGAGATTTTATATCTAAATACGAAATAAGAACAAGATACATACAAATACTCTCAGAGAGTCAGTCTCTAAATACATGAGATGAAATTGTATGAGTGTATTTCATTTTTATATGAAAAATATCAACAACAAATATACACTATTGTAAAGTAATACAATAACACACACGATACTGCGATACAAGTGGCTTGTGAATTGGGCAATTGTATCGGCTCATAACTTCCCAGTAGTCCACAAGTTCTTACAAATTAAAAATCATCCGATTGTATACTATTATGTCAATAGGAAAAATTAAAATTAAATAGTTAAGCGCATACAACAAGCATCCGATTCATAGTAGTCTCTTTTCTATCCGATTGTAAAATTAAATGTTCATTAGAAGCGAAGAAAAAACAAGCACAAATAAAATTTAGCCAACGCACAAGCCGTCGCCAAGCAATTGAACTCATCCAACCTTCACTTATAATGTCGGTTGTGTTGGACCTGCCTGACGCCCTAGGCCATCGCTGTGTAAATGTAAGTAGGAATATACACCCTTTGGATGGGTCGCACCTACATTGTCATTGGTCTGAGATCGAAGATGTATGTGATAGAAACTCCACTGGTTTGTATTGATGGATAAAAGAAGATCAAGATACATCCACATACTCTCTGACAGTACCAGTGTGGACATTTTAGCATTTTTCCAGCTAAATTTATCATTTTTTATTTTGATTTAGCTACAAAATTTTCATTTAGCAGTTAGCATTATTTTTAGAATTTTTTAATTATTTATTTAGCTGCAAAATATTTTTAGATATGGCTACACTGGACAGTATATAAAAATACCCTCTGAGTATCGTATTAAATACGACTTTTCAAAACATAAAAAATAAAGTGCAAAATTGTATTTCATATTTATATGAAAATTGCCAACAAGAAATTTAAACTATTTTATTAATTGCTATAATACACTCGATACAATGATACAAAAGGTTTTGTGAGTTAAGCAAATAATTACATTTAATACAATAATACACTCGATACAAAGATACAAGAGGTTTTGTGAATTGAACAAATATTTTGTGATACACTTTTAACAGTCCACAGCCCATATATGGGTTGTAAACGGAAAGCACCAGTAGTTCACAGCCCATAAGTGGGCTGTTCGCCCATACAAATTTAAAGAGCTTTATACTTGTGGACGTTGAGAGAACACCGTTTATTTGACTTCGACTTCACAGGAGAAACCAAAAAAAAGTATGTGCGGACTTGTGGGACACTCCTCAGTCTCTACCTTGGACTGTCAACGTGTTAAGTATCTAGGCGCACGGTAGTGCGCCAGGCCAAGTTCCGGCCACACAGTGTGTATTTTTACACGAAACCATTCGAGCTGTTTTTAACCCCCTCATAACTTTGCTCCACTTTATCATAAAATAATGAAACTTGAAACATAAGGTCTCCCTACAGAGGTAACCTCATATGTTAAATTTCATATGTTAAAGTCCTACCTTAAAAGCTTCCTGAGATATTAAGGTGTAAAAAGTGTATATTTTAGTACATATTCACCGACTCATTGACTCACTTATCATCAATATTATTGGGCACTTGCACTATAGCTAGAGAAATTTGGCAATATTTTTTTTTTGCCTTTCTAATATGGAAAAGAGTTATGGGAAAAATGTTGCAAAGCTTACAGGTTGCCTAGAAATGATATGGTATTGTACCCAGTGTTCGAAAATAAACCGAACGTTATTTTGTGTACTGTATACACAAGCAGAAACGATATCTATTTTTGTAGTGTTTGTGTATATTTACACAACCCGAAGACACCACATAACGATTTTTTAATGCAAGTAACAAACATTATGTACCGTTTTGTTTTTTGTCAAAAAAACAGTACAATTGTAGTGGTTGCGTACTACATACATTATATTTTAGCGTTTTATAGTGTTCTTTTTTCATCATATACAACTACGCACTCAAGTATACATGCACGAGAGCCAAACGACTAATGCTAAATACACAAAATATACATTGAGAATAAATAATGTGCTGTGCCGAACACAACGAAGTGTACTGTTTTTCAACGAAAAACAGAACACTATTAAATGCTCTTATCTTTACATTGAGTTTGTTAAAAACAGTATTTTCGTTGGGTACAAGAACACTAACAGAAATACCGTACTTCTTTTTTAATGTATTTCCTACACAACCATTATTTACGTTTGTGTATTACAATATTCTACCGTACAGAACATTAAAGTACATTATATAAGGTAAATTTTCGAAAACTGATTGTACCTATCAAGAACTTGGTCTTTATTTTGATCTCAGTACTTTTTACGGCCGAAATTTTTGGATAGGAACTTGGCCTTATTTTCACATTTATGTTTTTGTGCGGATCTTATTAACAGGGCTCAGACTTTCATGCAAATGCATGTTTTTTGTGGTGATAGATAAAAAGGTATTGACTAATTATCTATGGGAATCATTAAATTTTAACTAGTTTGGCATCCATTTGTAGTTGCATATTTTGGTGCTAAGTGCATATTTTTGGATATTTTAGCAATAAATGCATAAAAAATATATTAATAGGCCAATTATGGATGGCAACCGAGCCTCAGTTGGGTTGCCAGTTGCTGAAAATGGTCCTACTGATGGCAATTGCCAATTTAGAGCTATCAATTTCAGTTCGCATTTAGTGCCTTTCTGGCAGCCATTAATTTTCACTTGTCGACTGGCAACGCCAAATGGCTCGGTTGCATTAAAAATTAGACACAGTTATGTTTGTTTAATATTTTTTCCTCTAATAATAATAACAAATTTAAAAAAATATTTTCATATTATTTTAGCTTTGGTACTTTGTTCGTAGGTAAATGCATATATTTGCGCATATATTTCATTTTTATATGCATTTATTAAGCGCTTAAAATCAATTTTTAGTTACATGAAAGTCCGAGCCCTGCTTATTAAGCATATCGAGGTCTTATATTCAAATAGTGCTACCTGCAAAATCACAACTTTACAGGAGAGAGAAAAACTGGTTTTTTCGTTTACTCTAAGAGTAATAACTAAACTATATTTTACAATATTATTTAAAAACGACGTCTAAATCGTATGTATATTAATTTTTATCAATTCCTGATATTCGCCCTTATATATGTTTGATAGCGCTTTTTACAAATTGAATTTTCATCGATTCGAACATTGAAATATGTAAGTAGGTAGTACTATTTGAACAGGCTAAAAACATCATAGCTGCCACAGAGTTACTCCTAGAGGGATAAAATGAAGGATCGACCACCCAATCATTTTTCCTTCCCAAAATTTTTTCTGAACATACCTACCCCCTACCACCATTCCTTAAGTGGCCGCTCATACAAAATTTACAATGGAGATTAGAAATATATAGAAGAAAAAGTTCCATAACTGGCTAGGAGTCCCAATAGAGGGCGTTAAATGTATGACCGACCTCCACTAGTTTTTCCTCCCAACATTTTCTTTAAGCACACTGCCCCCCTAACGCCAGCCCTTAGGGGACTCCCATACAAATAATGTAGTTTATTCAAATTAATGAATTTGTTCCCAGCAGCACCTAGGATGCCTCTAGACAAGTCAAATGTTCTACCGTTAACATGTTTTTCGAACACAACTATCCCGTATCTTCATACCTTAAGGGTACTCCCATATAAAATTTACAATACAGACTACGCAGAAAGAAAAACGCCGTACTAAATTCAAGTATTTTCTACTTGCATTGAGTATTGTTAAATTGTGCACAAAAATACTTATATTATGTACTACTGTTAGCATAAACTTTTACACAGTCGTAGTTAGTGTGTTGGCAGATAGCACGTTTTGTTTACTAACAAAGCAATGGGTTGTTAGATAGCACAATAAAAACATTATGAAAACACATCTTTAAGAAATATATTTTTTTGAAGGCTCTGAACACGATTAAGTAATCACGTCAACGTTCTAAGTGTATGCGTGCGGTCGTCTTTTTTCGGCTGCACGTACGCGCTGTCGGCTCTGATTGATGAATATCAAAAATATTTGATGAGCAATTATTTGATCGTCTCCAATTGTGATTGACAAAAACAATCTCAGCTGCTTTGTGATTATAGCGATGGACAGAACAAAAAAATTATTTTACGTTTCATTGAACAATACCAATGCTTACCATCTTTATGGAACATAAAGGTGGAAGCATATATCCCAGCAAAAACTTTGCTCATTGGTAGGCAAAAAGGTATATGAGGATTTAAGTCGTAACTACTTACAATTTGACTCTATAACTACTTATTTTTGTTTGAGAAGTCCAAAAAGTAAGGAGTACCCTTTACAAATGTATATACATTGCCACAGCAATTGAGCAGTTATTATTTGGCTTACTTGAAGTTAATAAATAAATAGTCAAATAAACAAATTAAAATTTAAAAAATTAATTTATACACATTATATTTTATTTATATTTTTTTCATTTATTTTATTTTTTGACCCACCTGGGATACGAACCTGTACTCGTTTAGATTTGCAGACATGAACTATACCCACTCAGCTATTGTTGACTTGTAAGTTTAAGCGACAAAGATTAGTTTTCATATACAAACACATGTTGACTTAAACAGTGGTTGTCTACATATTTTATTAATACACATCAACAAATTGTAACTTCTTTTAGATAATGAGAAAAATACGTACTAAATTTATTAAGAAGGAGGTAGTAGTTCTAATTTGAAGCATAATAATAAGATAAATATCCGATGACGACATGCTTGCAAGCGAACGCTGCGAAGCCTCAATACAAATGCTGATTGATGAATTTATGAATTTAACGCTTTGGGACAGTCATATTACTAGTTGTAATAAGAGTAGTAACGTTACTGGTCAAAAAATAACAATCACATTACTAGTTGTATCGAGACTAGTAACGATACTAGTCAAAAAAGCACAATCATATTACGAGTTGTATCGAGACTAGTAACGATACTAGTCAAAAAATTACAAAATTTTCAGGTATACGATTTTATATAAAACCAATTGTTAGCTATTAAAAAAATAAGTAGAATGTGGCTCAGTGGGTAGAGTACTTGCCTTAAAGTATGAATAATGCGTGTTCGTACCCCGGTTGAGCCAAAGTTTTTTTAAGTTACAAAACTCTTAATAAAAAAACTAGTAAGCGCACTAGTTTACAATAACTAGGAATCCAACTGGGATATAACTGTATACAAATGAACTAGTTGGTCCCCTATGACAACCCAATGTTAAAATCGATAGTTCGATATATGAAAAAAGGATAGATAGGCAACTAGCCTGAAGCAAAAAGCCACTAGTATAGTTCCAACTACATATCAGTTACTTTGTCTGCAGGGTCTCCGTTTAAGCGACAAGCACACGACACTCACGCATATGCATTGATTGACGTGTTTATTTGATCGTGTCCCGGCCACTTTAGATGATGATAATTCAATCAGAGAACACGTTGCTATAATAAACTAATTTTCGAGAAAAGTGCAGATAGCACTATTTGAATATAAGCCCTCAATATAATAAATGTTTAAACGTTATTTTTCCCTAGATATGCACAATATAGTGTTCTGCATAAAAAACCGGGATATCCTAGTAAATGTTATTCGTCACTCTCTGAAGCAGCCCAACCGATTTCAATGAAATTTTGTGAGTGTATACGGTTGGTTCTAGCTCGATCCTGACTCCTGATTGGCTTACGACTAGCTAGCAGTACTGACTAATAAATACGCCGTGCGACAAATAACTTGAGTTAATTTCATCTAGAGAAAAAGAGTAGTTTCCTGATTCTGATTCTGCGCTTCCTGCTGAACAGCCTTCATGGGTTGTTATTACATACTCCCAAAATTAATAAAATATATGTACCTCATTAGTATTAAGGAACTGGCGGTTCCGCGCCAAAAATTTTCATAGTTTTTGTTGTTTTGAATTTGTATACAAAGTTTCATAAAAATCTGTTAATCAGTAGTACTAGCAGTGTGGGTGTGGCACTAGTCACTTTTTTAATTAAAAAAGTTGTTTTCTCACTAAAAATCAATGTGCATTTTAAGTTTAATAAGAATCAGTATAGAAAAAGGATTTGAAAAAGCTGTCATATTGTCGTGTTTCATTTGTATAACACTAAAACATGTTAACAATTTTTGCAAAAAAAACTGTTCCCTTGAAAGGTGGTCTTCAGGGTGAAGAGCACATAAAATTCAGCATAGCGATATGATTTGCTTTTATTAATATCGTTATTTCGATCAAACGAGACACTGCGTACTATGCTTACCCACTGTGGACTCTAATGCATTACAACTTAATCAATATTTTAGTGGTACAATGTCTTAACCCTTTGAGGACCATACATTTTTGGACGAAGGAATTTTGAATATTTTTTTATTTTTACTTTGTAAGGCCCAATATTAGTTCTGTAAAAAAAATTGGGCGTCTAGGTCCACCCCTTGTTCCCCATTTTGCTTGGCAAATATATTTGCCTGTGGGCTGAAAGGAAACTTTTGACCCCGAAAAATTTATATGAAAAATTAAAAAGTTTTAACAATTTTTTTTTATTTTAAGTTAAATATAACTAATTTATATAATGTTAGCATAGCTACAGTCATTTGTGGTAGATATCGAAGATGTCAGTGGATGTAGTAAAGCAGAAGAGCATGTCATATTGATTGCCAAATATATTTGTGCGGTTATATATTTTATCCGAGTCGCAATATAGACATTCCAGTTTGTGTGGTTATTAATTTTGCGGAGAGATCTGAGTGAATTTCAGTTCAGGTTTCATCTGAGAATACGCGCGCCTTTGAACTGATGTTAGCTTTCAATTCCATGGACAAAGCTAGTCAAATTATATTGAAGTAACTTTGGCCGTGAAGCCATTGGCAAACCTTAGTTTGTTATATACTATATTGCTACTCACGACGCATAATTTAAAAAGATCGAAGAAGAACCGGATATTGAAATGTCATTTTCGTGTACGATTGTACTCATATTGCTCTTTTATTTATCAATAAGATCGACCGCTCCCATTACCTTGTTGTAGTGGTGAATTTACCAGAGGCAAAAGATTACAATCTTGACAGCTTGTGGAGCTGATAAAGTTTAAGTAAAAAAAACACCCCAGTCCATTTAACAACTCAAGTTCTATTGGAACTGTGCTGTTTCTTTATCTGCTAGAAGTCGCTTTGGCATGTGCACTTTCAAAATTGAGTCCTGATATATTGCTTGCCTACAAAATTACAAACACTATCTATCGGACACTTCGTATGCTGATGACATTTCCTCATGTTTATGACCAATAGCGTTCAGGAAAAATGGGTTTTCATAGGAAAGAGTTTGTCAAAAATGAAAATTGTTCTCTGATGGAATAAACATAGCTATTTTTTCTAATGTTCGTACATCGTTTGAACTCGATGCAATTAGCTCGTTCACGTCTACAAAAGGTGTCGATCTACGCATAACTCTCGTTTATTTTTATCTTAGCATTCACTAAAAGAATACAAATATTACATCAATATATGCACAAATTAAGAAAAATAGCCATTGAAATCTTAACGCACGAAAAAGATCTCTTTTTTCTAAATGGAAATTAAAAAACTTATGTAAACAAAGAAACAAAACCCAAATAAAGCTTGCAGCTAGGAACAGAAACATAAAAATTTACATGAATAAGTATGAAACTATACAAGTGCTGACGAAATACTGACGAAATCCAAACACCTGATAAAAATTAAAGAAAACTTTTATTTTTGTTTTAATGCAATTATTTTCGTTTCAACCCATAGGCAAATATACTTGCCAAACATAATTTGGATCCCTGTGGGCCGGCGGATACTTAGATAATCTTGCATTTTATATTTTTTGGTAGATAGGGCATGACCTCTGAACTTAGATGAGTCTCAGTCAGTTGCGTTCTTTTCGCGCCCAGGGGTAGCGACCAGAACAAAGGCCACTATATGACTAAACCGGGGTCCTCTTAGGTATCAACTGGGGCCTGATAGGAACTTGGTACCTTCAACATTTTTGTAGCCCCTACTCTACTTTACAAATCCCTTTTGAACATATTTGCTCTATCTCTTACTATGAAATTTATAGAAACCAAAAACCGCTGGGCAAGCATACTTGCCTATAGTCGTCAAAGGGTTAAAACAGACAGACTAGTGGTCTGAAACTATCGATAGTCTACGCTATCGATAGCACGCGATAGTTTTTCAAAAACCATCGATAACTATCGATAGTTTTCGATAGTCTTAAAACTACAATTTGGCTATACATACGCAAGGCAAATTCATACCAGGTAATCTCACTAATAAAACAAGTGCAACATGTAACAAAAACCACAAGCATTTTGTGTTTGTAAAGTCATTGTTCGTACTCAAACTCATAAAGCAAATAATGTATTTTGACATCCGACCATGAAGAAAATGCTAAAAAAAAAGTTACCAGCTGTGTTTACAAGTTCACCTGTAGTGAATTCGCCTTGTACATACGTATGTTGTACTTGGTATATTTGTAAAAGAAATATATTCCTTAATAAGAGTTATAATTTATTAATAAGAGTTATAAGAAAAAAAATTCCTACATATATCTACATTAGACCACATACATATATGTGCAAGTATTATTTTTTCCACTCCCCGAAATACGAAGTGAGCAAAAAATATGTTTCTAAAGTATAGACCGACCCAAAAATACCCTAAAAAGGCATACAGCTTAACTTACCTATAAGTCTTAAACTAAACGTTTTTACCAATTAAGTTGAATAAACTTTTTTCTGGTAGTAAAATGAGAAACATTTTCTTCATTTAAGTTTTTAGCCGACGATTCGCCGTTAGCAGTTTTCTTGGCGGATAAATTTTGATCTCCTAAATACAAACGGATTGGTTTTAGACTTCAGTAGCTTATTTTTTGTGCACTTCATATTTTTTGACCGGGGACCGGAAAAAATGAAAATTTTGGACATGCCACCACAATTTTTCACAGGATTTCCCAGGGATTCCGCAAAATTTTCAATCCCAATTTACCGGAAAATTAGTGCGGGAATTCCCGGGAATTTTCACCTTAATATATTGAACCTCAATAAACAGGATTTACAAAACATATACTTCTAAGAAGTTGTTGTCTCTGAATTTTCCAACATCCTTTACCTTACCCACTTTTTTTAAATCTCATATATAACAAAATAAATAGCAACATCGAAAAAAAAATCATAGCAATTAATATTTAAAAAAGCTTACACTAATTTACAAGTTTTGGTAAATTTTGTCGTTCCCTAGAACTGAAAGTTGTCTTTGCTGTTCCCGTAATTTTATGTTTAGTGCAGTGTTGCCAGTGAAATTTCGAGAAAGATACATTTTAGTTTCCAAAAAGATAAATTTGTTCCCAAAAAGATACATTGTGAAAAAATTTTCAAAATCCGTTTTTAATGTTTAACATATCGGCCCCTTACCGCCAAATGATCGTAAGCGACAAATATCTAATTTTTCAGGAGGAGGGTTTTTTATTGTATTTAAACATGATTTATATTCATAAACTGTCGCTTACGACAAAATTGTATAGCCTGTATTTCAAAAGTTATCAAAAATTTTGATATTTTTACGATGTTATACTATGGGTATCCTCATAAAATTTTGATTTCAATAAAAAAAATTTTTTTTACAAAATGTCGCTTACGATCATTTTTTATTTCATATTTAATGAATATTGTAAAGAAAATGATATCATATAAACTCATTTTTATATTTATTTAAAACATAAATATTAGGTATGTAATTTTTATAAATACAGTAAGCAAACTTTAAAATTAATTATATGTAACTATCTTTGGATGCTGTCGAAACTAATTAATTTTTGTAAAAAATAATATACGAGTATAAGAGTAGAAATATAACCTCACGGTTGCGGCCAAGGTGTATCTAACAGGTGGGATCACTAGGTCAGCTGACTCGCCTGATTAAACGTCACACTTAGTAGTGCTGATGAAATGCTCAAACTATCAAACACCATATACAGACTTCCTTCTGTGTGGTGTTTGACATTTATTTCAAGAGAAATCTGCGCTGGTATTACCACCCGTTTTTTGACATCTGTTAAGATAATTTTACAACAAATTTTCTATTGTTTTAGTAATGCCCGTACCTGTTCAATATGCCTTGGTTGCGGCTGCGTTTCTTTTTTTTATATGAATGTTTGACAACTTAAAACTTTAAAGAAAACCGCAAGAAATTGGAAGCTATTTTAATTTCTTTGCGTTTTCTCATTTTTCTAATAACTCTCTTCCAATTGTTGCCATATAGTCACCAAAAATGTTGATGTTTTTTGTGAACAGAAAATAAAAATGTTAATAATTTGTTGTGAATGACAACGAAAGAGAGAAAATAAAATATGAAAAAAATAAATACAAAATTAAATTAGGAAAAAATGAACCAAAAAGTTTAAATATTTATGGAAATTCTACATTTTTAATTAAATTAATATAAATTCTTACAAATTTAGAGTAAAATAAGTGCAAATTGTGTAGAAATTTTCCAATAATGGCAAGAAAAACCGCAACCGCCACCGCAATTCATTTAATTTATTTCTTTGAGAAACGGAAACCGGGCCTGCAGCCGTGATGTTGTATTTCTACCCTAAAGGCGTTTTTGAGTATTCATAACGAAATGATAACTTTAAAAAACTTTGTCAGAGACGGAAAGTATAATATTTTATTTCTTTACATTTTGCGTACAGTTTCAAAAGATACGAAAAATGTCAGGAATATACATGGTACCTAAAGTCATCAAAAGATACGAAAAATGTATCTTTCGTATCCTAATGGCATCACTGGTTTAGTGCAAAGTTGTTCATTTCACCAAAGAATTGTTTTTACTCTTTATTTCATTTATTTTTATACGCTCTATTTAGTCGTTAATGCGAGAGCAACGAGTGTACATGCATAGTAGCTTTGTTGGTATTTTGCCACATACAGTGTGTAAAATAAATGATAATGATGAAAATAAAGTGCTTTTTATTAGAAATAAAAATATATTTTTGAAAAAACTAAGGGGATTGGGGCAAAATGTGTTGAAAATTTTTCCATTTTACCAAGTAAAGAAATAGTGAATTCAGTGTGAACCGCATTATTATACATTTTTACAACCAATATAATTTCTTGTGATAAAATTGTAATGAAAATCTTTGCGTTTACTTTATCGTATTACTGTAATTCACAATTCTCACAGCAATACAGCTGCAAAATATTTTTGACCACCAATGGTTTAGTGGGATTAATTCTTGGTTACTCTCATTTTACCAAATTTTCCCCAAAAGATACGCTATCGAACCTAATTAAAAAAAAAACTATCTACAACTATCAATAGTATTGAAAACTATCGATAGTGAATCGATAGTCAAAAACTATCGATAGTATCGATTGTTTCAGACCACTAAGACAGACCGATAGACAATAACGCATACACATGCGTCAATTTTTATCACTGATAAATACAAGTCAAATCACGTCGCAATTGCCGTTGATTATTTTGCTAAAAAAAAAATTAAATCGAATAAAATGCAATTGCGTGTGAAACGTACTATTTGCCATTTTTTCTTTCTTTCAAAAAATTTATTTATTTATTTGATACATGATAAGTTTGATACATGATAAGTTGGTGGTATTGATATTATTACTTGTTTATAAGTTAATATTAAAGACACCTCAAAGGCGATAATTATGACAAACTATCTGTAGCTAACAAATGTTAACTCTAAAAGAAACTTACAGATAGAAAAGTCAATGACACATAGACTTCTGTAACCGTTTGGAGATATGCACATAAAACTTATGCATAAAAATAAAATATAAAATTGTGATGTGGAGGTGGAAAACTTTCGATGGCATTATCGATAGCATCGATAATTTTTTTTTGGCTATCGATGTTTTTATTCTGGAATCATTTAATCAGCCATGTCACAGATTCCGTTCGGATTGGTTTTGATTCCGTAGTTGTCATTCCGAAAAAGTAAATTTTTGGTGCTCTAGATTCCGTTTATTTTGTATTTCGTTTTTACAATGATAAAGCTTTTATACCTTGAGGCGTTTGTTTACTCTTGTTTTTGGATGCAAAGCTCACATTAAGCTTTTTATTAACATGAAAAGCTCATGACCAAATATTTATTTGACGCTCCTAAAAGTATGCACGTTTTTTAGTATTTACTGTAGAAAAGTTTTTTTCAATTACACTTTGTAATTTAAAAGTGGTTTCATTACGAAGAAAATATTCGTTGTTCGTTTTCTGAAGAAGCAACTTACGGAATTGAAACCACTTCCGATCGGAATGGTATTCTGTGACATGGCTGAATATTTGAAAACAATCGATAGTTATACCGCTATCGGTAGTAAATGATCCACCATTAATGTTGTAAAATGAAAGCATGTTAGATTAACAACTGCAAACAGTGCTGATACACGTTTTTTCAACACTCGTCAGTTGAGATATTTACATATTACGTAACGCTCCACCGAGGGGGTGGGGGCTAACGATTTGTTACGGATTACAAAATTTTTACTGAAAATTGTGTAAAAAGCGTTTCGAGGGTGTGGATGGTAAATAAACTCCAAAAATAGCGTTACGTAATATGAGAATAGCTCCTTAGTTAAATTGGACTTAAAAATCATTGATCTCACACTTATTTTTCTTATATTGAAATATTACAATAGTTACTATGATTCTCCTACGGGCACGATACGCTTCGTTGGAAAATGTTGAATTTTTTATAGAATATTGAAAACTAGTTCAGAAATATTTTCCACTTCCACTTTTAGGAATACGCCGATTTTGATTTAGCAATCAACGGATCTTCGCTCTTTTTAAAAGTACCGCTTTGCATGTTGGATAATTTGGCCTGGGACGATATGTATATATTTAGTGCTTTCTTTCAGATATATAAAACTTTGATATTATCACGATAATATCATCAATATATCGATAGTTTTTTAATTTAGAATCGATATACATATCAATATATTTTTCCAAACTATCGAACATTTTCGATAGTGACACTATCGGTAGTTTTCCACTTCTACAATAAGGATTGGTTTCGCATAATTGTCTGTGCTAACCTGGCTGATTACGTTCATGAAATCAGGTTCGTCCTTAAATTTTGGAAAACTTCCATTCAGAAACGAAATTAGAAGTGTTTATGAGTTGGAGTTTAGAATAGAGCTGCAAAACAATCCATGCTACTATCGATACTATCGAAGAAAATTTAATCCATAAATTGTGAACGCAGCGGTTGTTTAAAAGCGAAAACTGTCGATATATCTAGACAAAGTTCCGTTTTT
Organism: Panzeria rudis; assembly: GCA_956483635.1. Classification (NCBI taxonomy): domain Eukaryota; kingdom Metazoa; phylum Arthropoda; class Insecta; order Diptera; family Tachinidae; genus Panzeria; species Panzeria rudis. The sequence goes on along the minus strand of OY101449.1, from coordinate 91,018,628 downwards.
ACCCCCCTCATAACTTTGCTCAACTTAATCATAAAATAATGAAACTTGAAACATAATGTTTCCCTACAGAGGCAATCTCATAGGTGAATTTGAAAGTTATACTGTAAAAGCTTCCCGAGATAAGGTGTAAAAAGTGAATATTTTAGTACATCAATATTATTGGACACTTCCACTATAGCTAGAGAACTGAAATTTGGTATACAGGTAGGTCTTGGTGAGAAATTAACCAGAAAAATTTGAAAACGGGCACTTTTCACCTGGGGGAGTAGGGTTCCTCTTCTTTTTATGGGGCACTTCCAGTATAGCTTGAAAGCTGAAATTTGGTACACAGGTAGATAGATCCTGATGAGCAATTAACGAAAAAAATTTGAAAACGGGCACTTTTCATATGGGCGGGACTAGGGTGCCCCTTCTTTACATGGTATAGCTACAAAGCTGAAATTTTGTACACAGGTAGGTCTTGATGAGAAAAATGGAAAAATGGGAATTTTTCATCTAGGGCTTATTGCATGAGGCACTTATTGTACCAAATAAAAGCTTAGAAAAAATAACTGAGATCCGCACAAAAACATAATGTAAAAATAAGGCAAAGTTCCTATCCAAAAATTTCGGCCGTAAAAAGTACTGAGATCAAAATAAGGACCAAGTTCTTGATAGGTACAATACAATTCCATTTCTAGGCAACCTGTTAGCTTGGCAATATTTTTTTAGGAAAGAATTATGGGAAAAATGTTGCCAAGCTTACAGGTTGCCTAGAAATGAGATTGTATTGTACCTATAGAGAACTTGGTCCTTATTTTGATCTCACTCATTTGTCATTAACTTAATACAATAGTTCGTTGTATGTACTTCTTTCCCATGCCGGTTATTTCTGTTTTTCATACATAAGTACTTAAAACAAGTTTTATCTCATAAAACTGTTACATGGTTCAGCTGAAGAGATTATGTTCTACGTCCGGGAAGCCCGGGCTCGTATCCCAGCCATGTCAAAATATTTTTTTAAATTTATATATTTTTTTCTTTTGAAATACTTTTGTTATCAATATAGCGGAATTCTTTATACCGGAATACGGGAATTTTTGTTATCAAAAACGAAACTTATATTTTTTCTGTGCATGACAAAAATTTCATTTTGTTGCATATTGTTATTATTGGTATAGGTCGAAAAAACCGATTTCAAGGCCAAAGCTACAAAAGCCCTAAAGCTTCTAAATTTTTGTCTGAAACTAAATTTCTTTTTTCGAGTATTGATTGGCCCCTATTAACAGATTATTTTTACAAACAAATTTTATTGTTATACCGATTTTCTAAACTGCAATTGCAAACTAATATAAGAAAATTCTTAGTTTTCAAGAAATTAAATTGGTTTTCATCCTGCAGGAATGGGGAATGAGGTACAGGCTGGTAAGTCGATCAACTTGTATTTCAAACTCTTTTCAAATCTCACTTACAAATATAGACCGATTTTGATGACTACAGTACTGTAGGTGGGAAGTAAGTCACATATTTTTCAAAACACATCTTTTTTATACTGATGAGTAAAATCATGTAAGTCCTATGTGTCAAGGGACGGAGTTGTTCCATTCCAAAACCTTGTAAATTTGTGTTTTAGTTGCTATGAGCTGGGAGGACGAATGAAACATTAAAATAAGCTAATGTTGCTTGAAAATTTTATATTTATTTCATTAAGCATTAGATCTACAGAAAAGTTGTTAGGTAATCAAATGTTGAAAACTTCAAAAGCAACATTTTTCTCCTGAAAATCTTTTTTGTGAAATTAATATTTTGGAAGTTATGAGCCAAGAAAACAAAATTTTATGGTTTTCCCCAAATTTGAGCGGGCTTGTGGCACGTCTTACCCCCAACCGACTTACCTGAAATTTTTTCAGGATGATTTTTTTGCCAAAATTTACCAAACTGGGGGGTGGGAGTGAAAAAAATATGCAAAAACATCCTCCATATAGCTAACGGCCACCCTAATGTCTATACATCTTTAATTGAACCGTGCCTTAATAGTTTATTTTCACGCACGCTCTGCTTGTATGGAACGCGTGCAGGAGGTAACAATTTCATGCAAGCAAACAAATTTTATTTGTCGCAGGTCAAGTTCGTAGAGTCGTGTTTGAAATTGTGTTCTTTTCTTTTGTATTTTGTTCTATTTCAACATACATATATAAAAATTTTTGGCTCTTAAATATATAGTATGCTTACATAGTATGTGCGTTCTCAAGCCATTGAATACATAGTTAACCCACTTAGGGACTGCACACTATATTAAGACATCCAAAATAATTTTATAAATCAGAAGAAGAAAAAATGGGAGTAAATAAATCCATAAAAATTAAAAGTATTTACATGACACAAGCATGTGCACTTACATACATATGTATGTACATATTTATTGGTTTAAACTCCTGGAATAATTGTATTTACTTGTGTACTTAATAAGCAACTCTTTTAAATGAGAAAATTTAAGAATTTATATAAAAGGCTTTTAAGCCAGGAGGCCTTTTTGATATTTTCAATAATGAATGAATAGAGGTACTTTTAATGTATGGGCCGGCGCTTCAGTCTCTAGTTACTCCACCGCGTAGAGAAGAGGGCGAAGAACGTCATCAGTGACAGCAGGGTAGCCAACAGTTATTATGACAGTTATTCGCACAATTTATTGCAAAGAACGTTCGATCTTTAGTCGAACGTATGTGGAATAAGCTCCTTCAAGAAGTATGTTTTGTTAGAAGGTAGAAATTAATTGTACACAAACACTTTCCTCTATCTTGCTTCCTATAACCAATTTTCTTTATTCTGGCACAAAGCATTGCACGAGTAGGCGTTATCCCCTAAGTGCTGGTCCGAATAATTTGTTTTGTTTAGCCTTGGACCGAGAGCATAAGTTTTTCCTATGGGTGTGTCGAACAACGACTTCGAATAGATTTTCTACCTAACCGGGCTTCGGATTTCTTCTGTGGGTATCTGAGTTTATACATTTTGTCAAGCTGGCCGTTTGCCCGGCACAAGCAGGGGGCGAATTACCGCATACGTGATCGAGTAAAATTGCTCGAAATTTTTCCTTTTGGGATTACGGCATACGATAACGAGTGTGTAATCAAGTACCAGCTGCTTAAGTTCCACTCGTTAGCACTACAGCGATCGAAAATAATATATTCTTTTATTATCTTTATTTACCAAAAAAGCGTGGAACATTACCAATAAACTTTATTACAGTTGTCAAATCGACTTGGTTGTTGTACTAGCTTAAAGAAACACAAAATGTAAAACAAACTTGGTACACTTTTTAATCCATCCATTCGATACGTGACCTAATTTTATTTGATTCGAAAGCGTACTCAATAACGAATGCGGTAATTCGGCCCCAGTTCTAGTGGTATCTTAGTTAAAAAAGTTGAACTCATAACTCATTTATTAACCCCAAATCAAAAAAGAGTGGTGTTATATATATTGTGGATCTGTGTGTCTGTATGTTCCCTTATAGAGCCTAAACAGCTGGATCGATTTTGATTTACTTTTTTTTTTGAAAGATAACTTGATCGAAAGTGTTCCTAGCTATTTAGTCCAGCCGTTTAGAAGTTATAACATTTTTTCTAGCAATAACCTCTTGAATCTGTGGGTCTGTGGCACCGTAGCTCCCAAACGGCTCGTTCGATTTTAATTTAATATCTTTTATTTGAAAGATAACTTTATCTAAAATATTCAAACCTTTATTTGGAAAAAAACATCCGTCCAGCTGTTTTGAAGTATTTTTAAAATGTTTTAATTTTTATAGGTATGTGATAGAAATCGATTTCGAAAACAAAGCAACTTTAAAAGATATTCTTTAATAATATTGCTTTATTAGAATGAACTGTATCACAAATATCATAAATATATTTCTTTACTAAATTAAAAATTATAAAAATTAGATGAAAAGTATATTAAAAAGGGCCTTCAAAATTGCTTCATTTTGAAAATCGATTTCCATCACATACCTGATGATAATTACCCTTCACAGTTTGGATTTCATAGAAGTAATATTAAAAGCATCGAGATAACACTGGTAGGCAGAAAAAAATCGCCTTTAAATAAAAATATGCGGAATAAGTCGGAAGTTATTAGTATTCGGTTTAAAAGTACAAGCAAAACCAAAAATAAGTTAGAAAAATTAGAATAAAGAATCAGAAGGTGAGATTTCGGCTCACCATATTGATAACAGGAATAAGATAACTCCCCAGTAAAAAAATTTTTTTTGAAGCATTAAAGAAATAAAGCGCTTTATAATTAGCTTTAAAATATGAGCTTGTTCAGAAGCTGATTTCATAGCGTCACAACAATGCAGGTTTTGAAGCGAGAAAAGTATTTGCTTTTTACTTATACAAAAGCAGCGTACACGAGCTATACAAAAAGCTGATTTTATAGTGCTGATCCAAAGCAGGTTTTTAAGCGAGAATGAAGAGTAAGTTTATTTGAGTTTCTTGGTGCCGTTTTGCAACAGTGTTTTTGGTCGAGTGATTGGTACGTTGGACTTCAAACCTGAAGGTTCTTAGTTCGATACTAGTTGAAGTTAAAATAACAACCATTGAGTAAAAATATGAAATTAATAAAAATAAATAAAGAAAAGAAATAAGAAAAATTCAAAATGGCGTTAACGCTGCCAATCCACATCAAACCATTTTTTTTCATATATTTTAATTTTAAGTGCTGAAAATGTTGATGATTTTCAGCGCTTTTGTAAGCAAAAATGTAGTACTCCAAACCGGGAACTCGCCATACAAAAATCAGCAGCGATATCAGCAGGTTTGTCAGCGCTACATCTATTCCATAATAGTAGAAACCTGCTTTATTGGAAGCAACTTTTTTACTGCGCTTATATTCTATTTCCTCATAAAATTTGGTTAAATATCTGATGTTTCAAACGTGGTAAAAGCGAACAAAGGACGCTGATGATGACAGCGTAGCGGCTGTCGAAATTAGTAGTACTAATCCATTCTGCTAGTCTGATTAGATATTCTAATATTCCACTCCTAAAAATAATTTGAATTTACATTAATTCAATTATTGAACTTGAGCCGAATAATAATAACTTCCGACTTATACACATTTTCAGTTCGAATAATAATTACGTACAAATATTAATATGCGGAATATATAAAGTTTAATGCGCTAAATTTAAATCCGTTTTCAGTTTTTTTCCATCACGTCGAGATTTTTTTAAATGGACATGACTAATATTTCCACCAGGTACATCAGTATATTTCGCCATAAATTGAGAACAGCAAAAGATGCGAAATAAAATTACCTTTAAGTCCTTATATAATTTTTTTATATTTCCAACTCTTTTATTCGAAATTAAGTGAGGGAACTTAAATGACAAAAATTGCGACTTTCATACAACACACATATACACATAAAAAATTAAACACTTTCTGTTGTACGGAAATTGTGACTTTTATCAATTTAGTTCCTTCACTTAATTGTCAATAAAATCGGTATTTGTCAATCGATTTTAATAATTTATGGGTTATTGTATTCCTAATTTACCAAGCTTTCTGATAAGTAACAAACATGTAAAATATTTGCCTCTTAATTTTTTTTGAGCTTTTGAAAACGAAAAAAAAGTGTAATATTGCATGAAAGAAAATTTTTTCGCCGCTAATTTCTGAATAATTCTCCGAAACAGTAGGAAATGTGAAAAAATAAATGGTTTGAAGCAAGGCTGCTCCAAAATACTTTGCAGCTGTATTGCTAAGAGTACAGTAACACCATAAAGTAAACGCAAAGATTTTGATTGAAATTTTATCACAAGAAAGTATGTTGGTCGTAAAAATGTATACAGTTGTTTTTATTTACCTGCCTTTTTTTTACGCGCACTTTTGACTTAACTGCCCAAAATTATTCATTTCTGTCACTAGTCTTTAAAATCCGATACAAATTCGTTTTTAAGTACATTTTCCGTACCTGCACTTTTAAGATAGATGCTTCAAATTTTGGGGATTTTAAAATTATTTTCATACAAAATATCAATGTTACCTGTACTTTGACTTAACTGCACAAAATATAGCTTTTCTGTAATTTTTCTTCAAAAACCTTTTTTAAGTGCATTTTCTATACCTTCACATTTACCATATTTTTTGGACGTTTTAAATTATTTTCATATAAAAAATCAAAGTTAGCTGCACACACTAAAAAAATGTGGTGGCAACTTTTTCTTAATAATATAATTTAACATATTTTGCCGACATGTCTGACGTCAGAAAAATCTGAAACTTTACAATACAATCAAGCGAGTTGTCTAAAATTACCTTAGACATTTGGCAGACTAGTCGGCAATTTCATGGTATGACGTTTGGGTACATTTTCTGAATTGGTTATTATCCTATTAATATTAAACTAGTCTGCACATGATCGGAAGGCAATTTAATATCCTTTAAGGCGTTGTAACAGAATATTCTGCAGATCGTCTGAGCTACGACTTTGCATTCGTCACTTCTTCACATTGTCCGATTGTGTAATACCTCTTATTTATCTCTGGAGAGTTTATGCATAAATGTGTGCGTAAATGTTTTCGGATTAGCTGACTTGAGCAGCAGCAAACAGTATGACACATAAGGAACCACTGAAGTTTTAAAACTTGTTTATTCCATATTCGAATTTTATATGACATTTCTAATAAATTTTTGATATTATCTCCGTCTTTTTTGCGACATTAATACGACAGGACGTACAAAGTAACAGAAAAATCAGAAAATTTTTCGATGTTTTGCCATAATTTTTTCCAATATTGCTTACACATGTCGAAAAATCCTATAAAATATCCCCAGAAAATTGTTCAGAACTCTTTTAGACGTTTCAGCAAAGTTTTCAGAATTTTCACTTGTATGATTATCGATACCTTTTCTGACAGACGGACTGGAACTCGCCATCTTGTAATGACTTTAATGCCGAGTTCGAACAGAGTTTGGCAAAAAATATTCGCAAATATAATAATAAATAACGCTTTGCTTTAGCTGCACTTTTGGGCAGGAAACCACAGTTGTATACTTGCACATTAAAGCAGATAAGTACATTTAAGATAACATCATTTTTGACTTATCTGCTGAAAAAATCGTGCAATGTTGATTGTGCAGCTAAGTCAAAATTAATGTAATAATGCGGTTCACACTGAATTTACTATTTCTTTGCTTGGTAAAATATAGAAATTTTCAATACAGTTTGCCACAATCCCCTTTGTTTTTCCAAAAATAACTTTTTATTTCTGATAAAAAGCACTTTATTTTCCATCATCATTTATTTTACACACGGCAAAATACCAACACAACTACTACGCATGTACCAGCGATGCCGTTTATGAAGTTTTTTTACGATAAATGAAATTTATTTGCTGGTGTTTAAGCTTGTCTATATGCAGCATTTCATTGGTGCTTTACCAAATCGTCAGTACACTTCAAACACAATTTTGCATAGTTACAAATCTTTTATCTTATGTACAGACTTTCAAAAATTTTTTGACAATTCACAAATATGTAAATGATTTTCAAAAATAAGCATATTAGGCTTTGAAAATTATACAAAACCCAGCAAGTAATTTATATTTGATATGAATCTATTTTATTTTTCTAAATTTAGTTTAAAATAAAATTATGACAATATGTCAAATAACAAATTTCTTAAAGGTTTTTTTACGATATGACAAAAAAAAACATATGACATACTGTGTTGTCATATCGTAAGTTTTTTACGATATGACAATACTTCGATATGACAACACCGTGGATGGCTATCTTAGTGTTGGCATATCGTAAAAAACTTACGATATGACAACACAGTATGTTATATCGTTTTTATTTCATATCGTAAATAAACTTTATAAATGTCATCGCTGGCGACGAGTGCTCTCGCATTAACGACTAAATAAAGAGTATAGAAAGAAAGAAAATAATAAAAATAAGCAATTGTTTGGTGAAATGAACAACTTTGGCTTAAAGGTAATTTTATTCCGCATCTTTTGGTGCTTTATTTATTTAAGTATAGCAAACCATTCTCGAGTTATGATGAAATATATTTCGGATCCCATATTAGTCATGCCCATAGAAAAAAGCTGAAAACATATTTGAATTTAGCGCATTAAACTTTATATATTCCACATATTTTTATTTAAAGGCTCGAAATTTTTTCCTTTTTCCAGACAAGTGTAATTAAAGAATATATTATTATACTACTTCATTTACATCCAAGTTACTAGAGTAGGCAAAAACCGCAACCGAAAACCGGTTAACCAGTTTTTGGCCTTTCTGAAAAAACAGCGGTTTCGAATAATTTATGTTTTCGAATAATTCGGTATGCCGGTTTTTATGTGTCGATTAACAGTTTTTTTTGACGGGAAATAATTTTCTACATTTTGAAGAAAAAAAATTAATTTTGTATACTACTTATATTTAACAATGATACCCCAAATAGAATTTTTCCATTTATTCAACTTTTATTTTAGCGAGCGTTTATTTTACCTCAAGTTTGATTAAAAATATGCGAAAAATCGGTTGAAATTTCGTCATCCTGTCCCATATATTATTTTTAAAATACTATCTAAAAAACATGTTTAGACCTTAATTAATTTTTCAAACCACCTACATACAAATAAAAAAATTCGCATTACATGCTTGAAGTTATTGCTCTATCCGCACAAAAACATAAATGTGGAAATAAGGCCAAGTTCCTATACAAAAATTTCGGCCGTAAAAAGTACTGAGATGAAAATTTCTAGGCAACCTGCTTCAATTTGAGCTGTTATTTTACATATAAAAACAAATTTTATTTTCAACAAATGTGCTATTCTAAAAGTAACTCCATTTAAGGGGGAAAACAACATAAATCTTTGTATCTCTTTGATATAACAAAAAACTTCAAAAATAAGATAATCTTCATATGTGGTAACGCTGGCTTGCTTTAATTTCCCGTTTCAATCGTACAATTGCAAGCAAAACAAAAGCAAAAACGTTTTTTTTAAATGACTCATTGTATTTAGCGTAAATACAATAACATATTCTTTATAGCTGTTTTACACTATCTCACAAGCCGTTCGACTTCTGTAGAAAATGCAACCCTGATCTAATGAATGGAAAGGTTTAAAAATGCGATAACAACACATTATATCAGGGTAGCATTTTGTGCAGAAACCGAACAGCTTGTATAATAGTCTAAAAACAGCTTTACTATGATAAGCAAATCAAGCGGGAACCGTTTCCAAACGTATTTTCTTAAAACTTTCCAATTTTGTTCTCATTCTTCTTTTCTAGCTACGTACGTTTAAGTTAATGTACATTTAGTGCTCACAAGCAAAAACAATACAACACTAAATGGGACAATTATTCTTATTGTTTTTGGGTTGTTTTTGTTTTACTCACTGAAAAAAAATAAAACGAAAGTAAACGTTTCGTTTTGTTTATTTTCCTACTCTGGTAAAAAGTGGCGCTTTGAGGTATGAAAATGTTTGTAGTGCAAAATAAATGAAAAATAATAATTTGCAAACACGTGTGGAATTATATACACAAAATTAAAAGCCTTCCGTATGGAATGTGTGACAGGTATACAATATAAAAAAATTCGTTCCTTCAAATAAAAATACGTGGAAGATAAAAGGCCTTTTAGGAATCAACTAACCACAACCCTGTTGAAGGATTTACAATGTAATATATCCTTTCCCGTTAAACAATTTTTTACAATTGTATGAAAGTATGTATATAACAAGCTCGAATGTACTTATAAATATTGATTTAATTTATAAAAATAATAAACATTCTCTAGTAACTAGAAACACATTGCAAAAATTTTGGGAAAACTAATAAAATTGTTTACAATATCTTTTAAAGTGTTTAACTTTTTATTCCTGTCGCCAAGAAAAAGTACAACAGTTCTTTAAAGGTGTTCAAAAAAAATCCAAAGGAAGAAGACAACAATGCGCGTTCCATCCTTATATTTTCATACATTTTTGTGCTGTTATACTATATTTTTTGTTAAGATTTAAATTAAGTTTTCGACAAAACTTTTCACACTAATTAAATACTGTTGAAAGTAAATTTTATACTCAAATACTTGTGCATTAATTGTTTAACTTTTTTTTTCTTAAACAAAATAATTGCACTTTTTCTTCTTTTGTTACACTTTTGTTATCCTTGTTTCGCTTTCTTTTTTATGTGCTGCTATTGAATGAATAAAACTTTTTCTTTTGAATTGAACCGAAGAAATCCGTTTTATTTTATTGTCTGTCTTGTCACGAATGCAGGCAGTCAGGAAATGTGGGTTTGTGCTGTTTCCTGTCAATTGTATTCTTGAAATAACTGTTCGACATACATATATTGTTATACATATATTTTTATTTTTAAAACTTTTTACAAATTGATATTAAATGCACGAATGTATGCTTATTTCACGCAAATACTATTGCATTATAAAAAGGAGGCATTGGGCACGTCCATAAGACGTAGCTGTTGAGCTCAACTGTTGTAAAACTGTTGGCAACTGTCGCCCCCAACAGTTACGTCTTAGAGACGGCTTGATGGATATACTGCAATATGAACAGCTGATCAATGTAAGCAGTTAAAAACAGGCACAAAAGACACAGTTGAAATTAACTAAATTAATTAGTTTAGCACTCAGTTTTAAGTGCATTTTGGTTCCATAAAATATCCTATAAACATGGTATCCAATGCGATAGTCAGCACCAATTGTCCATTTTCATTTTGTTTTAAAAATTTCACCACAAAGCAAATAACATTGCAATAATATAAAAAGGCTGCGCCGATAATTTTTTAACCCTCGAAAAAAGGGGGGGTGTTATAAGTTTGTAGTGTGTGTCTGTGAACTTGTGTGGATGTACGAACCCTCGTACAGACCAAACGGCTAGACCGATTTTGATTTAGTTTTTTTCTGTTTGAAAGGTGACTTGATCGAGAGTGTTCTCAGCAATGGTTGAAGAAAATTGGTCCAGACGTTTAGAAGATATCACAACTTTTCTAGATGTATCCTGTTGAATCTGTGTGTCTTTGATATCGTAGCACCCAAACGGCTAGCTCGATTTTCATTTAGTAAATTTTGTTTGAAATGCGACTTGATACAAAATCTTCCAACCTATGTTTAAAGAAAATTTGTCCAGCCGTTTTATAAGTTATCATCTATTTTCTTTGGGGATTTTTAAAATTTTTAATTTAATGTTATTTAATTTAACGCTAAGCCGCCACCGTGTTAAAAAAATGGTTCAACATTATAGTAAATTAAATACTATGTAATACAGTAAGTAAACAACACAATAAACATATATTTAGTGATCTTAGTTTTAATTTAATTATATTCCTTTATTTGTTTACTTTATCACATTTGTAATGCAAAATTGATTAAACTAGTCTGCAGCGGCCACATAATAAAGTGGCGTTGTATTAGAATATAAACGGCATAACTCTTTTGATCAGCTGTGCTTGCTAAGCACAACATGTTGACCATAGGTAGCGAAAAAATTTTATGATGGAAAAAATGGCAGCAAATACACAACTGTTGTGTGTAGCGGAACTACTCAACTGTGCGTTAATTGAGATTACTAAAATAAGTAGGATTTTCGCTAGGATGTTGTTGCTGCCGTCCCTGATAGTGTAGGTAAAGAAAGACTGTGGTGGTTTCGAAACATCTGATGTCAGTTCAACGTTCCGTACATCCACATGTTTCTTTGAATGTTCAATATTTAATGCTTTAGAATTTCTTTCTTTCTTTAAAAAAATTATTTTATTGAAATATTAAATTAAAAACGAACTTAAGCCAAACTAATTAAATAACTTTGGATAGTTACCAAAAATATATACATATTTTAAAGGAAATAAATTGGTTGTCCGCACCCCCTTTTTTCAGTGGTGCACCTATAAAGGGTATTTGCACATAGCTAAAGTGACTCCGCATAGGATATCTTGTAAGCCTTGCGTTTAAGGTATAAGATGTGTTCATCACTTTAATGTAAAACTCTACGACAAACATTTTTCAGCCCGCTGAAGGTGAGTTCTTTGCCTCATTTTTTGCGAAAGGTGCAGAAACCCATACGATGAAGAGTTAGAGCGTTAAAGTGTCTTTCCAAAATATAAAATGCAAAACCCATCTTATACCTTAATCGTAAAGGCCTCTTTCATGATATTCGTATTCGTATTCGCCAAATTGAAGCGAATATTTCACAAATATTTTGTGAATACGTGCAAAAAAAGAATACATAAAAAATACTGAAAATTAAACAAAAAATAGTACTTTTTACTAAAAAAATTTGTCTACAACGCAGTACAATAGTCTTCTTTTAGTAAAGAAAAAAGAAACAAAATGTATTTCACAACGACATGGTATTTAAAAAGTAAAGTGCTGTTAAATTAATTTATTAATCATGTTAAAGTAATACTCAAAGCTCAGTAGAGGAATGTTGAACTTCAAAAATAAAAGTTTTGAAGTCTTTTCTCCATCAAGCCTATTGTGCGGTGTATAAATAAGCTCCGCACCACTAAACGTTTGCTCGCTCAGAACACTCGCCGCTGGTGTAACTAAATATTGCCTGGGTATAGGTAAAAGAAGCTCGTATTCCCCCTTAAAAAAAGTGGCATTCATGTGCTAACTTAATAAATTCAAATTCCGTCATCGGAATATCATAATAATGTTAAATAGCTATAGTATTGTGACAGTTTTTTCTAAATTTATTGTTATTGACGCAAAGGGTAGATTTTTTTCAACTAAATTTGAAATATTAAGTGGTACTAACTATTTAGATTGAATGTTCGTATTCGAATTCTGCGATTAGTTTCAGATATTCGTATTCGCGAATATTAAAAATTGATGATCGTAACATCACTAATACATACTTATTTAATTTAAAATGTACAAACTTCTTGAATTTAATTTAAATATGAATGTTCACTTGTTAAATAATAAAAATATTAAAAAAACTGTATAATCAATATTGTTATTCGATTAACCGTGAAAATCGATTATCCGTAATGCTTCTGGTCCCGACCATCACGGATAATCGAGGCCCGACTGTATATGCAAAAGTGAATAATTTCAGAATTTTCGACCTTGAACGTTTCCAAAAAAAAAAAAAAAAAATATTAAATTCTCGTTAGTTTGCAAGAGCTGCTGTATTAAAGTAAGCGGCTTAAAATGTTAAATGCTGCCGCCGCCAGGTAAATCTCAGATAGTAGCCCCGCGTGGATAGAGAACTATAGATTAACAACCTATTATTCCTGAAGCTTTAATGATACTAAAACCGGAACAAATGAAAGAAATGAAAAACGACATATCACAGCGGCTTTTGGAATAAGATCAAGGACTTGAATTGGCATATGGAACATCAGAACTGAGAAAGAACGTTTATATAGCAAACTCAATGGTATTTTCAGCCTCTACCAGGTTCTGCGGAAACAATGACATGGATATTGGGTATTCAAGAGAGCTCTGATGAAACCGGTCTGCTTGAATTTGAAACTATTTTCCGTCAAACTCCAAACTATTACCTGGGTTATGGTGGCTAAACAACTGGCTGTCGAATGCCCAACACCACAAGCGCTGGAATGAAACCCCATTTAAAATTGAGATCAGTGAAAGGAAATGGGACTGCATTGGGCATACCATCTGGAAGTCGAATCACGATGCCAGCAAAATGGCACTCGATGGAAACATGCGAGGAAGTCATATAAGAGGTCGTCCAAGAGGAGCATGGCGAAGAGAACTAATAGTAAAGAAAGCACGGTGTCGTGGGACACCGGGTTGGAACTTAGTTTCTTAGAAATTTCACCTTGCCCACTAAGGGGGCAAGGCTCAGATCTAATAATGTTTTAAATATCATTAAAATTGGTTAGATAGTTTCAGAGATGTAGAAATCGACCCTTACCCAACCCCCCTCCCCAAACCTCCCCCACACTATGGTCCCAAAAAATACATAGCCTATGCTCCTTCCAGACTCAGCTCTAACCATGTTTTATATTTCATCAAAATCTGTTAAAAGATAGTTTCGGGGAGGCAAAAATTTCCCCATACATCCCCTCGTGGTCCTAGTTTTTAAAAAAACATATAACCTATGTATCCTTGTAGACTTAGATCTTTCTATGTTCTAAATTTAACCAAAATTGGTTCTGTGGCTTAGCCGTTAAAGCGCAAATAAACAAATAAACAAACTTGCTTTCTCATTTATAATACATATTAGTAAAGATAGTTTGCAGAGACACATTTATCTATCATTGCCACAAAGCACTTAGATAAGTAACAAACCACTTAGCAAAGACACAAACCAAATTGGAGATTCCAAACACTAGGCCGAAAATCCCCAAAATCCCAGGAGTTCCCTGGCACTTCTCCGGAAGATTACGGCAACACTGAAAATATAAAAAATCAGCAGCGGCAACACCATTATGATATGTTGTGTCATGTCAAAAAGTTTTATATCATTTACGCCCCTTTTCACAATGTATGATTAAGAGTTGACGTGGACTTTAACGGCAAGTTTCTTATGGCGAAGTTTCCGTTAAAGTGCATGTTAACTCTTAATCGTACATTGTGAAAAGGGCCGTTACAAGAATTCATATACTAATTAGCAGACACCTTCAGCTAGCACCGTCACAAACCACTTAGCCAAACAGCAAACTATTTAGCAAAGACACAAACCATATTAGAGGTTCCAAAAATACCAAGTCAAAAATCTCCAAAATCCAAGGATTTAAGTAAAGACGCTTACCAATTTTCAGATTAATCGGTCAACCATAGCTGTTAAATTTAGATTACGATTAGTAATCAATTACGACTACTTTTTAAAAGTAATCGTAATGATTATTTATTCCACTAGTAATAATTTTTTGATTACTAATTGATTACGATTACAAATAATCAAAATATAATCGGGATTATTTGGGACTACTTATAAATAATCAAAAGTAATCAAAATATAATCCGATTACTTTTGATTATTTATGATTATTTTCAGAGTATATTTCATCAAAATCTGTTAGATAGTTTCGGGGAGGCAAACATTTCCCCCTACATCCCCTCGTGGTCCTAGTTTTTAAAAAACATATAACCTATGTATCCTTGTAGACTTAGATCATTCTATGTTCTAAAGTTAACCACACTCATTGAACGCAGGGCTGCCAGTTTAGGGATTCTGACCCCAAATTATGGGAATCGTCATCACAAAAAAGGATGAATATTTTCATTTGGGGCTTGGGGTTTTCATTGGGGTTATTTAAAAAATACATTTGGGTTTTTTGGGGAAATTCCTTAAAAGTTTCTTTCCTTTGATCTATAATTAAAACTACTTCTTCTGGGCCCCCTACTAGTAAAGATAGCTCGAGTACGCTGATTTATCGAAGTTAGCGCTAGTATTCGCGACATTCGCGATTTACTATTTATATGTTAAAGTACTGCAAAATCATAGTTTTGTGGTTTTGCGAAAATTTTCGAATTTAAATCGGTTAAACAAACACAACATAACACGACACTCTGATTTTTTCCGAAAAATTTACTTTTTCGCAAAAATTTTTGTATAATGCAAACTTTACAATTTAAAAAAAACAATTTTTTCCTAAAAAACTGTTATTTTTTTTCCTAAAAAACTGTTAATTTTTGCAAAAAAAAGTCACAGAATCTCCTAATGTTGTTCATACATAATCAATTAGCTAAATTTAAAATTGAAAATGGTTTTTATGGTAATTTACTACGAAAAATTTAAGTCGCGAATATAGCGAATATGTACGAACATTTACTTAGAAAAACGGCTAACCCTATTGAATTTAGGGTACTTGAATTAACTTGTTAAATTTTGCGACTTGCATAGTGTAATTTAATAGTATTTATTATTTTGGTAGATTGATCTATCGAAATATTTATGCAAAAACTCCTTTTGGAAAAATAATGAGTTAGGGTGATTCTATATGAATTTTATTTAGTTTGTTTCTAAAATACGAGTACTTATCATTGAAGTTCAAAAAATGTATTAAACTGTAAAAATAAAAAAATATTTAAAATAAAAAAGTTTATTTTGAGAAAAAAAACATAAAGAAAAGATTTTTTGTAAATTTTTTCTAATGTTCATTTCAAAAATCAGCAAATTTACGTTGCCGTGACGCGGGTTTATTATAATATGAAAACGAAACAAAAAGAACGTTTACTAGACATTACATTAGTAGTCCCTTCAATACATTTTATACTTTTTCGCGGATTTGCGAGTTTTTCACATTCTTTCAGTGTTTTTATTTTTATCAGTTTTGCCGATATCTAGTCAATTTTAGAGCTTGCTTCCGATTTTGCAACTTCTCGCGAATTTTCGCAATGTTCGCGTTAAAAGCGACTTTTTGCAAGTTTTCAGCATCTTTACAGTTTTCACGAATTTTAAACAATAGCTCTATTCAAGTTTTTTTGAATTTTCGCATTTTTCGCGATTTTTACCGCATTTTTGGCATTCCTTACAGTTTTAGCGATTTTTAACCGATATTATGGTCAGTTTCAAATTTTGCAATTTTTAGCAAATTTTCGCAGTGTATGTGATTTTTTTTAAAAGCTTTTGGCTTTCTTACATTTTTAGGGACTTTCACTCAATATTGCCTCTACGGTCTTTAAAATTTTAGCAAGTTTTAGCGAATTTTCATGATCTTTCACAAGTTTTTCGCATTCCTTGCAGTTTTAGCGAGCTATAACCAGTTTATGATCTTGGTTCCAATTTTGTAATTATTTGACAATTCATGCCATTTCCGCTGTAAGCATTATTTTTTCAATGTTTTGTCCTCAAGGCTTGATATAGATCTTTGCAGTTTGGCAATACCAGAAAGGTATCCTGAATCTATATGCATCAGCAAAATTACACTCAAACGAAAGCCGAGTTTGAAAACATCTCTGTTCTAAATTCTTTGATTTTTTAAAGCACAGTTATAGAAACGTTAAGCATACTTTTTGAAAAATCAATATATCGTTACCTGAAATGCAAAATCACGTAACTACCCTTTTTTAAACTTTATTGCAGAGGGAAAAAACTAAAAAAAAATACTTCAAGTGACTGAAGTAAAGTCTATTTATGTTCGTTATTAAGATTTCCCAATCTTTATGATAAAGGTTTGAAATTTTAGAGCATGCGTTTCGATGTAACACAGAATAATTAATTAAAAAAGCAATTTCCAATTTTTCGTTAGTTGCGTGGTTTTGTATTTCAGCTGACGCTATGTTTCAAATAAAATTTTTCAACATCAACTGTTTTCATAAATATGTTTTACGTTTCAAATATGCTACTATTTTTAACAAATAAATACAACACAGTTTGAAAATAATCACAAATAATCAAAAGTAATCGCAGAAAGTAGTCGAATTATTTTTTGATTACTTCTGATTATTTTTGATTATTTAAAAGTAATTCCAAATAATCCCGACTATTTTTTGATTATTAGTAATCGTAATCATGGGATTACGATTACTAACTGAAAATAATCGTAATCCTAATCATTAAAGGAATTCACAAGGTCGTCCTAAGTACTCTAACTTTTGTAGGTACTAGCGTTATACAAAAGTTGTATGTTTGTTGTTGATATTCTCAATAAAAATATATAATATGACACTAGAACTTGTTTAGATATGTTTTTATGGTGTGCTATGTGTTCAACTGAATAATTTTTGCATAAAACCGTTTCTATTTTGAATTTTAATATTTTTTATTTTTATTGTTTGTACATAAATATTTTTTATTTAATTTTTTGATGTATAGTTTTTGAAGTTTTTATAGTTTAGTACTTGAATGTATGACAGGGTATTCAAATATGTCCTATTTAAAATGTTGTACTATGTTAGTACCTAAGACATTAGTACACTTTGTGAATTCCTTTATTATTTTACCTTTTGAACAAAAGTAATCTAATTACTAATCATTACGATTACTAATCATTACTTAACAGCTATGCGGTAAACAGGAAGAGGGTTAATTTTAAATTCGTAGATTTTAACCAAACCCCACAAACTCCACCTACGCACTAACTCCACAAACACGGTAAGCGAAAAAAGCCATTAAAAAACGCAAATTGTTAAAAGAATTTGGCGGGAAATGAGAATATGTAAAGATTCTCATAAATACATGCATATACATGTATACATGCAAATACATGTATGTGCATTGTGCATATGAATCAAATACAAAATAAATTATTAAATAACCCACCAAACCAAATGTTCCGATTTCTTTAGGAATTCGAAACGATTTCGGAACCAAAATATTAGCGAAATTGTAACAATTTTTATATGAAAGGGCTGACATGACTTTGCAACGATATCTAGGTACGAAATCGTAACGATATGTCGGTGCGAATTCGTAACGCCATGAATGCACGATTTTATTAAGAGATTTCTTAACAGCTTCGTTTAGAATTTCTTCCAAATTTTACAGAAACTATTTGCATTTATCACTGGTTTTAACTTACTTATGTATCAAATTTTTATATTCCCTACGGTAAATGGAACTGACACAAAACAAGTCACGTGACCGGTCCCTAGGTGGTAGGGACCAGTCCGAGTTCTAACACTTCCTATGAAGCGGACCAGCTACTTTTACATGGGGATGGCCTAGGATGGGTTTAATTGATACTTTGTATGCACATTGTAACTTGTATCTGAACTATCTTTTGGAATCCTAATCGGTGTCGAATAATACAGATTATATACAAATATTATTCCAAAATTCAGCTGTAATTATCGATTAATTTATTTTTTTATTGCTACAAATCCAACTAGAAATGTTATTTTATTTTTAAGCGGTGTCTTCGATGGGATTCGAACCAACAGCCTTCGGCGTGACAGGCTAGTACACTACCCACTCGACCACAATGTTATAAATACCAGTTAAGCTGGAGTTAATATTTGAATATAGTTACGAAACAGGTTCCTGAGTGGCATGGCAGTCTCATTGAAGTGAGACAATTAATATTATATAGATACTATGTCATAGGCCTTAGATCCAGGTGCATCGAATTTGCCGTTTACTAAAGTACTAGCCGGAATACCAACTAAATTGACTGAAAATGGTTAATATGTGACCATTTACACAATATGTCTTTTTTCATCATTCACTACTCCTTATTTTTGGTACCAGTCTCATTTTCTCAAGTCATAGGACGAGTACTTTTGGATCAATTGTCACCAAATTTTCCGCAGGGTTCTTTTAAAAAGTTTTATTTGCACAAACTACACAGAAAAAAGTAAAATACGACTTTAATTCCGAAAACTGCGGATTCATTCAATGAATTTCGTTGTTGAAGTTCAACTTACGACGAAAATTTTATATTCAATCACTAAAATTCAAACTTTCAATTACCCAAAATTTTTAAAAAGTTTTAGAAAATTTTATTTTTGATCACATGAGTAATTTATTCAATAACGGAATTAATTGAAACTGGTTTTAGTTCTTGATTAGCTGTGTTAATTAAAAATTTTTTAAGAATAATTTTTTCTGTTTACTACCGAAAAGTACACAGAAAAAAATAGACAAGAATTATATTCAATAAAACCATGCCAAGTACTTAAAACAAGTTGTATCCCATAAAAAAATAAATGGGATATGGCTCAGCTATAGAGTGTATGCTTTACGTCCAGAAAGCCCGGGTTCGTATTCCAGCCATGTCAACATTTTTTAATTTATATATATATTTTTATTTTGAAATAATTTTGTTTCTTTATCACAGGAATTCTTTATCACAGGAAATTTGAAAAAAAAATTATTGAATACCGGGATTTTTGTTATCAAAAACGAAACTTATTTTTTTCTGTGTATTAACGAATTTTTTACGACAAGTCTGAATACAAAAAAATCTAAACCTTTGGTTTGTTGGGAAGTTTATTTATGTAAAGATTTCTGTAAGCAATCGGTTGTATACAAACTAATTTCTTATATTTCTTGTAAAAGAATGAATAAAAAATTTAAATTTTATATCAAATCGATAACCTACATTTGCAATATGCACAAAAATATTATGAATAATACATACATATTTATATACATATGGATACGACCATACCATTCAATATAAACATTATACCAATCAGTATTTGTTTCACTCATACAGATGTGGCCAAACACATGACATGTTGTAATGGAAATCAGAGTAGGAAAATAAACAAAACGAAACGTTTGCCTTCGTTTTGTTTTGTAGTTTTGAATGAGGAAAACAAAAATAAAACCAGAACAATGATAGCGATTGTCCAATTTAGTTTTGTATTGTTTTTGCTTGTGTGCACTAACTTAAATGTACGCAGCTAGAAAAGAGAAGAATAAGAACAAAATTTGCAAACGTTTCCCGATTGACTTGCTCATCATAGTGGAGAATGTGTTAGTGTATTTATGCTAAATACAATGAACCATTCAACGAAATACATTTCAGCTTTTGTTTGGTTTGCAATTGTACGATTGAAACGGGATATTAAAGCAAGCAGATGAGTGAAAAGCCAATTGTTTTGTTTGCGATCTTTGTCATTGCAAAAGTATTTGTATTGGTTTTGCTGATGTACAAAACGAAAAAGAATGTTTTAAAGGTTTGTGTCTTCCCACGAAACGTTTGCGAAAAGTTTTGTAAGTTTTCACACTCCAATTGAAATAGAAATTACAAAATACATTTCCACATGTATTTAAAATACAAAATACTTGCATGCCAAGTATTTAATATGTTAAAAAATATAGTAAAAAATCAGCCATTTGATTTACCTGCGTGTAAACTGTACTAAACTTCCTTTTTTTTATTTTAATTTCTTTACTATTTATTAAATAATCCTCGCAAAAAAAGCCGACTACAAAATAGGCGTGGGCACTGTCTATAATTTGTATCATAATGATGTACTTTCACGAGAACTAATTGTGTGCAAAGAATCGGCTAAGTAGAAGTAGTTTAAATTAGGGATGTAACGATACGCCGTTTTGCCGATCCGATACCGATACCGATATTTAAAAATAAATATCGCCGATACCGATTCCGATACCGATACGAATATTGAAATTGAGTTCAAGTTTAGATTAACAAAACTCAAGTCCAATTTTTTTATTATACAAAATTACATTGTAAGAGAGAATATATAAAATTGATTTTAACCCAGTATAAAATATTTGAAGTAATTTTTAAGGAGCTACATTTTCTTTGCTTCAAAAAAATCTATATTAAAAATATGCAGAGAATTAGTAGAAAACCAAGAAAAATTTTTTAATTCCTTTGTAATTTTAAAAAATACTCGCCATGCTTTTTAAAAAATCGATTTTTTAAAGAACATTTATCAACTAATATTCTTCTAAATAACTTATAAGCTTAATTATTAAAAGTCTTCAATAAGTTTATATTTATTCACTTAAATTTACATGAAAATAAAGTTTTCAGTTTAAATTCGCATAAAAAAAAATTGTGAAAATGGATAATTTTTTATCCTTTTTCCTTGAGGAAAAACCATTATAGAACACCGAAAAAGAAATTTGTCCTAGCATCGCTTCCAATTCGGTGATTGGTAATCGAAAAACAGAACTTCTTGCAATGGCAAGGATATGTAAAACTAATTAGAAATTATCCAAATTTGCAACGCTTCCGGATCGCGAATTCTACATTTTAATGACTTCTTTGGAGTGTCTTTTTTTGCTGGAATAAGATTTAAAAAACAACGACTTGAATTTGAATTCATGGTAAAATTAACAAAAAATAAATATTTTTTTTTACAAAATAGCAGCATAAAAGATTATTAATTTCTAAAATTGATATTAATAAGATTTAAAAAATAACGAAGTGAATTTAATTCATGGTGAAATTGAACAAAAATAAATTATTCGTTAAAAAAAATCTCTGAAAAAAATTTTTAAAGTATCGTCGTATCGACAGTAAAATATCGCCGATACCGATGTATCGGAAAATCTGAAGTATCGCCGATATATCGGTATCGGTATCGGTATTCGTTACATCCCTAGTTTAAATTAGTATTTACTTTTCATGGGCGTGGCACTGCCCACTTTTCGAACCTAATGTAGTATTGTAGCAATATTTAAATATGTATGCAAAGTTTCGTAAGAATCGGTTTAGTAGAAGTTATTGAAAAAGAATATTTACTTTTCATAGGCGTGGCACTGCCTACTTTTTTAATCATCATGTAATATTCAAGCCGAAGCTTAATATGTGTGCAAAGTTTCATTAGAATCGGTTGAGTATAAGTAGATGAAAAGGCATGTGTATTTACTTTGTATGGGCGTGACGCACTTTTCAACGAGACCAATCTGAAAGTACATACTTTTAAATAAAGAAAAAAAATCCGAAATCGGTTTATAAATGGCGGAATTTCGAGGCAGGCTTTGGGGGTAATGATTACATTTTGTAATTAATTACATGTTCTTATACACATTACATGTAATTTGTAATAGGTACCCTACAATTACAATTACTTGTAATGGGTAATTGTCTGAAGAGCAATTACAATTACATGTAATTGTAATTGAGGCATACACAATTACAATTACATGTAATGGGTAGTTGATATACTGGCAATTACAAATTATTTTAGTTGTAATTGAAGATTATCAACTACAATTACCTGTATTTGGGCAAAAGTAATAGTAATTGCTCATAAAGGGGTAATAATTACTTTAACAGTGAAAATTACTATAAATGTATTTTATTACAAATAAAATCTATATTTATTGAATTCAAAAATCATTCCACAAAATGTAACTTTTTAATATCTCTAAAATTAACTGGAAAAATTTTAAACAGCCCCCTAAATTCATTAAACATCGTTCAATACACCTTTGTCGCGAAAATACGCGAAAATTTTTAAAATGGCAAATGGCACTAAAATTGCTTAAAAATAGCTAATATTATACGGAATGCAAAAAACTCGGCAAAAATCACGCAAATGACGAAAATTCGCAAGAACTTTAAGTTTTATATGAACTAAAAATCGGTAAAACTGTAAAAAATCTAAGAACTGGTAAAAAAAAATCACTATTATCGCAAAAATAGCGAAAATTCGCGAAAAATTAAAAAAATGGCAAACAAGCTCTAAATTGATTTAAAAATAGCTAAAATTGTTAACATTAAAAACATAGAAAAGTCTTATAGTGATTAAAAATCGATAAAACTGTAATAAAGCCAAGAACCGGCTAAAAAATCGCTTATCGCGAAAATAGCGGAAATTTGCGAAAAATTGCAAAACTGCAAACAAGCCTTAAAATTGCTGAAAAAAAGCTAAAATTGTAAGGAATGCAAAAAATTAGTGACGCAAATTCGCAATATTCGCGATAAAAGTAATTTTGTCAGTTTTTGGATTTTTAACAGTTTTACCAATTTTTTAATCAATATCAGACATTGGTATCTTTTTAATCTTACCAAGTTTTTGCGAATTTTCTTCGTTTTCGCGATTTTTCCGAGCTTTTTGCATTCCTTACAATTTTAGCTATTTTTAAGCAATTTTAAGCCTTGTTAGCAATTTTGCTGTTTTTCACGAATTTTCGCTATTTTCGCGAAAAAAAAAAGTGTTTTTTTAGCCAGTTCTTGTATTTATAACAGTTTTACCGATTTTTAATCACTCTCAGACTTTTCTATGTTTTTAATGTTACGTTCTCGCGAAATTTTCATCATTTTCGCGATTTTTTCTGAGATTTTTGCATTCCTTATAATTTTAGCGATGTTTAATAAATTTTACGGTTTGTTTGCGATTCGGCAATTTTTCGCGTATTTTTAGAGTGAATTTTTGCGAATTTTCTTCGTTTTCGCGATTTTTCCGAGCTTTTTGCATTCCTTACAATTTTAGCTATTTTTAAGCAATTTTAAGCCTTGTTAGCAATTTTGCTGTTTTTCACGAATTTTCGCTATTTTCGCGAAAAAAAAGTGTTTTTTTAGCCAGTTCTTGTATTTATAACAGTTTTACCGATTTTTAATCACTCTCAGACTTTTCTATGTTTTTAATGTTACGTTCTCGCGAATTTTCATTATTTTCGCGATTTTTTCTGAGATTTTTGCATTCCTTATAATTTTTCGCGTATTTTTAGAGTGAAAGTGATGTTTTGCCTTTTTTTGCTGCTCGTCAAGCTTTTGAGTATAAAAAAATTTAAGGGATTGCTTCTTATTCTCACAATCTGTAAAATTTTTTCGTCATTTTGGCTATATAAAAGGCTTCCAAACATTTTGAAATATAATTGAGTATATTGTAATTAAATTAAATTTTCTTTGTAATTGTAATTGCAATCATGCCAACACAAATTTCTTTTGTAATTTAAATTGGTATGATTTCATTAACAATTACAAGTAATTTGTAATAGGCTTCCTACAATTACAATTATTTATAGTTGTAATTGGTGCTACAGCAATTACAATCAAAAGTAATTGTATTTGGTAGTCCAATTAGAATTACAAGTAATTGAAGTGAAAATATAATCATTACTCCCCAACCCTGTTTTGAGGGAACATCTATAAAAAAAATATATAATGAATTGATAACATTTCTCTTTTTTTTTTGAAGTCGGTTAAAAACATAACAGTCCTCTTATGTTTAAAAAATGGTAACGATATATTAAACGGGCACTTTTTAATGTTTAATTCCACAAAAAGAAAATATGTGAAAAAATAAAAATGAAAAATGTAGTTTAATAAAATACTTCTGAAAATTTTACTATTTTTAGAAAATCTGCTCTCCTGACCATATTTTTGAGCAGGCGAGTAAGAATTAAAAGCCAGATGAATTACATTAAACATATCTAATATAATTTGTAAAGAAATTTGAAAAACTCGATGGGCTTTTTTATAAGCGGCTAATTTAGAATTTCGTAGAAAAATTCACCGTTTTCATCAAATGCTGGATGTAGCGTGCATGCTTTAATCAACTTAAAATTTCAACTGCAGTCATATTTTAAGTCTATTCTTTTGAAATGTTGAAAAGAAAAATTTTAGTTTTGAAAACTTTTGAGAAAAAAGTCGAAATTATGTTAAATTTTTGTAAAAATTTAGCCAATTTTCACTCCCATTTCTTGACTTTGATTCTTTTGAAGCTTTTTCAGCATATTATCAAGGATTGTGTTAAAAATCACAAAATTTTACTATTTAAATTTATAATCGCATCCCCAAAATTAATATTCTACTTATTCTTAAGAGAAACTTAAAGATTATTTGCAAATACCTGTTCAATATAGTTCGCCGACTTTTTATTTTTTCTCTTTTACAAAATGGCGTCTCTTCGCCGCCATATTGAATTTTGACGATTTTCATATCTTTATCGATTGGCGTAAGAATTATCAAAATCAAAACGAAGAGGCGTTTAGAAGATGCGCGACAACAAAGAAATTTGCAGCCATACATACAAGAAACGTGGGAAAAAACTTGGCAGTCGGGGAAAATCAACTTATTGTAGAAATACAACCTTACGATTCGGATTCCGTTGGACAGACAAACTGCAAATAATATGAACTGTGATACCGGATGCGTCTATTTTTTATGATTTTGCACACATTTTGCAATTGTTTTATTAAAAACTATAAAAAATTAATTCTTTATTTAATATATTTCAAATACAATTGTATGATTTTTTCCAATTTTTTTCAAATTTGGACTAGTATTTATTTATTTTATATTTTCTATATTTCGTTTTCCCTCTTTCGTAGTCACTATTATGCTATTATGTATGGCAACAATTGGAAAACTGTAACAGGCGGCCAAAATAAAATTTTTTTTCTTGAATTTTCGTAAAAATTTAAATCAAATGTGAAAAAAAAACTTCCCAACGAATCGGAAAAGGTAAAAATTTTCTGCAATTTGTCAATTTCACGGTACTTTAAAATTTAATATGTTTCAGAATATTAAAAACAGCAATAGCACTTACTTAAAACTACTGATGTTTAAAAGCGTATAACTTTCTATTGGAATAGTCTTTATTAATAATTACTTTGTGGATTCTACTATATTAGATAAGTAGCTTTAGTTTCTGTGCTGGACATAATGAAAAGAACTACTCCAGGAAAGGTTAAGGTACTTTGAAGGTATCCTCACATTAGAGTGATATTAAAAAAAATTAAATCTACATAGTATTTGTTATACTATTCTGTCATCATAATTTCTATCATAATTAAAGTTTAAAGCCATGAGTAGCGAAAAATCTAAAATTTTTCCACAGAAAACCGCAGATGTGTTGTTCATTAGTAGATATTAGTCATATGCAATAAGCCATTTGAATTTCAAATCACAGTAATTCACAACACTAATAGGCAATTCACACTACCGTGTTATGGCCATTTTAAGTGTTTACGAGCCAAACACGTTAATTTTTAGATGTTTTCCCATATACTCAACTGTAAAAAAATTTACGTGTTTCAAAATTAAACTCATTCAAAAACCAGTAAAAGGCAGGGTTCCAAGTACTTCTTGATGTATGTTCAGTCGATTTTTTGATTTTAGTGCTTATTGAACACAGTTTTTAATGGCGGCAAAATATGTAAACAAAGTCGAAATTAAAAAAGGTTGTAACAACAAGCAGCGTATTCTGAAAATTATGATTTGTGTTGGCTTAAAAGTATTAAAAACCTCGTTTTTTGTTCAAGTTTTCAATTTAAATGGAAAAATATACATACACATTTAAAATTCTAATTAATAACTTCGCAAAATTATTAATATTTCGGAAATTATTAATATTTTGCTTTATATATTTTTATTTTTCTCCTGTATTATTTTAATTTCAAGACATTGCGCTTCAAGAAAAACAAAAATTAGACCTTGGGCCAGATTTTGTATATACGAGAGTTTTTATCGTTTTGAAATTTCTATGGAAACATTTAAATAGTTTTTCATACAAATTTAAAGCCTTTAGAAACTAAATTTCTTACAAAATCTGCCTATTAATATACATTTTAAAAATAATGGAATTTATTGTGACACTTTTAACCCATCTTCAGAAATATTGAAATTGTTGACCTTTAAAGCAGATTTGGACTCCGAACTTTTGATTTTATTAATCATTTCAACTAATATGTTAGAAATACACACAAAAATATATACATTAGGGTGGGTCAAATTGTTCGGCTGAGAAAAAAGTGAAAGGCATCTAGCAAAAACGATTTTTACGCAAAATTCTAAGAAAATTACCCAAAGAAAGTAGGCGTCTAAAATCGAAACATAGCTACCGCCGAGACACATCAAAATTCAAGCTTTTTATTTAGTAAAAACATATACATATAACCAAACAAAATGAGTAAAATTTTGGGCTTTACCCCTTCCGATTTTGATAACATTTAGTACGAGTTATGTCGCTAGCATAACTACCATTAATGCAAAATCTTGACTTATTAAACCTTTTTAGTTCGCGAAATATAGCGACTTCAAAATGAGAAAATTAAAAAAAAATGTATTCAAGTCGCTTTATTTCGCGAACCGGAATATATACACAGAAAAAAATAAGTTTCGTTTTTGATAACAAAAATCCCGGTATTCAATAATTTTTTTTTCAAATTTCCTGTGATAAAGAATTCCCCTATATTGATAACAAAATTATTTCAAAATAAAAATATATATATATAAATTAAAAAAATGTTGACATGGCTGGAATACGAACCCGGGCTTTCCGGACGTAAAGCATACACTCTCTAGCTGAGCCATATCCCATTTATTTTTTTATAGGATACAACTTGTTTTAAGTACTTACATATGTATAAAAAGAAAAGAAATAACCGGCATGGAAAAGAAATACTTACAACGAAATATTTTATTATGTTAAAGATAAATGTTATTAAAATTCACATTTTTTTTAATAACATGGTCTTATTGAATATAATTCTTGTCTATTTTTTTCTGTGTAGTGAGTCAAGATTTTGCATTAATGGTAGTTATGCCAGAGGCATCATTTGTACAAAATTTTATCAAAATCGGAAAGGGTATGCCTAAGATTTTAGTTATATTGTTTGGTTATAATGTTTTAGCCAATGAAAAACTTGAATTTTTATGTCTCTCGGCGGGAGCTAGGTTTTGATTTTAGACCCCTAGTTTCTTAGGGTAATTTTCTTAGAATTTTGCGTAGATTTCGTTTTTGCTAGACGCCTGTTGACAAAAACAATTG